>JAYRCH010000515.1:0-643414 GCA_037179445.1 Phengaris alcon alcon
GGAGTTCAATGGGTGACGTTGTGGAATTTGTAAAACTTCATAAATTTGTGTTATCTCGGTTCTTAATGTGTAATATTGGTAGAATATTAACCATTAAAAATTCGTTAACGTGCACAAGTGTGGGCAAGTGGTACAACTACTAAAAACGTGCTATTTAGTGTTTTCCGCCAAAACTCCATAGGAACTTTCAGTAAAGCTTCTACCACTTTACTGAATCGACTGACTATATATTTGGACTTTGACTATACTTTAGACTTGACGATATAGGAATACGGTATTGAAAATTTAAACGAAAGTTCTATTTCCCGCCTTTTTAACTTGACACTGGCAAATGGTAATAAGCCGATGCCATATATAAATAATAATAAAAAAAGAAGTGCCTTAAATACCCTTCATCGTCTTTTTTCTTAACATTTGACAACAAAAAAACTAAACCGTAAAGAGAAAAAATCCACAAATCAAAATAAAAAGATATTATAATAATAATCAATATATTATGTTATATAATAATACAAATCTACTGTATTTTAATTATTGTTCAAAATGAAATAATTATTTTTTAAGATTTAAGACGGAAGTATTATCGATCTATGAACCAAATATTAAAGCAAGGCTAACACCGTTTTAGTAATGACGTGCGCCGACAGGTGGCGCTAAAGCCTCGTGAATGACTAAAATAGTATACAAATCATAGATGACGTGAGTAACGCCGAAATAATTGATTTTACGGAGAGGAAATATAACTACGTTACAGTTTTATTTAGCAGAATTGGCCCTCTGACCTTTTGGTATGAGTAACTCTAGGTTTCAATGCAATTTTCATCAATTCATTCATAAAACCTTGCCTTTATTTAAAATGACCTAAATACCACACATATCCCCATTTCACATTATTATTTTATTATTCCAAAACTGAGATCTATACACAAACTATAATTGCACCAAATTCCATCAATTTATATTCATACCTAGTTGTCCCGTTGCTACACTAGGATACGCTACGTATGGACTTTGTGGTGCAGTGCCGACTCCTGCGGCGGCGGCGTTTGCCGTCGGAACTGCGGCAATTGTCTAAAAGCGCTTAAAAATTTAGCGATAAAATGCATACATCCAGAATTCTTGAGCCAGTATATTAGTTTAGACATTGCCGTTCACAGGTGTACATAATCCCCTGGCATATGGCGGTATATACCAAACTTGTTAATTGGACGGACTGCTCTTTCGCCTCGCGAAACTTTTAATAAATTTAAATTTTGTTCCCACTTTAACTAGATGCGAAAATAAGTTATAACAGTTTTGGTTTAGTTTGTTAATGCCGTTGCCCGTTTTTGTTATGCGGCAAGACACTCTCATTTAACTTTGAGTATTGCATAATCTGTTTTAGTACCACGTGTATCCGATATCCAGACATCTGTAATAATATTATAAAGAGGAAAAGTTTGTTTCTTTGCATTGGAACTGGTTTTTGCCCGCGGCGCCGCCAGCGTAAATACGTTATCCTACGGGAACATTGTACTGTTTCGGGATAAAAAGTATACTATGTTTTAATCCAAAGCCTAAACTACTACCTATCCCATCTAAATCCGTTCAGTAGATTTTGCGTGAAAGAGTAACATACATCCATCCATCCATACATCCATTCATCCTCACAGACTTTCACATTTATAATAGTAGTAGGATTAGTTGTGTCCGATGTCCGATTAGTTTTGATTCGCTTGAGCTATGTTGAGCTATGTCAACTAGCAATAACTGTGCCAAGGGGGCGGATTAGGATAAAGGATTCAGTACTATTTCGAAGCATTTATACTACAGTAATGTGATTGTATAAATTGTTAGAATCAATATCGGAACATTCACGGAAAAGCTTTGAAGACAAACATGATCGAGGTTTCCGCGATTTGGCTTGTCGATGAAACGCACGGGGCGAACACCTATGCAGAGCGCTAATGTATTTTGCACTTCACCATTCCTCGCAATTTTGTTTTCGATATAATATTATATTTCATATATTAAAATAATAGGTCTTTACCTATGAAATTGCCGTTTTGCAGTACTGGCCATTTCAAATCAAAATAATTTTTGTTTGGCTAAGAATTCTAATTTCAAATAAATTTTATTTTAAAAACATGGAATTCTTTTTCCAAAAGTAGTCATTTATTTATTGATTAGTGTTACATTTTCATCGCATTTCAATCTTTTTCGTCATCAAAAATTGGAGTAATTATGGTATATGCGTAACGTCGTGGCAGTAACGCGGCACAAGCGGCACGCAACATCAACGACGTTTACGGAGCTAACACTACAAACCAACGCACCACCTGTTATTGGTTTGCTCGCTTCCGTTCTGGAAATTTTGACCTGAAAAATGAAGCTCGCGGTCGTCCGAAGACTTTGGTCAACAATGACGAATTAAAGGCGATTGTGGAAGCTGATGATACACAATCTACGGCTGAATTAGCAATAGCTTTCAACGTTAGCGTCAAATAATATTGGTCCATTTGCGTCAAATTGGCAAGGTAAAAAAGCTTGACAAATAGGTGCCCCACGAACTCAATGATCGCCAGCGCGAAGTACGCGTCGAGACGTGCCTTGCACTGCTCAACAGACACACAAATAAAGGAATTTTGAACCACATTGTTACCTGAGATGAAAAATGGATTTTTTCCGATAACGGCACACCTAAACAATGCCCTAAACGAAAACTTACCCCTAGAAATGTGATGGTCACTGTTTGGTTGTCTAGCGCTGGTGTGATTCATCACAGCTTCTTACCAAACGGGGTAAGAATTACTGCAGATGTGTACTGTGAAGAACTGAACACAATGATGGAGAAGCTGGCACATCTCCAACCAGCATTGGTCAATCGCTCGTCTCCGCTGCTCCTGCACGACAACGCGCGGCCTCATACTGCGCAGCAGACGGTCTCCAAGTTGCAAGAACTGGCGTTGGAAGCTCTCCGTCATCCGCCCTACTCACTAGACCTTGCGCCTACAGACTACTACTTTTTCCAGAATTTGGATAATTTCATGGCGGGAAAAAAATTCAATACCCGAGAGGCAGTACAAAATGCCTTTGAAGAATTTGTTGCCTCCCGTCCAGCTGATTTCTTTAAGAAGGGCATCAATAAACTACCACTGCGTTGGCAAAGATGCATTAATATATTTTATTCCTTAACAAAATCAGCATGCACACACATACACACACTAATATTATATTGCCTAACTACTAACACGATTGGACATCACCCTAAAGGAAGCTTTGTTGGGTAGGAAGAAATGTTGAGGTTATCCAGCTCCTCGACAACACGGGCATAGTCAGATGACTGAAAAGGACAAAACCTTTCGAGTTAGTGTGTTAAGCTAGTGTTAAAGTCAGTGAAGTGTGTGACTGTGACAGAACACAAACAATAATGTGTATACTCCTTTATAGAGACTATAAGGCTGGGACTATATGCGCCGGAATCCGGAAGGCCGTGGAAAATTCTTAGCATTGAAAATAGAGCTCTGCGTTAATACAATCAACGTATTTAATTTGGTAAGGATCATACTGTATCCGTCTAAATAGCTTCTGAAAATACCATACATAATAATAAGTTTGAACTGCGCACGGGCAGCTTTTTAAGTTTTAGTTTTATTAAGTAAGCCGCTATGACCCTGCATTTTAAATCTGTAATATCTTCGAAATTGCATGCTTATGACGACCCTTGTGGCTCAGTGGTTGAGCGTGTTGGTGCTCAAGCCGGGGGTCGCGGGTTCGAATCCCGCCGAAGGAACAAAAAGTTTTTCTGTGTTCCTGAGTCATTGATGTGTATTAAATATGTGTATAGTATAAAAGTATAAAATATATTTTATAAGATAAAAAATGGTTATTGTGGGTTATCCCTAAGAGAGACATATATCATCGCGGACTTTTTTGTAGAACTTTTTAAGGTGTACTGTAGTACATTATTTTGATCTATCTCGTAATTATATTACTAGGGCTAGGGCTCAGAATTAGTTTTAATAACTAATTCTGAGCCCTAGCTCAGCCAGCGTTTGCAATGTAAGCACAAAAAATGTGTTCATTTAAGACATTAGAAACCTTTAAAACCTCAGCGTTCCTCTACTATATTATGCATGTTATATACATATAAACATTACTCTTGAATCACTCTATTAAAAAGACCCGCATCAAAATCCGTTGCGTAGTTTTAAAGATCTAAGCATACATAGGGACAGACAGAAAAAGCGACTTTGTTTTATACTATGTAGTGATATCATTTAAAATGCAATTTCACGCAAGCAAAGCCGCGGGCAAATGCTATTTATATTTTTTACAGGCATTATCAAACTCTAAAACTTTTCTCTAGAAATTCTATTCTATTATCTATTGAGTTCATCTCTCATCATTACGGACCACGTAATTTTAATTATATACAAAATTGATGTTTACACATTTTTAATCAATTTCAAGTAGTTAAGTATGTAAATTTTTAAATATTAGTAGTTGTAGGGGACTGTATAATTCCACAGGGTTTCAACCGCCGGCTCAGATTATACTCGAAGATAGCAAAGTTACACCGATTTGGGCAGAGCCGGGGCGATAATAAAAACACTTATTTGAGGAGAACGATTTTCTCTTTTTTCGCTTTGCTTACCTGGCTCATGGCAATGCCGTATAGAGAGCCCCGCCCGTACGCCTCTTTCGGGCCGATTTGCCATCTCACTTTTACCTCTCTATACGGCTATTTTCCATAATTTTCCCTATTTTTCATGAGCCAGGTGAAGCAAAACGCGTTGTGTGAAATTCTTTATTGTTAAGACCATAATATACATAAACCCTTATATACTAGAGATCTTATTCTATAAAAAAGATATTTACAACTTAAAGCTTACCATATAAGAAGTGTTCTACATTTTTACCATTATTTTCTTAATAACTATTTAACCCTTTATTATATATTCTTAATCGTTACGCTACACGTTAGGTATTATGTTTATTCACATAAATCAAAAGAAGCTACGTTAAAATTAGCTTTAGTTAAAAATATATAAGCAAAATAACCTGCACTTGATAAAACACCATATAACACGATTTTTACACACTGATGCCATATAAATCTATAGATATAGTCACTGAGTATTCACTATTATAGTTTTATGTACTGTTTTAAATTACGCGTTTATCTTTCACATTTAAATTCACTCATGTTTTACGTTTCGAGGCCGCTGTCCTTAACAGTAGTTCTACAAAGTTTAGTTACCAACATTTTTGAACGCACCTCTGCCAAACAGCTGTCAAAATATGTCATTGAAGTTGTCATTTGTCACAAGACTTTCGCTAATCGCGTCAAACGTCAATTGTAATTTGTAAATGCAGTTCTTGAGAATTGAGATTTTCAATATGCTAAATAAGAATTTTCTAATTAGAACAATAATAAAATCTGTTAGATTCTGATTGTTTGGGGTTGTAATTCCCACACAGAAAGTGACACAAGCAATATCGTTATTTATTTTAGGTATCTGGGAACATCTGGGAAGTATAGTGTCCAACTACATTATTTTTTAACAAGTGATTGATAAAAATAAACATGTATAAGAAAATATAATGTCTTTCATTAATTCCATTGGTTTTTAATTTACTCCAAATGTTTCCAAGAATACACAATAGGATATGTAATGTATCTTTTCCTTTTGTTCTCAGTGACTATGTTTGTAGTAGTATATCCCAGAATGTGGTGAAGATGTTTGTTGTTTTTTATCACTTTATCTATCTATATATTAATATAAGACAAAGCTGATTGACTGATACGTCAACGATCATTCCAAACCCTTAGAGCTAGAAAGCTCACACACTAATAGCTGTACCTATGATAAATGGTTGGGTAAGCACTAAGTATTCATATCACTGGACGCTTTACTCATAAAAGTAAGTATAATATTGGTGGTGCATTGCAACAAAAAGGGTAGTTAACAGTTGGACGAGCTGGACTTCAATAAAATATTAAAATAGTATGGTATCAACAACGATCTTAAAATACAAATCATGAAGAGTGTCATTATTTCAATTGTGCTTAAAATGCAAGTTGCGATTATGGTGCTTGCAAGGTTCACAGTATGCACTATAATCAATTAATCGTAACTCGCATTTTAAACATAATAATGACACACTTCGAGCGTTTGTGCGGCATCTTTGTATTTAAATATTGTACTTGCAATCTCAAAAAATGAAATTAAAATAAAAAAATTGTTTTACTCGGAGGGGAAAATAATCATTCTTTAAATAGTTCGCGTTAGGCGTAGGGACACCTATACCTAAGGTTAGATTGTTATTTTTCTGCCTACGCATCTTAACATAAGCAGTAGATCATAATTCACAATAATTATGCCCAGAAGATCCTTGATTTAGAGATACCAAACAATGTATAAGAAACAATACAAGGCTGGTTCTTCTTCAGGGTACGCCTGTATACGCCACGGCTGCCATACTGCGTAAAAACGGACTCGCGATGGACATGCGCTCGACGGCGGTATAATATATACTGAGCGCGCGAAAAACCTTCGAAGTTGGATCGTCCTGTCTCTCGTGTGTGCTAGTGCGTTCCCGTCTCGTTCTATCCGCGTTGTAGTGATTCGCTCACTCCGCGGTAGTGCCGTCTCGCTCAAAACGTGTCGAGTGTCGCGCTCACTCCACGCTCGTGCCGACCCGCCCCTAAGTGCAGTGCCGTTATACCCCACTCGCGATCGTCAATCCACTCGTCATTCGTTAGAATAACGAGCGGATTGCCGCCTTGGATCGTCCTGCCTTCCGTAGTGCGCGCGCGTAACAGTGTCCCGTATCGACTACGTCGTAGCCCTGCTCCGTAGCATACGTCGTAGCCCTGCTACGTGCCGTAACGTGCCGATCCCGCTTTAAAAGTGCAGTGCTCATATACTCTGAACAGCGTTCCTCAATTACACACCTTATTCTTACAGAATAAGGTGTTAATTGTCGACAGGCTGAGGAGTTGCCCTGCCTTTGGCCTCCCGCTGTAACTTGTTACAGTGTTGGGTCACGGGGAGCCAGCCCTCAAAGTTTTATCCAAACAGTGCAAGTACGTACACTCTTTAGTGACTGCTTAGACGCTTAATTCGTGTTTCGTGTTACGTGTCTAGTGATATCGTGTTGTGTGTGAGTACCTTGTATTAACTTAGTTCATGTCCCACGTGTGTAACATTGTGACGTTATTGTGCGTCATGTCCACGTACGTGTAGTACGTTAGTACGATAGTACTCCGACCATGGCCGATCGTGGTTCGCGGCCGCACAGCCGCGACCGCCCCAGCCATTCCCGCGCCAGCTCCGTTGCGTCGCGTAGCAGACCTTCATCAAGGTCCAGCTCACGCACGTCAGAGCGCGCCTACCTGTCCGCCACCGAGCCCAGCTTGAGCGGCACGGATACCGCTCGCCCCGGGCCGTCCTCGGCATTTTCGCGGGGGTGTACTGACACCCCCCCGCCCCAATGTCCTCCGACGGCGACCCGCCGCGAGTCTGGGCCGCCGCCCCGCTCAGCCGAACAGGGTTCGGCCTCACCGCCGCGCCCCGCGCGCCTTCCGACAGAGGTGAGCACCCCCCGCCAACCTCCAGCAGCCGCCTCAGTGAGCACCAAGCTCACTTTCACCGCCTCGCCGGCCTCACCGCCGCAAGAGGAGCGCAGTGCGGTAAGTGCCCCTACTCCTAGGGCCCCCGTACCAGCCCCCGCGTCGAGTATCATGCCTCCGCCTCCTGCCCCACCTGTGCAGGTTGCTAAGCGGCAGCGCCAACAGGTACCGTCTGAGGTGTCTCCGCCTGCCAAACGTGCCGACCGTCCGGCTTCGTACGCCGCAGCCACCTCTACCGCCCCGACCGGATCTCCATCGGCCTCGACCTCGAGGGCCTCATCGCCGATGGATACAACCTCGGCACCCACATCCGCGCCGGCGACGAATACAACCTCGCCGCCGCCCCCGCCCCCTCCCCGTTGCCCACCTCTCATAGTAGAGAATCTGGACAATTGGACCACGCATTTTAGGAACCTAAAGGACCTCCTAGGCCACGCCCCAAACGCAAAGCCTTACGCCCTTGGCGTTAAATTCAACCCAAAGGGCGAACAGGAGTACCGGATTGTCCAGAGGTACCTGGTTGACCTGAGCCAGTCTACACCGGTCAGCTGGTACTCCTACGCCCTTCCACAGGAACGAGGACTGAAGGTCGGTATCCGCGGCCTCCCTGTAAACACTTCCACCGAGGAAATTGCCGCCGACCTTAATAATCTGGGATTCGATGTGGACCACGTATCCCGGATTATTGCAAGGAAAGACCGCCCAGGATGCAGTTATTTCGTACTGCTCAAACGCACCCCAAATCTGGTACCCGGGATCTACCAGATAACTGAGCTGCTCAACATGCCGGGCATTAAGATCGAGGCCTGGCGTGGAAAGAGCGGCCCCGCCCAGTGCCACAGATGCCAGCAGTTCCGACACTCGAGCAGGAACTGCCACCGCCAAATGGCGTGTGTGCGGTGCGGCGAGGAACACGCCGCCAGAGACTGCCCCCGCCCAATTACCGAAGAGCCCACCTGCGTAAACTGCAAGGGGGCCCATCCCGCAAATAGCAGGAACTGCCCGGTCTTCCGCAGGGAGGCCCGGAACCGTCAGGCGGGCCCAGTTGCTCGCTCCACTCGAGCCCCCCGAGCCCCCCGGGCAAGCCGTGACCCCCCCATCCCGGAGACAGAGGTCCCCCCACCTCCGCCGACTGCCACTTCCTTAATGGCAGAGGCGAACGACCCTATCCCCCGCCCCACCCCCTCGGCCGCCCCCCCCTCCTCATCCAGGAAGCATAGGAGGAGGAGGTCCACTAAAAAGAGGTCCAAATCAGGTGCCACCTCTACTGCCGCTACAGACTCGGAGTACGAGCCTCTCGCACTCCCCCTTCCTTCCACAGTCGCGGTTCCGCCGCACCCCCCCCTTCCTCAGCGCCCCCCGCGCTTGACCCGTGCCCCGCGCACGGCCCCTCCGTCCACTGCTACTGAAGTGGCCGAGGTGACCACCATACCGGCAAACCCAGCGGCAGTTGCCACCACTCTGCCAGCTATTGCCCCCCCGCCCCCCCAACGTCGATCCAGGAGGGATCCCCCCAAATCGACCGCCGATCTCCTGCAAGCCCTCTTCTCCCTAGGCATGGCTATCTACTCTAAGATCCATGCCGGAGAGGACATTTTCAAGACCCTCCTCTCGGCCCTCCCTGAAGGAGCCACCCTCATCAGTCAACTTATTTCCCAATGGCTCCCAACGCCCCAACATCAATAAAACTTATCCATTGGAACATCCGGGGGGCTCGCGACAAGGTGGCCCCCCTGCGCCACCTCCTTCGGGAATACCAAGCGGACGTCGCTCTGTTAAGCAAGACCCTTTTGAGCCCGCAGGACCGCTTCCACCTCCCGGGCTTTGTGGCGTATCGCCAGGACTTCCTGGGGGGAAACCGTGTGTGTCGAGGCCTCGCCGTCCTGGTCGGCAGAAGGTTACTCCACCAAGTCCTCCCAGCCCCCCCGGTTACCTCCCTTTACGCACTGGGCATTGAGCTGGCGCTCGGCTCCCATCGCACCCGTTTGTACGCGTGCTATAAACCCCCGGGATCGCATTTAGATATCTCCGACATCCACAGGCTCATATCAGATGAGCCGACTGTGATTGCCGGAGATCTAAATTGCAAGCATCCCGGGTGGGGTTCCCACACGACCAACGCGGATGGTCGTCGCCTGCACGCGGACTCCGTACAGTCCGGGTACTCGGTAGTGGGTACCTATACCCCCACCCACTACCCCGAATGCCCCCAGCACTCGCCAGACGTCCTGGACGTGGCCATTATCTCTCGGCTACCAGGAGCCTTCGCACAAGAAGCCCTTGACGAGGCCCACGGCTCGGACCACCTCCCCGTCCTAGCCTGCATCCGCGCATCACCCGCGAGTGTCCCCCCCCTCCCCCCTCACCCAGTTCGTGATTGGGAGTTGTTCACCGCGAAGCTGCATGAGAGCACGCCCAATTTCCCGGTTGATTCTGCAGAGGCCGTCGAATCGATGACTCTGCAAATCACCGGGGCAATCTCCGCTGCAATGGAAGCGGCCACCGAACCGCCAACCCTACGGCAGCAGTACAAAAGGCCTCCACTACCCCGCCACATCGCCGACCTAGTGGCACAAAAGAAAAAACTGCGCCACCAATGGCAGCGTACTCGCTGCCCGGTGATGAAGAGCCAGCTCAACCGCCTCACTGCCAAGGTAAAGTCTCTACTTGTAGAACAATACGCTGCAGACTGGACCTCGCGCATCCAGGAGGCGGGCGAGGACTGGCCTTCCCTCCACCGGTTCTGCCGTAGGTTAACCGGCACAGCTGCTCACGTGAGCCCTCTACTCCACCCGGACGGCAACTTGCGCTACCGAGCTGAGGATAGAGCAGAGATCCATGCCAGACACCTGGAACGCCAATTCCAACCGCTGCCCACGACCGCAACGGATCACGTCCGGACGGTCTCCGAGGAGGTAAAGGTCTTTCTCCTTTCCCCCCCTCGCCCCCTACCTTCTCCTTCTCCCCGAGAGAGGTCCAAAGGACTCTCTCTCGTGTCAAACCTAAAAAGGCACCTGGCGCGGATGGTATCCCCAACGCAGCCCTCCGTCACCTTCCCTTTAGAATGGTGGCCGCCCTCACCCGCCTGTTTAACGGCATTGTGAGGACCGGCCACTTCCCCACCCCCTGGAAACTAGGGTTAATTATCAATATTCCCAAGCCCCACAAAAATTTGAGACGGGCCGAGGGCTATCGGCCCATAACACTGCTCTCAACCCTCTCAAAATCCTTCGAAATCCTCCTTCTTAAATACCTTTCCCCGTACCTCCCTCCTCGAGAGGAACAGTTCGGTTTTAGGTCCCAGCTGAGCACCACCCTCCAGCTGGTACGCGTGATTCACCACCTTTCCGTTGCGGCCAACAAAAAGAACTCGTCAGTCGCGGTCTTTTTAGACATGGAGAAGGCGTTCGATTGTGTCTGGCACGAAGGTCTCCTCTATAAGCTGATCCGCGCCGACGTTCCCCCCTCCCTGATAAGGCTCATAGCCTCATTCCTCACCGGCCGGACTTTCCAGGTACGTGTTGATGGAGTCCTTTCAGGTGAGTTCCCCATTGCAGCGGGAGTCCCCCAAGGCAGTGTGCTCTCTCCGGGGCTATACAGCTTCTTCGCCAGCGACGTGCCCAAAGACCCCGGCACCATCGCAGCGCTGTACGCGGACGATACAGCTTTTATCGCCAGCTCGCTGAATCCCGACCATGCCGCCATCAAGCTTCAGAGGACGCTGGACCTCCTCCCTGACTGGCTGAGCAAATGGAGACTCTCTGTCAACGCAGGTAAGTCCCAGGCGCTCGCCGTCACCACGAGAGCAAGTTTTCCAGCGCCTCTGAAGATTGGAGACGCCGTGATCCCATGGGGAAGAACGGCGAAATACCTCGGGGTAACTATTGACCGCCGACTCTCCATGCGCGCCCAGTGTCAGTCTGCGGTGGCCAAGACTGGAGCAGCCATAGCCCAGCTGAGACCAGCCTACGCGTCCCCCCAGATTCCTCTAAATATGCGGTTAGCCCTCTTTAAGACTTATGTCAGATCCCGCCTCACGTACGCGGCACCTGCGTGGCACCACCTGCTCTCTGCGCCCCAGAGAGCGTCGCTGCAGAGAGCCCAGAACCGCGTGCTTCGCCGAGTCGTAGGTGCCCCCTGGTACGTGAGGAACGACACCATATCTAGAGACCTGAGGATGGAGAGCGTCGAGGCGTTCGTGGCCCAGCTCTCCTCCAGACTTTTCGCGCGTGCGGATGCCTCGCGCCTGGTCGAACTAACCGACCTGGCGCCCTGGCACGCTCGCCCGCCCGACCGCCACCGCCTGCCCAGGGACGCCGTCCCACCTGGGGACTCAGCGGAGCCACGCAGCCCGCCCCGCCGCCCTGAAGAGGAGGAGCTCAGGCGCACTGGAGCGCCACACCCGGCGCACTGACGCGCCTTGGCGCATATGCGCCACCACCATCGTGGGATTGTATCCCCCCTTACCTTCCCCCTACATCGGCAAACCTAATGCCGGTGCAACCATTTCGCAATCTCGTCCGAGGTCCGGCGAGTGGCAGCCCTATTGCCACCCTGCCGACCCCGTGGCGTATCTTCCCCCCCGATATCAAAAGTCGGGGCCCGGAAACCTTTAAAATTCCTTACCCTTTTTCCCCCAGGTCGCTTGTTTCCGCGGTCCGGTAAACGCGGCGCGTGTGGGAGTGGACCCAAACACGTTTCCCGGCCCCCGGGTCGGGACCCCCACGCGCCGTTTGGAGCCGTCCGCTGGTCCTGGTTGTGCCTGGATTGGCAATACTTCATCCCTTTGGTTTTTGTGTTGCCCTCCCTTGGGTTTCCCCAGCGTTCTGCCGCGGGGGGTCTTCCCCTAAAACAGACTATATGCGCCCAGTATTAGTACTGGGTGCGTCTTCCCACCCCAAGTAGAGGGGCTTTAGCCCCTGGTTTTGGTTCCCCGCCCAAGGCCCTTTTCAGGGGCCCGGCGCGCGAGAAGAGTCTCCCTTCTCGGAAAAAAAATTGCCGCCTTGCTGAAGGGTTGCACTGCCCGTTGGGAATTCGTTTCCAACGTCGGGTCACGGAGAGCCAGCCTTCCCAGTGAATCGTGCAAGTACGTACACTTATAGTGACTACTCTGACACTAAATACGTGTTTCGTGTTTTAGTTTTATCGTGTTAAGTTTAGTTCCCTATCGTGCCGTGTGAATACCTTTTGTGTTTGTGCCTACGTACATGTGTTATAGTGTTATAGTGTGTGACATTATGAACATGTGCCTAAATTACGGTGGACGCTAACACAGTGCCCCGTCACCATGGCCGACCGTGGTTCGCGGCCGCATAGCCGCGACCGCCCCAGCCATTCCCGCGCCAGCTCTGTCGCGTCGCGCAGCGGACCCTCCTCGAGGTCCAGCTCGCGCACGTCCGAGCGCGCATACCACTCTGCCGCCGAGCCCAGCTTGAGCGCTAAGGATACCGCTCGCCCCAGGCCGTCCTCGGCATTCTCGCGGGGGTGTGCTGACACCCCCCCGCCCCAATGCCTTCCGACGGCGACCCGCCGCGAGTCTGGGCCCCCGACCCGCTCAGCCGATAAGGGTCCGGCCTCTCCGCCGCGCCCTTTGCGCCGCACTACGGAGGTGAGCGCCTCGCGCCCTCCGCATACACCACCCGCAGCGAGCCTACAGCCCGCCCTCGCCGCCTCGCCGGCCTCCCCGCCGGAAGAAGACCGCAGAGGGGTAAGTGCTCCTGCTCCGAAGGCCCCGGTACCGGCCCCTTCGTCGAGCATCATGCCCCCGCCCCCTGCCCCTCCCGTGCAGGTAACAAAGCGGCAGCGCCAAGAGGCGTCTTCAGACGTCTCGCCGCCTGCCAAGCGCGCCGATCGCCCGGCAACCTACGCCGCAGCGACCACCGCCCCCGTGCCATCCGGATCCCCAGTGGCCTCTACCTCGAGGGCCCCCTCGCCGATGGAAGTGAACCCGGTAACCTCCGTCGGCCCCACAGCGAAGGCATCTTCTCCGCCGCCGAAAGCACCCCCCCGGTGCCCTCCAATTATCGTCGAGAAGCTCGATGACTGGATCGACCACTTTAGCCGCCTCAGGGCCCTCCTGGGGCACCCCCCGAATGCGAAGACGTACGGCCAGGGGGTAAAATTCTCCCCAGAGGGAGAAACGGAGTACCGGTGCGTGCAGAGGTACCTAGCTGACCTGAGCGAGTCCAACCAGGTCAGTTGGTACTCGTACGCGCTGCCCCAGGACCGCGGTTGAAAGGTAGGCATCCATGGCCTACCGGTCAATACACCCACGGACAGGATAGCCGCTGATCTCGCCGCCAAAGGGTTCGAGGTGGATCATGTATCCCGAATCCTCGCCCGGAAGGACCGACCCGGGTGCGCTTACTTTGTTCTACTGAAGCGCACCCCGAACCTGGTACCAGACATCTATAAGGTGACCGAAATTTTAAATATGCCGAATATTAGGGTGGAGGCCTGGCGTGGGAAGACTGGCCCTGCCCAATGCCACCGCTGCCAGCAGTTCAGGCACTCCAGCCGGAACTGTCACCGCAAGCCGGCGTGCGTCAGATGCGGCGAGGAGCACGCCGCCGCCGACTGCCCCCGGCCACTAACGGACCCGCCCACTTGCATCAACTGCAAGGGGCCCCACCCCGCCAACAGTCGGAATTGCCCGGTCTTCCGCCGAGAAACCAACAACCGCCGCGCGGGCCCCTTAGCCCGCACAACCCGCACAAACCGGTAAGTGACGCCCCCCCCCCAATATACAGGAGAGAGAGGTTGCCCCGCCACCGCCCTCCGCCACATCTCTAATGGCGGAGGCAAACGACCCCATCCCCCGCTCCGCCGCCCCCCCCCCCCCCCCCCCCAGCTGCCCCGAAGCAGCGGAAGCGGACCAGGACGAGGACCAGGACCAAAAAAAGGGCCAAATCCGTTGCGACTTCCAATGCCGCCACGGACTCCGAATTAGAGCCCCTCGCCCTCCCCCTCCCCCCTGTTGTAGCAGCCCCCCCGGCTGATGATGCCACTCTATCGGCCCCCCCTCTACCGCAGCGCACCCCGCGCCCCCCGCGCCCTGCGCGCATCAAACGCACTGTCCCGCCGGTCACCAAACCAGAGGTGACCGAGCTCTCCACCGAGCCCGCGAACCCGGCGATCACTACCGCCATTTTGCCCCCTCGTGCCCCCCCCTCTTCTCGCCGCCGAGAGTCCCCCAGGACCACGGCCCAGCTTCTACAAGCTCTGTTCTCCCTGGCCATGGATGTCTTCAATAGAATCCTAGCCGGGGAGGAAATCCTCCAGACCCTCTTGAAGGCCCTCCCCGAGGGGGCCACCCTCTTTGCCTCCCTCATTTCCCAATGGCTAACCACGCCCCAGTCCACTTAAAGGTCGTTCACTGGAACGTCCGGGGGGTCCGCGGCAAGGTGACCTCGATTCGCCACCTCCTTCGGGAGTACGAGGTGGATGTCGCTTTGCTTAGCGAAACCCTCCTGTCCCCTCAGGACCGTTTCAGTGCTCCCGGCTACTACACTTACCGCCAGGATTTTCCAGGGGGTGAGCGGGTGTGCAGAGGCCTCGCCGTTCTGGTCGGCAGGAAAATTCTGCACCAACTCCTCCCCCCTCCCCCAGTCTCTTCGCTATACGCTCTCGGAGTGGAAGTGCTCCTCGGCTCGCGCCGCACCCATCTATATGCGTGCTACAAACCTCCGGGGTCGCGTTTAGATATCTCCGACATCCATAGGCTCCTATCAGAAGAGCCGACTGTGATTGCCGGAGATCTGAACTGCAAGCACCCCGGATGGGGCTCTCGCACCCCCAACTCGGACGGCAACCGCCTACATGCCGACTCCGTACGAGTCGGATATTCGGTGGTGGGCACTTACTCCCCCACCCACTACCCCGAGAATCCCCGCTTCTCTCCATCCTAGCCATCATACGCGCCGTCCCGGCTAGCGTCCCCCCCCCTCCCCCCCTACCCAGTCCGCGACTGGGACGCCTTCTCATTGCAGCTGCACGAGTCCACACCCAATTTCCCGGTTGACTCTGCAGAGACCGTCGAGTCCATGACGCTGCAGATCACCGAGGCGATTACAGCTGCAATGAACGCGGCTACCCAGCCGCCCACCCGCCGCCAATACAAGCGGCCCTCACTCCCTCGCCACATCGCCGACCTCCTGGCGGAGAAGCGGCGCCTACGCCGGAGATGGCAACGCACGCGCTGCCCCACGCAGTAGGCAGAGCTCAACCGCCTTACTGCCAAGGTAAGAGTCGCGCTCGAGGACCTACACGCCGCGGAGTGGACCCGACGCATAGAGGAGCCCGGAGAGGACTGGCCCTCCCTTCATCGCTTCTGCCGCGCCCTTACCGGAGCCACTGCCTCCATTCATCCCCTGCTCCACCCGGACGGCAACCCCAGGTACCGTGCGGAGGACAGAGCAGGTATTCATGCCGAGCACTTAGAACGCCAATTCTCGCCGCTGCCCACGACCGCAACGGAACACGCCCAAATGGTCTCCAAGGAGGTAAAGGTTTTCCTACTTTCCCCCTCCTCCCCCCCAAACTTCTCCTTCTCACCGAGGACGGTCCAAAGGACCCTAGCTAGCCTCAAACCGAGGAAGGGCCCCGGTGTAGACGGCATCCCCAATTCCGCTCTCCGACACCTTCCCTTCCGGACGGTGGCCGCCCTCACTCGCCTGTATAACGGCATTGTCAGGACCGGCCACTTTCCATCCTCCTGGAAGATGGGACTCATCATCACCATCCCCAAACCCCACAAGAACCTTCGGATGGCCGAGGGCTACCGGCCTATAACCCTGCTACCGACCCTATCCAAGGTCTTTGAAACCCTTTTCCTCAAACACCTTGCTCCACACCTCCCTCCTCGTGAGGAACAATTTGGTTTCAGGTCCCAGCTGAGTACCACCCTCCAGCTGGTACGCGTGATCCACCACCTCTCCGTTGCGGCAAACAAGAAGGAAGCCTCGGTCGCCGTTTTCCTGGACATGGAAAAGGCGTTCGATAGTGTCTGGCATGAGGGCCTGCTCTGCAAGCTCATTCGAGCCAACGTACCTCCCCCGATGGTAAGGCTTGTGGCCTCCTTCCTCTCCGGCAGATCCTTCAAGGTGCGCGTGGACGGAGTCTCCTCCGCCGAGCACCCCATCACCGCTGGCGTACCCCAAGGTAGTGTACTTTCCCCAGGGCTGTACAACCTATACGCCAGCGACATTCCCACGCATCCCGGCACCATCGCGGCGCTGTACGCTGACGACACAGCGTTCATCGCCAGCTCGCTCAACAGGGACCATGCAGTCAGGAAACTTCAGAGGACGCTGGACCTTCTCCCGGACTGGCTGAGCAAATGGAGACTATCCGTGAATACACGTAAGTCCCAGGCGCTCGCCGTCACTACGAGAACAGGTTTTCCGGCTCCTCTGAAGATCGGAGACGCCGAAATTCCATGGGGTAAGACGGCGAAATATCTAGGGGTCACCATCGACCGCCGCCTGTCCATGGTCGCCCAGTGCTCTGCGGCGGTGGCGAGGGCGAACTCAGCGGTAGCCCAGCTGCGTCCGGCCTACGCGTCCCTGCTGATCCCCCTGAGGATGCGCATCGCCCTCTACAAGACGTACGTACGGTCCCGCCTCACGTATGCGGCACCCGCGTGGCACCACCTGCTCTCTGCACCCCAGAAAGGGTTGTTGCAGAGGGCCCAAAACCGGGTGCTGCGCCGCATCGTGGACGCACCGTGGTACGTCCGCAATTCCACCATAGCGAGAGACCTCAGGGTGGAGAGCGTGGAGGCCTTTGTGGCCCAGCTCTCCGCGAAGCTGTTCGCGCGAGCGGATGCCTCGCGCCTGGTCGAGCTGACCGACCTGGCGCCATGGCATGCCCGCCCGCCCGACCGCCACCGCCTGCCGAGAGATGCCCCCCCCCCCGGAGGACCCTGCGGAGCCAAGCAGCCCCCCCCCCACCCCCCCGAAGAGGAGGAGCCCTGACGCAATGATGCGTCACACCGAGCGCAATGATGCGCCCCGGCGCAACAGCGCCCCACTCATCGAGGGATTGTATCCCCCCACACCTCTCCCCTACGCCGGCAAACCAGACGCCGGCGTACGCCGTCACTCAATCACCTGGGGCCTGTCGGGGTGGCAGCCCTCTTGCCACCCCGTCGCCTCCTTGGTGCACCTTCCCCTCCGACATTAAAAGTCGGGAACCGGAAGCTTACCTTCCCCCCTTTCCCCAGGTCGCTTGTTTCCGCGGTCCGGTAAACGCGGCGCGTGAGGGAGTGGACCCAAACACGTTTCCCGGCCCCCGGGTCGGGACCCCCACGCGCCGTTTGGAGCCGACCGCCGGTCTTGGTCGGGCCTGGATTGGCACTCGTCATTCCCTCGGATTTTGCGGTGCCCCCCCATGGGTTTCCCCCGCGTTCTGCCGCGGGGGGTCTTCCCCTAAAAACGAGACTCATGCGCCCAGTACTCGTACTGGGCGCGTCTTCCCACCCCAATTAGAGGGGCTTAGCCCCTGGCATTGGTTCCCCGCCCAAGGCCCTTTTCAGGGGCCCGGCGCGCGAGGAGAAGTCTCCCTCCACCTTCGAAGTTTTTTCGCGCGCTCAGTATATATTATACCTATATTAAGTCTCTTAGTTTAGAAGTTAACTTGGATTTTCGACCAAAGTTTTTTGTAAAAATGGTTTATACACCTCATATTTCTTTTAGGTGTTTTATTGTGATGAGTCGTAACTAGAAGTAGGTCGTTGTTATTGAGCTTATATTGACTTTGAATGTGTGGCGTCGTAACTACAATAAGTTTATACTAATAATACGTACCTCACTAGAAACTTTGGTAACAAAAACCATCATACTTAAATACCCCGCTTTACCTACTTGTATCTATGAGTGAAAAATTTCAATTTTAATCAGTTATTAATTCAAATTTAGTCAAATTTATGAAGTGATTGATTTTATAAGAACATAGTATCAAGTTGTTTTTACACTACTGCGCGACAAAAAGTAGTGGTAAAGTGTTTATCAGCCAATGTTCGTGTGTTTGCACCTAGGGCACTATTTAGACCAAACGCGTTGGCCGATTTTGATAAAAACGAAAACTTAAATTTTTTAAATTAAAATAACTACAAAAGAAAAAGGCTGCGTAAATGAAATAAAACTGAAAAAAAAGTTCCGTAATCGAGACTTTCGCTATCGAATATTATTGAATAACTATACCTTCCATTTAAATAGTTTCGTTATCGATACATTAATAATGAAATCATTCTAATAAAGAACATTACGATTTTAACAGTCTGGCCCCATAAAAAATCCGGCTTCCTTAAAAGTAATGGGTCCCGAATCCCGATGATTAAAACCATTATATTCCCTATTTTTTTTTTAAATTTACTACAAAATATAATAATCATCTTTAAAATGAACTCAAAAGAACCAGAGGTAGCACCGTCTATCTTTGGACTTGTAAAGTTTTGAAAATTTCGCAATATGACCTGAAAGCTAATATTTTAGAATATTTATTCCAGTTTAGTATCGAGAAATGCCTATCTCTGAAACGGCTAGCCTTGAGCATTTACAGATTGACAAAGTTAGACACATCGACGTATGAAGTTCCGAAAACTTTGTGACTACGTGACTTTCGGACGAAATAAGTATGTAATGTATTTGGGTCGAGAAGAAAATTTATATTGGTATAAAGTATCATCTTCTCAAATCCTTACCTATAATAATATACTAATATTATCCCAACTACCTTATGTATACTATGTTTGACATATCAAATACCGATGGACATTCTGATGATGATAGAACTTCGAACTGTATAAACTAGTAGCTCATGCCTAGAATGGTATTTTACGTAGTTTTAATATCGTATGGGAAATGTATTCCAAAAGTTTTGGGTTCGGAAAGCTTTGTGAGAGGAAAACTTCTAAGATTCAACTTTGAGGCCACGAGATTTTTAAATAAGATTTTTTCGCTCGTAAACTTACAATTTGAGTGATATTTCCAACTTAGTAACTTTATAGTTTGGGAAAAATGTATGTCCATTCTAGATAAGTATAGGTTATAAAACCTTAAAATTATTCGATAAAAATGAAGGCTATCGATAACTACGTTTTTAGGGTTCCTTAACAAAGGGTAAAAATGGGACCTATTAGATACCTAGAATGGATCTATTACTGAGACTTCACTATGTGTCCGTCTGTATATCCGTCTGTCCGTCTGTCCGTCACCAGGTTGTACCTCCTTAACTGTTGAGGACAGCGGCCTTGTAACGTGATTATACCAGTGAATTGAAATGTGAACGATAAACAAGTGATTTAAAACCGTACATAAACTATAATAGTGAACGCTCAGTGACTATATGTATAGATTTCTATAGCATCAGTGTGCAAAAGTCGTCTTAAATGGTGTTTTATGAACTTAAGGCTATTTTGCTTATATATTTTAAAGTGTAGTGAATTTTAACGTAGTTTCTTTTGGTTTATATAGATAAACATAATATCTAATAGGGAAATAATAGTTAAATGGATACGGAGTTATTTGGCAAAAAATTGTAAAAATACATAAGATTTCATACATGGTGTACCTTAGGTTATGAATATCTTTTATATGGAATAAGATTATTAGTATTTAAGGATTTATGTAATTGGGAATAATAATAAAGAATTTCACACAACGTGTTTTACTTCACCTGGCTCATGGATAATAGGGAAAATTATGGAAAATAGCCGTATAGAGAGGCAAAAGTGAGATAGCAAATCGGCCCAAAAGAGGCGTACGGGCGCGGCTCTCTATACAGCATTGCCATGAGCCAGGTAAGCAGTACAAAAAAAGTGAAAATCGTTCTCCTCAAATAAGTGTTATTTTTTATCGCCCTGGCTCTGCCCAAATCGGTGTAACCTTGCTATCTTCGAGTCTAATCTGAGCCGGCGGTTGAAATCCTGTGGAATTATACAGTCCTGTACATTAACCGTGATAGCTAAAATCTAGATAGTTGAAATTTTCACAAAACTCCATTATCGCTATGACAACAAATACTTAAAACAGAATACAATAAATATATTTTAAGGGGGCTCCCATACAACAAACGTGATTTTTTGCCGTTGAGTACACAACCTTTAATAATAAATTTTTATAAGTAAAAAATGACAAGTAAACATGTTTTACACACAACGATGTAGACACGGGACAGCTAGTGTTGCAATAAATATCGAGCATGCACTATCATTCGCCAATGCAATAGCTTTAAATGCACCATCTAAATTCTAAAGCGTGCAAGATAACATCGCCACAAGAAGCATGCGGCTTAAGTTACGTTAAGTAAGGCCAGCATGTTTACTACAGACTACACACCTTTGTCTTAATACCACCAAATTAAGTGCTTTATACAGCCAAATAAAGTGGAACACGAGAGAAGCCACCGGGTCGAGATTATCTTACATAACTGTGTAATAAACAGGAAAGTTTTGATGGATGATATTATGTCACTAGCTGGTGCCCGCAACTTCGTTTGCACAGAACTAACGAAAACGGATCCCTACTTTTTAAACGGGTCCCTTAGATAAAGTAGCCTATGCTACCCTTATAACATCAGCTATCTGCCAGTGAAAATCGGTCCAGCCATTTCAGAGAATAGCCCGAATAAACTATTTGCTATTTGATTTGACGAATGAGAGCGCGGTGGTGGAGTTGGCCGTCGGATTCGAATAAAATATTTCAATATATAGCTTTTTTAATTTTGACCTTGATTTCTGTCACTGCTTAATGAAAAGTTAAAAAATAAGCATTGTGTTTTTTGTAATATTTTCATAAAATATTACACATCATATGCGAATACTGTAAGGCTCGCTCGGTTTCTTATTTTATTATACCTATAGGAAAAGATGCTGCAATTTCCATGTACCTGCTTATTAAAACTGAAGTAGCGGCCCTAGCTACATTACCTGTAGCACGCCGCGGGGTGCCATCACGTGACGTCACCGCAGTAACAACCTTATAATGTTATTCCACACTAGAGGCCAGGAATACACATTTATGATTAATTATTATTAACAACAAATGTGACCTTCCTCCACATTATCTTATACTGAAAATGACGTAATCTTTTATAATTATAATCGGTTTCTCGAAAAAGGCTGCATAAGTATTACCATAAAATTTGGTATGCAAGGAGTGTTGGGGGAGTAATATCGATCTAGCTAGGTTAGCATCCGAAACTACGCATTTTTAAGCTATATGTTTTTTCTTTCGTCGTGCAACAATATATCAATAATTTTGACTCTTCTATGTCAGTCCGATTAACAGTTTTGTGTGCGTACGTATAATTTTTGCTTTGTTCGAAAATTAAGGATGCGGTGGGTTCGAACCCCGGGCAGATAAATATTATTGTGGTTATTTTTAATTTTTTTTAATTATCAGAACTCCGAGCAAAGCTCGGTTATCCAGGCACTTGTTTTAATAAAAAAATGAACTGAAAAATATGAAGGTATTGCTGTTAAGAGTAAAGAGTATTTAGTACCTACTACCAACCTACATTATTAATTTACCTTGATCAGAAAAAAAAGTCAGCTATACTATTTTGAAACTACGCTGCGTATATGAGCAATAAAACAGTCTACTATCATTGCCAATCTCAAATACGCTTAGCAACTGCGAGGTGAAGTTTTAGAAGGATCTATTAACAATTATTATTAGCTAGTGTACAGACAACCCCTTATCGGCAACAGTTATAGGTATTCTATAGCTTTTTACGCTGTAATATGCAAAAATTAGAAACAATTTTGATAAGTCTTAATACACACAAAAAGTTACCTCATCTCGAAAGTTCGATTCACAATTCAAAGTTAAAACAAGGATGAATTCGAACTGACTGGCGTAGATTTATGCCGCGAGTTCCAATGAGTTTGACGCCTGGAACAGCGACGTCTTCATCCAGGGACCTTGCATAAAGTACGACTTATCGCTATGGCCAATGATAAACAATAAAATATATTCGACTAGATCAACTTCTACACTGACTACGATATAAGTATGGTATGACTAGTAAACGAGCAGATGGATCACGCTTTGATAATAAGTGCATCGGCCCACGGAAATCAGCAACGCTAGAATAGTTACAAGTGCGTTATTAGTTCTTTATTTTCCGACCCCCTCTAGGGACCGCACTAGGTGGAGCGACACGACACGACGCATACCTACTAGTACCGCAATGGAGTGCCGCTTGGCGTAGTTCCGCTTGTTACGGGGGAAATTAAAATAAAAAGAGATTTCCCGTGACAATGTGTTTATTAAAGAAATAGGGGTCGTGGGCAGAAGGCCGTACGGTCTGGTCTAGCCTCTTGGTGTCTGAAGGGTATCGTAGGGGGTTTAAACCACGTGGGGACTTAGCTCAGGGATCCAGGTCTTGAGTCCAGGGGTCTGGCACGTGGCAAGAAGGCAAGAAGTTGGCGGTGCTAGTACCCGTAACGTCGTTGGCGGTGCTTGTGGCCGCAACGTAGTTGTCAGTGCTTGTGGCCGTAACAAAGTTGGCGGTGCTTGTGCCCGTAACAAAGTTGGCGGTGCTTGTGCCCGTAACGAAGTTGGCGGTGCTTGTGCCCGTAACGAAGTTGGCGGTGCTTGTGCCCGTAACGAAGTTCCCTGGAAACATTCATACCAGCGTGTGAAGAGTGTGGACCACAGCAGCCATGGTTCTAGCCTCTAACGATCCAAACCATGGGCTGTGTGTCCATCACAAAATAAGGGATAAGCAAAAAAAGATAAAAAGATAAAATGATATTAAGGACAATTAATTTGATACAAACATCCTGATAATATCTAATAATGCAAGATCGGAAAAATGAAACTACAAATTGAGCACGTGGCCAATCAAAAATTTACAGGAAAAAATAATGTGTTTTAATTACCAGCGTGATTTAGCAAACATTCACAACACAGATATTTCAAATTACTCACCGTGAACACGGGGTTATAATATTATAATTATTATAAACGACTACATCTTGAAGAAGTTGAACAACCAAAATTCGGCAGGGAAAAAGGGCGTTGTCCTGTCGCGACAACCCTTTTATACCTCTACTGACATTTGTTTTTTTTTTAACCGACAATTAGCGGTAATGCGTAATACAAATGCCACAATAAAGAAATATTAGAGATGAAGCTCTAGTTAGAAGCATTTGCCAATAGATGGCGTTGTATAGCACAAATTAGCTATTATTAATATCGACAACTGCTAATAGATGACGCTATACGCATCGTTATTAGTTATAATGATACGTTAAAAAATGTAGCTATGCTACACGCTGCCGCGTAGCTGTTACGCCAAATGCGGTCGCACCTTAATTTCTCATCCTGATTCCTGATAATGCTTTTGACTGAAGCTTCATAATCTTTGCCATCATAATTATTTTACAGCCAATTTTTCGTTGCGACGTCCATCAATCATTGATATAAGTAGTATGTCAACGTCCGTGAAGCTGTATGTACGCGCCAGATAACTGATTCTGTCCAGATACTACCAGTATTGATGATATCATTAATATGCCAGACCGATAGCGAGGGAGCTCTTTTATCAATCTGGGCAAACTCGATGCTAAACAAACAGATGCTGGTAAACAGATTTACGCATGGGAAAGCCTATATTTTATGACGCAGCCCAGCCGACTGCTCTTTAAGGGCTTGTACAGAAAACTGCGACGTCGCATCGCAGTTTTGTGTACAAGCCCTAAGTGATGCACCATTTTTGTTTTTTTTTTCCTTTTATTTCAAAAGCCTTTCTCTCTTGCGACGATTGTATACACCTCTTTGATAAATTCCAGAAACCGTCTTCTCTGTTTCTCGTCAACCAAAATAAATAAACTTTGTCCTTTTCTTTTATGTCTAGATCTAGACGTCGCTCACAGTATTGTCTTTTCCTACAAATACCGTTAACATTCTGTGAGTATATGGAGAACGGTTTGCGGTGTATCTTCGTCACAGGAGCAGAATTGATTTTCAGTTAGTTTAAATCGATCCAGATTGCTTTTGACACCACCATGCGACGTGCAAATTTGTGTCATTAGGTTTGTGGTCATGTCGGACCGTAGGATCTTATATACCCTTGTGAGTATTGGGAATAAGGACTTTGTATGACGCTAGGGTTATGTTGATGGTAAGGGACTAAAAGTTTCTTATAGATTTGTTATCTTATAATTATATGATTCATTTGAGATTATATCATGTTAAAGGGCAAGTGAGCAGGGTTTTCCCACATAAAATAAGTAATATTTACTTTTTTTTGACCTATAAAATAAAATAGAACGTTTTAAAAGATATTTTATGTTCTTCCTTTGTATATGCGTTTGTTTCATTGGTAAAATATGACCTAGACCGTAAATTAAAAACTTAAAGCGGACGCGGAGCGCTTACGCTGGCATCACAATGTGACGTCACAGGCCACAACTTATTATTTCATTTGACGCAACTGACAGCGCGCCTACGATTTATACAGCACACGTGACCTACTTGTGTATAGAAATATTGGGATCATGTTATAGGAGGTAGCGATTAGCGTGGGTGGAACTCGTTTAACTAAAGACAGGGACTGAAACAAAACTGACTGAACTTATCATAAGTTAAGTTGAGGTAGCAAAACCTCAGTAGGGACAGAGAAAATAACGAGTATATCGTTATTTTATCTACCCCTATCTTTCATTAAACTAATTACATTAAGAAGTAACCTCAGTCATTTTATCATCTTACACTTTAAACGAGAAAATCTTGTATATATGCACAATCGGTTTCTCGAAATCTGCTGCAATTATTACCATGAAATTTAGTATGCTATGGTTAGTTATAGTATAGTTTTGGGGGCGAAAAATCAATCTAGCTGGGTCTTATCCCTGAGAAACTGCGCATTTTTAAACATATGTTCTTTCGTGGAGCAACAATATATCAATATTTTTGTCTCAATTCTGTCAGTCCGATTGGCAGTTTGGTATGTGTATGTTTAAATATATTATATTTTTGCTTCGCTCGAAAATTCGGAATGATTCGTTCGAATGCCGGTCAGATAAAAATTTTGTGATTTTTTTTCTTAAAACCAGAACTACTAATAATTATATGTACCAAATTTATTTTGAATTAACACTGTTGACTTTCTGGTGGTGAAAGAATGAGGTTTCGACATAATAAAACTAAATGATACTTATTCGCTAAAATACGTTATTTTCATTATTTTTTGCGCATCGTCAATTCTACTTAGAACTTTCGTAAGCATTTTTTTGCATTACAACTCGTCTGAGAAATTTTCAGCCATTCGTAACGGGTAACAACACAGCAGCTATCAATAGATAATATTATGACCTCTGTCCATGAGCAAATATCGCTATCTCCTACATTTTGCACTGGGTTTTTCTCCGCAGGTTCGCGCAGTTCTCAAGAGCACTCGTGTGATGCTTAGAATGAGTTATGAACAGCAACTGCGAAAGTTTTCATATGTTCGCCCCATTTTATTGTAAACATTTTTCTATTGTTTGCCATCAGCGATTAGTGGCTTATAATATTGAGGCCACACTAAGGTTTAACGTCATCCATACTAATATTATAAAGTGGAAATATTTTATTGTTTGTTTGCATTGAATAGGCTCCGAAGCAACTGGACTGATTTGGATGAAATTCGGCACAGGCATAGAGTAGACTACAGGGAAGGACATAAGCTACTTTTTATCGCGGGAAACTGAAGAACGGTCCTTTTGCGAGTCACGGGCGACTATAATTTTTTTATCGTAATACGTCTTTAATATGTCGTCCAATTCAAAAAGGCACTACCTACCTTGCTATAACAAATTATAAAGTCACAATAATATAAGAGCACAATGTCCAAACTATGAACCATATTGTGGTGGCTGGTAAAATTTATTACATACCTACTGGATATGCTTAGGTGATGATTGTAAGCTTTAATTCGACGTTAAGGCACATATTACTAAATAGTTAAGTTAAGGCTTCCATTTAAAGGGCTGATGATATTGATGATGTGAAACAAACACATTGTGCTAATAAAATAAAATATTTCCTTTAAACTTGGATCTCGGGTAAATCACTTTTTGATGGCACATAAAGCCTTCATTACTGAACTTAGATTTTATGACGTCAACTTGTATCTTTATCGTGTATAATGCTGCATTCCGATCTTAGCGACTGTGACGAGCGACCGCGAACCGCGACCGTCAAACCAGCGAAACAGGTTCTCT
The DNA here is from genome assembly GCA_037179445.1 of Phengaris alcon alcon. Lineage (NCBI taxonomy): Eukaryota > Metazoa > Arthropoda > Insecta > Lepidoptera > Lycaenidae > Phengaris > Phengaris alcon. The sequence goes on from JAYRCH010000515.1 coordinate 26,832, forward strand.
ACCCACGCTCAACAGTCGCGGCATGTGTTTACTAAACTGCTTCCCGTTTAAACATTGTTTAGTGCTCCATATAAATTCATACTAAGCAGTGGGCCACCGATCCGGTCGCGGTCGCTACATTTAGCTACCATTCCTATCTTACCTACCACTACCCACATCCGCGACCAGCGAACCAGCGAAACAGCTTCTCTGGCCACGCCCAGCGGTCGCGAGATTTCTTTAGTACACCATACAAATTCATACAAGTCGCGGTCGCTGTGACCGGAACGCCGCCTTAATTTCATTAGGATCCTTGAAATTTAAAAGCATTAGAGATTGGAATGTAAAATAATTCTGTAGCGTAATGAAGGGTCAAAATGTAATGATGATTATGCCTATTAAAATACACTTTTGAACACCAAATGAACCAAATAAAGTTGATAGAGCTATGTAAGTTTAATACTCAATTATGACGATAGCATAGCACATAGCTTTTGAGGGGTTAAATACTGTGAGGGAATTGTAGTAATCTACTATTTAAGAGTGGGGGACGAGGTGTTGACGAGTTATTTGCTGGATTATGCTGATTAGGTGTTATCATGAGGTTGCCGTATTAGGAACCATACTGTTAAAAGTAAAACTCAAATCAGAGTATTCAACACTTTAATGATAATTTATTAATTAGACTTGTCACTTCGGTGCTTGTAACAGCAATGAATCCGCCAATATGGCCGACATTTAATTTATAACTTACAGGAATAAAAGCTTAATAACATAAATATCACTAAACCTATTTAAAAATATTATAATTATTATAATAAATTTACAATAATTTTAAAATAAGGAATTGATTTTTAGATTTTTTTAAAAGACAATAGTTTAACAAAACTATTAACTAAACTTGACATTTCATTTGACAGTTTGACAGATAAACATGACGTGATTAACAATAAACTTATAACATTAATTGTAAATTTAATTTAATAATATGTTTCAGAATAATAACCTGTATAAAATATAAAATTAACAATAATAGTAACAAATTTCTAACAGTCGATCATCCTGAATTTTTAACCTGTCCTCAGGCGATCAAATTTGTTAATAGATACAGCTTTTTTTTTTAAATAACACACTAACAATTAGGTAATAATATATCTAGATAAGAATTTAATAAATTAAATAATTCGCCTGGTTAAGATTAATGCATAATCTTCCACATTGTTTTTATTTTACAATTTTCGGCCATTTTTTTGTAATTATTGAATGTCCCATTCAATTAGCTTTTCATAAAAAGTATTCACTTTGCACTACAATATTAATACTTATTGACTTCACTATTTCACTCGCACGAACACACACTAAAATCGGGGAATTCACTACAGCACGCGCCCGGCGCCACGTGGGGTGTATCGGCCTCGGAGATGATATTATATGCGTACAGGATGTATCAAACTCGTGAGCCACACTACCGCGTACACGTACAGGGTGTAACGGCCGTGCCGCTGATGTATTATACACGCACAGGGTGTATCGAAGTCGTGAGCCACACTACCGCGTACACGCACAGAGTGTATCGGCCTTGCAGCTGATGTAAATATTATACACGCACAGGGTGTATCGAAGTCGTGAACAACACTACCACGTACACGCACAGGGTGTATCGGCCTTGCAGTTGATGTATTATACACGCACAGGCTGTATCGAAATCGTGAGCAACACTACCGCGTACACGCACAGGGTGTATCGGCCTTGCAGTTGATGTATTATACACGCACAGGGTGATCGAAGTCGTGACCAACACTACCGTGTACACGCACAGGGTGTATCGGCCTTGCAGCTGATGTAAATATTATACACGCACAGGGTGTATCGAAGTCGTGAGCAACACTACCGCGTACACGCACAGGGTGTATCGGCCTTGCAGCTGATGTATTATACACGCACAGGGTGTATCGGCCTTGCAGCTGATGTATTATACACGCACAGGATGTATTGAAGTCGTGAGCCACACTACTGCTTACACGCACAGGGTGTATCGGTATTGCAGCTGATGTAAGTATTATACACGCACAGGCTGTACCGAACTATTGAGCTCGGCGCAAGCTACTTTTCCATAAGGGCTATAAAATGGATGCTAAAACCTTCGGCATTTTCACACAAGTTGGGAAGTCAGCAACGTAATCCAATCAGCACGATCCCGCTCCTTGGAGCAAATTCACCTGGATTGCATTAACCAAATTACATTAACGTTTTAAAAACACGCTGATAGTGTTTCGGTTATTAATTTATGAATTATGTTTAACAGCTTCTCGAACACTGTATCTGGTGTTTACTTCAGCCTTTTTGATATTTTTACGGATTATAATGAATTACTATTTTTGTTTTAACAGTTCGAGAGTCCGTATAATGTTCTGGAGAAATCAAAAATCTCATTGTTACATGATACATCTCTGGGTCCCAATTCTTATGTAACAGAAAAAAAATCACATTACTTCCTTCTAACTAACTACGTTCACACCAAAGAAAATAGGAGTTCGTATTTTTATATAGGTTCTAAAAAAAGTGTACACATTCTCAGAGCTTCACAGTCGAAATAGTTCGAGCAACTCGATTTCGATTGTGTAGTTCTGAGAATGCACAAACTTTGTTATGTACTTTCTAAGCAATTCGATCTTCATATTTTTTTTCGTATGTAAGCTTTTTTCTATTGACTAAAATCGCGCCCCTGGATCGAACCTCCAACCTTTCATGTGCAACTGCGTTTTATTCAATAGACCACGGACGCTTATGAATCTAGATATGATGATGATGATCATGCCAACATAAAAATAAATCCTTAACGACTGGCTTTAACCGCCCATTATGGATAAAATTTAAATAGCGGAATACCTAAATTGCTGGAGTCTGTTGAACAACCGCAAATCTATTACGTCGCTGTTCAGCGTGTTTGCTTTGAATTACATGATTGCTAAGTTTAATAATATAATCCGTTCTAAAATTATAAAAGCCATTTATTGAGATAATTAGATAGATGAATGAATGGAGAAATAGATGGATGTTTGTTATGTTACGTGTTATCCGCTAAACTAATTTCAGCACAATTCCACGATGGTAAGACTTCTCAAATGTCTTTCTATTTACGAAATCGTCCAACTAAGAATCTGTCTAGTGGTGACTCTGGGATATTTCCATCCACCTGCAAATGCGCTGAAATTTACTCGCTTAGAGGAAGTTTATATACCTATATTAATTACCTATACCAAAGACAATTGTTAAATCACGAGAACCTATTAATTTTCTGCCATTTTTTATCATGGCAAATTTTCTATATAGGTATCTGTAGATTACCAAACTGCAACTGTAAAGTCCTTGAAAAATTATATCTTCGATCCAAGACAGATAGCCGTTTATCAGGGGTTAGAGCGACGTAGAATTATTGTAAGGGATAAGGCAATTAATTGCGGCGGTTCGACGCGCTCCGATGAAAACTTCGCAATAATGATTTGTAAGGGATTTGTTTTGTCTAAAAAAGTGTGCGGTTTTCTCACGAATAAGTTTTTGCCTTCTTTACTTCACTTCTACATGACAAAAGTGAAGTTTTCAATAAATTTTCTGGAATGTTTGGTTTGATTCGAATCTAAGATGGTTGCCTTTACAAAATGGCGGAATTGATATCTTTCAATAAATTAATTAGGGCCCATTTAGGGTCATTGTGGCGGTTCTGCTGCTTAAATGTGAATGCAGCCTTAAAGTTACGTGATGTTCTTTTGTTACACACTAAACACACGAAAAAGGCAATTCATTAACTCCAGATTTTTCTAAAATGCGTAAAAATAGCAGTTTATAGGTAAGAGAGGTATAATAGTTTCTAGGTTATTTAATTCAACTGTTACACCTCAACAATTAGATGTGGAACAAAGATAATATTATTAATGTTTTATAGAAAATAGATATTTATGCTTCATAAATAATACATCGGGTCCAGAGGGAAATATCTCACAATATAACTTCAATGCTATGGAAAATATTGAAACTGTTTCCCTGAATGAAATATTATACTAAAGAGCTCTTTGAATGCATTGCAATGTGCTATAAGTATATTATTCAAAAATATAAAGCTACGTTTATGATAAAATGTTGAGATAAAATGTTTAAATGAGACAAACTGTATATATATGTTAAATAACATTAAAAAAAAATTTAAATCATTAAAATTATAATTAATTCATTAAAATCTAATGTTGTCTTATATATATATATATATATATATATATATATATATATATATATATATAAGACAACATTAGATTTTAATATATCATGATAGAAAAGCTAGCTGCTAAACAAACGAGGTTGGTCATTCGCTCTAGGCCACTGCTGCTTCAGGACAACGCTCTACCACAAACTGCACAACAGATGGCTACCAAATTAGAGGAGCTTCAATTGGAATGTCTAAGACATCTACCGTACTTCCCGGACCTTGCTCCAACAGATTAAAATTTTTTTCGAAATTTGGGTAACTTCTTGCAAGGGAAAAAATTCAACTCCGATGGGGCAGTCCAAAGCGTTCCACAATATCGTAATTGAAACATCTTAGAAAAGGACACAAAATTCCGCCAATGGAAAACCTTAGAAAAAAACGAAAAGACATGGATTTACTTCACTCTTATGGTGATTTATCATTGATGTTTTGTGAGACAGACAGCTGTTTATGGCTTCGATTTTAGTACTCCTTCCATGTTTATTATTTTTCCAAGACACAACAATCACAAATATTTCAAATAATTTCATTTTAAATTAAATAAACATTAAAATCTGAGACAAGTTTTTATAATAATTATTCTGTTATTGCTAAACGGAAGCAAGCAGACAAGAGAACAAAGAGTATCCAAAAAAATAATAATACATAAACATTGTTATATTATACAAAATAGAAAAGGCAATTAGACCAAAATTAATATTTTATTATTACGACAATGTTGGTCTAGATAAGTTGACGTGTTTTTCCTTATGTATTAGAAATACTCACATTATATTATTATGGTGATTCTTGTATTAGAGCCAATCTTAATTATAATTTATAACGTATGTACTAGCTTTTGCCCGCGGCTCCGCCCGCATATATACAATATATCCAACAGGAACACTGCACTTTTTGAGGATAAAAAGTAACCTATATGCTAATCCAGAGCTCAAACTACTACCACACCAAATTTCATCAAAATCCGTTAAGTAGTTTTTGCGTGAAAGAGTTACAAACATCCATCCATCCATACAAAACATCCATCCATCAATCTACATTCACATTTATAATAGTAGTAGGATTTTTAATCATGTTTGTTATACAAATTTGGCCTGTATTGTTATTGGGTTTTGACTCGCTTTTGGCTGGAGACGGTTGGTCAACAAGCGATTCTAGAACTATTCGCGTTACAGTCCGTGTAGTGGTGTCGTGGTCGCTTTTTGACAACTTCTCCACTCTATCACGCATATCACGGAGAATTGTGCTGGGTGACATTGTTGCACCAAAATGTGCTTCTAACTTTAAGGGTCAGCTCAAACTGAGACGCGACGTGGCGCTAATTTCGAGCTCTTGCAATGCAACGTGTGTCTTCTTATGTAGTAAATACAGTACAATTTTGAATTGCTATTTTATAAATGCCGCGCTGAGTCGCGTCTCGGTGACAACTGACGCTTAGTTACTAAATTAATCATTATCAATTATTTTAACACCCGCTGTGGTTCTGTGGTTTAAGCGCGTTGACGCTCAAGTGGTCGCCAGTTCAAATCCTGTCGAAGGAACAAAAAAGTCAGTGTTCCTGGGTAATGGATGTGTATTAAATATGTGTATAAATAATATAATTAACTTTATTTTTAGTACAATTCAAATATGAAATTCTACATTTTCATCAGTCTATCTGCTCCAGTGTCTGCTTACTACATAGCAGACGAAAATATAGATATAACCGAAATTACTGGTAACCAGATTGTGTTGAAGAAGTATGCCGCATGCTTTCTGGATAGAGGACAGTGCACAAAGTCGATGTTGACGATCAAAAGTTAGGGAAAATTTTTGCACAATATAAATAATGTACCATTCACAACAATGTGCCCATCTTCATACTAGACCGCCTGCATCGGCGCACGCACAGAGTTTCGCTATTGTACATTGGATTTATGAGCCTATGCCGCCGGAATAAATGTTATTAATTTATTTATCAATAAATTCTAATGCAAATTATAATGTTTGCCAACGATAAACTTTTGTGTGTTTGCTGTGAATACCTTTAATTTGACCCCTTGAATGATTATAACTATTACTAAATTCAAGAAGCTACATACTTGCTCATTTATCAGGTACAACAATGGACCAAAACTTTCAAGTAGTCTGTATCCACGCAAATCTAAAACTGATTAATCTACGAATATGCCTTAAAGAGTAATGAAAAAAAGTACAGTTCCTGAGTGTCGTTTCCTACAAATGTTTTTTTTTAATTTTTAGGTAACCTCAAAGACGTAGTGGACACAAACTGTGCGGCATGCAGTCCATCACAAAACCACCATGTGCACGAGCTTATCAAGGCCATGATACAGAAGTTGCCGAACGATCTAGAACAAATCAAGAACCAGTACGATCCCACGGGAGCTCATGTCGCGAAGATAATTACTGAGATTGAGGAATACTAAGTATGATGCTAGACAAACACGCTAGGCAAACAGTTTGGCAACATAAGCACAGATTAATATATAGTTACTACACATAACACCGCGATGCGATGCGACGCGATGCAACCCCGCAAACTGCGACGCGAAATGCCGCGATGCGATTTCATGCGGCAAGCAAGAAATACAAATTGAAATCACACCGTAGCAATTCGTGTCGCAGTTTTCTGCGTTGTGAGTTCGCTCCGTGGTTTTGTGTACGGGCCTAAATTATTTGCTCTCCGGTACCCGTATTTTACAAAGCTGCTCGTCTAGCGTGTGAACCAATTTGATAAAAGTACTAAGCCCCCAATTAATAAAAAAAATTATACAGTGTATAAGCTATACAATGTTTTTTCCTTGTCAGTCAAGCTACTTTTCCGACGTATTAGACAAGGATAAAACATTGTATAGCGTGTACACTGTTATACACTAGTAATAAAAATATTTATACAGTGTATAAGCTATACAATATTTTGTCCTTGTCAGTCAAGCGACTTTTCCGACGTATCAGACAAGGACAAAACATTTTTTAACGTATACATTGTATAAATATTTTTATTAGTAAGGGTACTACAATTATTTTGGCATACATTTAGTTTGTGTTTTGACCTTTTGTTTTATTCAAACTGAATCTTTGTGTTTATAATTTTAATAATGATAATAAGTACATAACTACTAAAATAAATTTACCTATTATTGTTTTGTATTTTATTTCATCTTTTAGTAGACGTACGTGCAGAAATAAAATATTTAGCAATACTGCTCTTTTTCCATCTTTTGCAACTTACCTTGGGAGTCGATGAAATTATCTGTTCTAAGGAAAATAATTAAAGAAGTGAAGCTCTTAATTACATGGCATACAAGTGCATGCGAATACGAACCTTATATGTTCTACAGACTGTTTAATTTTGTCTGATACGTTTTCGGTATCTTTAGTTAGATTAATGATTTTTCGCTTAATTATAACGTCGGCTTCATTAATTATTACACAACTTCACGAATAAATCCTTTTTTCGTTAACGCTGCTTTATTTTTAATAATTAACACCTAGTTTATTATTATAATTATCGCCATATCTAAGAATAACAGAACATATTTTTACACGTGGCACAATCCAGAGGTTCTTAGGTCACATGCTACCCTCTCTGTCATTCTGCAAAACATAAATAATGACTGCTGGTGATTTCAACTTCAACAAGCGTTTTAGTATTCGGCTACTAAGGTGTGGTCGCGGAGCACGTAGAATTTTGTACATCGACTCATCGCTACTTGTCTCTTTCACTCGCGCACGAATATATTGCTATCGCGTACCTGTGTGAACGTCTACTTGCGATGAATAGCGTCTAGAAACTACTAGTAGCGATGAACTAAAAAATCAATGTACGAAATTTTACGTGCTCCGCGACCGCACTTTAGCAACATACGCAGTAAGCACGGCTACATGTTTTAAGTGTAGTCAATCGTTATAGCCATAGATTTGAGCGGAAAATGTAATCAGATGTTTACGAATTTTATCTATATTGTTATCAATGACATACAGAGAATAAGAATACCACTCTTGCCACAACTTATGTACAAAGTACAAGATAATTAGGTTAATCGTGTCGATCGCCGTATGCTGTGTCAGCATATACATTCCACATTGTTCCATTCGATTAATGAATAAATCAGTGTACAAACAGCACTCGTTGGGTTTGGTCATTTATCATCCCTTCTATTAACTGTAGAAACACTACAGTCTTTTTTGGTCCTTCGTTACGTCAGGACCTTACTCGTGTCGGTACATACAGTTTCTTATCTTCCGCGTCGCGTAGTGAGGACACCAGTGACTTTTTACAATATTTAGCACACACAGTGTTAAACCTGTGACGAACAGTTGCAGTGACAGAGTCTAGTGACGTGTTCAGTGGACTCTATACCGTGAGGCTCCAGCAGCAGCAACAGCAATAACAGTCCCACAGGAGAGTAAACCACACGAACCAAGTAAGATCTTTCCATATTTTTTATAACAAATCACAATGGACAAGCTAATTCAGCTGCAAAACGCGATCCTGGAAGAAATTAAGCGCATAGAAACTAATTTTAAAAAGGATTCACCATCCCGTAAATATCTCAATGAGAGACTTGCGAATTTAGACAGGCTCTGGGCTGAGTTTAATTCGAACAACTACAAGCTCAGTCTGTGCGGCCAACCTGACGCTCCATATTTCGACGAAAATCAATACGAGGATGCACGTAAATTTTATAATGATGTCCGCTATAGAATTTCTTCCTATCCGCCTACAACTAAATTAGACCAGACAGGTACTAGTTTGTCCGTTAGTCAATACTCGACAACACATTCGCCGTCGCGAGAACAGGCACCGCCAGCACAGGAACCGCCAGCAATACCGCGAGCACAGGCACCGCCAGCACCGCCACAACAGGCATATACAGACGTTGAAAAAATTTTGTCGCTTCTACGTACAAACTTTAGGGCATTTGCTAGGCTAATAAACAACATCAACATAGATAAAATTTGCGATAAATGGGAATTAGAAGACGAGTTGCGCAATGTTCAGTCACGCTGGACTAACATAGATTCCTTACATTTAGAAATAGACAATTTATTACAAGGCACTAATATAAACTACGATAATGAGTTTTCTTATTACGAAAATCGTTACAAAGATATTAAACGCTCATTAAATAAAAAAATAGCCTCTGCAGCTCACATCCAACAAACCACGCCTCAAGTAGGCATCCCAGTGTTTACAGGCAAGTACACACAGGGGCCTACGTTTTACGACTTATTTTCTGAGAGCATACATAACAATAATTTACTTTCAAAAGGTCAAAAAATGCAACACTTAAAGGGTAAATTAAGAGGAGAAGCTGAGCGTCTTATAGAACATTTACATATTATTTCCGCTGAAAACTACGATACCGCATGGGAGCTTCTCACTCATCGGTACAATAATCGTCAATTACTATTCACAAAACAAATAGAAATATTTTTGAATCAACCAGCTTCTTACAAACAGTCAGTTTACAAAAAAAGACCTCTTTATGATACCTCAATGGAGTGTGTAAATGCCATACAAAATCTAGGTATTAACACTTCTACATGGGATCCGCTACTCGTGCACCTGATTACGAAAAAATTGTACCCTGACTCGTACAGTGATTATTAGGAAAATCGTAAAAATCCACGAGAGCTGCCTACGTTGGACGAGCTCATGAACTTTCTAGAAAATAAGCTGACAGCTTTAGAGCCCATATAAAAAAGAAAAGCTCAAACTTTCACACCAAAGCCCTCTTCGTCGCATTTAATTAATACACAATACAATACGAAATACATAAATGGCAAATACATTGCGAAACCCCATTATCAGGCTGCAGCGACTCGCACGTGGAACTGTCCGCTGTGTCAGCAAACCCATATTTTATTTAAATGTAATAAGTTTACTAAGTTATCGGCTGAGGAAAAAATGAGGACTATATTAAAATTAAATATTTGTCAAAATTGTTTATACATATACACGATTTCAATGGATGTACTTCTGCAAAACGTTGTAAACAATGTCATGCGGATCACAATACCATTCTACATGATGGATATTACGCCGTTTTCAGAGCACATAAATCCTTACCTCATTCCATAATATATTCGACGTTATGATTACGCAAGTACAGCCCGTCGTCACAACAGCTCCGTTGTCGAGTTACATACCTACATCTAACTTACCTATTAATTATTTTACACCAAATAAAAATCATAATGTTAACTACATAGCTACGGATAATGAGGAGATTTTATTAATTACATTATTATTAAAAACACAAGCCTACGATGGTACTTACATATTTTTAAGAGCACTTTTAGACCAAGGCTCTCAAATGTAATTAATTTCGGAGTTTTTATTAATAATTTGCCTAATGGAACATTTAATGAACAACAGTGGTCACACCTACAAAATATAAGACTTGCGGATCCTGACTACAACATCTCCAGACCCATTGACATGCTATTGGATGCGAGTGTATACTCTGATATCTTGATGGATGGCCTTATCAAGGGTCCTTACAAGGCACCCATGGCACAACAGACGCGGGTGGGCTGGATATTGTCAGGTGAAATTAGAACATTTAATTGCTGTGTCGTGCTAAACAATCTTGCTGATATTTCGCAATACTGGGAACATGAAGAGGTTTGGAGCACCTGCGCTCGCTCGGAGGAAGAAGAGTATTGTGAACAGCTGTACCAGTCGACCACAAGGCGATAAGAAAACGGAAAATATGAAGTTGCGATTCCAATGAAGCAGGATTTTGAGAAATATCTGGGGACCTCTAGGCCAAAAGCTGTGGCACAATTATACAATTTAGAACGCAAAATGTCAAGAAATACTGAGTTCTCTGAAAGTTATAAACAGTTTATGAAAGAATATCTAAGTTTAGCACATATGAAACCAGTAACAAAAAAGGTAGAGCCGTCATATTATCTCCCGCTTCATGGAGTAATAAAAGCTGACTCCACAACAACTAAATTGCGAACGGTATTCAACGCGTCGGCTAAAACTTCATCGGGTTACAGTTTAAATGATTTAATGCTTCAAGGCCCGAATTTACAAAGCTATTTACATAGTTATATTTTATCATGGCGTAAACATAAAAAAGGCATTACAGCTGACTTGGAGAAAATGTTTAGACAAACATATGTCAGAGAATCTGATCAGCATCTACAGAGAATTGTATGGCGAGACACCTTGTTGAACGTGAAAACTGGTTCAGCGCCGTCACAAGGATTGCTGCAAGAATATCAGTTAACAACAATCACATACGGGACCAAAGCCGCACCGTATCTTGCCATGCGAACTCTAAAATAGCTAGCGATAGATAATAAAGAGGATTTTCCACTAGCAGCACATGCGATTATGACGTCATTCTACACGGACGATCTCCTTACAGGTGAAAGTTCTATAGAGAGAGCTAGGGAGTTTCAGAAACAAATTATTGATATTTTTAAGACCGCAGGTATAAACATTCGCAAATGGTCTAGTAACAGCACAGAGTTAACACAAAACTTGGATATTTTTGACAGTTGGATATTTCGCTAGATTTCAAATGTGCTGAATCACGAAAAACGTTAGGGTTACGTTGGAGTCCTAGAACAGACTGATTTACATTTCAAAACAAATTCCTAGACTTAGACAGCGAAGATGATCTTACAAAACGTCAACTACTTTCTAACATTTCGAAGTTTTTGATCCGCTGGGCTGGCTCTCACCACTTACAATCAGAGCTAAGGTTTTATTTCAAAGAACTTGGTCGGAACAAAACATTACCTGGGATGATGAGCTGCCTCAGCAGATAATTTGTGACTGGAAAACATTAAAACAGGATTTTCAACGATTAGACAGATTTGAATTACCAAGACACTTAGGTGATACACATAAATATATTATACACTACAAATATATTGTTTTATGACGCCTCGGAAAAATCTTACGCTAGCGTGGTGTACATTACCACTACAAACAGTAAAGGCGAGTGCACAACGAGGCTACTTACGGCAAAAACAAAACTTGCTCCTCTAAAGAATAAGTTAACATTACCTAAGCTTGAATTATGTAGCGCATATCTTTTGGCATGTGTTTTGAATAAGGTTCTGGCTTCAATGACAGACGTTCAGTATGAAGTTCATTGCTGGAGTGATTCTATGATCGTATTGGCCTGGATTCAAGGTGATATTAACAGATGGCAAAAATTTGTATCCACCAGAGTGCAAAAAATTATAGATATCGTAGAACCTTCTCGTTGGCATCATGTGAGCACAGACCAAAATGCAGCGGATTGTGCTAGAAGTGGATTAATAGTCTCTCAACTAGCATCACATACATTATGGTGGGGATCAGAATGGCTCAACAATTTAGACGTTAATTCAATCAAAAACATTTCTCATTTAGTGACATGAGACATAGAAATTAAACCCAGTGTGAACGTTACCTCATCAACAATTATAAAACAAAGGACTTTAGTATTACAATTACTGAATGAATACAGTTCAATGGAACATGTCGCAACAACAGTGGCATGGCTATCACGTTACATCCAGTGGCTTCGCAACAAACAGAATGTGCCACATCAGTCATATTTGTCAGCTGTTGAAACGGAAAACGCTTATTGTATTATAATTAAAACAGTACAATCGATAGAGTTTATATAGAATTGTTTAAAACAGAATAAAAAATTACCTAGGAATAGTAAAATATTATGCGTAAATCCATTTATTAGCCAGGATGATGGATTACTGAGGGTTGGTAAATAAATGTTAGTTAGTTGACTTAATAAATCTTATTTAAATGGTTGTGCGAAAAATCCAATCATTTTGTCAAGTCATAGTCGTCTCACTGATCTCATTATACAACAAGCTCATATTATAACATTACATGGCGGACCCAGACTTACCTTATCGCATATTAGATACAAATACTGGATACTTAGTGGGCTCCGTACAGTCAAAAGAGAATTACGTAAGTGTGTTAAATGCAGGTGTTACAGTCACCAGAATCATCAACAGATCATGGCTGATCTGCCAGAACCACGCGTTACACCGTCTCGTCCACTTAGCCATACAGGTGTGGACTTCACAGGTCACTTTGACATTAAGGCACAAAAGGGACGCGGAATAAAAACAATGAAACCGAACCAGCTAACGCCATCTCGACGTCGATCTCGTAGAAATAATTTATGTAATTTCATATTAACTTCACTTCTTATGTTTTTATTTACTATTTCGCCCGCACAGGGTACCTACAATGTGACATATTTTAACTCGAGCCAAAGCCTTTATTTTGACAAACAATTTGATATGAACTTAATCAGAGATGACTGGAAATTAGTTGTTTACTACAATATGTCAACGTACTGGACAAGTTTGGCATATTTACAGAAATACGTAAAACATATACAGAAAGATACATCGCAACTTTCACCACAGTATATCAGTATAACAGAACAACTGGAACATGAACTATTGGAGCTCGAACATTATAATGTGTTGATGCAATTTAATAATAAGAAACAACAGAAGAGAGGCCTAATAAACGGTGTGGGTTATGTTGCTAACGCATTATTCGGAGTTCATGATGACCCGTTCCTGACAAAATATGAAAAGGACATAGAGAAGATTTCATACGATTCCAATCATCTACGAAGCTTACTGAAAAATCAAACGAGTGTTATTGAGGCACAGTCTAACATTTTACGCAGAAATGAAGATATAATGAATAAGCAATTTAGTATGGTACAGTCACATTTACAAAACTTCACTTCTATGTTAAATCGAGTACAGTCAGACAATGAACATCAACTTAATACTATTACATCAATTTTGTTCGCACAGATTTTAATATCGAATCTGAGGCGTATACAACATAATCTAATCGAAACAGTAACTGATTTATCTCATGGTCACTTGGACCCACATTTAATACCTTTAGAACAGTTACAAGAGCAGGTGCATGTTATTTCAAGTCAATTAAGAGATGACATAACTTGACTTGACCGATAAATGAAGAAAATATACAGGAATTATATAAGGTCATGAAGATAAAGCTCAAAAGTCGGAAGGTCATTCATAAAAATACCTTTAATTGCTAAGGAATCGAATTAAAATTATACAAAATATACAATATACCTTGGAATAGTTATATCATAGAAACAATTACATCTTACATAGCTTTTAATTTACAAAAATAAATATTTATGTTATTATCTGAAAAAGACACTCATTTTTGCATGCATTTATCGTCGGGAAAAGTTTTATGTGCCTTCGATAAAGTCGTTCCTTCTGCAACATACATACAAACAATAAAACACTATGTATAACTAAAACAATAATTAAGTGCGACGAGCGGTGGATCGAATTACGTGCTAATAACAGGTGGTTATTCTCGTGCTGCGAGAATTACCTAGTGCGACTTTTCTGCTCGGATACAATGGAAATTATTAACCTACAAGGAAATGGACTCATGGACATAGCGCAGAGATGTGTCATAAAGAGTAAACTCGTTACAATTTACGGACACACTAATTATCTTACAAAACTATCTACAAACCCTAACATAGTCACAATACAAGAATTTTCTATCCTAAATCATATTTTAAATTTAACTCTACCTGAAAATTTCATACCGGACAACCACAGTCGTACTTGGAGTGAGATGAAGATGCAATTAGAGAACATAAAACAGGAAGCTGATGTGGTTTACTCTCCCGTCAGCGTACACGATGTACTATACTGCTATTTACGTTACGCTGCTACTGATAATCCTAGCGGGGTGCATTTACGCCGTTCGTCGTGCTCGTAAAATAAGCAAACAGCAGTTCAGAGTATCTCCAGCAGTAGTTGCAACCGCGCCGGTGGTTCTGCGGGCCGTGGAGGCCACCAACGTGAAACTCTCGCAACTGGCTGCAACGCAGCAGCTATCAGTATCATCGGGGGTGGCTCCTCCGAGCACCAGTACGCAGTTTTGTGTGAACAAAAGTGAAAAGTGTAAATCTGTGCTGTGTGTTCGGTTCCCAAAATTAGTGATAGTGAAATTAGTGATTAATTTAACATTGACTCAAGTGGTTTAGGTTGAACATTTTATGGACATTAAGTTTTAGTGATTTACATGTAGACAACATTCTTTTCCCTGAGTCCCAGGATGTACAAAGTGCAATATAATTAGGTTAAGCGTGTCGATCGCCGTATGCTGTGTCAGCATATACATTCCACATTGTTCCATTCTATTAATTAATAAATCAGTGTACAAACAGCACTCGTTGGGTTTGGTCATTTATCATCCCTTCTATTAACTGTAGAAACACTACAATTTACCTAACTTAAGTTAGGGCAACAAGCATACTTCATTTTCCTTTCAGGGTCAAGAGAAAGTAGCTCCACTTTCTGTATGGCAATGGCCAACTTAATTGTGTAAACTTGAATGGTGTTGCAATGACCAGCTTGCTACATCTGGCATTCTGGTATATTAAAAGTGTACAATTAAATTGGTAAACTTTCCACAACTACTAATGCTAGTGAATATTGTATTTCGGCAAGTTTTCGCCTAATATATTCCCTGCAGAAGCATTTAGTACCTTGTTAGTCTTAGAAGTTTGAAGCTGACTTGGCTCTTAGACGCATGCTTAGAATTAGCATATGATAATTTTCAGAATTGAAATCTTAATAATGTTACCAGCTGTGCAGGTTTTGAGGAATACGAGTATCAACCGAAATATCGAAAATTGGATACTTTTGCAATAGTTTTTGTGAGGCCCATTATCTTAGAAGAGGTATATACATGGAAAGAGCAGTACAATCGAAGCTGTAAGCAGCTATCTGTCTCACAAAAATTATTGACAAAAACTCTTAAGAGTGAAAGAGAAAGCAAATCCATGTCCTTTCGCTTTTTTCGAAGGTTGCCCTTGGTCATCTTTGGGATCTCCTTTTTTAGGACGTTGGAATTACGACTCATAACAAGTGTTAGCTTGTGGGATAAGGAACGGTATATGTTCTTCTCTTAGTAATATCTGGGTATCTATAGTTGTTAATATATGTCCGTTATACTTCCGCCGAGAAGCCCCGAGAAACGTGTCATGTTTCTCGGCCTATTCTCCTCGCTGCTGCGCAGAGGATACTTGCGAGAGAGACGGTTTCTCTTAAGAAGTATAATATGATTTCTCGTGAGTGACTTTTCGCTACAGAGATTACTTTTCTCGACAGAGATGACTTTTAGCGATCTTAGGTAGAGAGAGATTTCATACTTTCTCTGTTTTATGTTTATTAGACAATCAATTTCTTATTCAGAGATTAGAATTTTCGAGAAAATCCTTATTCATAGACTTAGAAGTTGAAAAAAAATTGAACAATCCCACGGTTCAGATGGAAACAACGAACGGACCAATTAAGCGAAATAGAATGACCGGTTTTATGAAAGTTGGGCCTTCACGGGCTATTGGCCGCCCCAGTTTCACTTTTATATTTAAATAAATATTTTCTTTTGTTCCAGCTTTATCGTTTCAGCTGTATCAAGTTTTGCATACCTCGGAAAATGGAATGGGATAAAATCTTAACTACCGTTGTTTACGATTTCGTAACTAATAACAAATTATGTTTTTTCGGAAAAAAACGTGTTGCAGGTTTATACTGTACATTTATTTTAATGCCCATCAGCTATCGATTTTCTTTGAAAATGATAGACGATGTATGTAAAACGACGATCCCCGAAAGACATTAAGAACGTAGTTGTTACTGTACACAATAATCTAATTATAGTTACTCGTATAAACTATTGTTAGTTGGTAACAAACGTTCCGCTGCATTGGCCTAGAGATGTTTCTGGTAATTTCTCATCTACATAAACAACATGCCTTATCTAGTTCAAGATAGGCACGAGATAGTACTCTTTACCGATAACACTTCACTAATATTTAAAGTGAAGCGACAACAATCAAATTACGACAAGGTAAACAGCGCTCTCTCAAATTACGACGAGGTGAACAGCGCTCTCTCAAATTACGACGAGGTAAACAGTGCTCTCTCAAATTACGACGAGGTGAACAGCGCTCTCTCAAATATAGTAAACTGGTTAAGTGTTCATAATTTACTTTTAAATAAAAATAAAACGAAATGCTTAAAGTTTAGCTTGCCAAATGTTAGGCAAGTACAAACCTTGTTGACTTTTCCAAAAAATCTTGTTAAGTTTCATTTGGAAATAAACAAATTTCATTTCATTTCAATTGTATGCAAATAAATATATACGTTGTTAAAACATCTTATAAACAGCACAGATTCATGATAATTATGATCTTCAAAGTTCAGGCCAGTAACGCACTTTGCAATTCCGCCAGTCTACGTCAAGTAGAATACTCATGACTCAGGAGTGACTTTAGTCCCTTACCATCAGGTGGTCCATTTGCTCGTTTATCTACTATTTCATAAAAAGAAAAAAAAACAAAAAACATCTTTTGTAATAAAATCCAACACTAAACATATTTGATATTTAACCAATTTTAGGAAAATAAATAAATGTTAAGAAAATACCATACACTAATAAATACAAATAGTAAATATCAACTTGTTGGAATAATCATCATTTTAAACTATAATATAGCTACCAAATATCTAATACATTTTACAAATACAATATTATTGTCATTGCACTTTAAGTTGAATGTCGTTTCCTGGTACGCTCGATATATGTTTTACCGATAAGCGCAACGAGTTTGAAAATATTTTGCAATAATTTGCAATTATTTCAAAATATTTTTTTTTGTAATTTATATTTTTATCATTTTAACAATATATTCTCCCTCAATGTAAGTGAATAATTGTATTCTTTTTTGAGAAATAAAATATGATCTTAAACCGTAAGTATTTATTAGATTATTATAGACTAGCTGGCCCGGGGAAATTAATAAGCCGCCATATTGTTTTTGGTGAAACACATAAAACAAAGATTTATCCAATTCGGTGCAGTCGTTTAAAGGTTATTTATGTAAGTTATTTAAGTACAAACATTTCGGTATTTCATTGTTGTTTATAAAGATTGGCTTCACACTGAGCTAAAAAAGATAGAAAGTGATAAGATCCAGCAATGGACTGTCTGATGATAATGAAACGAAATTAAATTTGTCTGGCTTAGGTAAGAAGCCAAAGACGAAAAAACTATGAAGAGTTAATAAAGCTATATTACTCTGAAAGTTTTTCCAATAATACGCATGCTTCAGTAAATATTAGATTAGCGTATTTCGCCTTATAAGTATTATAGAGAACAGTTCACTGCTTAAGAAAATTACCTCACGAGTATATACTCACGAGTTGTAGTTAACGTAACACTGGTTGCTGCATCGTTTCACGTTGAAGACGTCGTGACCTGGAGATGCAATATAGCTGCCCCACACCAATTTCGGGGACGGTGGCTAGTTTCGTTGAAACCGGTCCGGCCATGCTGGATCTATTTGAGAGTGCCCAGTGTGTGCTCAGTGCACGAAAGCACTTACTCTCCTCTTAAGCTCCTTTACTCCCGAAACCTAGTGGGACGAATAACTGACACGACCGGCGAGAAATCAGGCGCAGGACCGACTTTTTACATGCCCATCCGACGCATGAATCATATTTCTTGTCAGACAATCAGGTAATCAGCCTGCATTGTCCTAACCAAACTTGTAAACATTTTTTCTGTTGTTCCAACGCGGGAAACGAACCTATGTTGAACCCAAAGTTAAGAGCCAAGCTCTAAGGGTCATTTCACACCGCGACGATACGCAACGCTATAGCTATTCAAAATTGAACTCTATTCACTACTGAAAAAGATAAAAGATACACATTGGAACTCTTACAATGAAACGTATATGAAGCTTCTTGTGTAATTAATAAAGTTAAATTTTTGAATAGCTATCTTAAAAATGCAGCGCCTCGTAGCGTCCAGTATCATCGCGGTGTGAATTTACCCTTAGAGCTTGGCTCTCAACTTTGGGTTCAACGTTGGTTTGAATTCCGCGTATCGTTTCGTTTCGGTGTGAATTGACCATAAACCACTGGACTGGTCCAGTGCCTGTCCGTGATGGCTACGTAGTACCTGGGTACTAGGTAGGAGATGATGGAGATGTGGACAGGCCGTTGCTTACAAAATTTCATTAGTAACTACTGACTACCACTAAATTCAAACTTGCACCAAAGTCCAAAGACCCATAACCTTATTTAACGGTGTAATTTTACTGTTTATAAGTTGGGGCGATGTAGATAGTGCCGCCCTCATTATTTAGTGCTTTACTTTAATAATGCGTTGTGGAAGTTCAGCCGCAATTTACTTGACGGTTATCGCCATTTTTTCATTTCCCGATAAGATGATATCGTATTGACGCGTTAATTATTGCGTTTATTAAAATTAACCATCCATTTTAGCTGTCGGGCAATTTGTTTTTCACACCATTTCTACCATATTTCGAGAGCGTTTATAGGTAATGTTCAAGTTTCGAGAGCGCTTATAGGTTATGTTTTAATAAAATGATTATAATATAATTGTTGTATAATAATTATGAATGTTTTGTTAATTTAAAATCAAGAAACTTAATGTTGCCTTTTCATTTTATTAACTCAGAAGGCAAACAGGATACCATTTCAGTTTCCAAGAGTATCTTGTCTACATAATTTACTAGCTTTGACATCTTCTCGACTCGTTCACTTGCGCTAAGTAATTTTGTGGAATTAAGCTTTTGTATTTAATGTTTCTGGAAGGCATTTTGCTGTAGGTAAGTGCTATGTACTGAAACTACTTAGGCCTTCCGTTACTATATGATTTATACAGTATTCTCCGAGCGAAGAAGCGAACCACTCTTGAAATACTGTAGGGCTTGGAACAGTCGGTTTATTAAATGTCGTATGGTTGCCCAAGCACATACGGCATTCTCACAACACAGTCAGCCTAGTCCAGAGGAGTGACTGGTCAATACGTCTGGGGCCAACAATGTGCGGGTTTCCTCACTATGTTTTCCTTCACCGATAAAGCTTGCGTATTATACTTGAGATCTGAAATGTCTCATTGGTACACACCACAACCTGGGAATCGAACCTGCACTCTCTCGAGTGCGAATCAAACGGTCTACTCACTCGGCCACATATTGTAGCTGGTTTTATTTAGCAGAATTGACCCTCTTAACTGAAACTATACAGGGTGCCAGAAGACTGCTTCCATTAACTTTGGGATATGATTATACTACCTTTTCTCATTACAATAAAGTGTTGTTTTTTTTTCAAAAAATTCAATTTTTTTTTAACTTTTTATACCTTTTAATCATAAGAACAAGCTGTCTAGAAGTAGATTTTTTATTAAAATCTAAAATTTTATTATTTTTACTTCATTATGCAATGTAATTTACTTCATTACGCTCGCCAGCCGACATACTTACCCGTCATTTATTTCTCTTAATCAGAACAAAAAATTTAAAGTAATTAAATCTTAACTTAACAAAAGTTAGTAAATAGGTACTTGAATGTTATTAGAACTTTAAATAAACTGAGGCCTTTTCATCCATTATTGGATGATTTATACAGTATTCTGCGAGCAAAGTAACCACTCTTGAAATACTGTAGTGCCTGGGACAGTTGGTTTTTAAATGTCGTATGGTTGCCCAAGCACATACAGCATTCTCACAGCATAGTCAGTCAGTCCAGAGGAATGACTGATCAATACGTTTGGGGCCAACCATGTGCGGGTTTCCTCACGATGTTTTGCTTCACAGTTAGAGCGTCCGTATAATGTACTTGAGATCTGAAAAAGTCTCATTGGCACACGCCACAATCTGGGAATCGAACCTGCACTCTCTCGAGTGCGAATCAAACGGTCAACCCACTAGGCCACGGAGCTATCTAAATTTAAATAAGATTGTTATCAATCTATGCAATTTTCGTGGTTTATTTACTACATACGGTACAGCTGCTAGAATCAGCTGATTTTCTCTATTCGCACCTGCGCGGGCGCGGGGGACTTGTTTGCGCGGCCTACCCCTCGCGCGCCCGCCTCCAACCGCCAACTCCGCCCATGTGAATATGTACTATGCACCTTGTACATTGCATATTGAAAATTTTCACTTTTACAAATACAATCGATTAAAAGCAACTGACTAGTACCAATGTATCTATCCCATGGCCCACGAAGTTAATGGGACTGGTCTGAATACAACCTGTATATTTAAATAATACCACAAAATATTGCTACTTTTCTTAACCCCCATGTATAAAATTTGAAAGCGCCAGGTAAAATATTAAGATCGATGCGGTACGTAATTGATTGCTTATGAAGAGATTTACGTGCGAAGAGAGTTATGTGGGAATTGCCAAAGGTCGGTGAAACATTTCAAGAATTTTCCAACCACCATGTAAGTTTCGTGCTTATTTCCACGCACGTGACTTAGCAAATATTCCATTTTCTATTAATAAAATGATTCGAATCATCTGTAATACGAAGCAATAAGGGTTATAATAGCGCGGACAAATTTTTAAAACTAGTATTTTTCCGGATTCAGATTTTTTATTCTGTGACATTGAAATAAGGTTCATATTTCAATGGAGTTATATATTCCTCGCGGACAGGTACCAAATAGCGACGACTGATGAATGAGCTTGAAGTGGTCTATGGTTTGTCGCTTTTTGGCAATTATGAAAACGAAACGAGCGCTGATGGTAATTCGCAAAATGTTATTTATTTTTTAATACAACGTGTTTTCACAAAGTTATGGACAGAGATCCTAGCCCCACCAAACTCTCCTTATATTCTAACTGATAAAATGTATTTCATATTACAGTATTGGTGTGTACAATGAACGTATGTATACCCGCCAGATTGTGCCGATGGGCCAATTTTTAGGTACAAGACGCTAAAGTTGCGAAAAAATTATACTCACTTTACGTATACGAGTATTCTGATAAATTATCAATCTTATTTTCTGGATTAAAAATAACGTAAGGAACAAACCTTATTAAAATCGATTTTCTCTAAACTTAGTATGAACAGAGATATTGTAAAGGTTAGAGTTTAATGAATTTTATTTCTACGTGGATGATTTTCCATTTTTTATTTTTATGAAAACTACAACATAAAAATAAGCAATCCGTGTACATTTCAGTGTACATTCAAATCTACTATAATATATACGTTAGAATCATTTCAAAGGCTGTAAGAAAAGTTAGTACAAATTATTTGTACCGCCCTGTACCTGAGGACTGGCCCACCGCACAATCTGGCGGGTATACAAACGTCCATTGTACACAACTAATACTACAATATGACATACATTTTATCAGTAAGAATATAAGAGGAGGCTGGCGGGGCTGGGATATAAGTCCATTATTTATAAAATTGATAAAAGTTTATTTTAAACAGAGAAAATATGAAATATCCGAGTGTTTTTTAAGGGAATTAATATTGTTGTACCTAATTTGCCTTTGAAAAGCAACCGGCTGGTTATTAAAGGTTTGTTCGTATATCTGTATATTAGGAGAACCTCCTTCATAAGGATAGCTATTAGATAGGTACTAAGAGTCACTACACCCAATTGGAAGGTCCAGACACCCGGCAGTAGGGACGAGGCGGTCCCGCGGTAGTCATTTCAGCGCCTCCGAACGGATCAAGCCCGTAGTCGAAGTTACGGACGACGGAAGCTTTGGTGCGAAGGTACAAACTGTACAATATAAAAGCTATTATTAAGGCTTCTAGTTCTTAAAAAAAACTAATGCTTAAAACATATTGTAATCATCAGAAAATGGCTGTAGTAATACTGTTCTTTCCGTTGAACATTTTTCTTGGAATGTGATGGTGCGCCCGAGAGGTTATATAATGAATAGAATATTATAAAACAACTTTAAACAACACTTTGTTATAAGTATTTTATTTTTAATTGACTGTGAGGGAAAAGAGAATGTTGCTTGACCATTAAAAATTAATCCCCAGACAAACTTTTAAGTACGGCTCTTGGAACAAAACGGTGAAAATATTAAAAAGAGACCAAAAAGGCGGGTTATTATTTATTGGCTTAATCGGCGTTCACTAGTTGATTTTCTTAACTTTTTGGCAGATTTAGGTTCAATTTTGCCAACGTATTAAAACGAAGTTTAACGCTGTGCTACGGTTCGATCTGTCTGTCCCGTTTTAACATTGAATGAGAGAAAGATATCGAATGCTGGTTAAGCGTTAACAACGTTTGAAGAAGTTTCGTGAAATCGGGGCTAAGTAGACTCCAGTCCTCAAAATAGCATTGATGGAAGAATCCAGTCGTATCTAAGTTTCGGCTTTCAAGCTGGCTCTTATTCAGCCTTGGCTAATTTCTGTACATTGTAGATTCGTAGGCCTCAACTGAATTAATTTTTTCAGTTTACTTTTTACACGGCTACGGTGAAGCCAAAAGAAAGAGTTGTAATTTTGGCAGTCTACGTATGTTTATACCACCGTAGCGCCTAAACTACTGATCCGATTTTAATGAGTGAGGTGTCAATAGATCGTAATATAGGTTATAAATTATAATTTACGTAGTCGGGTATGTCGGGATTTTATATAAAAAAAAAATATTATTTTAATAAAATTAATAAAATAATTATTATTTTATTTATGTTTAAAAGCTTACATCCTTTTTATATATGATAAAAAAAAACTAAACTGCACCGTCTAAACAGTTGATAACACAAAAAATGTACTTTGTTAATTTGCCTTAATAACAAATTTACATGCTTTAAGGACTTAGTGTTAATAGGAATTATTAACACTAAGTCCTAATTAAATAATAGGAGTTAATAGGATTAATAAGGAAGGAGAGTTAATCCTCAATCGTCATGTCATTCCTAAAATGACAACATAGCTTGCTTTCATCAAAACTTTCAACAGAATTCCGAGATTCAAAATCCATCGAAACTAACACTAATTCTGCAACCAGTCAGACAATATTCAACAACAGTGATAGTAAATTTTGCATGTATTATCCAGTTTGGTATTCCTGAGCTCTCGTCAACATATGCATGTCCTAATTGCACAAATTTAAATTAATTTAGTTCAGAATTCCTCTTCTAAGCTGACGTTATTGGGCTGCAGTGCTTTATTTTGATTAATTTTTTTGTGTGTGTTCAAGTGGATGCGATAATGTTTTAAATTTACAATTTGGTCCACTGGATGATGTTTGTTAGTTAATTTTTTATGAGTAAAAGTTTACAAGTAAAAATGTTTTACGCCCCGTTCGAGTAATTACAATAATACGCCAAGTAATACGCCCGTACTACTTGTGCACTAATAAAATTAAAATGTCTGTTTGTAATTTAAAATTAACAACCTTGCACTAAATGCATATTATGATCAAATTTAAAAAAAGTTGTCTGTCCCTCTATCTGTCTTTTTCCCGGCTAATCTCTGATAGATGATTTTATAAGGAGTAACGTAGGTCACTTTTATGTTCCACGCAAACGAAGTTGCAGCCACCAGCTAATTGTTATATAATATTGTAGAAAACACAATAATTTACTTTATTCAAAACCAGTTACCAACTGCAAGTCATTTACTGTTGAAGAATTATAAGCCAAACAAAGTTACTTGATAAAATTGATAGATTCCCTTACTTTACAATATTCACACTTATTAATATCACTTAAGTATTCACTCACTATGAGGCTACGTTCCCATGAGCGTTTTTAAGTGGCTGCGACAGACAGTAAGGAGTTGTAAAAAAATCGCGTAGAGTTGTCAAATCTGACATTTCACACTTGACACTTCGATTTTCAGCTCTATTGTATTAGCGCAGACCGCAGGGTTCTATTTATAGTGCAGTTTATACTGATGCGACCACAAAAAAAAACTCGTCGGTGCGAGGACTTACCGCCGCACTCAGAGTCATTTAATGGTTACTTAACCCATTCCTTAGTATAGATTTAAAGAAAGATCACTCTCCTCCGAGAGTGAGCTCTCTTAAATATGTAATGTAATATGTGCTTTCTCAACTAAGTGACTCTACACTTAACGGATAATTATCGTGACTTAATGACAATTAAATTTAAAGGTATCAAAACCTCTATTTAGCTTGCTAATTGTGGATTATGACGTTTGAGTTTGAGGTTAATTATTTATTATTAACTGATAACCGCTGGGGAGTAAAGGTTCTAGAGTGGAGACCACGAACTGGAAAGCGCAGCGTTGGACGACCTCCCTCTAGGCGGACCGATGACCTTATGAAGGTCGCGGGCCGCCGTTGGTTGCGGGTGGCCCAGGACCGTTCGTTGTGGAAATCTTTGGGGGAGGCCTGTGTCCAGCAGTGGACGTCCTATGGCTGTTAATGATGATGATGATGATTTGTTTTTTGTAAAAATTTGACATTTGTGATTTGAATTTTACTTGCAATACAGTACTAATTATTACTACCTACGTTGTTTTTACTACGAGTATTTTTATGCAAAATGTCTAATCAGATGGACTTTATAGATTTTTTAAATTATTGTAGAAGATTCAGAATTGTGGGACCAAAACGCTATATAAGAGATTATTCGGATCCTTTCACTAAATATTCAATCCAAGAATTCCATTCTAGATATAGATTCACTCCGGATGTTGTAAAAAACTTAATATTACCTATGATCGAATCGGATTTGAATAGACCTACTAGAAGAGGATTGCCATTTGCTCCCGAAATAATGCTTCTGATGACTTTAAGATATTTCGCTATAGGCAGTTTTCAGGTTAGTATCTATTTAGATACTAATAACTATAATTTTATAGTAAGATAATACTAGAATCATGAGACTTTACTATGTGCTGTTAATAATATTATTTGTATATTGCTAATTTTTTATAGAAGTTAAAAGAGATTTGATGAATATCTATCAGCAATCGGTCTCACGAATTGTCAGCAAAGTTCCTGCATTAATTGCTATCAAAATGCAAGATTTTGTCAAGTTCTCGGCTATAATGCAGGGCATTAACACTGCAAAGTAATATATATTTTATTAGTTTTGAACTAAATGTGTGTCAAGCTAATGTGATAATATAATATTATTATTTACTCTACATCAATGATATATAATTATATAATTTTAATATTATATTTTTGTTACAGACAACAATTCTATTAAATTGCAAACTTTCTTGGGGTGATTGGGTGCATTGATTGCACCAATGTTAAACTAAAAAGTCCTGGAGGAATCACTTCAGAAGTGTACAGAAATAGAAAAGGCTGGTTTTCAGTCAATGTCCAAGCAGTGACCAAATTAAAATTTTTATGATTTGGTAGCTCGGTGGCCAGGCAGCACTCATGATAGCTTCATTTACAATAGCAGTGAAACAAAGGCACACTAGCGGTGAGTTAGGAGGTATTATTTTAGGAGATAACAGGTATTCTGTTAGCAATGTTTTTTTGACACCATTTTTATCCCCTAATTCAATACCTCAAAAAAATTATAATAAAAGCCAAATCAAAACAAGAAACACAGAATGAACTTTTGGTATATGGATACCACTGTATTCTAGGAATAACACTAGGTTGTAAATTACAGTGGGGTCCTCATTTTTCAAAGCTTGCAGATAGGCTAATTTCTGTAGCATATGCCTGTAGCATATGCTGTCAAAAAAATTAGAGAAATTTTCGATGAAGACACATCACAACTAGTTTATTTTAGTTATTTTCATAGTATGTCTAACAGCATCCTTCTATAAGGAAACACTGCTAACATGAATACAATATTTGTGCTACAGAAGCGAGCTATACCTATGTTCTATGAAAAAGATGCCATCATTCTTTCCATCCCGAGCTACCAAATCATGAATTTCCTTAAAATCTCTAAGAGATAAGTTTAAAGAAATATATATTTTGACAGTAGCTTCACAATTCATTTTGGACAATGTGACAAATGTCAGAAAGAATCTAAATAATTTCAAAAAAAAGTGACAAAAATAAGTTAGATATACCTGCGATTAGTGATCAGACTAACTTTTAAATGTAAACTCCCACAATAGAATCCCAGAAAACGGTAAAATTCTTTCCATTAATAAATTTAAAAAAATTGTTAAAGAATGTGTTCAGACTTATAAGAACATTACATTATGTTAACTCTTTAGGCCTACTGGAACAATATAATTTATTTTAAATTATTTCAAATTTAGAAGACTTATGTCAAAAATATTCGTTGGAAATTATTTTGTCTAACAGTCAACATTTAAATTGTAAATATGAAAATATAAACCCTTTACCACTAAAATATTATTATTTTTGACCTTATTTATTATTAAGGTCCGAATAGACCTTTCAGTTCTTAAGATTGGTCATATTCGAGCCGGATGTTTGAACATTAAAATTAATTATTACCATTGCCTGGATCGATGTACTATGGAGCATTTGGACGAGATTATTATTATTGAAGAATTATTATTATTGGACTGCAAGGAATATCGGATCAGGTTAAAAGGGGTCTCACAGCGGTATTGTTTCATTTTTTTCGGATTTTATTATTAATCACGCTGTTTATTATGGTAAGGTTTTCTGTATTATTTTATTCATTAATTTTGGTAAACACATACTGTTAATTAATTATTATTATATTAACAATTATAACTGTGAAATATTACATTGATTAATTTTAAATATTACTTTCCAATTAATTTTGGATATGAATTGAACATAGATTATTATTATTGTTAACACTTGTGTACAAATTGATTGTAGATATCGAATTTGGTGTCACAGTAAATCTGTATTTATTATTATTGATTATTTCGTTTTCATTGTATTCAGGATTATTTTATAACCAAATGGCCAAGGGGTAATAATAATTAGTACGAACCAGCGCTAGTTGCAAGAGGCTGTATGTAATTCGCACAGCGCGAGGATGTCTCCTTGGACAGTTAAGGTAGAGTTGAGTTACAACACAACGAGGTGCAGGTATGTCTAGAATGTATATTAGAGAGTATCGGGGAACAACGAGCCGAACCGGAGTCGAACTCCGGCTCTATATTTTAATTATGTTTCTCGTTCTCAAGAGTTATTAATCAACAACCGGCGTTGTAAAATGCATCTGTTCGAGGCAGTTCTTATACAAAATAATATAATATGAAACATTTTATTAATGGATTAATATTATTTATTTTATCTAATTATTTTAAATATTGTAAGTACTTACGTATGTAATTAATTGAAATATTATTTTATTTATTATTAGATGTGTACCTACTAATTGTACATAACATAAAATAATTTATTATTTTCAGTACACAGTTGCTATTATTACCAATTTTCATGTAGGTATTATTTTATCAATGAGGTCTTGCTCGTGTAAATAATAGAGCAGTATTTACTAAAGAATTAAGATTGTTTTATTAATTTGTGTATTTAATTATTTAGTAACTTTGAAAGATATATTGTGTATTTCAATATGTACCAGGAAACCTGTTTATTTTAATGCTTCCAAAGTTAAGTTACTAATTCAAGGGTAGATGTGTAGTAGGCACGCGCGTAGGCAAAATGTCATGTGTTATGGCTATTGTATATTTTATTTTGCTACAGATTCATTCCGGAATATTATTAGGTCCTAGAAAGTTATATAAGGAAATAGTAAACCAATTATTATCGTTTTTAAGGAAATTCGAATGAGATTTCCTGGCACATATGATTATATTTATTAATATTCTACATTAATTGATCACTCTACATTTATTCATCCAGATATTAACTTAGATAATAATTATTACTGGATTACCATTCTTACCATTCTTTATAAGGCACCTTAATTGTTTTTATTTAATCATTTATTATTTACATCCAACTTTTAACGTATGACATACTTGTTATCTAAGTCCTACGATATAGGAGCTTGCCACATTAATTATTATTATTTTGTCATATTGTCTATATCTTATTTCATAAATATTAAATGAATTTAAGTATGGTTTATGATATTTGTTAGTGCGTTAGTATTAAGAAAATACAGTTTATTTCTATTATGTAGAGTAGACGTTATTATATAAAATTATATAAAATTATAATAAAATTGTAACTGATTGGCTCACAAGTAGCTAACAGTTTGTTTATTTCAATTATTTTGTCACTGCTAACATTATTAAAATTAAACTTTAATATTCCTTAGCAGTTAAACTATTCCGTAGAGTTTGACGAAGGCAGATTCAAAATGTATTGTCTACTATATGAATCATATTATTATTGAATATGTGTTACGATGATATTCGTACATATTATTACTCATTTTATTATTGCATTACTAAAAGTTCTTACAGGACATAAGATTTGACAAATTTTCTATTAAACGAATTATTAGGTAATTATGAGTATACCATTATTATTTGGTAATATTTTATTCAAGAATATCGAATGATATTATTATTCTTATTCAATATTACAGTTACATACATATTATAACATATTCACATTACGCGCGTTTGGCGATGCCGGCGTAGTTTGTCTCGTGATCTACGCGATTTCATTGTAACATTTCATTGTAAGCAAATTATTATTCATGAGATAGATTATTATTATTACACACATATTACTTATTCTTATACTTATAAATTTACATTCCTGGAATTCCATTTTCCGGTGAGAAAGCTAAAAGGAATTTCTATTTCTATTTCTATTGTTTCACAAAAATATCAACGTCGACATGAGGCCTTTCATTTAAAACATTAAAAATAATTTATAATGCGACGTCCCTCGGCAGCATATGCTATGGCGCACCGGCTTGGGCAGATAGGGCTACAATAGGAGCGGCCCGTCGTAAACTTTTGCAAAGCCAACGTCTCGCCTTAATATTTTTATGTAAGGCATACCGTACCGTAAGTACTGAAGCACTTCCAGTCTTAGCCGGAGTCCTACCAGTAGATTTAGAGATACAGCGTCGTGCAGCACTATATTATAAAAAAAAAAAAAGATTAACCCTGAGTTTTTTAAGCGCGAGAGTAATAAGATAACTAGATTATTCGAGCCATTCGATATTTCTATACAGAACCTAATTTCTGAGTGGCATGAACGGTGGGACAACACTATCAAAGGGCGTCACCTATATAATTTCGTCCCTTCGGTACGCGATCGACTCTCTAAGCAATGGATAGAAATAGATCACTACGTCGCACAATTTTTGACAGGTCACGGAAACTTTAAAGCGAAACTTTTTGGATTTATATTAGTCTCGTCTCCGCTATGCGAGTGTTCGACCGAAGGTAGCCCTTATGAACAAACTGCTCATCACATACTCTGGGAGTGTGATCTCTGATATGACGAAAGAATCGAAATGTTGAGCAGCGTCCATTGTGTTTCTAGGGTTGTGTACTATGAAGATCTCGTGGGCTGCGCGAAGAACTTCCGAGCTTTCAAATATTTTTGTCATAAGTACTATTGGAAACAATGCAACACTATTTTGTCATTTTAAATGCAATGTAATTAATTGTCATATTATAAATTAAAACATTTAACTGATGTCGGTTACCTCTAGCCCAAGATTTTGTGGCAAGTATTATTATTAAATATCATGACGACATTACGCTACTTCAAGTCTTACGTACTTCTGTACTTATTATTATTATTTTTGGAGTCTTGATTGGTAGACAGATTGTTTTGAGCAGAATATTTATTACTGCACCGATGACTTTAGGACTGTTGCTTTGTCGGAGTCTAGGTTGTAGGTTGAATTTTCAACATTATTATTATTATTAGTTATGTACTTAATCATCTTATTATTTTTTGAACAGGACATTTCCTGCTACACCAACGTCTTCAGACCTGTAATTTTGTCAGTGACTTGGCTGTAGGTTGGGTTCAAACATTATTCCTATTATTAGTTTCTGTTCAAATTTAGTCATCGATTTATTATTGTGAGGTAACTGATTTAATGCTGTACTAATTACTAATATTCTGAACAGATTCACTTTGCGTCATTTAATTCGTGTTATGACGTATTCTGGCGACCATATTTCGTTTATTGGTTCGTGCAATATTCTTATTATTCTTCAGTTCAACTTTCATTCTGCACTTCACTGTTCAATGTCGACAAAGTCATAAGTATTTTCTGCATTCTTTCTATTTCGTATTTAATTTAAAAGCAGATTTTAAATGTATTTATTAATTTTATTTTAGGTGAATTGTTTATGGACTATTTTGATTTTAAACACTTTTCATATTCTATTATTATTATTGTAAATAAGCACTTAAGATTATTTGTTAAGTTAATGTTAATATGTACTTATTGTTTGGTACTATGTTAGGTGCTAAGTTCAGGTTTTAACTATTGTATCAGGTCCGAGACCACTAGATCTGAATTTTCGATTCAGATAATCCCTATTTACACCCGAAGATATTATAACTTGCTATTACTATTGGCGCTACCAAGATATTCACATTTTACTGATTATAATAAATACTATTTAATAACGAACCGCAGTACAAGATGAATTATTTTACCTATATACTATTTAAAGGACCAGCTGGAGAGATGTATGAGAATTATTATTATTTTGGATAACCAAGCTGAATGCTTTGGGATGAAGGCTATGAATGCCAGAGAACTGTTATTAATACTATGAAATTATTTATTATTATTTCCTAGTACTCAAGAATGAATTAATTCCTGCTGGATATACTTGTTTGAAAAGAAGATCTAGAATCTATCATTCTGTTACATAACGAGGTTCGGAATAATTTCTACTGTAGCTTATTCGTGGTAGTGCCGTTTGGGTGGCAGGTGTACGAAAATCCTCAGGGGTCAAACGAAGAAAATATTCTACTCCCGATTTTTTAAATATTATTAATTATTTTAGGTTATTTGTTGAGTGTATATTATGTATATAAAATAGCTTAATTGTTTATAAAGGTAGTCTAGTTCCATGTTGTTAGTGAGGTTCTACTTTATTTTGTTAGTCTATCCCGATGTCACTTCATTTAAGAGAACTAAGATCATATTTGAAGTTTATTATTAATTTGTTATTGTGTTTCGTTAATTCTAGTTTTGTTATAATTTTAATTATTCTTTTCAATCTGTTTTTATTTTACATATTTTGTTGAAAGTTTAACTTTCAACGCCCGGGGGCAGACTTATAAGAACATTATATTATGTTAACTCTTTAGGCCTACTGGCACAATATAATTTATTTTTTAGTATTTCAAAATTTAGAAGACTTATTTCAAAAAAATTGGTTGAAAATTATTTTGTCTAACATTCAACATGTAAATTGTAAATATGAATATATATAACCCTTACGCACTAAAATATTATTATTTTTGACCACCTTATTTATTATTAAGGTCCGAATAGACCTTCAGTTCTTAAGAGAATGCTTGTGTGCTTAATCTTATTGTAAGGTCAATGATTTCATTAACGATTTACCACCTTGGACATGTACATAATATATATATATATATATATATATATATATATATATATATATATATATATATATATATATATATATATATATATTTGTTGGAGCGTGGTGACGATCCATGAATAAATACGACGGAACACTTTACAAGAGATGTTTATTTCACTGGAGTTCGAACACGAATGAATTCAAACTGCAGGCAGCCATAGTTTTTATAAGGCGATCAAAACAAGTTACCGGAAGGGATAGGGCAGGGTGTGGTAGATAGGTAGGGAGGTAGGGCGCGTAGTATTTTGATCGACTTATATTACAATCGAATAAACTAATCTAGCTAAATAATTATGATTAAGTATTTATAACATTGATTTAAATAAATTACACATTTTACTTTAATTACAATAATTATTTGTTGAAACAAATTATTTAATCAAATATTAAAATTTATAAACCTATCCTATGCTAATTTTTAACTTTATTTAAAAAGACGCTATCAATTTTGTCTTAGAATAAGTTACTACATTGTAGAAATATATTATATTTTCTGAAAAGAACAATTTTCCCATTTTCTTATTAAAAGGTGCACGAGTTTCTTCTCGCCGGGCTAGTTTCCGGCGGTAAGCATCATGTAGAACAATTACTTAAGTGTTATATGGAAATAAAAGTTTTTGAGTTTGATTAATAAAAGACAATATGAAATAATTCCTTTTATTTATTACTATTTTGTAACTGTTCTAATTCTAATTTTGCCTTTTCATATTCTAGTTTATTTTTTTCTAATAAATATTTAGCCGCTTCTTGTTTTATTTCTTCTGTATCCCTTCTCATATTTTCTACTTCTAACTGAAAAATGATTCAAATGACATTTATTGACAGTATCATAATTAAGTACACCTATTAACAAATATACAAATGAGATACAAATAACCTTTAGTTTACCTGTTTTTTTTAGAATTTTACATCTCTTTTTTTATTTTCTAATATTTTATTCACATTACAACTTCCCGTCGAAAATAATCGGAAGGTCTACGAGTTAATGAATTCCCATCTAAAATTAAAATATAATATTAATTATCTATTAAAAATTTAAAATAGATCAAATGTTTAAGCAAAGGTAACATTATCTTGTACAATACACACATGTATTATCTGATGGGCTTAATTGAGGGCTTTTACTTGTAGATTTATCTTCTTCTTTTTCGTCTTCACTGAGTTTAGGCACATCCTCCAACTCCAGCTCGTTATCCAAAACCACTTAAAATAAAGTAAACTTCAATTTACCAACAACATACATTCATTGTGTCAATATGTACTTTTAAATAACTTATGGCATACCGATACATGGAGAAGTGCTATAATTATGCTCATTAAACATATTCTTAAAATAGCTCCATCGCTATCAAACGGATTGTTAATTTCGCAAATGAGAGGTGCAGCCTGAAATGAAATACGTTGATTAAAAACAAGTTACAAGTCACAACATACTTTAGAACTTTTATCTATTATTATTTTCTTTATATTATTTATATATTTTTTGTAATCA
Source organism: Phengaris alcon alcon (assembly GCA_037179445.1). Lineage (NCBI taxonomy): Eukaryota > Metazoa > Arthropoda > Insecta > Lepidoptera > Lycaenidae > Phengaris > Phengaris alcon. The sequence continues at coordinate 60,927 of JAYRCH010000515.1, forward strand.
AATTATCTGTAGTTAATTTTACAAAATGGCAAATTTTTACCACAATATCCCCTGATGAAATAAAATAAGACCACATCTATATGTGGTAAATAATAAGTACCTTCGTACTTATTATTAATTTACCTTTAAACTGGTTTTGCATGACTTCTTCTACCATGTTCATTATGGCTCCCTGTTGAGTCGGAGGGGGAGGAGCCGAAGGTCCACCACCTGTTCTGTATAAGTTGCCCCTTTGTGAAGCACGAGCTTTTCGGGTTGTAGCTTTCAAATTATCCCACGCTCTTTTCAGGGTAGCAGTATTACGCTGAAGTTGAAACGAGAGAAATATAGGTAGTCAAACTCATTTAGTAAAATAGATAAAACTAAATTGTTACCAAATTATGTTTAACGAAGAAAAACTCATTTACCTACCTTATGTACATTTATATTTGAATTAAATTCATGGGCTAATAAAGTCCAAGCATGTTTTTTTTGGCTATTGATTGGCCGTCCGTGAGCTCGGCTTCAATAATTGGTGACTTCTTAACTAAGTGCGCCAGTAGAGCCTTTTCGTCGGCAGAAAAATTAGGATCTCTTTTTCGAGTCACTTTAGCTTCTGTCGAAGTCCTACGTTGTAACAGAAATCATATTACAAAATATTTCGGTAAATTGTTAAAGTAACAACGAATTTCAATTTTGTTAATCATACCTGGGCTGATTGATAACTGGCCGAAACGACGAACTTAAAAAAATGATACGCAAAAAAGGAATATTACATTATATTCTGGCATCTTTTTGAAAATAGAACGCCAAATTTGAATTTAATCGAACTGATGGAATTTGTTTGAGAGGACGTAGAACTTTCTCTGTCGTAAATTTTCTTAACAATGGAAAGAAACGAAATTCGTGCGGTGATAAAGTTTTACGTTTTAAAAGAGAAAACAGCAATCCAGATTAAAACCAAGCTAGACAGTATTTTAGGTAATTCTGCTCCTGCATTGAGTACAATTGACATCTGGGTAACTGATTTTAAACGTGGAAGACAGAGCTGCGAAAACTCCCACAGGTCTGGCCGTCCAAATGAAGTCACGAATCCGGACATGATCAAAAAAAAATCACAAAATTGTATTGAATGATCGGCGCTTAAAGTTGCGAGAGATAGCAGAGATGGTGAGCATTTCATCTGAACGCGTTTTTAATATTTTGCACCAACATTTGGGAATGAAAAAGCTTTGCGCGCGATGGGTGCCGCGTTTGCTCACTGTAGACCAAAAGCAACGTCGAGTGGACGATTCATCGGAGTGTTTGGCGCTGCTTAACCGAGATCCTAATGAGTTTTTGCGGCGTTATGTAACAGTCGATGAAACCTGGATACATCATTATACTCCCGAGACAAAAGAACAATCTAAGCAGTGGACTGAGAGCTGAAAACCTGCGCCGAAGAAAGCAAAAACGGTTTTGTCGGCCGGCAAAGTGATTGCGACTGTTTTTTGGGATGCTCGAGGGATTATTTTAGTGGATTATCTGCAAAAAGGAAAAACAATAAATGGAGAGTACTACGCAAGCTTGCTGCAAAAATTAAGTGAAGAAGAAGAAACGACCACATTTGGCCAAGAAAAAAATTTTGTTCCACCATGACAACGCACCTGCACACACGTCAATGGTTGCAGTCGCCAAACTCCATGAATTGCGGTTCGAATTGCTACCGCATCCACCCTATTCCCCGGATCTGGCCCCGTGCGACTTCCACTTATTCCCAAACCTGAAGAAATGGTTAGGTGGCCAGAGATTTTCATCAAATGACTAAGTCATTGTTGCCGTGGACGAGTATTTTGAGGGGTTGGAGAAAACATTTTATCAAACTGGTGTAACGGCATTGGAGAAGCGCTGGACTAAATGCATCGAGGTAGAAGGAAACTACGTTGAGAAATAAATTTATTTTAAATAGATTTTTGAAGTTTTTCTTTAAAACTTATCTTTAAACTTATCAATCAGCCCTCGTATATTTACCATACTATTAATTTTATAATTTGAAACACAATTAAAAATCACAATATTAAGTACACAGTACAACAAACTTGAGATTTTTTGTAATTTTACCACGCTCGCCGCCCGCGAAGTTTTGACAGTTAACTGTAATGCTATATTACAAAATTGAAATTCTTTTACCAAAAAATTCGTAAACTAGCTGTTTTGTTCTTTGTTAATTAAATAAATTCTAACTTACGCTAACATGGTTTCTGAACTACATCTTACATGGTTTCTGATGTTTATTAAAGAAAAACTTTATTACTTTTTTTAGATTATTAATTGGTATGACTACACCTTCTCCGAGTTTTTATGTAATCAACAACATAATTCGAAGATGCACCGCCCTACGAATGATTAATTTTGTCATTAACTAACGATCCATTAAATTTTGACTCTGGGAGACTCTCTTCATTAAGAGATTTAATGTCCATTAGTTAAATACTGATTACGGCTGAGTTAATATACGTCTCTGAGTGCGGCTGTTAGAGTTTTGTTTAGCAGTTTAGTCATTGTATGTGTTTATATTTTATATATGCAATCACTTTGTGTTTTTGCGAGGCCGCGTCCTCAAACATATACCTATTATAATAAAAAATTTTTTCACGTTTACGATTGTAAATCTGTCATAACATTTTTTTTATTCATAATAAAAAAAGGACACTATCGTTCAACGATAATGTTGTCCTTGTAAGTATACAATTAATATTTTCACAATAAATGAGAAAATCAGTAAAACTATTATTTTAAGTATCTAGGTAGTATCCATTACACATCCGAAGAATGCTTAAAGGATATCTCAACAATTTTGTACAATATTTTAGCATTCTCAGTTGATGGATCAGCCAAAATGATGTTAAACCTACCTATACCTACCTACTACCTACATTATAATTGTTTAGACATTCACTAAGGCGCGACCTCTAGTCAGCGCCCCGGACACACTCCGCCAATATGTGGACAACATCTTCAACATTACAATTTTCGCACACCGGAGAAGGAGCTTTTCCCATGAGAAAAGCAAACTTCTTTGACGGGATGTGTCCGGCACGGAGTCTTAACGCCATAGTTAAGTCCTTTCGGCCTAACCTACATTGACACATCCATGTTATGTACGCACTTAGTTGTGGTTGAATAGTCGAGTACCAAATCCCTTATTCTTTTGACCTTTGATTAAAATACTCGTTCCAATCCTCAAAGCAATTTATTTTAATATAAGAAAAGTAGTCGCTATACAATGGTTCCTCATCATTCGGTACACCATCCGTGATAGCTTCTTTAGCCAGCCTATCTACTATTTCATTAGCCTCGATATTTATATGCAATGGAATCCATTGAAGAACAACCTCTTTCATATTACTTTTCAAGTTTAGAATTGCCTCCAATATAGAATAGGCTATCGGTATGCCTCGTATAGACGAAGTACAACGAGCCAAATGCTGCAAGGAACTTTTGGAATCCGTAAATATCACAAACTTTGTTTGATTTATCGAAATAATGTTAGTCATAGCTTAATAATGTTAGCCTAACTTTCACAATAGCAGTTAACTCAATTGTCATTATAGACAATATATGACATAATTGTTAATAATTACAAAAGTCCTATGAAGATATATAATTTCGTATATTAGTTTTTTTTTTTTTTTTTTATTTTTTTATTATTAATACATACGTTTATTAAACTCACTAATACTACAATATGATATACATTTTATCAGTTATGATAACAAAATCAATTGTACCATAAAAGTAGGTAAGTACTAAAAAAATAATAACTACTCCAAAACTTAAAATGCTACAAAAAAAAGAAATCTCCCAGGTCATCCCCACCAGGCAGAGTACCTAGAAGGCTTAAAGAGTTTCCTCGCTGGATTGCGATACTTATTCTCTGGGCCAGGTAGGTGCCGGCTCTGGGGTCTCGGGTGGCCTCAATGAGTTTTTTGGAGATTTCTCCGAAAAGTTTGTGCGCACCCAGACCCCATGTACCTAAGGTTTCAACCCCAAACGGTTCAAATATGAGATCCCCACTAAGGTTCTCATATTTGCGCCGCTTAAGGTTTTCAATATTTTTTTCAATATTATTTTTTTGACAATATATTGGATGCGATTCTGAACTTAAAGCACTGATTTATGATAAAATCAAAAATTGCTGCGCTCGTGCCGGGCCGCCTTTTGAGCTATCCGTGTAGATTATTGTAATATGTAACCGTATAAATAGTATAATTAATGTAATAATATGCAGAATATTTGCTGACAATATACATACTCGTATTACACAACTGTTTTAAATTTCCAGCTTCATAACAACTTTTTGCTTTTACAACTCCCGGAATTTTATGATTATCTTAATATAACAAGTATATTATATAATATACTTGTTATATTTATATTACTAGACCAGGTATCGAAAACATCTCAAGAGGATCCGAATTATATATACGAAGATTTCTGAGCTCCTTATGTAAATTAATTAAGTGCGGCTGTTTCCTTACCGACCAGTAAGAAGAACGCCTGCTAGTGCTCATCTCTTCTAAAATACTAAGTCTCCTCCTATTACAAATGGATCTCGATTTAAGCCAATATTTTCCATCTAAATACCCTATTCTTATATTAATTAAAGGCGGTAAGTACTAAAGTGAAATACTGAAAGATCTACGTTTGCCGAACATCTAAATAGTAATGGACACAACTTCGACCCTGATAAAAATATAAAATATTTACATATATTACCAAAAAGCTGGAAGATGGATTAGAAGCGCTTGAAATTAACAGACACAAAAAATGTGGGATCTTACTAAAGGACCAGACATGTCTTTCGAGTTCCATATTATTGCAAGACATTTAATTTAATTATTATTTATAGGTTATACATTAGAAATGTTATGACTTTTTGACATTGGTATTAATTTTGGATGAACTTTTGACATAATTTATTAATTTTAATTTTGACATGTTTTAATTTCATATAATTTATTTGCCATTATTTATAATATCTTAGATTCTTATGTATTAAGGACATTTTAATTTAATTGAATCATTGATGATAGTAGTATTTTTAATTTTATATTCTGACATCCATTCTATATAATTACATAATTCTATGACATTACAAATCAATAAGTTATTAATTTATCAATCTAATGTGTTATAATTTTATATTAATATTAATTTGTGATATACAGTAGAAAATAGAATAAGTTGGTATAAAAATTTAAATTACGTTTCACAAAATTGTAAAAATTTCCTGATGCTGGCAACCCTTTGCACAATGTTTACAATTTTTTTTAAAATTTTAGTCTACCTACACCTGATGATGACTTTGTCGAAGCCGGTCGTGTAATATATTAAAATTAATGTAAAATACTTATTAAAGTGGAAATAGTGCAAGAAGTCCTGTGTGTTATTACTGCGGTAAGTATAACTCATTTTGCATTATATGTATAGGTGTACTTCTCATATATCCACCAATAATTCTCATTATGTTGTTCTGAATTAGCTCCAACTTTTTCAAATGAACTTCACATGGGTTGTCAAACAAAAAACTAGCATAATCTAGTCTGCTTCGAATAAGAGACATATAAAGATTCCTGAGATGTTTCTGGTGAATTTCCCATCCTGTTCCTGAAAGTACTTTAAATATATTAACTGTCTTTGATACTTTAAAAATGATTTCGTTTATGTGTTTGTTCCAACGTAACGACCTATCCAACCACAATCCAAGATATTAAACATTTTCTGCAACAGGTAACGTATTATTATTTTCATTTCTCATACTCGGAAAGTAGTGTTGTTTTGATCTGATTATTGGGTGCTATATTATGCTGCTTTCCTTTCATAGGGAGGGAAAAACTCATACAAATTCATTCCGGCCCGAGGGCAGGAAAAACTTCAAAAATAGAACTGCTGTCAGCTGTGAAGAGTTTTATGTAAAAAAAAAACTATTAAAAAATGACATGACTTTCTAAACAGCCAGTGTGAATTTAGCGCAAACTTCTTTGAGCGGAATAAGCCGCGAGTGCCGCGACAATTACGCGGCGAGCGGCAAGTTCCATATTTAAAATTTAAAAAGTCAACACAAATTGGCGGGATACTAAAATCTGTTATGTATGTATCTGTGACGGACTTTTGTGCTAAGATTTGAATTGAATATTAAAAATGAGTTCAAGCTAAATATTGACACCAGATTTCATTACAGACGAGGCAAATTGTGTCATAGAAAATCTTTTGCCAAAAATATCAAAAGAAAGATATATAAACACATACAATGATTTTATGAAGTGGCGAGAAGACAAGAATATAAAATCGTTTTCCGAAAGTGTATTTCTTACATATTTTAATGGACTGTGTAGCAAATTACAGCCTTCAACGGTATGGAGCCGATATTTTATGTTCAAGATTACACTTAATGTAAAACACAATGTAGATTTGAAAAAAAATCCTAATTTAACAGCATTTTTGAAAAGACAGTCGCAGGGGTTCAAGAGTAAGAAATCTAAAGTTTTCACATCTCATGAGGTGGAATTTTTTTAAATGATGCTCCTGACGAGATATATTTGGCAGTGAAGGTAAGTTTACCTAAGTATTTATGGATTTATTTTAAATATGAACGTATTTATTACACAAATACTAAAATAATTACATGTTTTTCACAGGTCGTATTGATACTCGGTATAAGCGGCGCTTGCAAAAGCAGTGAACTCATAAATTTGACAATTAACGACATTGAAAGTCAAGGCGATTTATTATTAGTAAAACTGACTAAAACAAAGACACTTATTGAGCGCTCGTTTATAGTAAAATAAGAGTTTACACAAATAGTAAAGAAATATCAAAAATGAGACCTAGTGACGTAAAAACGGACCGCTTTTTTCTCAACTATCAGAAGGGAAAATGCTATATACAAGTGATCAGTAAAAATAAAATCTCAGGTATGCCGAAGCACATATTTGAATTTACCAAACTGTGAGCAGTGCACCGGACACTGTTTTAGACGAACTTCAGCGATACTTTTAGCCGATTCTGGGGCAAACATGACTACGTTAAAAAGACATGGAGGCTGGAAATCCAGTACAGTCGCCGAAGGCTACATAGAGAATTCAGTCCAAAATAAAACTAAAATTTCAACCAAATTAACCGAAACTATAAAAATACGCCCCAATTCGCCTCTGCCGACAACTTCCAGGGAGTGTCCGCGATGGAATCCATCGTCTTATAAAATACCAGAGTCTCCTACTTTTACAGAGATCCAGAACAGCCAAATTTCTCAAAATATATCAAACAACATAAATATTCCAAACAGAAATGTAACTTTTCATTTCACGAATTGTCCTAATTTGACTATTAATTTTAAATAGGCACTACTAATATATTATTATCAATAAATAGTTTAGATAAACAACTAGTTTTATTTTCCTCATATTCTAAATGAAACGTAGAGTGTTTGCCACGGGTAAAAGAATCAATTCCTACTCGGACAATAGTCTAACTACCTCGGGAATTGATTCTTTTCAACCCTAGGCTAACAATCCACTATTATATTCAAACTAATTTAATTCCTAAATATACCTCTTAAATATACAAATTTTGTTTTTATTAGTAGAAATATCTAAACCTAAATCAATTAACATACAACTAAATCTACTTAAAGCGGGTTGCAGTAATCTTACACCTTCAATAACATTTTTACATGTAACGTATATAGAAAAATCGTCAGCGCATTGAGAACCATCTGCATCACCCAAACAAGATAGTAATTTGTGCGTTTTTTAATCTGCTTCGCACAAACTGGAAGATTCTTAACCATTGAATTTTTTAAAGAAATTTAATCGTGACCTGGCGCAGAATCTTTATGTTTAATAGATTTCTCTAATTCAAATAATGTTATTTGTGTTTCTAATATGCGATTACTAGATACAAAATTAGGTTGCCTATGATTTACGTAATCCGGGGTCAAATCCTTAAGCAATCTTTCAGCCAAATCTAAATAATTAAATTTATTTTTAACTTTGTATCCTTTATCCACCTCATTTTCCGCCAAACTTTACTCAAAGATGAACCCGAATCTATAGAAAAACAAAAATTCTGCCACGATAATGTTCTAGCATTACGAATCATTCTTTGCGTTAAGCGTATTTTTTCTTTGAGGTTATTGTACTTTATAGGACAAGCATTACGTCTAAGTTTTGCCAATGCAAATCTACGTGTAGCTATCTGTATTTAGATACTTCTGGAGACCACCAAGGCTTCGGTTTAAAATTGTTATTCAATGAAGTAGGTATAAAATAATGTGGGATATTATTATCAGCTGCTGTCTGAATAGTTTTTCAAAAAATTCATAATACTCTTGGGGATCATTAGGGGCTGTTTTAAGTCCAATTATTGTATTAATATCAGATGAATCGCCCAGCAATTACTTTTTTTTTTAATTTCTTTTCTTAAAGTATTTTTTATTATGTAAATATTGCATGAAATATTAATAACTAAATGGTCACTACCAAGCGTTTCATTAGTAACTGTCCAGATAAAATCCATTGCTATATTTGTCAAAATAAATGAGATATAAGGCGATGACTGCAAGAGACAATTATTATACAATTTGACACGAGTAGCACTGCCATCGTTAAGTGGTACAAAGTTATGGTCTATCATGGAGTCAAATATTTGTATGCCTCTCCTATCAATTTTGTGTAACCAATTTAAGTGATGTCCATTAAAGTCGCCCAAAATTAAAGTATTGTTTCATTCAACAGCGAAAACCTCATCCCAATCCCTTTGCGATGTCTGTGTACCAGGCACACAATAAAGTGCAATAATATGCTCAATATGCTGACAATTCATTACTTTAATGTGTAACAACTCAATGCGAGAATGACTGATTCGAGTATTTTTATTTTGAGCATGAATATAATTATGTACTATAATAGATACATCACCATATCCATCTTTTCTGTCTAGCCTAAACACTGAATAGCCATTTAATAAAAAGTTATCAACATGCTTTATCCAAGTTTCACTTATCGCTGCAATGTGATTTTCTTCTTGTAGTAGAAATTGTTCTAAAGATAATTTATTTGGTCTGACGCTTTGAGCATTCTACTGAATTAAATTGAGACGTATGATACTACTTATTATAACTAGCCATTATTACAAAAGATTTTAAAAGACTTAAAAGATTTTAAAAGACTTACTTAACTTACTATTATTTCTACCACTTTTTTAATTTTCCTTTCAATAGACTCGTCACATAAATAATATTTTTAAGTCTCGTAAAATTCCTCCAACAATTTGACTTCTTTTATATTTTTCAATCTGTACTCTCATCAATCTTTTCATTTCCAGATAACTGTACACAGTACACAACAGTATTGTGTTATCGAAATTCGATAAGTCAGAAGTAGAATCAGAATCAGAGAAAGATTTTTCTTCGTGCTCTGATTTCTTCTTCTTCTTTCGACTTTTCTGCTTGTTTTGGCGTTCCTTCTGTTTTTATATTGTTAAATTCATTATTGTGCTCTTCACTTGTATTCTTCGAATTATTATTTTTAACAACGTGAGCAAATCTTTGTTGTGTTGATGTCGTGGCCAGATAGTTATGTGCACTATTTCTTCTCATCACATACTGTATATTTTAAAAATTGTATTGGTGAAGTTGAAACGTATATAGTCATCGCTTTTTTATAAGTGCAATTAAACTCAGCCATCAATTCACGTATTTTTTTCTCCTTTTGGTAAACTCAGCAGGTCGTATCTAGCGGCAAATGATTTCCGGAACAATTAACACATTTGAAAATACTTATTTCGCAGTTTTCATGGCTTCCCATGCACTTTGGACATACTGTGTTTCTAGCCGAGCAAAATTTACGCGAATGTCCAAACTTCCAGCATCTGGAACACCGAGTTACGCCAAATATATATATATATAAACCATATGGTTCAAACTTAACTTTTAATTCATATATAAATATATAAACAAGAAGAAATGGTTCCTCTAAACTTATACGTATCATCTTACTCGGTATCCACGGCTCAATCGACGCATTTTCATTATTCTCAGGCCTATGTCTTCATAAGCCTTCATGGCTGTTTTATTTTAATATCACTTCTAACATTAGCTACAAACTCTTCCATCGTTATTTCTTCCTCAATGTCTTTAATTATTCCATAAGAAATTTCGACCTTTGAAGTTTTTTGACAATTCCATCCCTTATCCTTAGTTATAGAACATGAAATGAAATTTTGTAGTGAGATTTCGCTTTCAAATGACAATATAATTTTATACAAGTTAATATAATTGACTCGAGATATTATAATATTATACTGTTTCAAAATTTTTGCAAAAGCAAATTGTTTTGGCATTCTCTCTTTACAAGTGATGATTAAGTCAAAAGAATGTAAGTCACTAGTGCGACTTCCATTATAACCAAACCTACGTTGTTTTACTGTCGCCCATTCATTTATAATTCTGTCGTCTTCCTCTCTAGTCCTCTTTTTCGGCTTTAATGAGTTATTTATGTTTCCTAACTCCATATTTTGTTTAGTACGTCTTAACTGCATCGAATCTTCATCTTCCTCCATACTTTAACTCTCATATGGTCCATATTAACCGTAAAAATCGGTCAACGCGGTCACAGCTGCGAGCTGCGACCGCGCTGATATAGGTAATAAATAATAGGCGAGTAATAGGTACGCTAAGATCGGTCGAGCAACGATATACGCACACGTCTAACACTCGATACGCTTACGTGCGAACTGCTGTCATAACATTTACATTTTTTCTATCTACGAGACAAAAGAAGCCTTATAATTTCAAACTTGAAAATTATACAAGTTATTACGGGCTAATTTCGACCCCCAGGCGACTTCAAGTGTACATAGGTCTGCCAGTAACAGATTTTTTATAATGCCCTTTACAAAACAGTAGGCATTTATAATTTAACAATTTAAATATATCCATATAGTTAAAAAGAGATGTCCACTAGCATATAGACGGTCGCACAGCCGTAACCGCTGATAGTAGAAACATGAAATTCGGACAGTAGTTTTAAAACCAAGGCGGAATTTTGAAAACTTCATTCCTTAAAGGGGTGAAATAGGGGTTGAAATTTTGAATGAAAAATCTTTAAATCTGCAATGATTCCGATGAAACTTGGGATTCATACTATTAAAATAATTTAATGAGATACGTGTTTCAGGACTTATTACCCACTGAGGATGTAAAATAAAGGTTGTAATTTGTATGAATAATCGCATCCACGCGGACGATGTTACACGCAAAAGCTAGTACAAAATAAACTTAATGATTTCCAATTACTTTCACAGCTTAATATTACAATCGGCACAATATTGCATCTTATATTTATTAACATAGTTAACCCAAAAAATTCAGCTTTTCATCGAGCTACGCCGTTAAATTAATATAAAACATAATTAAGTATGAATAATCTGTACACCAATGGAAACTGTTCACGCAACGGAAATTACATCATTCACTAATTATTATTATTATTAATTAAGGCTGTACGGAAATTTAAAGCTAACAAAATTTATTAATTTTTACCACTAGATTTAAAGGTTTATTACCAGTACGGTGCCATTCAAGAATATAATATAATATAAGGAAAAAAGAGTACCAAAGCAAAGTCGCTCTCATATCCTTATAATTATTATACACTTACTTTTACTTTCATTTGAATAGAACTATTAATGGAAACGTAACCCTATTGTGTTTGTTATTACTATTATTTTTACATGGAGCCTTAAGATAAAAGCAGCCTCAGTTAATTCTTATAACATCAGCTATCTGCAAGTGACAGTCCAGTTAAAATCGGTCTGGCTATTAGCCGGAACCAACAGACAGACAGACAAAAAATTTTAATTGACTTTTTGGTGTAGGTACCGCATACAGGTTCTATTTTTATACGAATGAAATATTAAACCCAACATAAGGTTACAATATTACATAAGTAATGAGAGTAAGCAGTCGGCTCTGAAGATCGCGCGCCCGCCGCGTACCATCGGCCGTGCGGTTGTGAATCGAATTTAAGTATTTTATGGGATTATCTGGTCAAAATTTACCTGAGGTCACAATATTATGTTATATTTTTGGAACTAGAATCGAATACTGTTCACGTTCCTTAAATATTTATTTTTGTTTTGATTACACCCTGAAAACAAAGAACAACTATACTGTTTTCTTTTTTCATCTATAGCTTGTTGTGTTTTTACAGACTAAAGTACTCATTTCCTAACCCTCTCGACCTCCACGAGGGCTCTCAGACACAATGCCTTCGAAGTTCGACATTCTTATCCAATATCCATTCTTATCACTCGGATTTAGTCTGAAATATTTTTATTATAACGATTTATTACAAGAAAATATGGAGCATACTAATCTTGTACCGATCATAGTTGCATTCCAAATAGCTGGGGCAGGGTTGGCACTTTTAGGAAATTGTTTAAATCATACTTTTCATAGGAACTTTGCCTATTTTATGAAAAGACAATTGAAACCAAATTTTCTTTCAGCTAGGAAATATCCAAATGTATGTTCCAAATCAATTCAGCTTACTTTTACTATTTTAGTCTTAAGGTGTGTATAAATTTTTATTATGTAAATATTAATATAAATATAACTACTTTATTACATCTGAATTATATTTTAGTCAAAATCAAAGTGTATTATAAATTATTTTGATATGCGCCACCCCTAGATTTATATCGTGCTTTGAGGCCATAATTATTTATTCCATATTGCGGTAGGAGCCTAAACGTACTACAGTGTATTGGCTATAAAATTCTGACGCAAAAATATTAACGGCACAAATGTTTTATCTATGCATTTAGTACTTGTAAAAATCGTATTTTATTAAGTCATATATTGCCTGTAGAAATTTTTATTTTGAGACACCAGAGCCTTTAGTCAAGATGAATTTGATAATTTGGACAACGAAGTTAGAAATCAAAAATGTGTGGGATTTGACATAAGTCATCGCTAATTAGTGACATAGGATTCCTGTAGGCCACCGTGTACCAATGCAAAATCATTATGATGCTGGCGGATACGGTGTGTAAAATATACCTCTGGACTAACACATAGGCTATTTTGTATCGCGGCATAATGTATGTTTCCCTGTTTTCGAGTACGAAGTTCTATCAAGGTAGAAAAAAAAAAATTAAAGATTTTGGCAACCCTAAGTCTACCGTGACATGTAACCATAATCCGGTATCTCATTGCGGTGTTTTTGCTGCATACATAGGTAACTATATATACACATAACTGAATTATATACAAGTGAATAGAACTAATTGTAAATAATATTCAAAGCGGGGTCAACCATGATCACAAGAGAAAGTTGACTACAAGCACAGGGCCGACACTCCTTACAGCTAATGATTGCTAGAATACGTTTCAGCCATGTTGATGCCTAACGGTTATGGTTATGTTAAGCGTCGCATCAGACATATCTATCATAAATATTATGAAATTATATTGTCGTTTTTACGTTATTAACATAATATTCTATATTATATGCTTTGATATAAGGGTATAAGGGTATTATACGCTTTAATGCGTTCAGTCGCAGTAAATATTATAAAATAAATTTCCTTTCCGTTTTGGTTAAAATTTGGTGTTGTAGCTATTTGCTCTCTGGAGCGGAGCCGCGGGCCAAAGATATGCAGCGTTCAAACGGTTGTCTAACAAAACAATAAGTGTGTGCGGCTAGGTTTTATCTTTAGCAGCCTTTATGAGGGAATGTAAACATCGATATCCATGATATTAGATCACAGTCTAGGGGTCCTTGAGTTTTGTCTAAAGGAATAACAATTTCCGTAGCTCTTTAGATAGCCTTCCGATTTATGCGACCGCGACGTGAGACCAGCAAACCAGCCAATCAGGTTCTCTGGCTATGCTCCTTGGATTGTTTTGTTCTCCATATAAATACTAACTCCGCAACCCTATCACGGTCTCGCGTCACGCGTCGCGTGCGTCGTTAAGCTACCATTAGAGGTAGTTAGTTCGTGTATCACCATCACTCACTAACGTCTTCTCTGCTGTGGGCGAGTCTGTGTGAAGGATTAGACTGTAGGCCACCAAGCAAGCCTCCTGCGGGTTAACAGACCTATATAAATCTTATTGGTACGCAATTCTAGTGAAATGTGGCCATTAACGCTTAAAATACATGAAAAATGTAACTGTAATGAAAAGTCTATAAGCTGGCAAAAAAAAAACGATTAAATGTCTCTTAAGTTTATATGGTTTATAATATAACCTGATGTTGCCACCGACTCCACCTGAGTAAATACAGTATCCCACGGGAACAATGTACCCAGTATAAAAGTAGCCTATGTCCTTCCCCGCGATCTACTCTATGTGCCAAATATCACCATAAACAGTCCAGTAGTTCTGGATTAAACATGCAAACAAACAAATCTTTCCTTTTTATTGTATTAGTGTATATTGAAATAGCGTTACTTAAGTATTAAGACTATAAGCTAGGTTGAAAAAATAATTTTGACATTACCCTAAGTTGACATATAGCATAGAGTCGTCTAGTCAAACGCGACTCTATGCTATTTGTGAACTTAGGCTTGCGGCAAACAATACAATAATTAATACCCTTTTAGTATTGTGGACCCTTGAAGTTCATAATGCCGCCAACTGGGTCGAATGACTGAAAACTGCTTTGCTTAGTCACAATTGTAGCACACGGACAGTCCGATCTGGTATGTCGATGACAGCACATTTTCCTCAGGTTTAACTGCGCGCTATGACGTATTTTGTCATATTATGTAAGACACGGGCAATTCTGACGTTGATGAATTTGACGTCACACGACAGCTTTATCCGCAGTTCAAACCGCACAAAACATGCTGCGGTTAAGACCGCAGTCCGATGCGCGGTTCGAACTGTACGTGTGCAGAGCACTATTGTATTTAATAACACAGTGGCAATTTACAAGACAGGCTTTTGTTTGTGGTTTATACGGGCTGAAAGAAAATATCTAGCCCGCGTGAACCATACAATATATTTCAATTTATCATATGCCTATTAATAGTTGTTCAAAATAAATTACCTACGGATATTTTGGGCATATGATCTACTGCTTATGTAAATACCATAAACTCTTTACGGCATTGTCAAGCTCATTGACCTCAAATATCAGATTGTTTTTTTTTAGGAAAACATACAGTGATTTATTACAAAATTAAATGCTATATAAAGCCTCAGCACTATTTATACGTTTCCACATCTAGTATCTATAGTATTGTATTCTATAGTAACTATAGTATTGATGTTATTTAGAGAAAGTCTTTCCTTTCCCTTTGAATCACTGAATGAATTGATTTGAAATGAAACAACGAATTGATTTTAAACAACCTTACATTTCTAGTGTAATATAATATTTCTAATTTGAATGTTACCAAAGTGTTTTCAATATGGAAATTCTCATTTAAATTTTTCAGCTCCATAAATGTTTTAAGCACAATATAGGGTTATTGAGATTTAGAAATAACTCTTTTAGGACAATCGTCCTTACTAATATTATGAGAGCAAAAGTTATATGTACTCTTTCACGCAATAACTACTGAACATATTTTGATGAAATTTGGTGTGGTAGTAGATTAGACTCTGCTTGTACACTTAGGCTTTTTATCGCTGCAAAGTGTATGGTTTCGACGGGATGTCTTTTTGCACATATGCAGTCGTAGGCAACGTCTAGTTTTACGAGTACAATATAAACAGGACAAGATTTTAGGTAAATTAATATTCCAATATTTACGAACGCATAGATATTGAAAAGATATTGTACCTGAGTTGTACTTCGGAGACTTTTCAATGCAAACAAACAAACATACAAAAAACAAATCTTTTCTCGTTATAAAATTAGTAACAGAAGTACATACTTACTAGTAAAAGCATAATATTTTCTAAAAATCTTTGAAGTGCCAACCCTGTTGTACAGTTAAGGCACACGTTACGTTGCTTTTGATAGTTCCTTCGCGTTAAATAAAACATTCATTCACTTAAATCGTTCTCAGAGCGGACTCAGAACACTCGACGTCGGTGTAATGACACTTGCGTAGCTTTACTTCACTTTTGTAAGTATTTTATAATGATATTTTGTAACATTCGTTTATTTCGTCATAAAATGATACACGTTATAATTGAAGAAAAAATTGTTCAAAAGAAATTGCATTATTGGTAGTTGGTAAGTGTATGTAGTGTTTTAGGCGTGGTGTGCAAAAACACGTAACGTGCAAATAATATTATTAGTATATTTAATTTTTAGGAAAGAGAAAAAAAGGAAAAATCTTGAAAAAACAATAGATTGCTAAAA
The DNA here is from genome assembly GCA_037179445.1 of Phengaris alcon alcon. Classification (NCBI taxonomy): domain Eukaryota; kingdom Metazoa; phylum Arthropoda; class Insecta; order Lepidoptera; family Lycaenidae; genus Phengaris; species Phengaris alcon. Next base: position 77,273 of record JAYRCH010000515.1, read on the forward strand.
CATTTCTTGAATTTGTTCCTCGGTCAAAAAACATACTATAGTAACTACGATAGTTATAGCTCCCCTACTGATTTCATGACGGTGGCCGATTTCATTGAATCCAGACAAACAACGCAGAAGTTATTTTTATAGTGCCTAAAGCGTGTCTGCAATATACAATAACACTCTCAAATATCTATTCCTTAACTATTAGCGTAAGACGGATGACTGACATGACTAACGAGGGATCAGGCGCAGGACTGACCTTTCTACATGCCTAATGCCTATCCAACTAAGGATCATCTTTATTGTCAGACAGACAATCAGGCTATCAACCTGCATTGTCCCAACCAGATTTGAAAACAATATATTTTGTGTTCCAACGAGGGGATCGAACCCGCGACCTCCGGAGTCTATAGCCAAGCTCTAGACCATGAAGGAGTCAATTACGAGTAAATATACTGGCGCTTTCTACCATGCAGGAATTATTACTATTATTGGTCCATGCTTCTACAAAAAAAATCCATGGCTTAGGATCTGAAGACATAACAAGGGAATGAGATTACACAATTGCACAACATTCACCTGCAAAAGAGTCCCAGGTTACAGGCCTTTGTCAACGACTGTCTGTCACAGTCTGTATAATTAGAACTCTTTGCTTACGCTGTAGAGTTGGGCCAGATAGATATGGCAAATATTACCATTGTCTATTCGAGTAAGATTACTGTAGATAGCGAAAAGCTATATTGTTGTCATAATATTGTCGTATCGATTGACCGTCCCACTGCGTTAGGTTAAGTTAGCTTTACGAAAGTAAAGGAAGAGAGAGTGCTCTCGTGTATTGAGCACACACTCGTAGCCAGACTGGGTTCAACGAAACAAGAAACCGCAACCGAAATCGGCGTGACAGATATATGTTAAAGGATTGTTATTAATAAGGATAGGATAAACCATCCTTATAAATAACAATTTCTGTGACTGTGACGAAAAAATGTCGATCTTGACCAAGAAAGAAAAATAATTTAGAATGTCCATCTTTCCAAACCATATTCTAGTATATTGATTTCTTATGTTTACGCGAATATTCATATAATATGTTCATTGTTTTAAACACTTACGGATTGTGCCGCGGTGCATTTTTCTAGTATTTAATGGGTACTTTTTGAACAATAGAGTGACCGAGATATGCCCAACATTTATTAAGCCAAAATAGCAACCGTACTATTTTTCAGTCTACTTTTGCCTGGAAAAAAAAATGCTTTAAGCCGTTGCGCAGTTGTTATGTGTGCTATTTATGTGTGTGTGCAAATAAATGATTTCTATCTATCTACCTATGTATCTATATCTATCTATCTTTATCAATCTATCTTTTCTTTAAACATTTAGCGGCTTTTTTGTGCTTCTTGCCAGTAAAGCTAGCGGTCTGAATTTTTATTGTTAAAGTCATTGCCAACATTGGTCGAATTAAGTTTAGTTTGTTTACATTTTTAAAACATGAGGGTTTTTAAATTCGTGATATCTGACAGCTTTTTGACACGACAAGGACCTCGGGCTACCAAGCGCCGCCTGGTGACAGAAAAAAAATCGAAAATTCTTATTGACCGTTTTTGTTACCACTTACGCCACCAGATGACGGTTTGTGTGCGTTGGGTCTGCCCCATAGCGGCAGAAAAAATATCAAACACCCTCATTGAATCGGAACGTAGTATAGTTATATTGTCTGTCTATGTTTTCATAAGCTTTTTACTACGGAAAAACTACTGTGTTTTTTAAACTTTTTTAACCCCCGATGCAAAAAGAGGGGTGTTATGGGTTTGAGGTGTCCTAAACGAAAGGTCCGATTAAGATGCGGTTTTTTTATTTGAAAGCTGAGGTGAGAGAGTTCTTAGCGATAACTAAGCGACATGATGAGTTATCGCTAAGAACTCTCTCACCTCATCAGCTCACTGTTTGACAGTTCGGGGCTTACGCCGGTTCTTCTCGCCAGGTTAGTTCCCGAACCGAACGTAGGTATCACGTAGGGACAATTCTGTGTGTGTTATTTATTAAATAACCTATATCGAAATAAAACTATTTTGATTCTTAATTTTGTTTATTTCGTATGTATTGTAGGTACCTGTCTAAATTTCCTATGACTATGGCAATGGCTAAGCGCGGTCGGATTAATTGCCGTGAACGATGTATTTATATTTGTCTTCCGCTGACAACCTACTGTACACGCTGTACTACGTGAGTGAATTTCTAATTTACAAAGGATTGTGGGTACGTTTTTAAAAGTTAATTTTTTTATCTCACTGTGTTGTTATTCTGTAGTTTTTATGTTTTATGTTACAGCTCGAGATTGTAATCATGCGCAGTGATGAGCCATGAAAAATGCGAAACTTCAAAAAGTATTGTGGGTAAGATATATACGGCTATTATAGATACGGCTGCTTTTGCCACAAAAAGCGCCTATTTTCACACTGTCAAGGGAATCAAAATTCATAGCGTACTTCTCGTTGACCTACAACTACGAAATTTGACAAGTGACATCATTATACCTAATATCTTATACTTTAAACGAGACAATCTTGTATTATATAATCGGTTTCTCGTTACCATGAAATTTAGTATGCAGGAAGTTTGGGGGAGAAAAATCATTCTAGCTAGGACTTATCCCTGTAAAACTGCGCATTTTTAAGCTTTATATGATTTTTTAAATTTAAAACAAAATAGTCAAAAATGATAGCTTCTCGATTAAAACATTCTTTAACCATTTTCAGGCTCGGCATGAACTGCGAGATTCGATTCCTGAACTATTTAGTATGTTCCTACTTTCTACGGAACCCTCGGTGGCCGAGTCCGACTCTCTCTTGTCCGGTTTTTTTGTAATGAAAACCTAAATTACAGAAAAGCCAGTTTGCTGGAAAATATAAAAATTATATTGTAATACTTGATGGCTATCAGCCAGCGCGAGGTACCGATTGTTACCGGAAACTTTTGTGTGCGTACAAAATTGTATGTGAAGAAGGCTAGTCATAAAAATCGATTCATGATTTTCTTCTACTTATTTTTATGTGCATTCAAAGTTGAGTCTCAATACGTTTAACTTAGAATACAAATCGCATTGGCTGTTACTTGGCATTAAATAAAAAAATGTCAATTTGACAACTCAATCCATTATAACGTTTCCGTATTGGGTAATGTGAAAACCATGTGTCAGCTGATCATAAAAAGCTTTGAAGGCATCGTTATATACATTAGTGCCTTTACTCACTAGGACACTTATAAAATTAGTAATTTTAAGAGTTTTAAGGATGGTAGAAAGTCTGTTGGTAGGTTAACAGGTGCCAAATAATTGAGGATTTGGTAATAATATATAACACCTACACTATTTTGTAGGTAGCATAACACCAGTATTGGTATCATATAGATTTCTTATTAGCTAAATGAATAATTACAGTAATCTCGCCAACTTACTTTGACAAATTCGGCGTTTTCAAACTCGCATAATATTATTTTACGGCAAGGATTGATGAGGGTTTTTGATATTTTTTCTGCCGTTAGGAGGCAGACCCAACTCACACAAAGCGTCATCTGGTGGCGTAAGCGGTACCAAAAACGGTCGATAAGAATTTTAGATTATTTTTCTGTCACCAGTCGGCGCTTGGTAGCTCGACGGTCCTTGTCGTGTCAAAAAGCTGTCAGATGATACGAATTTAAAAACCCTAATTTCAGAAATTTATCACCTATTTTATTGTATTTATTTATTCAGAACGTATTATATCGTAGGTATTTATTTATAACATATACTTTTTACCGTATTTATTTACAAACATTTTCTTAAAAACAGACCTATAGGTTCGTTACTAAGTAAGTAGGATACCAGAGTACGGATCTTAGTTTGGTGTGTGGTGTGTGTCTATTTAGAACTTACCACAAATATTGGTTTCAAAATCTAGTTCCGCTAGTGTTCACTAATTCCATAGCGCCGATACCACCCATCTACATAGATTACTACTTCTTCCTTTTCCATGCAGTCTTGAACCACAATCTTAATCTTATCGATCTAAGATTGTGGTGCTAATAGAATAAATCCCAGTAGCGCTGACGTGCGGCGTTAGTGCCGGGACGTGGGGTCACATCTCGACGATAAAACATGTAATACAAGATACGACCTTTTAATGGAAGAGAACGGTGGAAATCTAATGTTGAAAATGTGTCTGGCTATTTTTATTAAAATGCCTTTCTTTATTTCCAATTAATGATTGAAACCTTTTGAAGTAAAACTTCTTTAGTAGGGGGTTGAGAGTGAAATTTAAAGCTTTAGTCACGACACGACACGCGTCACAATCCGATTTTGGATATAACGCCATCTGTCGAAAGCTATATAATATAATACATCTTACATCACAACTTAATTTTCTATAGTACGGCTCAATACACAGATGGCGCTAGGTGTACAAATCCTCACAAACTTTCAAATTTATAACAGTAGTAGGATTCGTCACATTTAAATGCTCACAACTGTACCAACTACTAATATTTTAAATAGTAATGACATTCTACCATTTATCTGTCGTTTGTATTGGTGTTCGCGTGTGCATTAACACCAGTACCGGCTTAACTCGGCGATGCAATTCAATTTAACGGCGAATTTACTGAGCAGTCTTAGCGTGCAGTTGGGTGTGCGGCGCATGCCATAAGCCTATGGCACAAATCCTACTACTATTATAATTCTAAAGTTTGTGAGGATGAATGTATGACTACTGAACTGATTTTGATTACATTTGGTATGGTAGTAGCTTAGGCTCTGGATTAAAACAGAGGCTACTTTTTATCCCGAAAAAGTATAGTATTCCCGTGGGACATTTTATTTACACGAGCGAAGCCGCGGGCAAAATCTAGTTATTATAATATTTATACGTAAAGTTATTGTTTCAACTTTCAGTACAGTTTTACTTTTGTATTTATTTAAGTAAGTTATTAGGAGGAGTATGATATTTGACCGGTAAGCTATTTTATGTGGACGAAGGTGGGCAGAAAGCTTTATTTAAAAAAAAAAAATAAAGCTTATAAATATATAAAATTAAGAAAAACAACACCATTACACACTATCTCAGAATATTAACACACACTACCGTGCGTTTGATAGATACAATTTTGTTACACGTTGACGTTTGTAACATTTACATTTTTTTTTTATTATAGTATAAGAGGCAAAAGAACCCTTCTTAAGATTGAACTTAAAAATTGTATAAATTATTATGGGTGAATTTCGACCACAGGACCTTTAGTAATATTAAATTCGTTCAAATAAATGTGTTTCATTATTGCACGGCTAATAAGTGGCATTTACATTGGTAGCATTATAGCGCGCTATTGTCTATATGTTTATGATTGGATGAAACTGGATCTGAACGTAGTATAGCCATAGACGTATATATTATAGACGAGGCATGTTGAGGCAAAAACTATCTCCACTTAAATGGCCCCTCTTTTGGACTTTTTTGGGGCCATTTTGACATTCGAGGTATGGTGAAATAAAGATGGCTGACATTTGAGGTATGGTGAAAACAAGAAGGCGTAACATTTTCTTGCATGAAGATTTGTTCTGTCAAATGTACGTCATAGCCTATATTTAATTTAGAAATCTTTGAGTAGGTATAGCACAATTTCCGCCATAAGCGCGAAAGAGACAAGAAGGTTGGGTTAAATGCGACAAACTAACTCTAAGCGCGAGAGAGTTGAAATATCAAAGAGCGATGCAGTTCGTGGAGTGGTGTTAATTTTCTCCCTTTCTTTTACACAATATTCTCGACTTTTTTTATCGCTGCGAATTGTTTTACACATGCAAACAGAGAGTTATTACCGCTGCCCCAGTGGAGACGCTAAGTTTAAATTTGGATCGAAATGGTTCGTTATGAAAGCTGTTTCTATGTACGTAAGTAAGTATATTATTTTCTACTCTGCGACGCATTGTGACTCTAGTAAATACATTATTATTATAGCCTTTTGAAAGTGAGTACGAGCTTTTCTTAAAGGTTTATAGCTAAAACTGTATTTTAAATGATCCTGCTCTAATAAATAAAATAAATTAAGATAACGATGACACATACTTACAAAAGCCTAACAAAATAATATCCTAAGGAAGAAGGTTTTTATGCTGTTTTTTATAATTTTACCTAAAAAAACATCAAGGAGCAAATGTTTGTCAAACTCACACAGACTTTATTAAGAGAACGAGACGCTACTGAGAATACTTGAATATTTACCTTCATAATAAACTTTCGCTCCAGGCTCCTGAATTTGTACTGAATACATTACGGTTGTTTTTACTACCCTCAAATGTTTCTATTAGCTCCTTACATATGAAATTGTCGTTTTGTCGCACTGACCACTTTGGTTTCAAATATATCTTCTTTGGTTAGGAATTCCAATTTCAAATTTATACCGCTATTTACTCATGCATTTGTGTTTCGAAAACCGTAATTCATTTGTTTTTTTCCTCTTTTGGTTTTTTCTTTGCGTCACTCTGTTTACAAAATGGAAAACTTGAAATAGCGTATTATCGAGTATGAGTTCCACCGTGGCACCAGTGCTGTAGAAACGGCTCGAAGGATTAATGTTGTGTATGGCAGCGGTGTCGTAAAAGAAAACACAGTGCGGTTTTGGTTCCAACGTTTTCGTTCTGGAGATTTCGACCTGCAGAACAAGCCCCGTGGACGGACGGAGACCAAAGTTGATAATGAAGAATTGAAGGCTATTGTGAAAGCGGATCCATCGCAAACCACGTCCGAGTTAGCTGCAGGCTGCGGTGTTAGTGATAGGAACTGTTTTAATCGACTTGAAATGAATTGGCAAGGTGAAAAAGCTTGAAAGGTGGGTACCTCATGAATTGAGTGCAACAAACCGACAAACGAGCGGCGACTGCTACATTACTCAACCGGCACAATAATGAAGGGATTTTAAATCGAATCAATACCTGTGATGAAAAGTGGATCCTGTACGATAATCGGAAACGCTCGTCGCAATGGGGAACCAAACCAACCCTGGGGAACCAACCAAAGCCTGCCCCATGAGAAAATTGACTCAAAAAAGTTACTTGTGAGCGTTTGGTGGACTAGTGCCGGTGTAGTTCACTACAGCTTTCTTAAATTTGGCCAGACGATTACGGCAGATGTCTATTGCCAGCAACTGCAAATCATAATGGGAAAGCTAGCTGCTAAACAACCGAGGTTGGTCATTCGCCCTAGGCCACTGCTGCTTTAGGACAACGCTAGACCACACACTTCACAACAGACGGCTACCAAATTAGAGGAGCTTCAATTGGAATGTCTAAGACATCCACCGTACTCCCCGGACCTTGCTCCAACAGATTACCATTTTTTCGAAATTTGAATAACTTCTTGCAAGGGAAAAAGTTCAACTCCGATGGGCCAGTCCAAAGCGCCTTCAAAGATTTTATTGATTCCTGTCCGAATGGTTAATATGGTAAAGGAATCAATTAACTACCTATGAGATAGCAAAAGTGCATAGAAAGCAATGGTACTCGTATATACTTTGATTAAATAAATATATTATGTTTAAAAAAAATCGACTTTATGTTCCTCCTTTACAAAACGCCAATTTCATATGAAATGACCTAATCCTACTAATATTATAAATGTGAAAGTTTGTGAGAATGGATGGATATTTGTTACTCTTTCACATAAAAACTACTAAACGGATTTCGATTAAATTTGGTATGGTAGTAGCTTAGGCTCTGAATTAAAATATAGCCTTTCCCTTGTCAGTCCTGTCTTTTTATCCCGAAAAAGTACAGTGTTCCCGAGGGATACTGTATTTACGCGGGCGGAGGCGCGGGCTGTTAACAGCTAGTATATTATAATATGTATGAAATGTCTGTTTAAATCATTGTAACTTTGATGTTAATATCCTTCTGAAATTAATAACTTGCAATAGTCAGATACTTCATAAGTCTGTGTGTATAAATAGTAACTTCAATCTACACTTATATTATAAAGTGGCAATATTTGTTTGTTTGTTTGCATTGTATAGGCTCCGAAACTACTGGACCTATTGGAATATCTGTGTTTTAGAAGAATGTTCTTGTAATTAAATTGCATTAACTTGAAACAACTCACTTTTGTTACTTTTACTTATTTCTAACATACCTAGCACATCATTCTAGAAAAAAGATTTTTTTTTTTACTGGGAGGAAGAAGTAGTTTTCATAAACCACAGATAACAAAAAAGTCTATCCTACAGATTATAAAGAAATATTTGTGTTGCTATCTCAACAGGACCGATTTCGATGAACTGCCACAGATATAGATTAGACCACGAGGAAGGACGTAGGCTACTTGTTAACGAGGCAAAATGTACGGTTCCCACTAAATATTTTTTTGCGCGTACGAAGTCGCGGGTGACAATCTAGTAATTTAAAATAATTATAATTATAAAGACATCCAACATCCGTTATATGATGTATTAGATTATTTGAGCCACCAAATATTCGCTAAATTAATTATTAAGTCCAAAGATTTCAAATCTCAAGATAGGCTAGACGTTCATTTGACAGAACAAATCTTCATACAAGAAAAGGTTGCGCCATCTTGGTTTTCACCATACTTCAAATGTCAGCCATCTTATTTACACCATCTTTCAAATGTCAAAATGGCCCCAAAAATCTCAAAAGTGGGGCCATTTCACTGGAGACACTTTTTGCCTCAACATGCCTCCTCTATAATATATACGTCTATGATTAAATCTCTAACATTTTAACAGAAACTGACTTAAATTTTTATGTATCAGCGAGCGAGGTTTTTGTTACTGATTGGCCAATGTTATCTTTCCGGCTAATCACAAACTGTCACTGTAAAAGAACTCTATCTCAATACTAATGTGCTAAAGCAAAATATATTCTACTAGCCGACCCGGCAAACGTTGTTTTGCCATATTATATACTATCTAACATTTTTTTTCATACAACTTCTCCTGACAATAACGAACACATAAAAGAAAGATTTATCCAATTTGGTGCAATAGTTTGGATGTTATGCAGGCACAAAAATTTAATTATAATTTTCAAATATATATAAATAGTAATTCATTTTTATTTATATAGATTTATAGCAGACCTTTCCAACTTTTTTTTCATGGGGTGATTATAAGCAACTAGCTTTTGCAAAAAAAAACCCTTTTATTGCAAAAAAAAAAAACAATTTCATCGATCTTTATTTATTTCCATACAAATCTCTTTTTGTATGGAATTAAATAAATATTGTAACTTGCCGAAACTTGTCTAATAGCGACTGACGACGAGGAGTCGATAATATTTTTGATATATACCTATGTTGAATTTGTGGTTTGCCCCCCTTGACATCTCTCTACCTGCCCCCCGCCCCTCCATCCCCCCCTTGATAGGCACTCCCGATCCCGGTTGGGAACTCCCGATCTATGGTAACATAAACTCGCTCCCTTCTATCACTTGAGCCTTTCGTTTTCTATCTTTGGGAATAGAGAGACGCTATCGATTTATCTAGTGTTGGTATTTGAGTTTAGCTGATTACAATTTTCCCGGGTATTTCAGTAATACGATCGAATTGAGATATAGTTAATCGATTTATTTAACTGTTTGAAGTTTATTCGAGTTTTTTTGTTAAATTCGAAACATACAGGCATTTAGACAAAGTTTCCTTAAAAGTCACAGGCTATAGCTTTATAGACGTTATGTCGCTTCACTGCCTTCGAAGAATGGGCTGGTAAGAACGGAAAAATGCTACGGCCTATCAGAAACGCAGAAATGGGCATGTTGCTTAAATTTTTTTTGCCTATTTAGTGATAGAAAACATAATAAAATGTAAAAAAATTATGAAATCATAAGCAATTTAAATTTGCAATAAGAAAGAAAGCGATATATCGTCCTGTGCGGTAATCGCTAACCATCAGGCTATGAGGATCTCTGCTCGTTTTCCGGTCTATTGCATTAAAAAATGTATGCACCTAGATATAATATACGGGGATTAAGCACACGTCCGAAAACACAATGCTTAATCAGCAATATAAAATTTAATAACACACGAAATCCGTAAGATTACGCCATTGTTGCGGAAGGATTCCTTTGTTCCCAAAAAACTTGGCCGGGATTCATTAGTATGTGATTGTTCGCCCCGGGCGGGACTTAATTGGCCGCCCCAGTAACACGTCGGCAGATATAATAGTGTCACGTCACACGTGTCAAACATGTCACGGGAGTAAGGTCAGCTCGAACCGGGACTGTGTTTTTAAAATAGCGCTTCAAAATTGAACTTTATTTTATACTCAAGAAAATACACGCTTCATTGCGCAGCTCGGTGCAATATGTAAAATATCTTCTTGAGAAATAAATAAAGTTAAATTTTGAACGAATATCTTAAAAACGCAGCGCCGCATTGCGTCGCATCTCTCATCATCTCATCACGTGTGAACGCTTAGTGGCTGACACCTTTGACATGTCTCGTAAAAAAGACGCACACGCCGCTGTATAAGCACAGGGTAGGTAATATATTATATATACTTACGTACAGAGAAACAGCTTTCATAGAACGATTCAACCATCGATTCAAATTTGAAAATTTTGACGTCTCCTCAACGGCCCACAATTTTTCCACACAACTGTGGACACAAGGTTTACTTGTACGAGTAGTAGTGCAATCAAATCGAAAGCTAACTATGTAGCTGTTTACTGTTCCTCTATCTTAATCTGTGGTGTAAGGCACGTTGTAGAGCGTCGTAGCTTAGATAAAGCTGAATATCTATGAGGTATTTCTCATACAGCATTCATCGTGCCGTCATATTTTTTATATATTGTTTTTTTTTGTTGCGACATTCGTTAAAGCTGAATGTTTCATTAACTAAAATAACCATTTATAATAAAATTTTGTTTGGCGCTGTTTGAAAATACAAAATTGGAGTTATTTTTTATATGACGCGGGCGTAATAATCTGAAGGTTATTTTATTTCAGTTTCAGTTTCTCCGTGTTTGACAGGTTATAAATTTTATCCCAGGTGTAAAAATACAATTTCAGGACGAATCTAAATGCAACATAACATTTCCAATATTCAAAATAACATAATTAATATTCTATAGATGAAAATTTATTTTCTACTAGGGAAATAAAATCAAGTTAACTTAGCAGCAATTTAGACCACTTTTATCGATCATTTTACAGTAATGAAGTCTTTTTATAAAAAAAAACAAACAGTCGACTAAAACAGCTGATGTCAGATGCACAACCGAATTAACCGCCTAAAAAAGGGGGTCTAAAAAGGCCACTTTAGGTGTTTCATATTATGATTCATATATTATTTCAACTCATATTATGTGCGCCATTTTACGCATTTGTATTGAAAACTTTCCAAATTTATGTTTTCTAATATGATGAAATCAGATGAATCATGCAGCGATTTTTCAATTTCAAGATTTTTGTATGGAAAAAATATTATATGAAACATAATATGGACCAAGTCAAATTGGCCCATAATTAGTCCAAAGTTCCCATTATGAAGTTTATTTAAGTGCGAGGGGTAATAACATTGGTTATGTCGGTTGAAACTCAAATGGGCGAACTTTGTCAAAGTTAGGGCATCTATAATTGATGATTAAAGTTAGATGTTAAATTTTAACGACAGGAGTTGGCCATTTTTGTTGGGTGTGCGGAACTGAAATATTTCAAATTTCCAAATCATACTTTGAATTTATAAAATTGACGTCGTTTTCATAAATTGACGGCGTTCTTGTATTTTTTTATTTAATGTGGCGTAGTATGTAAAAGCACAGAACTTTTTAATTATACACACACCGGCATATTTAGCGGAACATAAAATAAAGGTTTGATATCAGTATCATGTAAGGTTTCTGGGTGGTTCCATACGTCATTTAATTTAAAAAGAAATATTTTCAAATTAAGAAAACAACTAAACATCACATTTTATGCAATTGTTTTAATTTTATTCAAATACACCTTATCTGGAGCAAACTTCGAGTATTTCTTCCTTCTGAGTTTGATTTAAAATTTCATTGAAATACTGTTTTTTGTTAGTTTTTTTTAATCGCGTATCTTTTTGGAGTTGAGGACTGAATTATGCCTGACTTAGCCCCAACGGAGATTGCCAGGGCACTCGAAATGCGAAGAAATGGTCAAACCTACAGAGTGATATCCACAGATCTTCGTCGACCAGTTTCAACGATCCATCGCAGTATCCAACGGTTCAGGGAGACCGGTACTTATATGAGAAGAGCAGGACAAGGCAGAAAAAGACGCACTTCGAGTAGGTATGATCGTTTCATTCGACTTCGTGTACGTAGAAACCCCCGTTTGACGGCCGTCCAAGCCCGACATGAGTTAGAAGCAGTGCGGGGTGTAACCGTAAGTGAGCGTACGGTACGAAGAAGGTTCGAAGAAGCTGGTTTGGGTTCATTTGTGCCCGCCAAGGCTCCAAGGCTCGAGGTAAATCATCGTAGAAACAGGTTAACTTTTGCTCAGGAACATCGACTTTGGAACGCGGACCAATGGAGTAAGGTATTGTTTAGTGATGAATGCAGAAATCTCTGAAATCAAATTGACGGCAGGCAAAGAATATACAGACGCAAAGGAGAACGATACATTCAGACAAATTTTGAAACTACAGTTGCATACGGTGGTGGATCAATAATTGTTTGGGAGGAGGGAGAGAGAGAGACTTGGTAGTGATTGACAGAGGGAGTCTGATTGCAGACCGCTATATTAGAGAAGTTTTAGAAGAAAATGTCGTACCGTTTGCCCCATATATCGCTGACGATTTTGTTTTTATGCAGGATAATGCTCGGCCGCATACCGCTCGGGTAACTCAAGCTTATCTTAATGATATGAATACCACTGTTATGGAGTGGCCGGCGAGATCACCGGATATGAACCCAATAGAGCACGTTTGGGACTTGCTGAAAAGAAAAGTTAAGTCCAGAATTCCAGCTCCTACCAACGTGGGTGAACTGCGAATCGCCGTAGTTGAGGAATGGCGGAGACTATCCCAGGAGACCATCGATAACATCATTCTCAGTATGCCTAGACGGGTAGAAACTTTAATAAGAGCACGTGGAGGAAATACGCGATATTAATCACCATTTTCTAATTTAATTAATTGTTATTTTAATATTAATTTTCACTTTTCCCGGTTACATGAAAAGTTTAAAAATATACCATTTTTCACAAATAGCCTTTACTCGCAAAATCTGTTCTTAATGTGATCTCATTTTAAGTAAAACAAATGAAACTTTAAATAACAAAAGAAGTGTAGTAAGTAGATTTTAAAATAAAACCATATTTTTTTAATTATGGACCTTTTTATGTTCCGCTAAATATGCCGGTGTGTTTATTAGGTATATCTATCGATTTTTTCATGAGCTTGAATTAAGTGGTTCCAACGGTTCAAACATTATTTGTCAGCCTTCAGAGTTTCCATGCAAATCGCTGAGGCTACCTCGGCTTTGCGTCCCTTTTGAGCTCGAGAGATCAAGGCAACCACGTGAGGCGAACCTGTACGCGTAATGTGTACACAGCTTAGGAGTAACCTTGAAATTAATAATAAGCGGTCTTAGGACCGGTAAACATCGAGACGCGACGCGATGCAAGGATGTTTAAAGCTGCAGTAATAAGAATATGCAGCGCTGCGCAGCGTATACGTCGTGCGCACTGCGCAGTTTCGAATTTTTGCAATGAAACGTCTATATTTTGTGTAGTAATTACAGTTATATTTTGTATTGACATCTTAAAAATTGCGCGCCACGTTCACGTCAAGCAATTACTTCTTAGTATTTATTCTTAAATTATCGTACACATGAACTCTTTAAATACATACCCCCTTACTAATAAAAAGAATTACACAATGGATAACTTAAACAGCGTTGCTGCCTTTGTCTGTTAAGTGACTTTTCTAACGCATCAGACAAAGACAGCAACGTTGTATAAGTTATCCGTTGTGTAAATCTTTTTATTAGTAAGGGGGATAATGTTTTAAGTACAAATAGGTGCAGTTTTCTACACATAATATCACAAGCAAATATTGCTTGAGTATTTAAAACAACGCTCAAGCAATTAACTGTTATAGTTATATTCATTGATATAAAATACATTTTTAAGACAAAGAGACATTGGGAGTTTTTGACCCGCGTTTTAAATAAGTCGCGACCACAAACCAAAATACTGTTTGATTGTACAATTTTCCTTCCCATTTCGTTTTTTGTAATTATTTTAATTCAGATCTATAGATATCGCTTCTGAATTAAAAATAATTCCGTAATTATTTTAATTCAGAAAAGGAGATAATTAATTAATTTTTAATAATATTTTATATGATTTTTTTGTTGAAATGAGTTAAAATATCACAGCACTTACCCCACCTCCTGCAGATATACGACCTATGCTATTGTAATACTGCAACTGTTGCAATTACGCTTAAATCTAACCTTTTTATATTCTAACATTTTTATATTTGGTCACCGTAGATCATTAGCGCTCGTCACACGTACAGTTCTGAACTCCTGACTGCAGGAAATAGTACGCGCCATCCAAACCCCCGCTCCGAACCGAACGTGTCAATGCGCGGGACCGACTGCCCGTATCTGGCACGTCGATGACAGCGCCGTAGCCACAGATTGAACCGCTCGCTACAACGTATTTTGTCAAGTTATGCATGTAAGACGCCGGCACTCCAAAGCGTGAAGCATTTTTAGTCGTAATTAGCACGACAAGTAGATCCGCAGTCCAAACCGCACAGACCCGCGGTTTCAAACGCAGTTCGATCCGCGGTCGGAACTTGACGTGTACAGGGCGCTATTATTCCATTGTAAAATACCCATTGTCCATTAATAAAAGACGGAATATCTGCGTATATGTTTCAATATTATGTAGCTCTGGTTGCGACATAATTATTTCTCCAATATCTCACAGGTTTTATGATAATTTTAATGATTATTTTCAGTCGTTAGCATCAGTCCGCGGTGATGTGAGTTTATCCTTGGCAACTTACCAGGAAACTGTATTTTTATATTATTATTACCTTCTGTTATAATGTAATGAATTCAATCTCCTACCTCTGTGACTCAGTGGTTTCAGCGGGTCGAATCCCGCCAAAGTAACAAAAAAACTGTGTTTCTGGGTCAAGATTTTTATTATACAATGCACATTCCATGAGTAATGTGCATTATAATAAAAATCTTTAATAATATATGTATAGTGTAAAAGTATTATATATATATCCCGTTGTCTGGTCCCGTAATACAAGTTATTCGGGTACTTACCAGATATTATAACATAAAACCACCGCAATGGGCAACTATTTTCTACCTTTGTTGAAATTATTAGCAATGCCTACAATAGTTTATTTATTTATTTTTATAGTTATTTATTTAAATAGCCAATAGCCGGAGCATTAAACCAACTAGATGCCACAAAGAAAAATTTTATACTAACGTATTGATGCTCTAAGCAATAGCACGATAAATGCCACGTTTTGTCAATTGTAAACCAACTTTTTATTTTACATTATAACCTAAAGTTTCTAAACTAAATATTGTTAACGAATAGTTGTATAAATACAAAGTACACACGAGTAGGTACTTGCTACATATTTTATGTACGCGTTATTAGTACCTGTAAACTATGGCCTATAATATTAGTCAGTGTTCACTGCTCTTATAAAATGTAACACCCGGGGGACTGAGCTTTGCTCGGAGTTCTTGTAGTATGGAAACAAATTTGCAGATGGCGATTAAAAATATGAATCACAAATTAGTGTCCCGGTCAGGCTAATAGTCTAACCGGGAGTCGAAACAGAGACATTTATTTGCCAATAATGCAAAAAGTCCAACGTACACTTAACTGAGGGCGCTGTCACGCGTTTTGACAACTACAAAGCGAAGTAACTCATATCTTATTACGTAAAGAAAAAAAAACCAAAAACACAAAAATTCGCTAGGATAAGACCTAGCTTCCACATAACTCTGCACAATATTAAATATCTACCTTCAAGCTTCGTTATGTAAACTAAATTAAAATGTAACTCGAGTCGAGAGAAGTATTGTTACAGTTTACAAATATTTATGTCTAGATTAATATAAGCAATTTATATTCAAAACAATGAATAATTCAATTTTAGTATTTTATGGAGGAGAATGGGGGAATTGGTACAATAGCAGGGTGGCCAAAATTATGAGGTTTGTTGTATACAAATTGTAACGGTGGCTGTGTAACTTCGGCTAACTTCATAAAACGTGACGTCAACGTTAATTAATGGCCAGAGTTTTGATATTGTTTGGTACAATTCAATTTCTTCGTTTCAGACACTGAAACTGGTTAAACATCAAAAACCAGCCATTAACAAAGCATAATACTTATTTTTACTTAAATACCAAAAAATTTTTAACTTTTTGTATTTCTTAGTTTGTATCTAATTTATAAACCACACATAATATAAATTTTAAATAATTAGATAAAAAAAGTTAAACTATAAAAAGAAGTAGGAGAACATGTTCGGACTTGTCTCTTGCTTGCTATGGCTTCCGTGTGAA
Organism: Phengaris alcon alcon; assembly: GCA_037179445.1. Taxonomy (NCBI): domain Eukaryota; kingdom Metazoa; phylum Arthropoda; class Insecta; order Lepidoptera; family Lycaenidae; genus Phengaris; species Phengaris alcon. The sequence goes on from JAYRCH010000515.1 coordinate 93,822, forward strand.
GGATGTTTCCTATTAAGTGTAAAAATGAATAGTTATAACTAAATAAAAGTAAATAGAAATATATGATTTTCATTTAAAATTATCATGGTAGCAGAGCGTGGTTGAAAGAAAAAATAGAAATCAAATTCGATTAAGAAAGAAAATTCAAGATTAAGATTGCATGCAGAAAACTATGGCGTCCAAAGGTGATATTAATATTCCTATTTTTGACGGGACTGATTACACTAACTGGAAAATAAGAATTCTAAAGTTTTTACAATTCAAAAAATGTAAAGATGTGGTGATGCGGCCAAAGACAGCCACCGACGACGAAAAATTTGATGATCGCGATATTCAAGCGACAAATTACATTTATAGCGCGATTACGAATCGACAATTAGAATATATCAGTGATTTAAATTCGGCTTATGAAATAATTCAGAAATTTGATAACACGTACCAAAAAAGGTCGACGGCATTACAAATTATATGTTGCCATATCCTTGAAAATATAAGACTAAAGAACTACACGGACTTATCGTTTTTTTTTGATGATTTTGAGAAAAATGTTAATGAGTTAAAGCAGGCAGGAGCATCTATAACTGAGGCCGAAAAACTAAATACTTTGAAAATTTTGAAATCCTGGAAGAAACTGTAAAAGTTAAAGTTGGTGATGGCAGAATGTTAGAAGCGACTAAGATTATCAACATAACATTGTGTCAAAAGGAAGATTGTCAAAAATATATAATTCACATGGAACAATATTAGCTATTGCAATTAAAGATGAAAAGTTATATAAAATGAAATGTTAGTCAAGAAATGATGATAGCAAATGTACGTAAAAGTAATATGACCATAAAAGAAAAATTACATAGAACGTTAGGTCACATAAATTTCAATAATTTGCAAGCAATGTGTAAAAATGAGTTATTAGAAGGAATTCCTAAAGAAATAGAGTCAGACTCTTTAAAGTGTGCAACATGTATTGAAAATAAAATGCATAACTTACCTTTTCATAATAACAGGAGAAGAGCAAGGGATATTCTTGAAATCGTACATACAGATTTGAATGGCCGCCCTCATCAGACCATCGGAAACCATGGTGAGAAATATTTCTTAAGTTTTATAGATGACTACAGTAAATTAGTTAAAGTCTATTGTATTCAAAGAAAAGATCAAGTATATGATTGCTTAGTACACTATGTGAATGAAGTACATAACCTAACAAATAAAATTATAAAAGAATTAATATGTGACAATGGTACCGAGTACATAAACAGTAAAATTTTTCAATTTGCAAAACAAAAACGAATTGTAATTAAACCTTGCCCAGCATATGTACATGAACTTAATGGAACTGCGGAGAGGTATAACAGATCTTTGATGGATATGGGAAGATGTTTATTGTCAGACGCTAAAGTCAATAGACGATATTGGCCTGAAATAATTAAAACAGCTCTTTATCTCAAAAATAGAATATTAACAAATACAATAGAAAGGAAAACTCCATATGAAATATTTTTTAAAAGGAAACATGATTTTAAGTTTTTAAAAATGTATGGCAGTAGAGTTTATGTAAGAATTACTGAAGTAAAAAGAGTATCAAAATGGGACAAAAAGGCTGAACCAGGAATATTATTGGGTTATAGTGAAAATGGATATAGAGTATTAATAAGTAATAAAGTAATAATAGCAAGGCATTGTGATATTATAGAAGAAGATGTTACATTGTGCGGAATGGATGATGAGATATGGGAGAATATAGATATACAAAAACAGAAAAATACAGATGAACAAAAAATGAAATATACAGTACAAGAAATAGACGAGTTAAAGAGAAATGAACATGTTATTATGCTTAGTGATGAAAATATAGAAAATAATGTGACAAAAGATGATAATATACTAAATGTTGAAAGAAATATAAATGAGACTCGATCAAGGAGACAAATTAAAGCACCAAAAAGATATGATGATGAATTTGGATATTACTGCATTAATGTTAATTATTGTGACGCTATGATTCCAGAGAATTTTCAGGAGGCGATGACTTGTTCGAATTCAAATGAGTGGAAATTGGCTATGGAACGTGAAATGAACAGTTTAAATAAAAATAATACATGGACACTAGTGGATAAACCTGGAGGCAAAAAGGTAATAGATGTAAAGTGGATCTTCAAAAAGAAAAATGAAAATCAGTACAAAGCAAGGTTAGTAGTTAGAGGTTTTCAGCAGATTGATTATTGTGATGATACATATTCACCAGTAGCTAAAATGCCAACTTTGAAAATTTTACTATCATATTGTTGTAAAAATTCATTAGAAATCCAACAAATGGATGTAGAAACAGCTTTTCTAAATGGTTCAGTTATATCTGAAGTGTATGTAAAACAGCCTGTAGGTTATGAGGTTGACTCGGAAAAGGTTTATAAGTTAAATAAGTCGTTATACGGACTAAAAGAAAGTCCATGTGCATGGTATGAATGTTTCAATGCATATATGGATAGTTTGAATTTCCAAAGGTGCAAATATGATTATTGTCTTTATTTCAAAAGAGAAAATTCTTTAGTTATCTACATCTTATTATTTGTGGATGACTTATTAATATGTTGTAGAGATATAGATGTTATTCATGAGATTAAAACTAAATTATCTGAGAAGTTCAAAATGAAAGATTTAGGAAAAGTTAAAAATTACATTGGAATTGATATTGAGTATAACTATGAACAAGATAAAATTTTAACTTTGAGTCAGAAATATTACATCGAATCTTTAGCAAAGCGATATGCTATTGAAAATTCTAAATTGTATAAAACTCCTATGGAAATAAACTTAAAGTTAGAAAAATCTGAATTAAACGAAAATCTTAAATATAGAAATATTATAGATGCACTGTTGTATATTAGCTCTGGTACTAGGCCAGATATTTCATTTTGTGTAAACTACTTGAGTCGTTTTCAAAATTGTTGTAATAAAACACATTTTAATTATGTCCTTAGAGTATTAAAATATTTATATTTAACAAGAGATTTAAAATTAAAGTATTATAAGAATGATGTTGATATCTTAGATTGCTATGTAGATTCAGATTGGGCAGGAGATATATTGGACAGAAAGTCAACCACAGGTTATTTAATTAGATTGTTTGGTAATGTTGTTTTATGGAAATCAAAGAAACAAAATAATGTAACAAAATCCTCTACTTTTGCAGAATATGTTGCGCTTTCAGAAGCTGTAACAGAAATAAATTTTTTAATATGTTTGGTTAATGATGCTTCTGAAAATGTTTGTAAACCGATTAAAATATATGAGGATAATTCAGGAGCTTTAGCTATAGCTAAGTATGGAAATTTTACTAAAAACTCAAAACATATAGAAGTACAATACCATTTTATTCATGGTATATGAACATGTAAAAGAAGGAATAATAGAAGTTGTTAAAATAGAGTCTGAAAATAATATTGCTGACTTGTTAACTAAAGCTTTAGGCTATGTTAAATTTGTTAAATTTAGAGATAATTTAAACTTATGTTTGTAAAACAAAATGTCATGTTAATTATGTAGTTTGTTGTTACTAAGGAAACAAAAAAGAAATATTTATTGTTAAGAAAGTTAAGATATTGTTTAAAATTAAGAATTTTATGTTACTAAATAAAAGGTTATATAAGTTATTAGTTGTTGTCAAAATATAAAAGTAAGGAGGCGTGTTAGAATGTATACTTTTATATTTTGTTATTAAAAAGTTAAACTATAAAAAGAAGTAGGAGAACATGTTCGGACTTGTCTCTTGCTTGCTATGGCTTCCGTGTGAAGGATGTTTTCTATTAAGTGTAAAAATGAATAGTTATAACTAAATAGATAAAAAAAGTAAATAGAAATATATGATTTTCATTTAAAATTATCAGTTATAAAGAGGATATATTTGCTTACTTTTGTTTGGTTGCATTGAGAAGGCTCCGAAACTACTGGACAGATTTTGATGTAAATTTGGCACAGTTATTGAGTAGATCACGGGAAAGGCTACCTACTATTATTGCAGCAAAATGTTTGTTTGCGCGGGACTTAAAAAAATATTCGGAAAATAAAATGTTTTTTTTTGGCTTAAAATCTTATTTAACAATCAGAGTAGAATCCGTCTTTAATCTTGTGTTTTGTGCATAATTTTGTTCAAGATCCGAGAGTGTTTGTCACCAAATGCCTGCATATTTGAGCTATTTAAACGAGGATATGGTCTGTAAAATTACATGGAAATCCCTTAAGAGAGAGTATATACGTTTAAATTGTAATGTAATATTGACTTTTAACTTAAATGAGCCCCTACGGTGGAGCCATTATACTTCGGTCCAAATGGATGGCTTGACTAGATAGAGACGAATATCACGGGCTTACAGAAAACCAACGTGAAATAATGCTTGCGCTCTGCTTCATCGATTAAGTGTAGGTACTGAAAGTCCAAGGGGAGTGGGGATTGAAAGACTGGGAATGCACTAGTGGCTTCTCTGTTGACCAGAGAAGCGATTATTTTCAAATGTTGTTGCGAAGAGAAAGCGACGCGTGAAAAACTGCAATGCCTGGTAAAAGATCTCAAAGACCAAATAGAAAATCTTCAGGAACAACTAAGGAAAGTACAAGAAAACAAAACAAATCTACAAACAAATGTCCTATCACCTAGGCGCCTTCCGCCGATGTTGAATATGAGACGGATGAAGAGGAGCTTGCGAAAAAAACCGAGTGGGTACGACAAAAAAGTAGGAAGAAGCGTAAGCTTAACGTATCACTTTCCCCACCTCATCAGCTGGAATCTGATTCCAGCAAAGAGCTGAAACAACAAAAAGGAAATAAGGTGCCCCAGCCGCCACCTTTAATTATCGAAAATGTCAAGAGTTACCAAGAATTCTATGACTTACTTATGACAAGCCTCTCTAAAGACACGTTCACCGTAAAAATGATGAACGGTGAAAGATTGAAAATAAATGCTACTAACGAAGACTCATACAGAGCCATAACCAAACTGCTTCAACAGAACGGGCAATTATGGTACTCGTATGAGAATAAGCAAAATAGACCCATTAGAGTGATGCCAAAAAATTACATTTTTCCTGTTTGCCTGAAAGAATAGTGGAGGACCTAAAATTCAAAGGTTATAAGATCCAGGAAGCGGTAAACAAGCTGAGCTGGAGGAAAAAATAACCCTTAAATATGTTTATGCTCTCGTTTGAAAAGGACGAAGACATAAACAAAATATATAGCATCAAATCAGTGCTACGTTGTAAAGTGGATATCCAACCACTAAAGACCACGAAACTGATACCACAATGCAAGAGATGTCAGGTTTATGGCCACACACAAAAATACTGCTCATAAGAACCTAGATGTGTAAAGTGCACAGGTAAACATTTAACTAAGGAATGTCAGAAACCAGCTAAAGCAAAACCGAAGTGCGTTCACTGTGACGAACCTCATCCAGCTAACTACAGAGGCTGCGTTGTATCCAAAGAGCTCCAAAGCATGAAATTCAAAGCAAGTAAGAAAAAAGGGGCAGCGACTGCTACAATCCAAAACCCAGTTTTAGATAAAGCTGAAAAGCCTAAAACTAGTTATAAAAATAATCAAATCATGAAAAATTTTACTTTTGCGCAAATTACTAAAGCAAATAAGCAGCCACAATCACAGCCTAAGGCAACTGGCCATATAGATGACAAAATAAACAGGATTCTCGACCTACTAACCTCGTTTGATCATAGATTGAAAAAACTGGAGAGTAGCGCTAACATAGCTACTTACACGCAAAAATTAAAATGACCCGCTCGCTAAAAATTATGACATGGAATGCAAACGGACTACTGAAACAGCAAAATGAGTTACAAGTAGTTCTAAGCACAGAGAATATTGATGTGTGTCTTATATCTGGGACTCATTTCACAACAGAATCACAGGTCCAAAAAAGGGCTACAAAATTACCACGCCTTGCACCCTGACAATACTGCCCGAGGCGGTAGTGCTGTCACCATGAAGGAAAATATTTGTCACTGCGAAGAATATAAATATGAGCAACAGAAAATACAGGCAATGGCAGTATGTGTAAAAACAAAATTCTATCTGGTTACTCTAGCCGCCATATATTGATACCATATATTGTCCAATATATAACCTTCTTAAAAAATCTTGGCAATAGATTTATACTCGGTGGTGATTTTAAAGCTAAAAACACTTACTGGGGATCAAGACTAACTACTACCAAAGGAAAAGAACTTTTAAGTGCTGTAAATAATATGAACTGTAATGTTATATCAACAGGAAAACCCACATACTGGCCTACAGATCCTAACAAAATCCCAGATTTGATTGATTTCTTCATATACAAAAATATATCATCAAATTTTCTACACATTGAGGAGGGATATGATATGAGCTCGGACCACTCACCTATAATATTGACAATTAATGAGAAAATAGTAGTAAAAGAGTGTGGCAGCTTGTAAAAAATAAAATTTTGACACAAAGAAATGTCACTCGTTTTTTTGAAAAATGATGATATCGTGGACTGAGGGTCCGCTCACATCCTTCGTTCAGTATAGCCGCCCGTTTTTCTATAAAGGAATACTTTGATAAAGAAGCTATTACTTGTATGTAATATATGTGTGAAGTGTACCTACTGAGTAAGAACAGATATCGTATGAGTGAAACTGAATAAATGTGTGGTTATGTAGAAACTGTTTTATTTAACAAACTTATAGTGACGAGACTCCTATAAGAGCGCCCTCACATGCTTGTAAATAAAAACACGGACTGGGAAAGCTTTAAGTTCGAATTAGAATCTATAATAGGTCTCATGGTTCCCCTAAAGACTCCAGAACAATTGGATCTGTATGTAAGAAAGTTCCTGAAAAATTTCCAAAACTATGCGTGGAATAATACACCAAGCATTAATAGGAAAGTGAAAGGAAACTGCTACCCAATAGAAATAAGAAAACTTATAGCAGAAAAAAGGAAAACGCGGCGGATGTGGCAACAAACCAGATGCCCTAAAATAAAAAAAAAACTTAACAATCTCGCAAAAAGGCTGAAACGGGAAATTCAAAAGTTTAATGATAACAGCATGAATACACTAGTCTGACAAGCGATCGTACAACAGAATACTCCTTAATATGGAAAGCAACGAAAGGTCTTAAAAAGCCTATCACCCAGATACCCCCCATCAAAAAAGTAAATGGGTACTGGGCTATACGCAGTGAACAGAAAGTTGATGAAATTTTCCAACCTAATATATTATAAGTTCTATAGAACTAGAGCAAGGTTTGATAAGGTTTGGCATAAAGGCCTTATTCAAAAAATTTGAAATCTACTTCCAAAGCAGTTCGCTGATATCTTAGAGTCTTACCTGTTGCATATTGACAAAAGTAAGTGTCAATGTCATTTTTGACATTGACAGATGTCATGAAGTAAAGCATATCTAGTTAGTTTATTTTAGTTGGCCAAAAGGCTATAAATAGTGTAGACGTATATTATTGTGTTAGGCATGTTGGCAACCTTCAGGTTGACAGCTGTCAGCTGACGGAACTGTCATCGAGACGGAGGACAAGTGACAGGAGCTGGAGCTATTTAACGGCTGTCGAAGACGCCAGAGTCCTCTTTCTCCGTTTGAATTCGGGATAGGAACCTAATTACTTTGTTTATCGCATTCTGACCGTTATTTTTGTAAAAGCGTGTAATATAACGTTTGATTATTCGTCTCTCTATTTTGATTTAAGGCCTCTAGTATTTAAAATTAACTTTAGATCACAGTCTTTCTAACATCAGAAGTGATAAGTAAAATCCACGCGATGGGTAAAAGGAAACGCGACGCGGGTAGACGTAGACATTCTAAGCGGTAACGCGCGCATTCGTCAAGTTCTAGCTCGAGCTCCAGCGCCAGAATGCCGTCACCTCCGGCGCCAAGGCGAAAGAATAAGGTACAACGTGACTACGGCGAATCTGTAAGTGGCACTAACTCCATCAGTCTTAATAATTTTATACCCGATTTTGATCCCATAAAAGATGACATCGACACCTGGCTCAGTATAATACGATCCTACGCGAGCACTTTTTCGTGGCCTGATAAAATGATTCGTTATCAGGCTCTCAATAAACTAAAGGGGTCGGCTAAAGTGTGGTACGACTCGTTGTTACGTACGGAAAGACAATGGCCTACGTGGAATTGGGAGCAGTGGCGCGTAAAATTATCCAGTAGTTTTCAAATACGTAGAAATATGTTTGATCTTTTAAAAGATATTATAGATAAGAAACCTGTTGATAATCAATCACTATATGAATTTTATTTTGAGCAGAAATGCAAAATTCATCGTTTGAATTTAAATTTTTCGGAACAAGACATTATCTCCATAATAGTCGGAAATATAGATGATAACCAAGACGGAGCGTATCATATTTTAAAAGATAAGCTTACTTCTGAAAGCGTACTGGCGATTTTTGATCCGAATAAAGATAAGATTTTATATACAGACGCAAGTAGGGAAGGCATTGCTGGTATTATTTCACAGGTCGATGACGGTATCGAAAAGGTAGTACACTACTATAGTCGGCAAACTAGAGAAGATGAAAAGAAATACCATTCCTTTGAGTTAGAACTACTAGCTATTGTATGTTTGCTTTAAAAATTTAGATTATATTTGCTGGACAAACCTTTTAAAATAATTACGGATTGTAGTGCTGTAAGATATGCATTAAATAAAAAATAAATAATTTCGAGAATAGCCCATTGGGTTTTATCAACTCAAGAGTTTTCTTTTGAAATTATACACAGGGAAGGTTCACGGATGCAGCATGTGGATGCTTTAAGTCGTAATCCTGTGCCATCTGCTGAAAAATCAGAACACGAAATTATCATGTCAATTACAGAGGCGGACTGGCTTTTATCAGTGCAGCTCAGGACCCTGAGCTGGTCAAAATTAGGGACGTTTTATTATCAGGAGAGGCCGACGAAAATAAAGATATTTTTAATAACTATGAATTATTGGGCGGCAAGGTTTATAGGAGAACTAGTCAAGGTCGTAGATGGGTGGTTCCAAAGAGATGCATTTGGCAGATTATTAGGCGCAATCACGATGATTTAGGTCATTTTGCAGTTGATAAATGTGTTGAGCGTATACGTACATTATATTGGTTCCGTAGAATGCGTAATACCGTCAAAAAATATATTAAAAATTGCTTCAATTGCATATACTATAAAAATAAAAGAGGTCCCAGGGAGGGACATCTATATTCCTTACCAAAATATGCACAACCCTTCCATACTCTTCATCTCGACCACTTAGGTCCTTTCGTGATAAGTAAAAATAAAAATAAATATTTACTAGTAATTGTAGATTCTTTTACAAAATTTGTGTTTCTATCAGCTGTACGCAAAACAAACTCATCGGGTGTGATAAAAGAATTAGAACGCATTTCTATTATATTTGGTAACCCTCGAAGAATTATTAGCGACGCGGGTTCTTGCTTTACTTCTAGTTAGTTTTCTCAATACTGTAAAAATAAAAACATTAGATTACATGTTGTAGCAACCGGTGTACCCCGTGCCAATGGTCAAGCCGAACGGTTTAATATAACTATTTTAGAGTCTTTAAAAACTATGGGGGCTAATCTTGATGAGGATCGGTGGGATCTATGTGTGAGAGCATTGCAACAGGGAATTAATAGTACGATAAATAAAACTACGTAGGCAGCTCCCAGTGACGTGATGTTTGGCTATAGAATACGTACGGATAACGATAGTCTCGCCCCAGAACTTGATAACGAACCATTGATAGACGTGTCAAAGTTGCGCGAAGAAGTAGATCTTAAAATTAAAGCCAATGCAGAGGATCAAAAAAGGAGATTCGATAAAACACGAGTCACAGCTACGCGGTATAAGGAAGGAGAATTAGTGCTAGTAACAATACAGAGTCAAAGTAATGATGGCCAAAGTCGAAAACTATTGCCTGTATATAAAGGTCCATTTCAAATTATAAAAGTCTTAGGAAACGATAGATACGAGATAGCTGATTTAAGAGGTAGCCAGAGAAATTCAAAAATGTACAATGGTGTGGCCGTGGCAGAAAATATGAAGCCGTGGATTAATATTGACAATTGGAGTTTGGAATAATATGTAAGGAGAGACCCAAATATTATAACCATGTATGGTTATAATATTTGGGTTGGGCAAGGTATTTATGAAAGCTGAATTTAATGATTTTTTTTTATATTTGTTTTATTTATTACTTATGTTATTTTATTCTTTCGAAAGTAATGAAGTAAATGGAAAATAATAATTATAATGTATTACTTTATCATGAACTCAAGTTACATGGTCATAAGATTATAATTATTTAAGGTTCAGAATAATTTGTTTTGCGAGTCTAGATAGGATACGTTAATCATTGTTGTATTGTACATAACATTAAAGTGCTATCAATGCTTTACGTCGCATTGGCAGGAAGATCAACTTGGCACGCTTGAGTGAGTGAAAAGCTCTTCAAGTGCAAGTGATCTCTGGCTGTTATAGATATCCTGGATACTCCTAAGTGTGGCAAAGTCCCTTTAGGTGCAGGAAGAAGCGTTGCATGGCATGTGTAAAAGTGTGCAATACTCCAGTGAAATTGACGTCTTAACTCTTAAATGTATCTGACCCCATCTCAATATACTTCCTTTGTGTTTCAGTATCCTATCCAGACTCTGGAGGTGCCTGGGGCAGGCACCGTGCAGTATGGCCGTGTTGGCAACCTTCAGGTTGACAGCTGTCAGCTGACGGAACTGTCATCGAGACGGAGGACAAGTGACAGGAGCTGGAGCTATTTAACGGCTGTCGAAGACGCCAGAGTCCTCTTTCTCCGTTTGAATTCGGGATAGGAACCTAATTACTTTGTTTAAAATTAACTTTAGATCACAGTCTTTCTAACAGGCATATCTCATATGTAATACGTATCAGTGTTAAGCACCAATAAAGGAGAATATAAGAATTGTTGCTGTATTATTATTATCACCACTTAAGCACAAGAAGGACATACAAATCAAGAGGTCGTAGCCCGCTACATGGTGTCAGGTGTGAAAAAATTGTCAAGAAAACGAAAATTATGAACAAAAAAGAGGGTACATCAAAAACTCCGGAAGCTTCGAGACAATCTGAGTGCGGGAACTTAACAATTGCAGGAAACGGAGTGCAGAAGCTTGAAATCTCTACAGAAATTATCAACAATAATGCTGAAAATTTCAAGAAATGGACGCAGTCTTTCGAGATATTCCTACTGGCGTCGGGGATGAAGAAATCGGAAGACAAGAGAAAAATTGCAATCATGCTGCATTCCATGGGAGAAAAGGGTCTAAATATCTACAATTCATTCGATTTGGACCTAAGCACTGCTACATTCCAAGAAGTCAAGGCAAAATTCGTCGAGTATTTTGAACCCAAAAAGAATTTGACGGTGGCGCGGCACAAATCATTTACGTTGAAACAACGTGTGAACGAATCCTTGGAAAATTTTCTATTGGAATTAGAAAACGCAAGTCATGCCTGTGAGTTTGGTTCGCTACGCGATTCCCTTGTAAAGGACATTTTCATTGCTAATATGGCCACAAACTTCTCGCAATTTCGTCAAAAGCTCCTACAAGAGCAAGATCTATCCCTAGAGAGAGCCAAACTCCTCTGTAGAATACTCACGATGGCGCAGAAAAGTGAAGAATCAATCAATGCAGCAGATGGAAAAGAAGAAGCCACAGTGTACAAGCTACACAAAACTCGTCGGGCCGGTTTCCCCCCATACCAGAAAAGAAAAAGCTCAAGATCCCCATCACGCCAAGGTCACCCAAGGTCAGCTACACCTGGATCCAGAACAACGTCGTGTGTAAAGTGCAACACATCGTATGGTCGCCGCAACTGTCCAGCATGGAAACACAGATGCAAGTCATGTTTTAAATATGGACATTTTACTCATTTATGTTTTAAGAAAAATAGTGTCAGGACTATTGGTTCTGGGATAGGTAGCATAAATCTCGATGATGAATCAAGCCCCAAAGGTGCTGAGGCTGAGAGATTTACAATAGGCGCATTGTTCAATATTACAAATATTTAGTCACAAAATGCTAGTACAAATTTGATTAACACAGACAATTCCTGGCATTATTCTCTTAAAATAAACAACAAAAATGTAGATTGCCTAATTGACACTTGAGCAGACATAAATGTGATGTCTTATCAAGTCTTTAAACATATGAATCTTAAATTTGACAAACAGAGTAAAGAAATGTGTAAAAAATATAATATATTCGCCTATAGTGGGCACAGAATTCCGATAATATCAGTGTCAAACATTTGTTGTTTAGTTGAAAACAAAACAAAACAGGAAAACATTACTTTTGTTGTAACAAAATTAAATTGTCCAACTGTGATTGGTTTACCCACTTGTATAAAGCTAAATTTAATAACAAAAAACTTTTCTGTAACAATGGAAAATAACAAAAATGTTGAGCAAAAATATATAATATGTATCAAAAAACTTGTGACAAAATTGTGACCAGAAATAATGATGTGTTTCAGGGTCGGCATCGTACTAAAGAAGGATGCAATTCCGTGCGTTGATCTTCCTAGAAAGGTACCTTTCGCGTTGGTTGAACCGTTAAAGAAAGAGCTTCAACTCATGGAAAACATGGGAGTCATACGGAAGGTGAACAAACCTACTCTCTGGGTTTAGTTTTAGTTTAGTTATAGCCATGAAAAAGAATGGTGGATTGAGAATTTGCTTAGATCCTAGAAATTTAAATAAAAATTTATTGAGATGTCATTATCCAATTAAAAATATAGATAAAGTCAGGTCTCAATTGTCCAAATCCTCTTATTTTTCACATTTAGATGCGTTTTCTGGGTTTTATAATATAAAATTAATTACCGTTTGGAATAAGCACGGCTACAGAAATTTTCTATAAAACCATGATAGATCTTTTCGGAGACATTGAAGGTATAATAATTTGGTGTGATGACATTTTAATATACGGTGAAACAATTGAAATACACAATAAAAGGTTAGATATGTTTTTGGATAGGGTTAGGCAAGTTAATTTAAAATTAAATAAAGCCAAGTGCAAGTTTCTTCTAGAAGAAATAGCATATTTGGGCTATATTTTTAGTAAAGAAGGTGTAAAAATTGATCCAGAGAAAGTTAAAGCCATAAAAGATATGCCCATACCTAAAAAAATTAAAGATTTGCAGAGATTTCTAGGCATGATTAATTTTTTAGCACCGTTTATAGAAAATCTAGCAGAGAAAACTAATACCTTAAGAAATTTGTTAAAAAAAGATATATTATGGTTATGGGATGAAAATTATCAAAAGTGCTTTGATTTGTTAAAAGAAGTCACCTGTGTTAACTAATTATACTTGCAACTTACCTGTGATTTTGTCGGTAGATTCATCAAAGAATGCACTGGGTCTTGATGCAAAACAAACGACCCATTGCATATAGTTCAAGAACACTAACCTCCTATCAACAAAACTATGCTCAGATTGAAAAAGAATTGTTTGCCATACAGTTTGGATGTAATAAATTTCACCAATATATTTATGGCAGTAAAGCAACTGTTCATACTGATCACAAACCTTTAATTTATGTTATCGTTGCAGGGTTACGACCTAGAAGTGGTTTATGTACCTGGTAAATATATGTATATAGCAGATACTTTGTCAAGAGCCTCACTTAGTGATACATATATACCTCATTATGAACAAGACTTACAGTATCATGTTAATTCAATATTTTCTAATCTCTCAGTGAGTAAGCCATTTATAAAATATATATTATTAGAAAGTAAAAATGATGAATCTTTAAATCTGCTCAAGTCTTATATTCAGAATGGTTGGCCAAGAAGCAAAAACAAAGTAAGCTGTCTTATGAAACCATATTGGAACATTCAAAATGAAATACATACTCGTATAATGAACGACTTAATATTTAAAGGTAATAGGCTTATTGTTCCAAAGTCCTTGCAAAGACAGATTTTAGATAAAATACACTGTGGACATTTAGGTATTAATAAGACACTCAACATCGCTAGAGAAACAATTTATTGGCCAAATATAAACGCGGATATTAAAAACTTAATTGATCAATGTTCGGCGTGTGCAAAATTTAGGGCAAACACACCCAAGGAACCGTTGAAATGCCATGAGATATCTTATCTTCCGTGGGAGAAGGTAGGTATAGATTTATTATATTTTGATGGAGAAAATTTCCTCGTCTACATTGATTACTATTCCAAGTACATAGAGCTAGCTTCTTTGCATAAGAATTACACTGTCGATAATGTTGTTAAAAACCTAAAATCCTTCTTTGCTCGACATGGGATACCAAAAGCATTGGTGTCTGACAATGGTCCACCATTTAACTCCTGCAAGTTCAAGTCTTTTCTTGTTGATTGGGACGTGGAACACATTACCACCAGTCCTTATTGGTCCAGGTCTAATGGCCAGGCTGAAAGTGGAGTTAAAATTGGCAAAAACATATTAAGAAAATGCAAGGAAGATGGCTCAGATATACATTTGGCGTTACTACACTACCGCAACGCTGCTAAGGGAGATTTTCCCAGTCCAGCCGCATTATTAATGTCTAGAAACTTGCGAGTAAATTTACCAATTCTAAATAGAAAACTCAGACCAAAAGTTGTAAAATTTTCGACGTTTGAAAGATGTCATAGTCAAAGCAGAGACAAAATGTCTTTTTATTTTGACAGGAATGCGAAGTATACATCTTATGAGTTTCAGCCGGGAGATAACATTTACTTAAAAAAAAATCCTAAATCCTCCTAATCCTAAATCTTTTTGGTCTCCGGGAATAATTAAAGAGAAATTAGGTTGTGGTAGATCATATTATGTAGTGGATCCAAATGGTGTTATGTATAGGAGGAATAGGGGACACATTAGACCTAGAAAAAAGAATTTAAAAAATACAAATCCTCCACCTTCTTTTTATGGCAACGGCAGCACTAACAATATGCCTCCCATACAGGACAGTATAGATCCCATGAGTTCGGCACAGCTCGAAGACGGTCCTGTTCAAAATTGCATTTTCGATGATAACTGTGTTCCAATGGAGAGTCTAGAAAATACCGGTTATGTAACCAGGTCTGGTAGAAGTGTGAGACGTCCTAAATTGTACATACATGAGAAATTTGAGTAGATAAGTAATGTATTGTTATTAATTATGTACTTATAATATTAGTTTGCTTTTTTTCTCGAAAAGGGAGATGTTGCATATTGACAAAAGTAAGTGTCAATGTAATTTTAGACATTGACAGATGTCATGAAGTAAAGCATATCTAGATAGTTTATTGTAGTTGACCAAAAGGCTATAAATAGTGTAGACGTATATTATTGTGTTAGGCATATCTCATATGTAATACGTATCAGTGTTAAGCACCAATAAAAGAGAATATAAGAATTGTTGCTGTATTATTATCATCACCACTCAAGCACAAGAAGGACATACAAATCAAGAGGTCGTAGCCCGCTACATTACATAACACTCAGAATGTTTTGGGTGAGACAAGATGAAGCATGTACAGAGCTTAAGCATATAAAAGCTGGAGTACCTCAAGAAAGTGTTCTAGGCCAGGTCCTGTACCTACTTTACACTTCTGATATTCCAGAAATAGAAAATAGTACCATTGCGACCTTTGCAGACGACACAGCCATAATGGCTACGGGCGAGACGCAAGCGGAAGCAGTGGAAAAAGTACAGAAAGCTATCCATACAGTATATCACTGGACGAAAAAGTGGCGAATAAAGCTTAATGAAACAAAATAAATTCATGTAGATTTTACAAAGAAGAGACCAAACTATCATCCGGTATATATTAAAAATACTGTTATACCCCACGAAAATACAGCCAAATGTCTAGGCATGACACTGGGCACAAAGCTCCGCTGCAAAGCTCATGTTAAAAAGATAGCTTCGCTACAGGAAAATGTACTGATTACTTGGAAAAGAGTCTACAATACATAACAAAATACTCTTGTATAAACAAGCCCTCATGCCTGTTTGGACTTATGGTATTCAGCTATGGGGCTGTACCAAAAAAGCAATATCCTTATTATACAAATATTTCAAAATAAAGTACTTAGAGTGATTGTGAATGCACCTTGGTACATTAGAAATGAAGACCTACATCGGGACCTTAAAGTGGACATGTCTCAACTATTATCAAAAAATACGCCGAAGTTCATGAAAAAAGACTTTACCATCATGTGAATATTGAGGCTATCTAGCTCCTCGATAAACCCGGCATAGTCAGAAGACTGAAAAGGACAAAACCTTACAAGTTAGTGTGTTTAAGCTAGTGTTAAAGTCTGTGAAGTGTGTGACTGTGACAGATCACAAACAATAATATGTATTCTCCTTAATAGAGACTATAAGAAATGTGTTGATGGACGCAATCTTAGTCAAACTCTACTTAGCAATTTAAGTTAACGTAAAATTACTTATTAGTCTAAGCTAGGCTAGATTGTAATGTTTATGAAATACCCAAATAGGTACTTCATGTAATAAAAAAAAATAAATTAGTAAAAGTGCAAACTATATTGATTTATTTCAATAATAAAGGTAACAGAAAAACCAGTTCTTAATCTGATAAAAAAATCAATTCATGTGTGTATAGGTCGACTTTTATCACTAAAAGAATCAAATTACTCCTTTTGCAGCTTTTTGGAATGAAACAGTGAATAGAACAAAAACGGCTTTATTATGAAAATTTTACAATACTAAGAAAAGAAAAAGGTTTTTTTGTTTTTAATAAGGTGTATTACCTCCTCTTGTCCTAATAACTAATTGAAGTCGGTTTCGCATCGACCTGATCAGTGTTTTTAAAAGATCTTGTGGAGTATTGTCCCATTCTTGTGACAATGCAACTCTGAGCTCCGCAACCGTTGTTGGGACCGGATTTCTTGTAAATAAAGCTCTTTTTAGGTTGTTCCACACGTGTTCTATCGGATTGAGGTTCGGGCCAATCCATGGAACGAATCTCAATCTGAGAAAATCTGAGTAAAGTATTGTTCAACTTTTCTCGCTGCGTCCGGACGAGCATCCTGCATCAGAATGAAGTTTTCGCCTATAAATCCGCTACAAGGTACCACATGAGGGTCCAATATCTTCGTTATATAGAGATGTGATGTTAAACCACGGTTACCACGGCCATGTGTGTCTGCGTCAATAAACACAAGTTCAGTTCGAGCCTCCATCAATTATGCTGCCCCAAACCATACATGATCCGCCTCCAAATGGAACCCTCTCCTCAATGAAGTTTGGGCATATCGCTCTCCTCGTCTACGGTAGACTAGTCTGCGACCATCACCACCGTACAAACAAGTCTTACACTCATTAGTGAATAATACGGAAGCCCATTGCTATTCAATCCAATTTAAGTGTT
This sequence comes from Phengaris alcon alcon, assembly GCA_037179445.1. Classification (NCBI taxonomy): domain Eukaryota; kingdom Metazoa; phylum Arthropoda; class Insecta; order Lepidoptera; family Lycaenidae; genus Phengaris; species Phengaris alcon. Next base: position 111,246 of record JAYRCH010000515.1, read on the forward strand.
CACGAGCAAATCTTAGTCGAACTTGCCTGTGAGCTACAGACAATTTTGGTCCATTTGCGGATCTGAAAAGGTGTGATATCACGCTCTTTTAGCCTTCTTCTTATGGTTCGTGCACTAACTGCTACGTCACGTGACGCACGTCACGGTGGAACTCATTTTTAATAGCTTATAGACGTTAAAAACCGATTTCGCAAGGAAGTTATCACAATAAACCTGTGGTCACGAGACGTTGTCACCCAAGTTCTGCCGGTTCCACGTCTTCTTTTGAATGAACCTGTCTCGATAAGCCTTCTGTAAACTCGGGAAACCGTAGACTGGTTTACATTCAAATCTGCATCAATAAGTATCTAATTATATGAAGTAAACTCGATTCAGTTCCAAGATTTTATTCAAGGGGAGGGAAGAGCTTAATATAAAATGTACAGAGCAAATTATTTTTTTTCTAAAACTAAAACAAATGAGTACTTCGATACAAACATACTGGTAGCTTATGTAATATGCATTAAGTATGGGTTCTAAGTCTTACTTAGTATTCTTTGATTTATCCATTCGATTTTGAATAAATTATTATTTCAAAGGATCCAGGCTACAAAGCCTTATATGACAGAAAAATGTAAACAAAAACCTGCATAACGTCGTAATATCGCAAATCACATGAAATTAGGCCAAGGTTTTGCTTATATTTTATCTGACTGCGCTATAAGGCCTAGACATGGTATCAGCAATCATGGTATCAGCAACCATGGTATCAGCAACGCATAGACATGCGTTGTTAATGTCGGACATACAATTTTATACCAATCCAACGCAAAGGAAAGGAAAAAAATAAATACAAAACCAAAACAAAATAATATTTGGTCGATCAAACTGTCATGAGCACAGCTCTGAGAATGACAGAATATTAACTGGATGGAATTTTTTGACCGACACAACCAACATTGCGACAGAATTTAGTAACATACCTAATTTTTAGACAAGTAACGATTTTATTGTAAAATATTATTTGTGATACATTTATATTGAACCGTTTTCCATATTATTGATAGGCCGACTTCTATAGCACCGTTTGAGGTATCAAAAAGCGACACACTTGACTGACTGACGGATCAACGCACAGCCAAAACCGCTGCTCGTAGAGACCTGAATCTTGCGGGGCATGCTCTTTGTAATGCGTAGGCATCCGATAAGAAGGGATTTTCCGAAATTTTACTCCTAAGGGGGTGAAAAGGGGGAAAAAGTTTGTATGGGACAACGTGATTCCTTGGTCCAATCTACATTTTGCACAAACATTCTGTAATGGAATTGGTGGAATATGTGTATCATAGTTTATTGAAATTCGTCCCCTAACAGGGTTAAAAATGGAAAGAAAGTTGTTTGGGAGCGATTTGCAAATCGCTCAAAAAAAATTGCAAAATATCAATCAATACTCCTTAGTGCTTTTGATTTAAAGCTCCTACTCACAAGTGATCGATCGATTTAGTCTTTATAATTTAAACATTCGTAGATGCAAGTAAATCGGTTTAGATGCATGATGAATATGAGATCTGAGGCCCTCCTAACTACACTTTTCATATACAAGTAATTTTTTTTTCGTACTTTTAGCGCCCACCGCTGGAATATAGCGGGTATGAACGATGCATAGGTATATTCATTATACACACTTATACTACAAAATGAAATTTAATTTATCGGTAAGAGTGTAAGTGACAAGTGTAGTCAGGCCGGTGTGGGATCTCAGACTATAAATTATCGTTGCACCTAAAGCGTACGTTGTTAACAATTTACCCTTACAAATTAATTTCCAATTTGATTGTAACAATCGATTGCCTGTTAGTGGGACCCATATTTTTTTTTTGACACGTCATATTGTTATTGTCATCTGTTGAAAAATGAATCTAATTAAAATTCGAAATTTAAATTTTATATTTTGTTCTTGGTCATTTGATGAAAAACTCACCTTATACATTGATTTTCGTTGAAAAACTCCCTAAATTACCTACCTACCAGCGATTGCTCCATTACATTTAACTATTTCATTAGAATATTTTATGTGTAGTTATTTTAATTTCTTTTTCTTTTGTTGCTGTGATAATTAATTTATTTGTGTTTGATTCGTTAGTGTATAATATAGGTTTTAGTTTTCCCTATTTCATTAGAATATTTTGAGTGTAGTTAGTTTAATTTATTTTTCTTTTGTTTATAATAATTCATTTCTTTGTGTATAATATCTGTATCTATTTAAAAAAAAAAGGGTGCAGAGTTGGTTAACGTTAATGGGAAAATAATAAACCTTACTGTTGTACCAATAGTGGGAGATGGTGCATGCCTTTTCCGTGCGTTATCATATTTTATATACGGCACACAAGATCGCTCCATGCAAGATCGCAAAGCAATTGTTCGTCGTGTGATAAAACAATTGGGATGAATTTGTTGCTAGCGGGAGTAGACTTGAGGGGAAGCTTCATCTCCCACGGCCAATTATATGTCGCATGCTCGAGAGTAAGCGCACCGTGTAGCCTGGTGATTCTAGCACCCGAAAGAAAAACAAAAGATATTGTTGACAAAGAAATACTGCAATAGTACAGTAATCAGTATTTCTTTGTAAGCAATAATAATTTATCATTTCTTACACAATATTGTTTACAAAGTTTTTTTTTTCAATTAATCTATTTCGTTGTAAAAAGTATCACCCCGTGTCACTTTCACCAAATCAAATGCCGGGCTTTGTGTTCATAAATATAACAAAATTTTATTTTCATGTTTTTTGTTACCTTTAAATCGGCAATAAAAAAGATTGTTATATTTTATAAGCATTCAAACATTTAAACATATTGTTCATTTAAAATACGTTAAAAAAAACGAATACAAAATCCTATTAGAATCTCTTTCGACTCCTACGCGGTCGAATTCGTGGGCCAAAGCTAGTTTCCTTATATATTATATTATATATGATATATATATATATATATTATATAATAAAAGTTAAAGCTGATTGACTGGTGTAACAACGCATAGGCCTAGAAATTTGAAATTTTGCACACGTATTTATTATATGACTAAGGAAGAATTTTTCAAAATTTAACCCACAAGGGGGTAAAATAGGGGATAAAAGTTTGTATTAAACTTTTTTATTTCTTGGACATATTATTTGCATGATATTTCGTATTAATTGAATACGAAAAAAATAATGAGTTAGGTATTTTCAGTGTTTTTTTAAATTATCTCGTAGGCCCTCCTACGAGATAATTTAAAATATGGGATTTAAGTTTAAATTTTTTATAAAGATAGCTTTTAAAACCAATTTCATGCGGGTGAAGCTGCGGGCTAATGCTAGTCTATCTACGTAATTATATAAAAGGCAAAGCTAATTGACTGATGTATCAACGCACAGGATAAACCCTTAAGGCTAGAAATTTGAAATTTTGCACACGCATTTCTTATAATATGACGTAGGCATCCACTAAGGATTTTTCAAAATTCAACCCCCAAGGGGGTAAAATATGAAAGTTTAAAGCCTAATTTCACACGGGTGAAGCCGCGGGCAATTAATGCTAGTTAAAAATAAAGACAAGAAGTTTTGACACATTCTCGTCTCTTTTGCGTTTGTCTGTACGTGCTAAAGAGTAACTTGAATAGCCGCATGTGTATTGTTTACAATTCAGTCTTATTTTTTTTCTGATTTACTAATACTTTACCAAGGGGCAACATGGGGGTATTATAGAATCATAATATTATATCAGCTCCATGAGGGGCAAGCACGAAAAATTTTCAAGTACGAGGGCTGATTGATAAGTTTCCGAAACGACAAAGAAAAACTTCAAAAATCTATTTAAAATAAATTTATTTCTCAACGTAGTTTCCTTCTACCTCGATGCATTTAGTCCAGCGCTTCTCCAATGCCGTTACACCAGTTTGATAAAATGTTTTCTCCAACCCCTCAAAATACTCGTCCCCGGCAACAATGACTTCTTCATTTGATGAAAATCTCTGGCCACCTAACCATTTCTTCAGGTTTGGGAATAAGTGGAAGTCGCACGGGCCCAGATCCGGGGAATAGGGTGGATGCGGTAGCAATTCGAACCGCAATTGATGGAGTTTGGCGACTGCAACCATTGACTTGTGTGCAGGTGCGTTGTCATGGTGGAACAAAATTTTTTTCTTGGCCAAATGTGGTCATTTCTTCACTTAATTTTTGCAGCAGCTTGCGTAGTACTCTCCATTTACTGTTTTTCCTTTTTGCAGATAATCCACTAAAATAATCCCTCGAGCATCCCAAAAAACAGTCGCCATCACTTTGCCGGCCGACAAAACCGTTTTTGCTTTCTTCGGCGCAGGTTTTCCGCTCTCAGTCCACTTCTTAGATTGTTCTTTTGTCTCAGGAGTATAATGATGTATCCAGGTTTCATCGACTGTTACATAACGCCGCAAAAACTCATTAGGATCTCGGTTAAACAGCCCCAAACACTCCGATGAATCGTCCACTCGACGTTGCTTTTGGTCTACAGTGAGCAAACGCGGCACCCATCGCGCGCAAAGCTTTTTCATTCCCAAATGTTGGTGCAAAATATTAAAAACGCGTTCAGATGAAATGCTCACCATCTCTGCTATCTCTCGCAACTTTAAGCGCCGATCATTCAATACAATTTTGTGAATTTTTTTGATCATGTCCGGATTCGTGACTTCATTTGGACGGCCAGACCTGTGGGCGTCTTCGCAGCTCTGTCTTCCACGTTTAAAATCAGTTACCCAGGTGTGAATTGTACTCAATGCAGGAGCAGAATTACCTAAATCACTGTCTAGCTTGGTTTTAATCTGGGCTGCTGTTTTCGTTACGAATATGTACTTGTTTGTGCTAGCCTCACTGATAAATTTAAAATGTTTGTTGCCAGATAACTATCTACTATACAGGGTTTTTTTTCAGTCTGTGTCAAAACTTTCAGGAGTGAATATACTCTGGGATATGCAACTTTTACAATGGGATCAACTTTCCTACTTGAAAAAAAAACAGTTGATTCCTACAAAAGAGCTACGGTATAGATAGCATTTTGTAGGAAAGAGCTGATTTTTTTTTCAAGTAGGAAAGTTGATCCCATAGTAAAAGTTGCTTATATTCAAAAGTATATTCACTCATTCTGTATAAACTCATCCTGAAAAAACATTCTGTATAACCAGTAGGGCCATATAAATTGGATCATATAAAAAATTGAGGTGGAGTTGAAAACAGTACATAATATGCATCGATTCGAGCTACAAGTCTAAACAAGTGGTTTTTAGTATTTTCCCCGCAATAAACGTTTAAATAGTGAAAAATATTTCCCATATTTTTCACCATTTAAACCTTCCCTCTACTTCCACAATAATTTCAAGATCAAAATTAGCCAATCGGTCCAGCCGTTCTCGAGTTTTAGCGAGACACTGGAATTGCAATCCATTTTTATCCTTACCCAAAGGGATTGCACTAACCTAACCTAACCTAACCAAGAGCATGTCAGTACATGTCTTTAGGAGGGTTCCGTAACTATCAACGCACAATAGGTTTTCTTTGAAATATGTACTTCAAAAGTTCTTGTCCGATTTCGTTAAAAATAATTTTACTAAAGAGTTTTTAGCATGATCTATTAGCATGGAAACTTACAAGTTTCTATCTCCCTATGTTTTAAGAATGCCAGGAGGGGGACCAACTTATAAATCACTTTGGAGACTGATTACTCGAAAATACTTGACTTTGTAATAAAGTCATGTATGAAACCTTGCTTTTATTTTAAAATACCTATTCAAGGATATCTCACATGATTGGGTAGAATGAAAAAAAAATTCATTCCCACTTCACATGGAAAGCCAGTCTTTTAATATAAAACTACTAAATTATTTTATAATGCCAAAATCGATATTGATACATAATATTATATAATTATACCAAATTTCATCCATTTATATTCATAAATATATTATATAGAGGCTAGAAGGGCGGACAGATAGACAGACGGCAGGCAGAGCGAAGGTATAAGGGTTCCTTGAGTATTACGGAACCGTAAAAACAAAACTCTATTACTTAGACTTCGCTGTCTTTCTGTTTGTCTGTCTGTCTATCTGTCTGTCTGTCTGTCTGTATGTCTGTCTAGCATCAGGCTGTACCTCCTTAACCGTGATGATAGACATGTACCGATATGATAGCTAGACAGTTGAAATTTTCACATACGATGTATTTCTGTTGCCGCTTTAACAACAAATACTAAAAACACAATAATATAAATATTTAAGTGGGGCTCCCATACAACAAATTTGATATTTTTGCCGTTTCAAGTACGATACATTATATTTTCTTTAAAAATATGCTCGTATACTCTTTTGCTGCTCAATCGTATGGGCAATATCAAAAACAGTGCACAGGCAAATCAAACGTTAGAGAGATTTCTCCGTATTCCGGTTAGAAAAGTTTGACGATACCTGTCAGAATCATTTATGAATAATTGGCTGTCGTTTGCATAGCGCTGGTTTGCAGGATTTTTGTTGTTGTTTGTTGTAGTTATGCTGTGATTGTTGTTTCGATTATGAACGTCGCGTCTGAATCACGCTTGAGATAACTAGTGTTTGTTAATGAAGTGCTTTTTAATTTCAATAGCTTTATCGCAGTTGTACCCGGCGCAGGGACGTCACAAAATCCTTCTTACTATTATAAATGTGAAAGTTTGTGAGGAAGGATGGATGGATGTTTGTTACTCTTTCAAATAGTAACTACTGAACGGATTTCGATGAAATTTGGTATGATAGCAGATTAACACATAGGCTATATTTTATTGCGAATAAGTACAGTGTTCCCGTGGGATACTATATTTAGGCGGTCACAAGCAAAAGTAATAATATGCTAACATCATTACTCTTAGTAGGTGTGACGTTTTTCAGGCACATAAAGCGATAAGTAAGTTATTTATCTAAACATACTCATATTCTTGAAGTTCGTTAAAAATTATTATTTTAAAGTGTCGTTTCAATTTCTTTCAAAATCTACGTTCGCTCGTGACTGTAGGTACATCTAATCTAACAATTCCTTACAAAGTTCGTATGCTCAATAAAGTATTGAGGCGATAAATTATATCGCGTGATACGTAATAAGGAAGGTTTTTACTGTCCCTCCGACCTTCGACCGGAAGGATTAGCCCAGACGTGCGGACGTGACGGCAGAATGTACAATGTACGGCCTGCTGGCCAGTGAATGAATGTGTATAATATTATGGACAATACACATCGTACAGTCCGTTCAGAGTTATTTAACCTCTAAGAGGACCTTTGAGACATAAGGATCACTCTCTTGTGATTATCTGTACATATTATTTTGTGTATAAAACACGTAGATTTGGCATGAGCGGCGGTAATTTTTACCCGACTACGGCGCATCCAAAAGGAGGGGTAATTGATTTGGCAGTATATGTATGTATGTATGTTTGTTCCACTTAAGCTACCGATCCGATTTTAATAAATATAATGTGTCAATATATTCGTAATAATGGCTCGGGTTACTTATGCTATATAATTTACGTAGTTGGGTTATAGTTTTTTGTTACAGCATCCGTGGCCTAGTGGTTAGCAATTGGCTCTGGACTCGTAGGTTGTGGGTTCGATTCTCGCATTGGAACAACAAAAATGTTGTTTCCAAGTTTGGTTAGGACGATGCAGGCTGATCGCCTGATTGTCTGACAAGAAAGATGATCGTTGGATGGGCTTGTAAAAAGTCGGACCTGCGCCTGATCTCTCGCCAGTCGCATCGGTTACCCGTTCCACTGGGTTTTGAGAGTAAAGGAAGAGAGAGTGCTCTTGTGTACTGGGCACACACTTGGGCACTATAAAATTACTCTTGCGTAATTGGCCCGGTTTCAATAAAACCGGCCACCGTCACCGAAATCGGTTTGGGGAGTAATATATAGTTTTTTATAAAAATTGTAGTTATTTCATTATGGTAAGAAATTATCGCCAGTGACATCCTCACTTTCAGAGGAGTTACATTTTCGGTCTTTTATACCTCCACTCACTTCCCTTACAGATTTTAAAGCACTCAATGTATATCACTAGAGTGGGCGCGCGGGCTACAAGTGTAGACCAAGGTGTTATTTTGTTGAATAAATACCGAACGCGTCGTTTTATCGCACCTCCCTCCCGTGTATTCCTCAATTACGAACCCCTTCGTCGATCAGTAGCGTGCCGATCACCGCGGTACACGGACGCCTGCGCAGGACGGCTGTGAAAGTGCTGGGCTACGCCTGTACCCCGCGCGACTATTCAAGGTAAGTTTTGAAATACCATGTATAATGGAATTATCGGAATATATCTCTATTGTTGTGCATATTTATGTACAAAAATTATGTGGACATTTTATGTTAGTGTAATTTTTACATTTATAGAGTTAAAATACTTAGTTTTATTACGTTTTTAGATAATTATGGCTTCCAACGACCAAATAATACGCTGGCTGATGGAAAATGACCAAGACAGTGACCATTTAACTGAAAGTGAAGAAGAAGAAGAAGATCCTACTAGGCTGAGACATCTATCTGAGGATTCTTCACACGATTCAGTAAGTGAACAAGAGGCTGAAGTTGCAGATGAAGGTGCCAACCAAGATTCTGAAGATGATGATGTTCCTTTGTCCAGATTGGCCAGTTACCAGTCCCGAAATGGTACAGAATGGAGTAAGTTTCCGCCTTGCACTACAAGAACACGATCACACAACATTGTCGCTCGCTCACCAGGCTCAATAGGATTGGCAAGAGATGCTAAAAGTGCTCTTCAATCTTTTATACTTTTTTTTGATTCTGATATATTGAACATAATTGTCGAGTCGACAAATATTTATATAGATATAATAAAGAGCAAATTCCAAAGGGAGCGAGATGCAGCTAATACGAAAATAGTAGAAATAAGAGCACTAATAGGTTTACTATTGAAGATTGCCACTTGCCGCTCAGGGCGCAGAAATATTCAAGATATGTGGGATAATTCAAAAGGTTGTAGCATTGAAATGGCTTACACTACCATGTCCGAGAAAAGGTTTAGATTTCTTGTGCGTGCTCTCCGTTTTGACGATGTTAGAGTTAGACAGGCTCGTTCTCAGACTGATCGTTTAGCAGATATTCGCCAAATTACAAACAAAATGGTTCAAAATTGTAGAAATTATTACACACCAAGTGAAAATCTTACAATAGATGAGCAGCTAGTAGCTTTCAAGGGACGCTGCGGCTTTGTGATGTATATGCCCAATAAGCCGGCCAAATTTAGCATCAAGATAATAATGGTCGTAGATGTAAAATATCCTTATGTTTACAATTTCAAAACTTATATCGGCATGCAGCCAGAAGGACCTTTTAGGCAGTCTAACAAGGTTCCTGATATTATTAATCGCATTTTGAATCTATTTTATGGCTTGGGTTGCAATGTCACAATGGATAACTGATTTACCAGCATTCCTGTATGTAAAGAACTTTTAAGACAAAAGATCACAACAGTTGGCACATTAGAAAAAAATAAACCAGAGATAGCAGAGTTGTTCAAAACAACACAAGGCAAGATACTTTGTGTGTCTATATTTGGCTTTCAATCTGATTGCACACTTGTCAGCTATGTACCTAAAAAAATAAAGTAATTTTGTTGCTCTCTACCCTCTACAATGATAACAAAATAGATTCCGATAGCGGTGAAGCCAACAAGCCCGAAATCTACATTTTACAATAAAACTAAGTGCGGGCTGGATATTTTTGATAAACTGTGTAGACAGTATGATGTGACACGCACCACGCGTAGATGGCCGGTTACATTATTCTATAATTTGCTTAATATGGCTGGTATAAATGGTCTTGTAATACATCAGATGAATAACCCTGAGAAGAAGGTGGTACGTCGTCATTTCTTACAAGAAGTCACATTTGAACTTGCAAGACCATTGATTGAGTACCGCATATTGCAGAAAAATATACCAAGGGGTATAAAATTGAAAGCAAGATTGCTTCTTGGACTTGGACACAACTCAATATGCCTATTAGCACCAGTGTAGGACGATGTGCATTTTGTACCAGAGCTCGAGACCGAAGCACTCGCAAACGATGCGAGAATTGCATGAAGCCAGTTTGTACCGACCATCAGGTGCTGTTGTGCCCTGAATGCAAAGAGATGGATTAAGACATAGTTCTGCATTTTGATAAATACTATCTAGTAGATGATTAAAAAAAAATTCTTCTTATGTAACATTTATTAATATAAAAAAAATACTGATTGATCTCAAGAAGTCCAAAAATGTTGATTTTTTTCAAAGTTTATTGTTTGTGCCATAAAACTATAGTGTAAAACTAAGTTAGTTACTTTTTTTCTTTTTATATATTAAGAATTGAATGATTATTCATTTTACATAAATCTTGTGTCGTTTTATTCATCAATAACCCAAAAAATAATTTTTTCATTGGGCTACACATGTACCCCACGCGACCATTTAAGGAGTTAATTAGTGATACATTTATATTACACTAGTGATATGTAACCATACTATATTAGTCCTACTTATGACCTATTTATTCATACCTAATATTATATCGAAATGCGAAAGTAACTCTGTCTGTCCTATACGCAATTACGTCTAAACCACAAAACGCATTTCGTTTTTATTTGGTACAAGGATAGATCAAAACCTTGTATGATAACAAAGGATACTTTTCATTGCGGCAAAATATAAGGTTCCCAGGCGTTAAACGTATATTAATTTCGTGAATGATTTTTGCGAACGGCGTCTATCATGCGAGATATATTTGAGGCAAATTTCGCCCCCATGTTTTCCGGGTGAAAATCTACCATGTAAATGACAATTCAGCTAGGTTGCAAGACAATTTTGCCAAAAAAAATAACGAGGCGATTAGTCATGTAAATGTTTAAATCTACCATATAAATGACAATTCAGCTACTTCTTCTTCTTCTTTTGGCATAGCCTTCCCTGTAATAGGAGTTACCAACGTTAGAGTGATGCAGCAGATGTTCAGTGAAAAGCTGATGGCGTACAGTGCAGGGAATGGCTCATGCAATGACTTCATGGGTACCTCATGCAGATACAAGTTATAATTACTAGTATAAAAACAGAAAAAAAAGGCTAAGAAGCCAATGTTTCTTAGCCTTTTTTTTTTAATAAAAAATAATATACAGAACATATATAAATAAAATAAAAATTAGCGAAAATAAGTTATATATATACATATATATACATACACATACATACACACACATATATATATATATATATATACACATACACACACACACACATATATATCAATTCAGCTAGGTTGCAAGACTATTTTGTCAACAAAAATGACAAGGCGAGGTGAAAATTTACCCTGTCAATCAACACCCGCATACGGCTGATTAAAGCCGCACAGCGAAATATTATAGCAATTTTGTCATGTGCGATCTCGCCGAATTGCCATTTAGATCGTCGATTTTCACCATGCGGCTTTTTCACAAATCTTATTCATCTAATCATAGATTTTAGCAGTCACCTAACACTGTAGCATCAATATTCATTACTGCGCGGTGTGACTGCGCCAGACAGATCGTTAATTACGACGTCCGCGAATTTAATCAGATATTGTCAGATTTGGTCAGATTAAGGTCAGCCATATTTTTTGTTCGTCGTACAAAGGCTGTAGATAAGCTTTTTACAGTCTGTTTGAAATGTAAGTAATTTTATTATCTTCTTGTGTTCAAATCTTGTCATGTATTTATAACAATACCGCTAGAAGACAGTAGGTACAGCTACAAGTATCAAAGTATGTAACGGAAATCAAATGAAGTATAATAATAATATTAAGATGAAAAAGATGGGTGTTATTAATAACTCCCCACACCGATTTCGATGACGGTGGCCGGTCTCATTGAAACCAGTCCAGTCACGCAGGAGTAATTTTATAGTGTTCAAGTGTGCGTAGTACCTACACAAGAGCACTCTCTCTTCTTTTATTCTCATAACCCAGTGGTACGGATAACTGACACGACTGGCGAGAGATCAGGCGCAGTTCCACAGTTTTTACATGCCCACCCGACGCATGGATCATCTTTCTTGTGAGACAATCATCAGGTGATCAGCCTGCATTGTCCTAAGGTGTTATAAGTTTGACGTGTCTGTCTGTCTGTCCGTGGTACGATACCAGCTCCCAAGCCTTATTCAGCTAATCATAGATGAACGAATTCTCGGATGACATCAATAGTAGCCTGGACCAGGGTCACTAGGTCCTGGCTCTTTTTATAGATTACAAAAAAGCGTTCGACACACTGGAGCACGAGACGCTCCTGCAGGCCATGGACGAGTGTGGGATCCGGGGCCCCCCCAACCGATGGTTCCGCGACTACCTGAGTGGCAGGACCCTGCAGACCTGTGTAGGAGGAGAGGCTGGAAAGGAGGCTGCGGTGGAGCTCGGAGTGCCTACCGGCTCCGTGTACGGGCCAGTGGGCTACATGATGCACGTCAACAGCGTGAGTAACGTGGTGGGGCGGCGCCGGGTCTACATGTACGCGGATGACATGTGCCTGTTGTATTCGTCAAAAAATATCCAGGAGGCCAGAGCGGTGCTGCAGGTAGACTTTGACCAAATAACCAGGTGGGCGCACGATATCGACATAATACTTAACCTAAATAAAACTAAATTAATGCATATTTATTCTCCATACAACATCATAGCAAAAATATAAATAAGTCAGAAATCAGTATTATAGGACACACTTACGAATGTATGCATGCTAAAAACATGAATTGTTTTTGTGAAAAATTAGAGTTTGTTAACAAATTTAAATACCTAGGACTATGGCTAGATTCTCATATGAACTGGAGAATTCATGTTGACTCAATATGTACTCAACTTCGGTCTGTCTTGAGTAAATACATATTGAATATATCGCTAAATAAAAAGACGCTACGCGTCATTTACTTCACGCTCGCCGATTCGCTGCTCAGCTACGGGCAAAGTACCTACGGCCGCATAATTAAAACTTATTTAGATTCTATCAAGAAATTACAAACTCGGTTTATGAAATACCTGGTTGATCCAAAAACAAAGAATGAATGTAAAAATGACTACGAAGCGTTGTTAATGTATGCACATTTCTACCGGTTCACAAAAAAGTCGAAAAGTCGAATACCTAGTGATTCCGAACAATTTAATGTAACACCGCGGATTAAAAACTATTACGGGATGAAAACCACTAAGTATTTGACCCCTACACTGTATAATAAATACACCTGGCGAGGACACAAGCGGGCGACAGTAGTTGTAAGGTAAATAGAGTCATTGTCAAAAATAAACTGAAAAAGTTAATGTTACCAAATATAAAGGCATCAGGTACAAGTAGTGTCTGGAACAATACAAATATTTAATAAAAATACTTGGAATTTGGAATAATAAAAATATTTAGTCAGTGTTTAATAGGAAATAAGTAAAAGTATTTCTGTTAAGTATAATAGTGATAATGTTGCTAAACATGTTTACTATAATTATTGTTGAATTAAAAAGTCTAAAAAGATGTATAAAACGATCGCAATACCTGCTGACAAACTGTGACGCAGTTTGGCGGGCTTAATACTGTATTTAGAAGTTTATTTGCCAAAAAAAAAACGGATGAAACGATTTTCATCTACTTTTTTTTTGTTAAAATGCTGACATGATCGAGAGTGTTTTTGGCTATAATTCATCATCATCAACTCTCTCACTTTCAACAATTCAAGGGTTGCTTAAAAATATATTTATTTTTTAGGCTAGATAATAACAGCTAGGCTTCGAATCTCAACTATAGGATCGGTGGTTTGAAATATCGAAGAAAATTTTAGGCAGGGCAGCCAACGAAACGCGGCCTTGTTAACGGGAAAACTTGTCGTGCAAGAGCAGTAAAAATGTTCGACAAAGAAGATGGTCCAGAAATGTATGAGGCGTGGGCCAGCACTATGTACACTACATGTAAATATAGCTACATAATATAGAAACCGTTTCCTATTCTTTATTTTATTTAATTTTACTTCGTTTCAATGTACTTTATAATTTGTAATCGTTAAGGATAGCAACACAACGTAATTTAAAACAAGGCGGATCGCTTAGACTTATCCAAAGAATGTCATTTTGCCAATGAAATTGTAGTGATGTATATTGTAATATCTGCGATTTAAGAAAAATGACACGAATTACGAAAATCTAGGGTTTCGATAAAATAAGAACACTTACAGGAAAACTTAGGTAAGATAGAGAGGTATATATAATAAAACAACTTATTGGGATTTATGATTTTATTCAATTTCTTCACTATCCCTTATTATTATTCCATCCAGGAATGACGCCGGTGCTACTATATTCTCTTGGTATCGAGCCCAACCCAAATACCACACAATGGTCATGATTTGAGTACAGTAACCTACTGTCCATTTTCCGGAGATACAACTACAATAGTAGGTGATTATTTTATTATCCCAACTTGACCCTTCCCTTACCAGCAATATATAGGTGTAAAAAATTCGTCCTGAGCTATGTCGTTTTTATACGACCTCTTACGGATCGAGTTGGGGTGGGGTTGCTTCTGCTAATTTCCATTTGATCAGATATTTCAACCTGAAATGATCCATGCCATATCACATGTTCCCCGTAATAGCTTCGAGCTTGTTTTATTTGATAGGTAACCAGGCCAAAAAGTATCAACTCAGACATGGACATTTTTGGGAAAATACTCAACTCAGGAAGTTGACCATCAATTCTTGTGAATTGGGCTCTAAAGCGGTTGATCCAGTTATCAATTATAAGTTCTGCCAACCGATTGGACATATTCATTTTCTGTATTGCTCTAGTAAGAATAGCATTGGTTACACTGGAAGAGACGGCAAAGAAAGACGTATGACGTTTAAGAAGGCGTCTATTCCTAAAACTGTCAACTACGTCAAAAGTCATGTCAAAACAACTGTCATGGCCGCCCTCAAAATATCGCATCGCATAAAAAACTTTTCAAATAATCATTTTTGAATGCATGAACTTCTATAAATTATTTATTTTTTTATTTTTATGACATTCCCATATTTTTGTCCTATTTACATATGTGGTGTATATAGAGCTGGCGCAAAATAAAACATCTCCTTTCATCGACTTTTTTCATAAAATACTTTTTTTGCCTTAACAACCATTCCCAGTATTTCCCGGCTATAAAAACGATTTTGGTTTTGTAATCCATAAACGAAATTTGATATCAGACTCAAGAGTCTGTCGTCGTGGGCTGACTTTTGCATCCTAAGCATTTGTTTCGTGTTTTCAGTTCGTTGTACTCTCTGTACAGTAGCAGAGACGAGTGGGGCGATAACAATGTTTGGCATTTATTCTAATTATTATGAGTCAGAAAACAGATCGGAGTCCTATTAGCCAAAATCCTCCAACCTCCTATTCCGATAGTATATTCCTCTCGTACAAACAATATAGTATCCTGGAACTTTACTATTAGAAAATAAATAATTGTTCATTTAAGTATCGGAATGTGGAAGGGTTTTTCGTAAAGGGCTCGTCCCTGCGACCCTGTCAAGAAGGGATGTTAGGTAAATGAAATTGACACCGGTACAACACTTCCTATAGGTTGCCCCATATTACTATCAGGGTCCTGTGTTAACAACTTAGATTTCATCTTTCATAATACTTAGAGGCTCTCTACCTAATATGTTGTGCATGGCAGAAAAATATTAAAATAATAATTATTGCTACAACAATACTACAAATTACAATGTCCAATCAAAAAGTTGCACATTGTGTTATATTAGCTGTTATAGAACTAATTTACATTTCAGATGTGGTGTCACATACAAAGCCTTAGAGACGATAGTTGGTGCCTATTTTAAGAAAATATATTTAGGTATAATGCCTACAAAATTATTAAGAAAATGTCCTAGACATTTCGACAAGCTGTACCTAATTACTGTTTCCCTAGAAAATAGGTCATGGGTTTCGACAACCCTTTACCTAACTAATGCTTCTCTATCACGGTCACGGGTTTCAGATAAACATTAATTTACTTTTCTTACTCATTGAATATCAGTAATTTGAACCTACTACCACAGATTAATAAATAGTTACTAAGTAACACTCCCATACAAAAGTAAAAATACCTACACTATAATTGCCTTCAAAATCTTAATAATAATATCTGCTTTTCACAGCGAGAAAAAAGTACCATAAGTAATCGCACAAAGAGTCGAGATTGTGATGCCGGCCGTGCGACTCACGTTACACGTAAATCACGCGTGACTGCTCACGAATGCACCAGGGTTGTACCTCTGAGGATTATTGTAATTTATTTGTCAATCAAATATGTTATAAAATTTATTATTTTTTTACCTTCATTGAATTTTCGATTAATTAATTTTATACTTAGTTGAAAATATCCTTAATCACGTAAATAATTTGAGTAGGTAAATAATAAGGAAAACAGCAAAGCGAAGGAAAATCAATAAATTCTTAAATAATTATTGCATATAAAATATTGCAATTTTACAATTTGCAATACTTATTTAAGAACGCTCTTTCTAATTTTTTCAGCCTGAAGACTATTTCCTACAAAAAAAAGACTACAAAAAATTAAATGCCTACTAAAGAGGTCAATAACTACTTAATTTAGTTATTAAACTACTACACTGCAGCCACCCACTGCACAATAATTACATGGCATTTCGACGCGAAAGCGCGGGAACGTGCGGTGCGTGTGCTCTGGCGGGTATGCGACAGCCTATTGGCGATTGTACCTTAGGAGGTACGCCGAGCGGTAGGCAAATAACGCGTGTCCTTAAGCAAGTGACGAACGCCTGCTACTACCTCATTTTGAACATTAACTTTCATTAGTCTCCTCTACTATTTACTCTACTACTCTTTGGCACACTATGACGGCTTGAGGTCACGGGCCGCGATGATAAATCATGCATTGTTGCGGCCGACAAAAGAAGTCATTTTCGGTCTGTACCCTCAATACTTATTATATTTGCATATAAGGTCACAACGAGATCGATACTATTGATTTTTTATTCAATTATACGGATATGAAAGCATATTGGATACGCTTTATACTCAAAATTCATGTGCGAAATAGGGCTGCCACTATATCAAATATTTTATTAATAATAATAATAGGTATTTACCTAATATCGCTCCGAAACAATTTTGGGGAAACTCCAATGTTAACATAATATTCAGTTATAATGTTATTATTTCCGAACAAAAGTGAATACTATAGCGCTGTATGTATATTGTAGGTGCTTAGTACTTAATACATATTATATACCTATTATTATAAACATACTTCAGTCGTTTTACCCATTAGTATTAACACGAAAGGTTCGGGCCGCGGGAAACAGCTCGCGCCGTTGTGACGCAGTTACATTTCCTCTCCGTAAAATCAATTATTTCGGCGTTACTCGCGTCATCTATGTTTTGTGTGCTTAATTATTTTAGTCATTCAGAGGTTTTAGCGCCATCTATCGGCGCACGTCCTTACTAAAACGGCGTTAGCCTTTGTTTAATAATAGGTCTTTACCTATGAAATTGCCGTTCTGCAGTACTGGCCATTTCAAATCAAAATAATTTTTGTTTGGCTAAGAACTCTAATTTCAAATTAATTTTATTTTAAAAACATGGAAATCTTTTTCCAAAAATAGTCATTTGTTTATTGATTAGTGTTACATTTTCATCGCATTTCAATCTTTTTCGTCATCATGGATACGTTAAAAATTCGAGTAATTATGGAATATGAGTACCGTCGTGGCAGCAACGCGGCACAAGCGGCACGCAACATCAACGTCGGTTTACGGAGCTAACACTACAAACTAACGCACCACCTGTTATTGGTTTGCTCGCTTCCGTTCTAGTAATTTTGACCTGCAAAATGAACCTCGCGGTCGTCCGAAGACTTTGGTCGACAATGACGAATTAAAGGCGATTGTGGAAGCTGGTGATACACAATCTATGGCTGAATTAGCAGCAGCTTTCCAAGTTAGCATCAAAACAATATTGGTCTACTCTCCCTACTCACCAGAACTTGCGCCTACAGACTACTACGTTTTCCAGAATTTGGACAACTTCTTGGCGGGAAAAAAATTCAATACCCGAGAGGCAGTACAAAATTCCGTTGAAGAATTTGTTGCCTCCCGTCCAGCTGATTTCTTTAAGAAGGGCATCAATAAACTGCCACTGCGTTGGCAAAGATGCATTGATTGCATGGGGATTACTTCGATTAATACAAATAAGAAATACATGAAAAAAATTAGTTTAAATTTTTTCATACAAAATGGCAATTTCATAGGTTAAGACCTAATATTTGGTTCGTAGATCGATTTTACTTCCGTCTCAAATCTTAAAAAATTATAATTTAATTTTGAAAAATTTAAATTTAATTTCTTAAAAAAAATTTAAAAAAAATTAAAATATAATCGATTTGTATTATTATATAACATAATATATTGATTATTATTATAATAATATCTTTTATTTTGATTTGTGGATTTTATCTCTTTACGCTTTAGCTTTTTAGTTGTCAAATATTAAGAAAAAAAGACGAAGAAGAGTATTTAAGGCACTTCTTCGATTGACGTTTTCCTTTTAGAATAAAATTTTCTATAGACTCCAGATGTAGTCGTTATATTCTTAATCCCGTTTTTACGGTGAGTTTTTTATATCTGTGTTGTGAAGTTTTATTTGGTAAATCATGCTTGTAATAAAACACATTATTTTTTCATGTAAATTATCACATTGTAAAATTAGATATCAAAATTTGATTGGCCAAACCACGTGCTCATTCTTTCCGTTCTTGCATTGATATAATATTAGGATGTTTGTATCCATACTTTAATTGTTCTTCATATCCTCATTTATTTTGCTTACCCTTTATTTTGTGATGGTCACACAGCCCGTGATTTTGATCGTTTGGGGTTAAGATAATCGCGGCTTTGAGACTCCAACTCCACACATTTTATGGATTTTCCAGGGATCTATATTCCGGGTTCAAGGCACCGTTTTTCATGCACTTATGGCTGGTTTTCACACATCCGCATTTCTGAGTGCCGCTAGTTATTGAACTGACTGGTTTTGGAACCAGTTTGCACCGCCCCTTGGACGATCTACGTCGCGGTGAATATACCGGCCTGAACGACAGACAGTCGCTACCGGAAGTTGGAGCCCAACTCGCTCGCGCCACGTGCTGACTGACACTCCTGGACCCAGCTAAGTGCCCGCGTGGTTAAAGCCACTCCGATTCCCACAGACACCGAGAGGCTAAACCAGATCTTTTGGCCTTCTGCCCACGTCCCCTTTTTTTAAATATATTTGTCACGTTGGTTATCCCTCGTTTCATTTAAATTACCCGTAACACCGTTCCAACCCTTGCTCCGAAACGAACATATATATGCGCGGAGCTAACAGTCCTATCTGGCATGTCGATGCGAGCGCATTTTACACAGTTTTATCCGTGCATCACGTGTGAATGCATAATAAAACAAGTCGCCTTGGAGCGTCTACTCACTTCTGAGTACTGACAGCATAACTTTTAAAATTTATAACGTTCCATGGGCCAGACCAAACTGCAGTCTAAACTCTTGAAATCACACGCACAGTTTGGAACATTCGCTTTAATATGTTATATTCCGTCTCCGCGTTTTATAATATTAACATAAAATTTTTATCCGCAGTTCAAATCGAACATATTCATCAGCAGTTTGGAAAACAGTCTCAGATCTGCGGTCCGAACTGTACTGTGTGGCGGGCGGCTTTTCGGTAAGTTGTAACCAGAATTGTCAATTTAGTTAAATCCTGTCAACTTACGACAACATACCTACTTATTTCTTATTAAGTATTATTGTCAGAAGAAAGTATTTTTACCCGACCGCGCCAGAAGCAGGGTTATGTTTTTCGAGTGTTGAGGAGTTTCGATGTATGTTGAGGACAGCGGCCTCGTAACGTAATTATACCAGTGAATTGAAATGTGAACGATAAACAAGTGATTTAAAACAGTACATAAACTATAACAGTGAACACTCAGTGACTATATATGTCTCCAAGTGGGAACGCTTCGTGCGCTTGCACGAAGCTGACTCACCGGCGTCGCCCGATTGCGACGCCCCGCTAATTCCGGCCGAAACAGAGCCCTTATCATCTCCTTCAGAGATGTCTTGCTCAGAGCAAGAAACCGACCGTAGTGAACAAGGCGAGTTCACTACCGTCAGATACAAGAAGACGAAGAAGAGGAAGCGCCCAGAAGGCACCTCCTCTCCAGTCTTATCTTCCCCGACCAAATCGGTCCGCAAAAATAGGAAAACCGTGCAGGCTCATGGCTCCGCGACCCCCGTTACCTCAACGGCCCCTCTGGCCTCCCAGGCCCCTCTGGCCACCCAGGCTCCGCTGGCCTCCCAGGCCCTTCCGGCATCTCAGGCCTCCCTGGCCCCTCAGGCCTCCCAGGCCACCCAGGCCCCTCAGGCCTCCCAGGCCCCTCAGGCCTCCCAGGCCCCTCAGGCCGTCCGTACGCCAAAAATGCCTCCTCCTGTAATCATACAGGAGAAGGCCAAATGGAATATAATTTCTGCGGCAATAAACGAGCAAAAGCTTCGATACTCTTCTGCGCACACGACCCCCATAGGGATCAAAGTGCAGGTTAAATCGTCGGAGGACCACCGCCTCCTCACCGCGTTCTTACGCGCAAAGAACTTAGGCTACCATACGTATGCCCTTGAAGACGAGCGCCTTCTGCGCGTCGTCATTACAGGAGTCGATAAGTGCCTCTCCACAAAAGAGGTACTCATGGACATCCAGTCCCAAGGTTTTCCCGCCTTAGAGGTACATCGCATGTACCACCCTATCAAA
This sequence comes from Phengaris alcon alcon, assembly GCA_037179445.1. Lineage (NCBI taxonomy): Eukaryota > Metazoa > Arthropoda > Insecta > Lepidoptera > Lycaenidae > Phengaris > Phengaris alcon. The sequence continues at coordinate 132,125 of JAYRCH010000515.1, forward strand.
AAACACGAGTACAATATGGTACTAGTAACCCTCCCTCTTACACCAGAGGGCAAGGATATCTTCAATATCCGACCCGTCTGTCATATTACGGGCATCCGCGTCGAGCGCCCCCGTAAAAGGGGCATCCCTGGCCAGTGCCACCGATGCCAACTTTACGGGCACTCGGCACGGAATTGCCAAGCTAGGCCGCGTTGCGTTAAGTGCCTCGGTGACCACGGCACCTCTGACTGTCTCCGTAAGAGCCCAGCTGAGGAGTCCGAACCCCCCAGCTGTGTTCTCTGTAAGTCTAAAGGACACCCCGCCAATTATAGAGGGTGCAAAAAAGCACCCAAAGTAAAAAAGCGTAGTGCACCGCAGACTAAAAGTGCCCCCCCCAAACAGAGATTCGTCGCTGCCCCCCTACCCTCCCAATCTGCATGGTTCAAGCCCGCGCAGAAACGTAGTTCGGAGCTAGCGGTTTTCCCCGCTCTCCCCAGTAAGGCCATGCCCTCCGCGCCCGTAGCGCCTAAGGCCACGCCCCCTCCGACTCCCAGCTTCACTGTAGACCTCTCTTTCGTCCAGCAGTTTTTAAGCAACATCGGGCCTATTGACCCGATGGAGCTTTCTATTTTAGCGACAAAGCTAAAAGGTTCGGCCACAGACCGCATCCAAGCTTTGTCAGACCATCAGGTCTTGATCCGTCAGATCAAGGCCCTCTCCACAAACGGTAATTAATGGAGCCCTCGGGAAGGACAAAGCCGCACTCGTTACGCGTAGTGTCGTTCAATACGAACGGCATTAGGAATAACATTAGCGAAATTCGCGATTTTGTAAGCAGCCAAAATGTCGATATTCTTCTAGTGCAGGAGACTTTCTTAAAACCTAGCATGAGGAGCCCTAAAATAGCTAACTACAAAATAGTCAGAAACGATAGAACTCGATCCCGACTCGGAGGTACTCTTATCTACTATAAAAAATCACTACATTGTATTCCACTAGAGCCACCGTCATTGTTAACTTTAGAAACATCTGTTTGCCATATTAGTATGTCCGGTCACGGACCCATTGTTATAGTAAGCGCGTACTTAGCGTGCAACAAAGAACTCCATTCAAGCGACCTACAGGCGCTATTCAATTTAGGTAACGCTGTCATCATTGCCGGCGACTTTAATTGCAAACACACCGAGTGGGGCAATGTTCATAACAATAGAAACGGCACCATCCTTTGTAATTTAACCGACACTTTAAATTTTGCACTATTAGCCCCCACCGACCCCACTCGCTATGACACCAATGAAAACATCAACGGTGTCATACGCGATCCTAGTACGATAGACATAGCCTTAGTTAAAAATGTTTCTCTCAATATCAATATTGAGACTCTCCACGAGCTTAACTCAGACCACAGACCGGTTATGATTACACTTGGTAGTCTTAACCCCAATAATTCTAGTACTAGGAAGATAATAGATTATAAATCACTAGCGGAGAACATTAAAGTCCTTCATTCTAGCCACTTAGACAAAATCCCCGATATTATAGATAGTAAAGAAACAGCCATAGAGGCCGCCTCCCACTTGACCGATCACCTGGTAGCGACCATAGAGAACTCATCTAGGGAGGTGCCAACGACCCCCAAGGGCCGTTGGCCCCTCCCTGAGGACATAAGGGAGTCCATCAGACTCCGAAATGCGGCTAAGCGCACATATGACCGCTACCCGTCGGAAGAGTGGTGGAAAGCCCTCCGTCACTACGAGAGGGAAGTTAAGTTTAAAATCAAACAGCACAAAGCCGAGAGTTGGGATCGACTTCTCAGTGATTTAGAACCGTCTCACGTGGCGTACTGGCCACTCGCGAAGGCCCTCAAAAACAACACGGAGAGCGACATGCCTCCGTTAGATAGACCTAACCGTCCTCCTGCATTCGAAGACATCGACAAGGCCGAGTGCCTAGCTGATAATTTCGAACAACAGTGCCGGCCGAGTACTCTCCCGATTGATCCCGTGCACCTTAGCTTAGTTAATAGCGAGGTCAACAGCCGACTCTCGAGGCCACCTGATGTAGACAGGGTGAGGATGGTGGACTCGGAGGAGGTCAGTGACATTATTAAGTGTATGAATGCCAAAAAGGCCCCAGGCCTCGACGGTATTTCAAACAAAACACTTAAAATGTTACCGTCCGAGCTAATTCAACTCCTAGTGAACATCTTTAACGCCCTCTTAGTAGGATGTTCATTTCCAGACATTTGGAAAGTAGCTATTGTCATAGGTATCCACAAACCGGGGAAACCCCGGAAGGTGCCTGGTAGCTACCGTCCAATAAGTCTCATTAGCTCCCTAGGTAAAGTCTACGAAAGAGTTATTAAAAGGCGCCTTAATGACGTCATAACCGACAAAAAACTCCTTCCAGACGAGCAGTTCGCCTTCCGCGAAATGCACAGCTGTCCCGCTCAAGTACACCGCTTAACGGAGTACATATTATCTAGCAAAAACGACAGGAAGACGACATGCGCCGTATTCTTTGACATTGCAAAAGCTTTTGATAAAATTTGGCATAACGGACTGTTATACAAACTCTATCAAATGGAAATACCCGATTATCTCGTCTTACTAATTAGTAACTTTTTAAAAAATCGTAAATTTCATTTCCGCGTAGAAGGCGCACTGTCGTCGCCAAGATATATGGAGGCGGGAGTACCGCAGGGCTCGGTCCTCTCGCCCTCCCTATATAACCTGTACACTAGTGACATCCCTAAACACGCTAAGGTGCAATTAGCTATGTTCGCGGACGACACAGCCCTTTATTATTCAAACACACGAGCCCGTACCGCGTCTAAAGTCCTCCAGGAGTCAGTTACCGCTCTCGGTAATTGGTTCTCCAAGTGGAGAATAGAAGTCAATCCCGATAAAAGTCACGCCATTCAATTCAATGGTAATAAATCAGCGGGGCGTAAGTGCCCCCGTAAAGTAATGAGCCCTATTAGCCTGCACGGCAACATTATCCCTGAGGTCTCTCAGGTCAAATATTTAGGCGTAGTACTAGGCAAGTCGATGACGTTTTCGAGTCACATCAGTAACACACTACGTAAAGCGAAATTTGTACTCTACAAATTATATCCGCTACTTAATTCGCGAAGCAAAATGTCCTTAAGACATAAGCTTACATTGTATAAGGTTTGCATCAGAACGATACTCACTTATGCGTGCGTCTCTTTCGCACAGATAAGCGAGTCTCAAATGGACCGCTTGCAAAGAGTCCAGAACCGGTTTCTACGCATGGCAACAGGCGCCCCCTGGTACATGCGTAACATCGACTTGCATAGGGACTGCGAACTAGTCACTATTAAAGCCTATATCAAGGAACTCGTAGAGAGATTCTTTGATAAAGGCAAAAACCACCCAAACCCCCTTATAAAAAAGGCACTGGACTACAACCACGACGCACTGACTTTCCGACACCCGCACAAACGGCCTAAGCATATCTTAGCCGATCCCGTTGACCCGATCACAAAATACGTAACGTACTGTGTACAGTTACGTAAACACAAATCACACGCACCCGCGACGCTAGCATCGCACCGGGGTCGACGCCGGCGCCTACCCCGAGGTCCCACATCCGACACGACAACACGTACAGACGTACAGACCGACCCTAACACGGGACCGGACCCGAACCCGAGTTCGAGATCGCATCCCAGTAGTCTAGGTACACTCCTAAATAGTGTCCGCGACCGCGATATTGATATAGAGAGCTCTACCAATACCGCGAACCTCATCGACATTAGGACTTACGCGCGCGAGTCATCCCGACCGTACGCGGAAGGGGAGAGGGACGGCCCTCTCAGTACCGATATCGACCAAATCGAGAGCTCCTCTATCGCGATAACTCGCACGCCGCTAGTCTCTGCTACCGCGCGCGAGCAACCTCACTCATCAGCGAGTGAGGAAGGGGTCGGACCCCTCAGCAGGAGAGACCCGCGTCTCCCCTGTCAAAATAATAGCTTCTAATCCGTAGCTGTCCCCAATATCCGGTTTGAACATCACCCGGGTGATGTTAGGGAGGGTCAAACCCTCCCATCGTCTACCACCAAACAAACTAGCCACCAGGCTAGTTATAGTCCGACTTAGCTACAGCGGTCTTAACCCGACCCTTAGCATAAACCCGTTCGAAAAAAAAAAAAAAAAAAAAAAGACTATATATGTATAGATTTCTATAGCATCAGTGTGCAAAAAGTCGTGTTAAATGGTGTTTTATGAACCTAAGGTTATTTTGCTTATATATTTTAAAGTGTAGTGAATTTTAACGTAGTTTCTTTTGATTTATATAGATAAACATAATATCTAATAGGAAAAATAATAGTTTGGATTATATAATAAATGGATACGGAGTTATTAGGCAAAAAATGGTAAAAATACATAATATTTCATACATGGTGTACCTTAGGTTATGAATATCTTTTATATGGAATAAGATTATTAGTGTATAAGGATTTATGTAATTGGGAATAACAATAAAGAATTTCACACAACGCGTTTTATTTCACCTGGCTCATGGAAAATAGTGAAAATTATGGAAAATAGCCGTATAGAGAGGCAAAAGTGAGATAGCAAATCGGCCCGAAAGAGGCGTACGGCTCTCTATACGGCATTGACATAAGCCAGGTAAGCAAGACAAAAATAGTGAAAATCGTTCTCCTCAAATAAGTGTTAGTTTTATCGCCCCGGCTCTGCCCAGATCGGTGTAACCTTGCTATCTTCGAGTCTAATCTGAGCCGGCGGTTGAAATCCTGTGGAATTATACAGTCCCCTACAATGTATGTATGTATGTGTGTATGTATATTTCTTTGGCACGCTCTAGAGTCAAGATCCTAAATGACTTATCGCATTTGAGCTTGGGAGTTGGTTGAATGCTCCAGGCTTGAGAGGTATTATAAGATTCGTGAGACTCTGGGGTACTTCAAAATGAAGCAGACGGGTATTTTTTTTTTATCGACAAATGTTAAATAACGAAGAGTATTACCCGTAAAATGTAAAATAAATGTATAATTCTAGGTTTAAATTATAATAATTTATTATAACCAAATGTATTATTTATACCAACTTCCTCAATCACGTTGTAAAATTCTATTTTGCCTTTTATCTCGTAATCGTAAGCGGCTAAGCCCAACACGACGTAACCGGTCCCAGCAAATTTTAATATTATCTTCGGTGCTGCGAGCTTGAATCATAATGTGAAAGTCAAATTTTTCCGCATTTATAATAAAATTGTTGGTTGCCTCTTTATTTTTGTGTTATCTTTAAAATACATCTATCAGCAACACCTTGTAAGGGAAGGACTCACGGCCGAATACTGAAGCGATAGTTAAATTAAATGACGCTCAAGTCACATGCTGTCCTTGTCATTTCGGCTAGCAGAGACAGCGAAAGCCTGTGAATAGGAGGAATCTGTATTCTAATTATGTTACGGGGGAAATTAAAATAAAAACGAGGTTTCCCGTGACAATGAGTTTATTAACGAAATAGGGGTCGTGGGCAGGAGGCCGTACGGTCTGGTCTAGCCTCTTGGTGTCTGAAGGGTATCGTAGGGGGTCTAAACCACGTGGGGACTTAACTCAGGGATCCAGGTCTTGAGTCCAGGGGTCTGGCACGTGGCAAGAAGGCAAGAAGTTGGCGGTGCTCGAGCCCGTATCAAAGTGGACGGTGCTTGTGGCCGCAACGTAGTTATCAGTGCTGGAGGCCGTAACAAAGCTGGCGGTGCTCGTGCCCGTAACAAAGCTGTCAGTGCTTGGGCCCGTAACAAAGTTCCCTGGAAACATTCATACCAGCGTGTGAAGAGTGTGGACCACAGCAGTCATGGTTCTAGCCCCTAACGATCCAACCATGGGCTGTGTGTCCATCACAAAATAAGGGATAAGCAAAAAAAGATAAAAGATAAAATGATATTAAGGACAATTAATTTGATACAAACATCCTAATAATATCTAACAATGCAAGATCGGAAAAATGAAACTACAAATTGAGCACGTGGCCAATCAAAAGGTTTGCCAACAAATTCTACAATGGTGCTAATTCACAGGAAAAATAATGTGTTTTAATTACAAGCGTGATTTAGCAAACACAGATATTTCAAATTACTCACCCTGAAACACGGGGTTAAAATATGATAATTATTATAAACTTGTATCTAGAAGAAGTTGAACAACCAAAATTCGGCAGGGAAAAAGGGCGTTGTCCTGTCGCGACAACCCTTTTATACCTCTACTGACATTTGTTTTTTTTTAACCGACAATTAGCGGTAATGCGTAATACAAAATGCCACAATAAAGAAATATTAGAGATTGAAGCTCTAGTTAGAAGCATTTGCCAATAGATGGCGTTGTATAGCACAAATTAGCTATTATTAATATCGACAACTGGCCTAATAGATGACGCTATACGCATCGTTATTAGTTATAACGATACGTTAAAAAATGTAGCTATGCTACAGTCTGATTTTTATTATTGTTGTCCCTGTACCATCTGCGCAGCACTGCCGCGAGGCAGCACTGGCAGGGTCGCCATGCAAATGTGCAGGCTTGGGGAGTCCAATCAAAGGATGTTGTGTTCGCGAATAACGTTTATTAACTCCTTATTTAATACACTTGCATTACAATATATAGGGAGGTAATACACACACTAGTTAGAAGCATTTGCCAATAGATTTCGTTGTATAGCACAAATTAGCTATTATTAATATCGACAACTGCTAATAGATGACGCTATACGCATCCGTTATTAGTTATAACGATACGTTAAAAAATGTAGCTATGCTACAATTAGCGTTTCAGTATTCGATTCGAGATTTCACCGCTATTCATTTACCAATATTCATTCATTGATATTTTCGCAAACATAACTCCAGTCTACAGGTACATTTTAAAGAATGATAAAACGATCAGCAGGAATCGCTAGATAGAATACAATTCAACCTTCGTATCTGCAACACTAGATAAAGTTTGAAAACCTTCTTGAAACCTCCGATACCCTCCACAGACATTGCGAATTATAAGGCGAACACAATTTTTTTGTGACACAATGATATGTATCTAGTCAGAAGTTGCTTAAATAATATGTAGGTACTTAGAAAAAGTAAAATTAAATGTTGTATCCATGTTTGGTTAGGACAATGCAGGCTGATCACCTGATTGTCTGACAAGATGATCCCATGCGTCAGATAGGCATGTAAAAAGTCCGGTCCTGCGCCTGATCTCACGCTAGTCGTGTCGGTTATTCGTCCCACTAGAATTCGAGAGTAAAGGGAAGAGAGAGTGCTCTTGTAAACTGCGCGCACACTTGACCACTATAGAATAACTCATGAAACCGGCCACCGTCACCGACATCCATCGACACCGACATGTCATCGGCTATTATTATTAAAGTAAATATTACAAAACACTTCCTTCGCAGAAAATGTAAACGAAAACACATGGCATCTTACATTACCTTGATCCGTCCTAAAATAACATAGCAATTGTTCCGCCGGTCCAGTTTTAATTACGGAACTCGAGCTCAAAATAAGAATAACGACAGATAATTAGTTCCATCCGTCTATGTCTTATATTTTTCATTCGTACAAAACAATGGTGTTTATGAAATTTAAAATTAAATTTTTGGGTATTTGATTGATTTTAAAAAACGTAAACTGCAGGTAAGTCATGGAACATTAATGACAATAAAAAGGTATGAAACCTAAATAGTGCTTACTTAAAACAAAAGTGGTGACCTGATGATGGCGTCCATGAGGAATCGAGGCATCTTCTCGAAATTTATTGGACACATATAGTGATTTTGACTTTTTCTTAAGTAACCCAAGCATATGCTACCTAAAAGTAAGATTTTGCACCAAGGTATACCCTGGCACTGAACAGAACTCCTCAGTCTTTAATGATATGCATTTGGGAATTTCGACATTGTTTAAAGGTTCCAAACGACCTTAAATAAATAGGAAAAAAAAACAATCATATGCTATTATGTCACTTACAGTAATCATCATCATCATCTTATATACAATACCTAATGGGAAGCTTGGAATTAAACAACAAGTAACAAATACCGACTTCAAAACAATGAAGATTGTGTAGAGAAATAGTTTAAAATTTTAGACGAATATTAAAGGGGAATTAATTAGAAAATAAGTTTTTTTTTTGTGTATTTTTATTTTTGGAAGTCGGTTTAATTTGTTGTTTAAAAATAATTAAGATAGCTATTTAAAAAATATTGTAGGGGACTGTATTATTCCACAGGGTTTCAACCGCCGGCTCAGATTAGACTCGAAGATAGCAAGGTTACACCGATTTGGGCAGAGCCGGGGCGATAATAAAAACACATTTGAGGAGAACGATTTTCACTTTTTTTTGCTTTGCTTACCTGGCTCATGGACAATTCCGTATAGAGAGCCCCGCCCGTACGCCTCTTTCGGGCCGATTTGCCATCTCACTTTTACCTCTCTATACGGCTATTTACCATAATTTTCCCTATTTTTCATGAGCCAGGTGAAGCAAAACGCGTTGTGTAAAATTCTTTATTGTCATGACCCATATACATAAACCCTTATATACTAGGGATCTTATTCTATAAAAAAGATATTTACAACATAAAGCTTACCATATAAGAAATGTTCTACATTTTTACCATTATTTTCTTAATAACTACTAACCCCTTTATTCTATAATCTTAATCTTTACGCTACACGTTACGCTACACGTTAGGTATTATGTTTATTCATATAAATCAAAAGAAGCTAAAAAATTCTATTAAAATTCGCTTTAGTTAAAAATATATAAGCAAAATAACCTGCACTTGATAAAACACCATTTAACACGACCTTTTACACACTGATGCCATATAAATCTATACATATAGTCACTGGAGTATTCACTATTATAGTTTTATGTACTGTTTTAAATTACGCGTTTATCGTTCACATTTAAATTCACTCATGTTTTACGTTACGAGGCCGCTGTCCTTAACAACTATATTCATTACACAAGAAGATACACGTTTCATTGTCAATAGAATGTCAAGTTGTACTGCGCTTGACTGTACAGATGTCATGTGAACGCATCTCTTTTTGTGTAGTGAATAAAGTTCAATTTTGAATAGCTATTTTCAAAATGCAGCGCTACGTAGCGTCGCGTATTATCGCAGTGTGAACAGGCCCTAAGACGACGATTGACAAAATGCATCCGCGTATGAACATAATATGTCATATTAATCTAGTAGTCTTTTTAAGGGTTCTTTTGCCTCTTATATAAAAATAAATAAAATGTAAATGTTGTCTATTGACTGCGAAAGACAGATTGACAAACGTTAACGTGTGACAAAATTGTATCAGACGTATGGTCGTGTGAGTTATCTTAGGTAGTGTGTAACGATATTTTAATTAATTTTATGTATGTATTTATAAGCACTAATTATTATAAAAGTAGCTTTGTACATAATACCTTCCTCCACATTAACCTTGACTGTGCCAAATATCATACATATTCCTACGTTCGCATTAGTTACAACACGTAAAACTGTACCGTACTGAACCTGAGTTGTGTTTACTGAAATGATGTTTTCAGGGTGATTTCTACGCGTGTTTATTATTCAAATTTCGACCACAGGGGTCACCCTCTAGTTTCAATTAATATTCAACAGAAATAATAAAACATATAAGATTTTTATAATTTTCAAAAAGTAATGTTAAATGGAGTCGCAACTTGTAAAAAAGTCAGGTCAAGGTAAACTCGAGCAATTTATATTGTTTAAAGTATTTTAATGTGTGGCTGCGGCGCATTCAAATGAGACGGACCGTGACCTGAGCCTCAAGATCCAAGACAAAGTGGAAACTGTGTGTTTTCTCCCGTAAACTCTATTAAATCCATCCGTTATGTATAAATACAAAAAAACCGGCTAAGTGCGGTCAGACTCGCACAAAGGGTTCCGTACAAAACATTAAATACAAATCACGTTTGTTATAGGGGAGCCCCACATAAATATTTATTTTGATCTGATTATAGTATTTGTTATTATAGCGGTAACAGAAATACATAATCTGTCAAAATTTCAATTGTCTAGCTGTCACGGTTCATGAAATACAGCCTAGTGATAGAAAGACAGACGGACAGACGGTCGGACAGCTGAGTTTTAGTTATAGAGTCCCGTCTTTACCCTTTGGGTACGAAACCAAATAAAAAGTATTGCCCATCTCTTTTATCGCCAAACGATTCGTTACGTCACAGTCTGCTATCTCCATACATTTTTTAATGACAAATGTATGGCGGTTGCAACTCGTGACGTCACAGGACTATATATTGACTCTTTTTCTTATTGTAAATTAAATTGATTGTATCTTCGTTAATTAAAAAAAATACTGTTACTGTTCTAATAATATGTTAACATCGAATAGACGAAAAAAAAATTTTGACAACATGCTTAATGTTACTTTATATCTAAGAATGTATTGTAAATATTTACCTGTACTAGCTGTTGTCCACGGATCCGCCCGCGTAAATACAGTATCCCAGGGGAACACTGAATTTTTCGGGATAAAAAGTATTCTTTGTTTTAATCCAGATTATAAACTACCACCATACCAAATTTCATCAAATCCGTTCAGTAGTTTCTGTGGGAAAGAGTAACAAACATCCATCTATATATCTTCACAAACTTTCACATTTATAATATTAGTAGTATTATGTTCGGGAAGGCAACTTCTGTTTGTCCGCCTGTGACTTTATATTGTGTACAGAACCAATTCCGAGAAGGTCACAACTCATAAGAGAGCCTCTCGAATTTATTGATCAAACAAAAAGGTGGATCGAAATCACAAACTAAATTTACTATCGCCTTTTTAAGAAAAACTGGGAAAAACATATGTTTTTCTTTTTGGTATGATATGGACCAGGAAACGAGGACGATCGCCTGCTGATGAGCGATTACGATTACCGCCGCCTATGGGCACTCGCAACACCAATATGAGTTACACTTGTAACTCCTCTGGTGTTGCGCACTTTTGATTCTGGTCCTTAAATCAAGTGGCGTTAGTACGATTAATTTTTTTGAGCAACAGCTATAGATTTCAGTTGCCCTTTACCGCGTTTGCGTATTTTTTTGCTAAAATAATTGTAGCCTTCTTGGCTATAATGTTTTTTTAAAGGGGCCTTGGGTGCGAAAACATGATCAGGGGCTTTGCCCCTCTGCATATGGAGTTCCAGAGACGCGCCCAGTACGAATACTGGGCGCAAAGACGTCAGTTTTAGGGAAGACCCCCCGCGGCAGAACGCGGGGGAAACCCGAGGTGGCAAGGGAAATGAAGATTGCGAGGGCCGTGGGCGGCCAAGACCTGCGGTCGACTCCGACGACGCGTGGGGTCCTGGTCCGGGGACCAGGAAGCGTGTATGGGTCCACTCCCACACGCGCCGCTTTTGTCGACCACGGACACAACCGACCAGGGAAATGAAGGGGGGGGGAAAAGGTATTTCCCGAGCCCCAGACTTTTTATGTCGGGGGGGAAGGGGCTGCCACGGGGCTGACGTGTGGGCAATAGGGCTGCCCCACATCACACTCCGGGCGCACAAACTGAAGCATTGCGCCGGTTTGAGCCGGCGCGGGGTAAAGGGGGCGGGGGCATCGATCCAACGGTGCATAATACAGGGGGGCGCACCGCGCATGGGGCGTCTCGGCAGCGTGGCTCCGGGATGCTCCCTGCGTCTGGTGTCGACAGAGCGGTTGCTGCGGGCGAGCGGGCATACCACGGCAGCAGGTCAGTTGACCGGGCACGCGGCTGCCGCTCGCTCAGAGAAACAGGTGATCCTGCAACTAAGAATAAAAATTAACGCGTTCAAGGAGCGCGGGGGGGCGGTGCATGGCACACGAGTGTCCCTAGTTCGGGACGCGCGTCGAGGATCTCCGGCAGTCAACAGTCGGCTCCTCTGATAGGAGCTTCTGGATGCCAGAGATATCCAGGCGCGGGTCCGAGCTAGGGTCTGGGGAGCCAAACTTTTATTAGGGCTGCGATGGTGGGGGCGCCTTTTAGGAGGGCCTGTATGATGGCTTGTAGTATCTCCTCCCCAGCCTGGACCTTCTGAACTAGGTCCATGACCAGAGAGAGGAGGGTCTGCAGTAGCTCTGCAGAGGATATGGGGGCCTCGCTTGGCCCCAACTCTTGGGGCAGCGATGGGGATGCCGGGGGCTGGGAGTACGGGGCAGCCGCACGTTTTGCGGGTTCCGGGGCGATGGAGGCGTTCCACGGCTGTGGTAGCCGAGGAGGTGGCACTGGGTGTGCGCGAGGTGCGCGGAGTGCGCGGGGAGCGCAAGGGGCGCTGTGAGACCCGCGTGTGGTCAGGCTGCGGTGGAGCGAGCATGGGTGGCTCCAGCTCCAGGCTGCTGGCTGGGGGTGAGGCGACAGCACAGGGGGTGACCTCAGGAGATGCGGCGTCTTCCCTCCTGGATCTCGTCCTCGGCTTCTTTGTCCTCCGTGCTGAGGGGCAGGAGTCCGGGGGGGCGACGCGTCTAGGAGAGCAATCGTTTGCCTCCGCCATCAAGGATGTTGAAGTTGGCGGAGGGGGAGGGGTAGGGGTCCTGCACGGTAGGAGGCATGTCATAGTTTGCGCAGGGGGGGGAAAGGCGGGCCTTTGCTGCTCGCAGTTTCCTTGCCGCCTTACGGAACTTTGGGCAATCTCGACTATTACCTGGGTGGGCCCCACTGCAGTTTGCGCAGGTGGGCGTCTCGGTAGAGCAGCGGGGGCAGTCCCTCGCTGAGTGTTCTCCGGCACACCGGGCACATACTACCTTGCGGTGGCAGTTGTGGCTGGAGTGCCCGAACTGGAGACATCGGTGACATTGGGCCGGGCCGCTGCGGCCCCGCCAAGCTTCGATGTATATTCCCGGCATATAACAAAGTTCAGTTACCTTGAATATGCCAGGGATGACGTCTGGGGTCCTGGCGATGCGGGCGAAATAGACACAGCCACCGGGTTCAGACCTCGCCGGAACTTCGGATACGTATCCCGCCACGTACCCTAGCTCGGCGAGTGCAGCCTTGATTTGCTCGGTGTCCGTGGCAGAGGGTAGGCCCCTAATTCCTACCTTGATTTCCCTGTCTTGCGGTAGTGAGAAGGAGAACCAGGAAGCAAGTCCCTGTCTCTCCAGGTCTGTCAGGTATCTCTTCACGGTCCTGAATTCGTGTTCGCTTCGGGGCGAGAAGCGAATACCAGGACCGCTTTGTTTGGCATTCGGTGTGTGCCCCAAGATGTCACGGAGACGGCGGAAGTGGTGCACCCAGTCGTCGATCCTCTCAACGACCAAGGGTGGGTAGCGGGGGGTGATTGGGGGTGGCGACGTTTTAGGGGTCGCCGGCGCCGGGGCGGGAGGTCTGTCAATAACTGCCTGATGGCTGGTGGCACTCACCTCGGCGTAGGTCCGCTGGCGGTCAGCGTGCCTGGCCTGTCGTGGTGCTTGCAGGTTGATGAGTGGTGGCGGAAATATGGGCGCGCGGTAACGATACTCACGCGGCATAAAGGAGTGGATTTCTGCGGCCGCGGCGGGTGCGGCTTGTTGGTTGACGCGCGGCTGTGGAGCCGGCGAGGCATCTGGTGAGCGCGGAGAACTCGCGGAAGGCTGGTGTAAGCCGTGCGGCTGGATAGCCAGCGCGGCATGATGTTGTCGCGGTTGGGTAGCCAGCGAGAGGCGGGCTGAGCCCGCGGTGTCGCGGGGTGTTCCCGCTATCAGGACGTTGTGGCGTCCAGGGTGTGCAGCAGGGTAGCGAGAGTCGCTCGTCTGCGCAGAGCGGCGCGATGTGCGCCGGGTTTTGGCCGAACCCTGTTCGGCTGTGCGGGACAGGGGCCCAGACTCGACGCAGGCCGCCATCGGAAGGCATTGGGGCGGGGGGGTGCCAGTACACCCCCGCGAGAATGCCGAGGGCGACCCGGGGCGAGCGGTGTCCTGTCCGCACAAGCTAGGCTCGGCGAGCGTGCGGTAGTGCGCGCGGTCCGGGATCGTGCGTGAGCTAGACCTCGACGAGGCCAGGCTGCACGACGATTCGGAGTCCGCACAGGAGTCTTGGTAGTCGCGGCTGTATAGCCGCGGGTCGTGGTTCGTCATGCTCGACACGAGTGGAGCACAACATGTAACACACAAGTCACACAAACAGTTACACTGACGGCAACAAGTGTACGTCTTCTAAAATTGAGGTAATCAGAGAACAAAAACGGAAACACTAAGTGTACGCACACGAGGACGGTACACACACTTAGGGGGGCTGTCTCCTCGTGACCCAACGCTGAGCCGAAACTCAACGGGAGGCCAAGAGCAGGGCAACTCCCCAGCAAGGCGCAAATCCACAGCTTATTCTAATGAATAAGGTGTGAATTTGTTAGAAGAAGGCGTCTTCTAACCGCCGCCGGGCCCTTGAAAGGGGCCTTGAGCGGGTAAACATGGTCAGGGGCTATGCCCCTCTACATGTGAAATTCCTTTTTTTTTTTTAATTTTTAATGATGACACGCCCAGTACGAATACTGGGCGCAAGACGTCAGTTTTAGGGGAAGACCCCCCGCGACAGAACGCGGGGGAAACCCGAGGTAGCTAGGAGGAAGAAAAGCGACGGCCGAGGACGGCCAAGACCAGCAGTCGACTCTGGCGGAGCATGTGGGTCCCGGTCCGGGAACCAAGGAAACGCGTATGGTGCCGCTCCCACACACTCCGCATTTGTCGGACTGCGGACACAAACCGACCTGGGGAAAAGGTAGGGGGAAAAATATTTGTCCCGGACCCCAGACTTTTGATGTCGGGGGGGAAAAAACACGCTACGGTGCCGACAGAGTGGCATTAGGGCTGCCACACGTCGGACACCGGGCGGGTGCAAGAAGAATGCGCCAGTGTTTTAATTACTGGCGCGGGGGGGAGGGTGCAGGGGGGAGACAATCCTACGGTGGACGGGGTGGCAGAGCGCGCTAACGCGCCGAGGCTCCTCCTCTTCGGGGGCGGGGCGGCAGGCGAGGCTCTGCGGGGTCCCCAGCTCTGGTGGCGTCGCGGGGCAGCAGTCTGCGGTCAGGCGGGCGGGCGTGCCAAGGCGCCAGGTCAGCAAGCTCGACCAGGTCCGAGGCATCAGCTCGCTCGAAGAGAGTGGTGGCGAGCCTGCGAACAAAGTCTTCCACGCTCGTTATGCGGAGGTCCCTATTTATAGTGGCGTTGCTCACGTACCTCGGTGCTCCGACGATGCGGCGCAGCACGCGATTCTGCGTTCGCTGCATCTTTGTTTGGTAGGACGCAGCGAGCAGGTGGTGCCACGCAGGAGCCGCGTACGTGAGGCGCGAGCGGATGTATGTTTTAAACAGGGCCAACCTCATATTGAGCGGGACCTGGGGAGCTGCATAGATCGGCGACAGTTTGGCTGCTGCGGCGCTGGCGCTAGCAACCGCGGCGTTGCACTGGGGGTACATGGTCAGCCGCCGATCTATAATGACGCCTAAATACTTAGCAGTATTACCCCATGGTATCTCCTTCTCTCCTATCTTCAGGGCGGGCGGGTATCCCCTCTTGCGGGTAACGGCGAGCGCCTGGGACTTACCGGGGTTAACGGCGAGTCGCCATTTGCTCAGCCATGCCGGGAGGAGGTCGAGGGTCCTCTGGAGTTTCACGGCTGCGTGTGCTAGGTTTTGGGAGGTGCAGATGAAAGCGGTGTCGTCAGCATACAACGCCGCGGTAGTGCCAACGTCAGTGGGCACGTCGCTGGCGTAGAAACTGTAGAGGCTGGGCGACAACACTCCACCTTGCGGGACACCTGCGGTGATGGGGTGTTCCTCCGAGAGGACCCCGTCGACTTTGACCCTGAAGGTCCGGCCCGAAAGATACGAGGAGAGGAGTCTTACCATGTGGCTGGGGACGTTTACCTGCAGGAATTTGTGGAGGAGGCCTTCGTGCCACACGCTGTCAAAGGCCTTCTCCATGTCCAGGAAGACTGCCACACCAGAGGCTTTCCTGTTTGCGGCATCCGTGAGGAGGTGCACCACGCGAACCAGCTGAAGGGTAGTGCTCAGTTGGGAGCGGAACCCAAACTGTTCGCGCCGAGGAGGAAGAAAAGGAGAGAGGTGTTTGAGGAATAGGATTTCAAAGGATTTAGATAGGGTGGAGAGAAGGGTTATAGGGCGATAGCCCTCCGCCCGTCTCATAATGCGTGGGGGCATAAGTGCCCACCACAGAGTATCCTGCGCGCTCGGAGTCCGCGAACAGCCGATTTCCGTCCGCGTTTGGTGTGCGTGAACCCCAACCCGGGTGCTTGCAGTTTAGATCTCCGGCAATCACAGTGGGATCCTCTGATAGGAGCCCGTGGATGTCGGAGATATCTAAACGCGAACCCGGGTGTTTGTAACACGCATAAATGCGTGTCCGGTGCGAGCCTAACATAAGCTCAACACCAAGGGCGTAGAGCGAGGTCACCGAGGGAGAGGGGAGGAGTTGGTGGAGTAATCGCCTGCCAACGAGTACGGCGAGGCCTCGGCTCGCACATCCACCTCCCAGGTAGTCCTGTCTATAGATGTGGAAGCCCGGGTGTGAATTTGCGGTCGCTATCAGGAGTTTATAGGCACTGCACTAAAAGGGTCGGCACGTTCACGGGGTGAGCGCGACACTCGACGCGTTTCCGAGCGAGACGGCACTACCGCGGAGTGAGCGAATCACTACGACACGGATAGAGCGGGACGGCACGAAAACGCGGAGTGAGCGAGACACTCGACGCGTTTGGAGCGAGACAACACTAACGCGGAGTGAGCGAGTCACTACTACGCAGTTAGAGCGAGACGGCACGAAACGCGGAGCGAGACACTAACACACGCGACTAGGAGACAGGATGATCCTATAATGTTTTTTGACGTGATAACGTCTTATAAGTCGTTGAACGCCGGCTGCACGCACGAAATATTGTGACGTGAAGCCTGATTGTCACTTTCCGCCTGAGCCGAGCGTGCAAGCGGGAGCGTGGAACAAGCGATAGAGAGGCACGGCATACCAAAATTTTACAATATGAAGATGATAATATTTTATTTTGTTAATGAAAGCTACTTATAATGAACTGTACTTTAATGGGCGTCACAGACGGCGAAGATACTATAATATTTTATCTTAAGATGCCTGGATATCTTACTAATATTATAAATGTGAAAGTTTGTGAGAATAAATAGATGGATAGATGTATGTTTGTTACTCTTTCACGCAAAAGCTACTGAACGGATTTTGATGTAATTTGGTATGGTAGTAGCTTGCTGCTGCGGGTCATTTCTGCTGAATAAAATCTGCAATAGTACAATTACAATAAAACTTAATAATACGCAATAATACGCTAAAACTTCCAAACCGGTATTTGCGCTCTGATTGGTCGAAACTTCATAACATCAGTTTATGTTAATCGCTTCACTTATAATACAATCAAAGTAAAATGAAAGTCTACTTTAAATACGAGAATTGAGGTCTTGGATTAAAACATAGGGTTCTTTTTAACCCGAAAAGGTACAGTGTTCCCGTGGGATACTGTAATTACGCGGGTGGAGCCGCGGGCAACAGCTAGTATTTCATATTAGTACGTAGTATGAAAATATACAGTATCTTAGCTGTCTGTGATAGTTCATACAAACTGTTTAGCAAGCGATATTTTATCTTAACATAAAAACATAGTATCTTCGTCGACTGTGATGCCCTATACTAATTAACTTTTAAATTAGCTACTTAATTCAAATTTGCTTGAAGATTTAAGAGTAATTGAAACAAACGTCAATTTAAAACTTTAACAAAACATCATTAAGTAGGTATTGTAAACAGTAGGAATTGCTAAATTGCTTTCGAGCTAAGCCACTTTGTCTCTGTACATACATGTCATGAATCAGTGTACGAGGTGTATGAAGTTGACAGTGAAATCTCTTTTCGTTGTTCATGCGAACACGCGGTAAGCCGGAGACAGTGAAATGAATTGTATACATGAGCTGCCGGAAAATAATTAACATTTCATTATGATTTTGAACCGCAATGAAAAATGTATTCAATCACAAATGAACCCGCGAGAGTGTCATCATCATCATGTCATCGTCTGGAACAAATAGGTTAGATCGATCTGATACTAAGGGCTCACAGAAAACCAGTGATGAAAATATTACCAATAGTAATTAATCTATTTAAATATAATAATTAAATTAAGTCCTGCTAGACTTTGTTCTTTATAGTATATACTAGCTTTTGCCTGCGGCTCCACCTGCGTAAATACAGTATCCCACGGGAACACTGCACTTTTTCGGGATAAAATGTAGCCTATGTTTTAATACAGAGCCTACTTCACCGAATCTGTTCAGTAGTTTTTGCGTGATAGAGAAACGAACATCAATCCATCCATCCATCGTCACAAACTTTCACATTTATGTACTAGGATATTTATCTGAAACATAAAATAAAATAGCTTGAAAATAGTGAGGTTACAGTATGTTAATCCTAGGCGAAGCCAAAAACAAACTGATAATGGTAATCACCATTTATTTAGGTATGCTAAAGCACTACCTGGAAGTATGCCAGAACGAACGTTTCGGGGTTCACATTTGATGTAATTATCGTTACGCTGATCAGGCGGTTTGGCAAAAATGGTCGTACGAGTTATTAATCCGAGGTAGTGTAGCGTTGTTTTTATTAATTTTAATGTATTTTTAAGCATTACTTTAAAAATCAGTGCAGTTCACGCCTTCATATAAACTTTAACAGTGCCATATTTTATACTGCCCCGCTTTCATAATTTTTGTACGGGCTGTTAATTAGTAATAATTAAAAGGTGATAATCTATGTATCCAAATATTTAGAGGTTTTAGTGATCTTGTTATTTTTAAAGATCAAGTTACAAGCACTAAAAAAAAAAAATGAGCGTCTGGTTAAGTAATTATTCTCAACCGCAAAAATACAAAAAATATATACAACTAGTAATAATAGCGACGATGATGATCATATAAGGAAAATATGATGTATGCTCGTACGATACATTACTCAGCGGAGTTTAAAATGATAGCAATACCGATTTTAATAAAACGCCTATGTATAGACGGTAACCGATGTTTCGAAGGTACAACGCAAAAAAATGTTATTTTCCGCCAAAAGCAGATGGATCGGTTCAAATCGTCCCTTTTGGATTCACTCAGTCGTGGAGCCTACAAACCGGAATCGAAATTCGATCCCAAGTTTTACAGTTTTATGTTTAGGCTGGTACTATATGATTCGGAACTCGGCAGGCAAGATAAAGTTCAGGTCATTGAAAATAGAACTCCGTGCTATTCATTAGAGTTGAGAATCAAGGTGTCGAGTGTCGAATTGTCAGATCTGATATTCACATTTGACTCGACACTCGTGTTTGATTTTCAGCTCTGTTATATTAGCCCAGAGTTCTATTTTCAATGACCTGAACTTTATCTGGCCTTCCGGATTCTGCACAATATAGTCACAGCCTTTGAATACGTATGTAATCCTAATTTTGACGTGATAACGTCTTATAAATCGATGGAGCCGGCTGCATGCACGAAAAAACATGACTCATGCGTTACCTGTTACCCGTTATCGTTACCAAGTACCGTTACCAAGTACCCAAGTACCAACGTTACCTCGCATTGCCTTTACCTCATTATTATTATTATTTTTGTGGTTTTTGTTGTTGTTGTTGTTGTTGTTGACGTTGTCACGTTCAACTATCGTCATTAAACCGACTTTACAGACAACCGGTATTTTTTTATTTGCGTTGCGTTTCGGCGAGTGACTGAGGACACTGAAGACCAAAGTGAGAGTGACGTTAATGCTTCCAGAGACGCATTTCTAACTCCTCCGGTGGTGCGGTTATCCAAGGGCTAATCGCTTGCCATCAAGTAATCTATGTCCACTCTGCTTGCTCTTATTCCACAAATTATAATAAAAAAAATATTAAATATATAATTGTCATTAAATTAATACGTGACGCAAAAACATTAAGAACAGCTTTACGAACGGAGGAGTATGAAATTTGGCACAGTTAAAGTTCATCTGTAGGAAGGTGCGCAGAAAGCTAATATTTTTTTAATAATGCTTAAAAATACATAAAATTAATGAAAATTAAGTTGCACACCTCACTCAACCTCCCATGCGTTTGTATAATAACACAATTCGGTATTTGACAACATGTCAAAATTTGGTTTTTTAAATAAATTTAGAAATAATTAGGTATTATTACTACTTAATAAAAGTAAAAATAGGTAGTTTACTTACATAAAATACAAAAAGATTTACTATGGTATCTATCAACATAAATGCGCAATATTACGAGATATCAGAAATGTATCAGTGCATATGTATGGCACATTTCGTAGCAACTTACTAGCGTGTGACGTCACTTACTAGTACGACTTTTATATGGGGCGTTTTCACGAGCCACCCAAAAGTGCATCAAACAATCCGCAATATCTTTGAAAATATTGATTTTTAATATACTATTCCTATTGTAAACTGTCTTATTTTTCAGAGGACTATTCATTTACCTATGTAATCAAATAAATACAGGAAAATACCGTATTGTCAATATTTCTTTAACATTCCAAAGAGAACATTTACATATTTTATTGCTTATCCACGAGACAAAAAAAAACATAAAAAACGTTGAAACTTAAAATTTAAATTATGAGTTGTAGTCGAATTTCGACCACTGGGCGGACCTTAGTTATAATAGATAGGAAAACCCTCGAAGTTTTATTTCAAAATAAAACAACAATGAGTTCAAAAAAAAAACAATGAGCAAAACAGAGATTCTTGAAATCGCTCCAAAATCACTCTGTAGCTGCTGCTAAACACTGACATAGACGGTCTATCTAGATTAACCGACTCGGCTGGGTGTCGTCAAGTGGAAATGGCCGGCCATTCCCCACTCAGGTCAGTTTATTTATTTAAACTTTCACACAACTGATGCGAGTTTCGAGAGCATTTTTAATTGAATTTCAGTGGCCAATCAGACCACTTGGTGACAAGTATGAAATAGCTAAAATTGAATGCAGTTAGCGTGTAGAAATAAAATAGTGGTAGTCAATTAATTAATAAAGTGGAAGGTTTTAAGCAAGCATGATGGGGTATCTCCGACACTATTATGACTTTTATATGGGATGCAATAGCTTATGTTGAGACGCCTCCGTGGTCCAGTGATTTAGAGCTTGGCTCTCGACTTCGATCCCCGTGTTAAATCAACAAACCAGTGTGACCTTATTTATAATAATAATAATAATAATATCTATGGAAGCTTCACACCACGTCAATCTGGCCCCGTGCTAAGCATCCGAAGAACTTGTGTTACAGGTACCAGAAAACGGGAAGTATATTTTATACTTCTATACTATACATTATATATTTAAGATTTTTATTATATTATACATATATATTACATATATATACATATATATACATACATATACATACATATATACATATATATTTAAGATTTTTATTATATTATACACATTCATGACCCAGGAACGCAGAAAAACTTTGTTCTTGCGGCGGGATTGGAACACGCGATTGTCTGACAAGGAAGAACGGGCGTCCATGCGACAAATGGGGATGTTAAAAGTTGGTCCTGTGCCTGATCTTTCGCCAGTCGTGTCCGTCATCCGTCGCAGTGGGTAACGAGAGTAAAGGAAGATGGAGTACTCTTGTATAATTGGGCACACACTTGGGCACTATAAATATAACAACTCCCGCGTATGGTCAACTGGTTTCAATGAAACTGGCCACCGTCACCAAAATCGCTGTGGGAAGCTATGCTTATTGTGTTGAAAAATAACACTCTCATTAATATTATATTCGATAGTGTCACTAATAAGGTATACTTTCAGAAAAGTAATGACAGAAACAAACTAGAGCTCTCATACAAAACAATTTAATGTATGTATGTAGAACACAACTCATATTGAAATATTACCGGGAAAAAACTCCAATGACGTAGGAAATGGGGTGTTTGAAAATTTATACGGGACGTGTGATAAGAAGGGCTCGCTGCGGAGGGAGCGGGATCCGTGAAGCCTACTTTATTGACAATTAGTTTAGACCGACACCGAACACTCGGTGTCTACCTGCCCAGTGCCCACACGGTGAAGATACTATACTATTTTATCTTAAGATGTCTGGAAATATTTCATATAACGGTACGTAATATGAAAATATATTTAGTATCTAAGCCGTCTGTGATAGTTCATACAAACTGTATAAGAAGCGATATTTTTTCCTTAACGCTAGATGTTTATTGACTGTACATTTTGCCACAATGTACACACAAACCTATGTCGGTATGTTTTGGTCTAATAGTTTATGAGCCTATTCAAAGCAACAAACAAATCTTACCTCTTTATAATATAATTATATCTTTACATAAAATATTATATTACCTCTGCCGTCTGTGGCTCTGTTTTTGTATCAAATGTTTTATTCTATTTTTGTTCATTCCCTTACATATCTCTCTCTCTCTCTCTCTTTCTCTGAATACCCATCACAGTATTATATTATAGTTTAAAGTTTAAGTTGAGCGGATTTAAATTCGATCGGAACGATAGTATGTGCTTTAGATTTGATTCTATTGAATAGATAGTCTTATGTTGAATAGGCAGTATTTCCATAGTATTGAAAGAAACAAAGGAAAATAATCAGAACTAGGAGAAATGAAACTATAATACTGGGAGTTCATAACACTTACGAAGATAGGAGTATTCACCGCAACGATACTATGAAAGTGCTATAAAACGTATTGCTGCTCGAGCGAGCTTCGTAGTATTGTTCCAACTAAAGATTTCCTATTAGCTCAGAGTAAAAATATATACTTACGTTCAGAAGAACAGCTTTCATAGAATTATCCAATTATTCAGGTTATCTGATTTATCATTTAATCAGGATCGTCACAGAAGATAAATTAAACTAAGTCTAGCGTCACTATACGATTATACGGGAGAGAGTTTAATTGGCCTCTAGGGGTCCATTGACTAGGTCATGGACGCTCTTATAATAAAGTAAGACACCTACTAGAAAATGAGATATTATCCTTAAATTAGGTAAAGTATGATAACTATCATCATCGTCAGCCCGTAGTCCACTGCTGGACATAAGCCTTTCCCATTTCGCACCACAATACCCGGTCCTCTGCCTTACGCATCCAACCGCTTCCCGCCATTCTCTTTAGGTCGTCGGTCCACCTCGCGGGAGGTCGTCATACGGGGCAGGTTGTTCGCGGTCTCCACTCTAAAACCTTTCTGCCCCATCATGATACCTATATTTTTAATTTTTCTATTATTTTTCATACACACGGCACAATACATTACCACTTTTTACCGACTACGTCGAAGCCAAAAAGAAGGGTAATTACTTGTATTTATTATTATTCTAAAATATTATAAAGTATAAAAACACTCTTTAGATACAAACAGGGAATCAAAAACGTGTTATTTGTCGCCATGACAACCAACACTAATCAGTAGCACACATCACAATTCTTAGCTTACATGACATAAAAACTCAAACACGAAATTTTAAAATTTTGACATCCCTTCGACGGGACACAATAATTACCGAATTTTTTGACTATTGCCACGTACGCTATGGGAGTTGTGTGTACTATGTAGCTGTTGATGTGTTCCTTCTTTTTAATCTGTGTTATTAGTCTTTGATATAACACAACTTTTGTAAATAAAATTCACAAGCTCTGTGATGTCTTTGCAAATGTTCGTTATCACGTATGTCGTATAGGATCAATTCTCGAAAATGACATACGGGATTGCAGAAGGAAAGTTAACGTGCCGTCACAAACGCGCACAATGATACGAGCACCATTTTCAATGAAATGTATATACGACATAATTCTTTCAATGATCCTAATTATGTAATATTAGATGTTGCCCGTGACAACGTACGCGCAAAAGGAAATCCCGCGCGTACCCTGCATTTCGCCACGATAAAATGTCCTTCCACGTTGTCTACTCTATATCTGTGCCAAATTTCCTCAAAATCGGTCCAGTAGTTTCAGAGCCTGTTCGATGAAAATAAACCAACAAACAAACTTAAGAACAAACAAATCTTTCCTCTTTATATATAGGTAACTACTGTTATTTACAAAATGTATACCTACAATATATATAGTATGTTTCTTGTATATATGTCAAGGGACACTTGATTCTCCCTTTTGTTTTTTTAACCTTATATCCTACATACATTTAGGACCTATTTAAAAAATTGCATCGGCTTACGTAGAATTTATCTGGCTAAAATAATCTGTGATAACTAACAGAATATTAGTGAAAAATATTAGTCTACCTACTGAAGCCAAAGACGGGAATTTTACCAATTAGTATCCTCGTATACAGGACTAGCTTTTGACTAGCCGGCTCCGCCCGCGTAAATACAGTATCCCACGGGAACAGTGTACTTTTTCGAGATAAAAATTAGCCTATGGTTTAATCCCGAGCTCAAGCTACTACCATACCAAATTTCATTAAATTCGTTCAGTAGTTTTTTGCGTGAAAGAGTAACAAACATCCATCCATCCATACATCCATCCATACATCCTCACAAACTTTCACATTTATAATTATTATAGGACACTTGATCCTCCATACAATCAATATGCAACTTTAAAAAGTTTTTAAAAACGTTAATTTAACTTTCATTTATTGCTTACCTACTTAAACACAAAGCTTAAATTAAAAAAATCGCATGCGGTGTTTTAAGATTAATTTTACCATAACATTTTTCACTGCCATTTTTTAAGGTACTAATTCTTCTGTACCTTTTCTTGTTTTTTTTTATATCTTAGGACTATGAAAATATTCAATAAATAAAAATATTTTAGAGGGCACTCCAAATAAATGTCTCTAAATGAAGTGTATCGTTTGTACCCGGGAGTAGTTTTATGTTTTCATTGTTTTCAAATTAATAATTAAAATAGATTACTTATTCTCACATTTTTAAAATAAAACGAAAGACACATAAATAAGGATTCATTTTAAATACATACAAATCTTAAAATATAGCTTTTGAATATATTTTAAATCGGAATAAAACTTAAAAAGAAAAAGTTGATTGAAAAAAAATATTTTTCGTCCACCAAAAAAAAAAGTCAAATCTGACGATTCTACCCATTTTGAAAAGATTTCTGGTATCGTATAGTACGGTAGTCCAACATAGCCTCTGTAAATGTAGGCATTGCCCCATACAGGCTCTGTAAATTGAATGTCCTAGTCTCAATTTATCTAAAGTGAAGTACCCTTAAGGATCAAGTGCCCCTCTCCTGCCGTACTTTGTACATAATATTATGTACTATCGAGCATATTTCAGTGCATGGTTTTTTACTGTATTTGGAGGATTCACACCACGTCAATCTTGTCCCGTGCAAAGAATCAGAAGAATTTGTTTTACTTACAGGTGACAACGGGAAGTATAATTAATACATTAACCCCCTTACTAATAAAAATATTCACACAATGGATAACTTAAACAACGTTGCTCTCTTTGTCTGTCAAGTGACTTCTCCAACGCAGACAGCAACGTTGTTTAAGTTATCCGTTGTGTAAATCTTATTATTAGTAAGGGGGTAATACTATACATATTATATTTAAGATTTTCATTTAAAAAAAATATATATATATATATATATATATATATATATATATATATATATATATATATATATATATATATATATATATATATATATAATAATTGTCGTCGTAGGTCGTCAATCTTGCAATTCCATTTTCACAATATTATGTTCATTTATGAGAAATGCCGTACATTTGATAATTTGTCCAAGGTAAATAATACTGACACTTTGTAATTGACGTTCAACATTTAATGACACTTAAATAACAGAGATATCTCCAAGTTGCGTCGTTACGGAGTTGGGAACTAGTTCACGTGACAAAGTTGTACTTTTATGGTACAGCGCGTCCGCGAGATATTGACACCTCTCCCCTGTATATTTGTGGATCTCAAAGAAATACTTGTGTGTGTGTATAATTATAAAGACTACCTATTTGATGAGTGTATGATGTATATATATATATATGTTTTTTTTTTCATTAACATAATAAAGAAAGGAATTGACGTACATTTTGGAACAAATTTTAATGTTTGACTTGGAAATGTGGGTGAACTTTGAAATGAGCGAATGAAATTTGGATCGTTACATCCATACTCCATAGAGATTGGTAATAATTTTATCAGTCGCGTGACATGCCTCGTGACATCATATGCGTGACAATAGCCCGCGTTAGATAGTTTTTTTTTTTAAATGAAAACGTCTCGGTACGAGTATAATAAGCATATAACATTATTTGTATAACCTACGTCCTACGGTACAATATAAAATCTATTCGCTGTTGTTTGTCGAACAATAATAATTAAAATATTACTGCCGAGTTTTGATTCAGCAAACAAAGTTATTTGCAGTTGATTTTTACTTTTAGAAGATAAATAAGTAAGTTCATTAAGCATTTAACAAGTTGCAGTAAGAGTGGTGTTAATGACAAAACTATATAACTTTTGAGGACTTGCAAACTTGAACGAAGTAATTAAATTCAAACCCTGGGAAGCTATAAATTGTCAACTCCGTTCGTTCTTTGCAATTACACTAATGTTCTTGCACATGTACAAAATGTACGAAGTTGTAAAAACTTGGGATGTTTAATGTGATTTTGTAACATTCGGGTTCTTGAAAATCTTAGAAGCTAAGTTTATCGAAAGTTGTAAATTCTTTTATTCAGTTCACCATCGCAAGAACCTTTCTTCTTGGTGAGAAATATTATTTTTATCGATTAATTTTTGATTTTAACGTGTAAAACTCACGAATTAACCGTACAAATGATGATAGTGATGCATAATATGATGATGATGATAATGTCACTTTGCAGACTCAAAATGCGGCATATCTAAAGTACGTAACGTGTTGAGGTACAGTCATGCTCAGAGTGTAAGCGTAGTATCAGTACCTGATATCGTACAGCTACAGGAAATTAGGGGAGGCTTGACTCCAAACGAACGGTGGCCTACTATGAGCTACATGCACGGAAATTCTGACGAAATTTCTGTTTTTCAGCCTTTACCTCGTGTACGTTATTTAGTTTACTTTACTTAGTTATTTACATTTTTGTAACTTTGTTTATGTGATTTTTATCGGATAGTTATTAGTTGTTTGAAATGCCTTCTTGCTAAGCATGTCTTATGCTCTTCTGTAAGATACATTTTTTAGGGTTCCGTACACAAGGAATCCTTATAGTTTCGCTTTATCTGTCTGTCTGTCTGTCCGCGCTTCTAGCTTCTGTAATTATGGATGGAATAATGGATCTATAAATTAATGAAATTTGGTATAGTTATAGATTGTGTATAGATCTCAGTGTTGACATCATAAAATAAAATAAATGTTATATTTTGGGGGTGGCTCTTCGTACATGTGTAGTGGAAGTGAAAATTATTTTTTTCATTCAACCCCATCGTGTAGGGTATCGTTGAATAGGTATTTTAAAATAAAGGTAAGGTTTTATACATGACTTTTTTACAAAGTCGACCATTTTCGTGTAATCGGCCTCCGAAGTGGTTTGTTAGTTGGTTATGCTAGGGAGGGGCCCTAGCATTTCCAAACGGTTGGAGATAGAAACTTGTAAGTTTCCATGCTGCTATAAACTCTTTAGGAAAATTATTTTGGATGAAATTGGACAGTAACTTTTGAAGTAATTTAAAAAAAACCTATTACGTGTTGATAGTTACGGAATCCTTCTTAGACATGTCCTGACATGCTCTTGGTTAGGTTAGGTTAGGTTATTTCCTTTATTGTCTTGCTAGCTCTCATGCAAAAATAAATAGCATAGATAGTATGTAAGCGAGAAATGTAAAAATTTGCTAAAAAGCAATAATATGTCGAAAGAAAAAAAAACAATATACAAAGTGTAAAGTTATTATAACGGGTAAGTTTTGCGTATTTCTATTACTATGTTACGAAAATAGCGGAAATGTTACAGCATTTCCCAAAGGAATTACTCGAAATAAACAATATTATTGTATCTTCAAAGTATTGCTTGATTAAAATAAATAATTAGGCTCGAGGTCTTAACAAATTTCTCCATTTTGCGGCTTACAAATATTTTCCTTAAATTTGCATTTGCATAAACAATTGTACGGATAAGCAACAATTGTAAGGAAAGCGGTATAGCCATTGACATAATATTACTAACGACTGAATATTTAAACGCTACACAAATTAAGAGGCTCTCAAGTCGCGTACAGCACGTGACATTCTGAGAGGTAATGGCAGGTGATAAAGGGCCCGAACTTTAACTAGCTTTTAAGATTTCGGCCGTTTGTAAAGTTCAAAAACATGGCGTGTGCCGACTACACGTGGCAGACGTAAAACTTCAATCGTTATTTAAAATATAGCTTACATTAATACAATAGACACAAAGCTAAAAAGTTAAGTTTATTTATTTATTGAACGGGCGAATAACATGCCGCTTCCCTAACAATCTAATTATTCAAGAAGTTGTACCGGAATAGCATTTGCGAGGCTGGCAACACCGCTCAAACGATTGTATTGGAGCATTTCAATTTTCTCAAACCGTTATTCCCCACATAAACGTCGATTGAGTCGGATAGTTAGTAGTATATAAAAGAGAATGGACATATCTACTTTTATGCAAATGCAATGATCTTTGGTTCACACCGTTTAGATTGTTACTAGAGTGTGATTGTGTGTCGTTTTTGTCGAAAGTATCGACTCTCGTTACTTCCTCATGAAAAAATGTGGTGAGCCACCGTTATCACTTAGGGGTATCAAAAATATCTTACTACCTACTCCCATACCCACCGAATACACCTGAAAATTTTCATAAAAATCGGTTAAGCCGCTTCGGAGGAGTGCTGTGACAAACACTGTGACACGAGAATTTTTATGTTATGACTATTTACGGGATAAATAAAGAAAAATTATTGCATTTTAAAATAGTTTTAGTGATCACACAAATCGCCAAGACAAATTAATCTTTAAACAAATTTGGCTACTATTAAAATTATTATTTTTATGGTTCGAATGTGGTAGTTCTAGGTCTATCGTTTTCATTGGTAAAATACCAACAGTTATCGATTTCAGTAGCACAATTGCCGAAGACGTGAAGCGACGCGACGTCGACAATGCTTTCTCGAGTTAAATGATTTTCAGTTTGCTGTTTATGTTATTATCACGCACGCGTCAAGTCACGTCTATAATCATCAATTACTGTGACTACGCCGTCCGTCCGTCCGTCCATCTATCTGTCTGTATGTCTGTCTGTCTGTCGCCAGGTTGTTACTCGTGAACTTTTGTTCCTTCTTCCTCAAAGACGTACATAAAACGTGAAATTACGTTTTTGCTCGATATTAATGCTAGTAACATCATTAGTTGTATATATATACTTATCTATACAACTATATATTAAGTACGGAATACTTCGTCTTGGTCGGTTTAGTAAAATAATTAGCAATAGCAATTGCTTGCAATAGCAAGCAGGTTTGTCAGCCCAAAATATAACAATCCTTTAGAGATTGTTTTGTAAAATAAATTTGTTGATTTTCAACGCACTATCGAACAAGTTGCCGCTCGACCAGGCATAAGATGAAAATGCACCTATCAGCACCGCTGAATCGTGAGCACGCACACATACTCACGTACATACGTAGTTCAACCACGTCTGCAGTCAATGCGGTCACTTTCTGTGTTTGAATATTTTGTAGAATACTTTCTTTGCACTAGGTGCAAAGAAAAATGTTTAGAAACTGATCGAGCAAGATCTTTGTCGATATTACTGCGCTAGAAATCGTGGTAATGTAAATCCGAAATCTGTAGCTTTCATAGTGCGACTGCTAAAGCGAACAAAACAGATTCTACGTTACGATGGGAAAATTATTCGAAAGGTATTTGAAAGCACCGTTACATCACTAATTAATGATTTAATTAGGTTTCCTAGAAATAAACCTAGATCAATCGTAATTAGAGAACGTTTTTCTTAAAAACAAAATGATTTGTAGCTTGTACATTGATACATTGAAACTGTCGACTTGAAAAAAATACAATAAATTATTATCGTTTAGCCGCTTTAGGCTGAACTGACTCCAGATATTAAGTTTAATTTATAAACTCTGAAATATTAAGGTATTTTTATAGGGTATATAAGGTAAGGTAAGGTTTTTATATAAGGTAAGGTAGTTTTATAATCAGAAACATTTAAAAAATACAAAAACGGTTTCAAATATTTTTGCTATTTCAGTAAAAAAAAAAACTTGGTGTTTTTTATATGTTTTTGTATATTATGATTTACGATAAGTAAACTAATGAGTTTACTTATCATACATCATAATATACAAAAACATTAATTATAGTAAGTATGAACTTAAACGCACAAATTTCTGATATATACAAAATATATTATGTTACTGCGGCCTAATATTTCATGATCTTTTTTATTTTATATTTACCTAATCGTGACGTCACAGTTAGATAAGACTTTTGTATGGAGCGTTTTCACGAGACTTGCGAAATTTCGTAAACAAATCGCTGTACCGTTTCTTCTGAGAGCTTACTCATAAATTTTTTAGAGACCTATTCATTTAATAAGCTAGCCATTTTCAGAAGACTTGCGGGAAGTGTGTTTGAGACCTAAAATATCTCCTTAAAATTAAATTTTAAAGAAAGCATGACTTGTTCAAATAATAAGATATGAGCATGAAATTTCTGTGGATTATGGATCATCGATTACTCTATAGTAATATAGAGTAATCGATGATAATAGGTTTCTTAGCACGCAAATATGATAAATGAATGAGAAAATACCAAAAAAATTAGGTATATATTATATCGCGTATCGCAAATTAAAATAGTCCTATTTGAGTAGTGACTAGTGCGGAGAAATTAAAATTAAATTTGTTATCCATAATCAAACTTTTATTGAAGTAGATACAATAGAACTATTAATTTACGTAAAGTATTTACTTAAAAAAAAAGTGTTTTTTTTTAAAGTAAACTAAGCACATTGATTGGTTGCGTTGCATGCAATATGCATGGATTCATGTACGATATCCAGTGCTAGGCGTCATTTGTTGTGCAGTGCAGCAGCCTGTGTAACGCCTTTTTTTGTCACCACGTTGAAAAAAATGATCTGAACATAAAAGTTATGTCCAGATCATATTTTTAATTAATATAATTCAAATAATCACAATTTTTAGATGGTAGCACTGGACTTGGTATTATAAATATGTAATTTCTCGTAGTTCACAATACCCAAACGCGTAGCCTCCCGCTATCGTCACTTGAACGACACTAAAACAAAGCGCGCGGCGCACTCGCCGCCCGCTAACAATATAACACGATTTTTGGCACCGCACTGGCTGGCCACACTAAGTCTCTTAAGTGATCCTGTAGATCCCCTAACGCACTGAACGTGTTATGCAATAAAATAAAATTCTGTCATCTAGCCTATTTGTAAATGACATTTTCACTGAGTATAAGTATATTACCATACAATTGCATCAAAGTATCTGTTTTATTAATAAAACTAGCTTTTTCCCGCGGCTCTGTCCGCGTAAATATAATACAATATGGGAACGCTGTACTTTTTTGGGATAAAATGTAGCTTATGTATTCTAAATTTCGTGTGGCAAAGCTTTGAGTTCTTTCATTTGCCGACGGTAGATTTTATTTAATTCTTTCTTCACTATATCCATAAAATGTATTTTATAATATAATATAAAACGTATATTTTGATGACAAAGACAATAATTATACATAATACACTAATTGTAACCCTAATTGTGATTTCCTGTTAGAGTGTTAAAAGTAAATGACATCGTGGGTTGACACAATTATTTTCAAGTAAACACTGCTCGAAGGCTCATAAAATATGATTGACGGCTAATAAGCACATTAATTACTGTACAAAATATCACGAGGCGATGCTGGCGAACGGTTATGATGACATAATGGTTCACTAACATCAGCTTATCACTATCAAAAGTTGAGCCATATAAATTGCTAGCATTCTTGTTCAACAATACTGTTTTGAACATTGACTTACTTAATTAACATAGTTATTACAGTGCAACTACATTCTTCATGTCTACGTTTTTCATACATTTTATATGATTAGGGTTCCGTAGTAACCACAAGGAGCCCTTATAGTTTCACTCTGTCCGTCCGTCCATTCGTTTGTCTCCTTTGAATACTTCGGCAATTATGAATATAAATAGAGTATACTGTGGGAGAGCCACGCTTCGGCACGAATCGGCCGGCTCGACCGGATAAATACCACGACCTCACAGAAAATCGGCGTAAAATAACGCTTGCGCTGTGTTCCGAACCGGTGGCATGCATCATGTAGACCTAGGTTCAGAAAGTGTATAAAAATACCAATCTTGAATAACAACATTTTAAATTTGATTTTGACTTTTCGCCGAGTGTGTCCGGTCCCAAGGGGATTGGGGAATTTAAAGTGTAACTCCTCTGGTGTTGCGAGTGTCTAATGGTAGCGGTAATCTCTTACCATCAGGTGATCCGTCTGCTCGTTTCATTTTTCGAAAAATTATTTAAAACGAAATCCGACTAACTTTTAAAGTAATTTGAAACAAATCCTATTACGCGTCGAAAGTTGCGAACTCTCCTTAGATATGTCCTGATATGCTCTTGGTTAGGTTATTTTTTACTAAATGTTGCCTGCGACTTCGTGCGCGCTAAAGAAAATCCCGCAGGAACCGTAAATTTTGTCTTGATAAAAAGTTGCCTAGGTTCTTCCCCGTGGTCTACTTACTCTATATCTGTGCCTAATTTCATTAAAATTGATCTCATCCTTAGTTTCGAAATCAATAGTTTTGCATTAGTTACAACTGTTCTTTTTCTTTTCATTTTCTCAAAATACTGGAATAGTGTTAATTCAATAATTTTTTGTGTTATTTTTTTCAATGTGTCAGATTTCTTTTATTAAAAAATCTGTAACAGCTCTTTGTCATATTACTAAAGCCAACTACAGATAAAATAAATGACTTATGTTTAAAATATCGTTTCCTTTTTATGTTCAATCCAATGTGAGGCGAGAACAATTACTTATAATCCAACGTTTAAATGTGAAAATAGCCTTAATTTCATTCAGCTAATGATACTTAATGTTTTTATAAAGCCTCTGTAAGCAAATGAATAAAGGTGAACGCAGGCCTTTCAACATAAGTAGCTTATTATTCCTGTATGTAAACAGGCCGGCTTTCGGCGCATTAGCTGATTGGTTTGGATAGTTGACTCAGGGCTGGCAAAATAGCGGAGATGTAGTACGTTGACTTTACGAATTAGCTAGCGTGATTGCTGTAACCCATTAACCCACGCAGAGGATTCAAAGCGTGTGGGACAATTCAGCCTAAGTTTATGAATGATTTATGTAGGCAATTATGTTGAAAATTTTAGGTAACTATATGGAATAAAAAAAACAACGCAAAACTTCATTCATCATTTGAAATCCAAAAATACTCTCGTCGTGCCTCAAGAACATCACATCGAAAAATTTAAAAATTCAAATTTGTACACTCAGCGCCGTCCGTATATGCTGCTGCAGCTGTACTTTAAAAAGCTAAGTTGTTATGTAAGAAGTATAAGTAGCTTCCAACAGATGTTATATCGATGGCGTTATATCCAAAATCGTTTCGTGACATGACACGACCTTTCGCTAAAGAGATTTCAGTTCAAAAATTTACAGTTCACTATTACATAAAAATATGTATAAATGTACATATTATTTACACCAAGGTTAAGATAAAATGAAAATATAAAAGAAGTGATTTGAATTTTATCAAAGAGCTTAGTGAATTAATCGTTAGATTTTGTCTCAGAATCTACTTATTAATAGATGATAGAGAGATATCCTACACGGATATCATGTAACTATCTCAGTACAGTCCGTCCTTGGAGGAGGCCTTTACCCAACCTAGCGACCCCGCTTAATACTTATATAATTAGCTAGAATTAAATAGGTATTTCTAAGCTGCAAAAGTATTAATAAGTTAAATGTATACCTAGCAATTAGTAAGTA
The DNA here is from genome assembly GCA_037179445.1 of Phengaris alcon alcon. Classification (NCBI taxonomy): domain Eukaryota; kingdom Metazoa; phylum Arthropoda; class Insecta; order Lepidoptera; family Lycaenidae; genus Phengaris; species Phengaris alcon. Next base: position 166,224 of record JAYRCH010000515.1, read on the forward strand.
AATAAAAAGTATTTTCGATGAAATGTAACATGGTCGAATAAAGGATTTTTTATTTTATTTATTTATTTAATTACTGCGCTACCTAGCTCCTCCGATGTCGCAGGTGGCGGTGATACCATAAGCCGATGTGTCGTTTAAGGCCTTATTCCATAAGAAAGTAAATCCTACTAATATTATAAATGTGAAAGTTTGTGAGGATGGATGGATGGATGTATGGATGTATGGATGGATGGATGTTTGTTACTCTTTCACGCAAAAACTACTAAACGGATTTTTGATGGATGGATGAAATTTGGTATGATAGCAGCTTGAGCTCTGGATTTAAACATATGATACTTTTTATCCCGAAAAAGTACAGTGTCCGCCAGGGATACTGTATTTACGAGGGCGGAGCCGCGGGCAACATCTAGTTGAATAGATTTTATTCAGTTTAAAATCTAATTTTGCCTCGACTACTAGTGTTAGAATTATAACGACATTAAAACTGCCTACAGCTGAAACTTTGTCGCTAATTTAATAACTTGAGTCTTCCCTGAGTCGTTTATGAATGTATAAATTAGGACTTAGGCCTTCGGAATCTTTGTTTTAATGCCGTAACGAAGTAAAACAAAATAACTATCACAGAACAGCTGATATCTTTATAGAGGAAGAGTTTTGAACACACCTTACTTAATATAGCAGTCATTTATAGTTATGTTTTAAATTGGATATGTTACTTTATAGTATTCTAATAAAAACATGAGAATGTACCTGATATTATCTGAAGAGTCTATCGTAGGAGGCGACTCTCCAGATAATAATTATCAGGTACTTTCTCTATAGGAGATAAACTCCTCGTAAATATATTGTTGTACGAATTGCAAATGTTGAGAAAAAAAGAAAAATATCCTCAAAGGCAATTTTATTTACAATACTTGATAAGTTGATATAAGCGTAAACATGAGAAATCAAAACCAGTATGAAACCAAATATCGAAAAAAAAACGAAGCAGGTATCCATTTTCGAAGCTTTTCACTTGACACAAACCAAATAGCATTTCAACATTTACAAACGCATTTCGACCTGTCAATCAGTCTCTCGAGTCTCGAGGATGTGGTACTTCACACATCTGGGACTGTTCGTGTACAAATTCGACTTGTTTAGACAAGTAATGAATGATCTGGTATTGACATGCCTAATATTATCCTCTTTTGTTATATTATGGCATTCTTTACCATATTATCAATTGGGGCAGCCCCTGTGGTCTAGTAGTTTAGAGCTTGGCTCTCGACTCGGAGCTCCTGGGTTCGATTCCCGCGTTGGAACAACAAAAAATGTTGTTTCAAGGTTGGTTAGGACAATGCAGGTTGATCACCTGATTGTCTGATAAGAAAGATGATCCATGCGTCGGATGGGCATGTAAAAAGTCGGTCCTGCGCGGCGCCTGTTCTCTCGCCAATCGTGTCGGTCATCCGTCATATGATATATGTATATTGGTAAGGGGTAGGGGTAGGGGTAATTGATAATTGGTAACTGTATATTATTTAGTATTGCACCCCTTACCCATATATTGTATATGGGTAAGGGGTGCAATACTAAATAATATACAGTTTAACAGTGATATTGTTATTTGTTTTTATTTAAAATTTCGAGGCGTTTCAGTCCTCAGGTTAAATTAAATTAAATTCAAGTTAAATTCTCGTAAACATAAAAAAATATACATAAACATAAAATTTGAAAATATAGTATTCCTACACTACTATTATAATAGGTTTTTACCTATGAAATTGCCGTTCTGCAGTACTGGCCATTTCAAATCAAAATAATTTTTGTTCGGCTAAGAATTCTAATTTCAAATTAATTTTATTTTAAAAACATGGAATTATTTTTTCAAAAGTAGTCATTTCTTATTGATTAGTGTTACATTTACATCGCATTTCAATCTTTTTCGTCATCGTGGATACGTTAAAAATTCGAGTAATTATGGAATATGAGTACCGTCGTGGCAGCAACGCGGCACAAGCGGCACGCAACATCAACGACGTTTACGGAGCTAACACTACAAACCAACGCACCACCTGTTATTGGTTTGCTCGCTTCCGTTCTGGAAATTTCGACCTGAAAAATGAACCTCGCGGTCGTCCGAAGACTTTGGTCGACAATGACGAATTAAAGGCGATTGTGGAAGCTGATGATACACAATATACGGCTGAATTAGCAGCAGCTTTTGACGTTAGCGTCAAAACAATATTGGTCTATTTGCGTCAAATTGGCAAGGTAAAAAAGCTTCACAAATGGGTGCCCCACGAACTCAATGATCGCCAGCGCGAAGTACGCGTCGAGCCGTGCCTTGCACTGCTCAACAGACACACAAATGAAGGAATTTTGAACCGCATTGTTACCTGCGATGAAAAATGGATTCTGTTTGATAACCGCAAGCGCTCAGCTGGTTGGATCCTGGTTCAGCACCTAAAAAATGCCCTAAACGAAAACTTACCCCTAGAAAAGTGATGGTCACTGTTTGGTGGTCTAGCGCCGGTGTGATTCATCACAGCTTCTTACCAAACGGGGAGAGCATTACTGCAGATGTGTACTATGAAGAACTGAACACAATGATGGAGAAGCTGGCACATCTCCAAACAGCATCGGTCAATCGCTCGTCTCCGCTGCTCCTGCACGACAACGCGCGACCTCATACTGCACAGCAGACGGTCTCCAAGTTGCAAGAACTGGAGTTGGAAGCTCTCCGTCATCCGCCCTACTCACCAGAACTTGCGCCTACAGACTACTACGTTTTCCAGAATTTGGACAACTTCTTGGCGGGAAAAAAATTCAATACCCGAGAGGCAGTACAAAATTCCGTTGAAGAATTTGTTGCCTCCCGTCCAGCTGATTTCTTTAAGAAGGGCATCAATAAACTGCCACTGCGTTGGCAAAGATGCATTGATTGCATGGGTGATTACTTCGATTAATAGAAATAAAAAATACATGAAAAAAATGTATTTTTTTACATATTTGGTCATTACAAATTAAATTGGCGTTTTGTCGTACTGGCCACTTTGATCTCAAATATATCTTCTTTGGTTAGGATTTCCAATTTCAAATTTATACCGCTATTTACACATTCATCTGTGTTTCGAAAACCGTAATTCAATTGTTTTTCCTCTTTTGGTTTTTTCTTTGCGTCACTCTGTTTACAAAATGGAAAACATCAAATATAGTATTATATATATATTATATATCTTGTTATATTTAATATTTTAAATATTTTTTTGCTTCTTTGTTACTTTTTGTGGACCACGGTCTGAAATAAAGGATGTTTATTTTATTTATTTATTTTAATGTGAAAGTATGGATGTATGGATGAAAACTACTGAATGGATTTTGATTAAATTTGATATGGTAGTAGTTCAGGTGCTGGATTAACACATATGCTACTATTTATCCCGAAAAAGTACAGTGTTCCCGTGGGATACGTACTGTATTTCTGTGTACTGTATTTACACCTAAGGCTACTTGTTATTGCGGCATAATGCGGTTCCCGTGGTTTTTTTGTGCGTACGAAGTCGCGGGTAACATCTAGTTTTCGTAAATGTAATTATATTAGCCAATCCATGAATTTGAAATTGTTGTAAAACTCCAGATCACACAATTAATACTAGATATATTTATTTACATTATATGTCTTTTCTTATTTTTCTTTTTTATTTAATCTTTTATTATCTGTCACTTCATCTAAATGTCCAACTGTCGATCAAATATACCCAAATAAAACTTATTATACTTTGGAAAAATCATAATCCGAGCCAAATAATTATGCGATTATTATAGTTATTTAAATTAAGATCTAGATTTAACATTTTACAATTTATAATAATTCACATTTGCACAGTTAGAATAATAAAAGCTTTTAAATTTGATCTAACAATTAGAAAAACCATAAAATCATAATCGAACTATATAAATATGCGATAATTATTGATATTAAATTTATATTCCAAATTTGCCATAATCAAGTGATAATATTTTTAAATTGGACCTAACAAAATACATGATTTCATTTAAGGATTATCTGTTGAAAGTAAGTGGTGGAATATTTAATTCCAATAGAATATCCAATGGTTGTAAATTAATTAGGAGAGCGTTGTTAATGAATTCAGTAACAGCCGCAAACTAAAGTTTAATGCCAGAATTTAATAACAAAACATTCTGGCCGCGCGCCAAACATTATTTCAATCTGCAGATATTTTACTTCGCAACTTGTTTGTATGATAAATGTTCGTTAATTTGCTAAATTTAAATCTATACCGTGATCAAATATGGCTTTCTCGTTGAATGAAATTGTAGTCTGTGAGGAAATTTATAACCTAAACACGGATTTCGATGAAATTTAGTATGGCCTACTGCCATACTAAATTTCATCATTTATATATTTCATCAAATTTCATTTCATTTAGGTTCTCGATTAAAACAAAGGCTACTTTTTATCACGAATAAGAATTCCCGTGGGATATTATATTTACGCGGGAGGAGACGCGGGAAAAAGCCAGTTTGTCGAAAAGTGATAAAACTTTTAAATACCTATATATCTGTATTTTTTTTTAATACTAATCTCCTCTATTGCCAATCTTTCGTACTAATGCACTACTAAACGTTAGTGCACACCGAGACGCTTGCAATGAAACGTGTATCTTCTTGTGCAGTGAATAAAGTTAAATTTTGAATCGCTTTCTTGAAAATGCCACGTCGCGTCATGGCGTGACTCTTAATAAAATCTTAACGCCGTATTCACTATTGCACTTTTGTTTCTTTGTTTGACATCCCTAGATATCGCATGTCGATGGTTCTAACGTACACAACTGAGGCTGTTTGTGTGACGTCATAGCTCAATAACTCATGGCAGCCATAGCCATGAGAAATTAATTCCGCCGACAATCAACGCTATAAATCAAACAACCTTTTCGTTATAACTGTGGTGTAATTTCAAAGACAATTTCACAGAAAATAGATTTATAGTTCTACACTGTTTGTGACTTCGGTGGTGCTGAGTAGTATGCCTTATATGTCCAGTACTAGCTGATACCCGCGGAAATACAATATCCCACGGGAACACTGTACTTTTTCGGGATAAAAAGTATCATTTGTTTTAATCCAGAGCTTAAACTACTACCATACAAAATTTCATCGAATCCCGTTCCGTAGTTTTTGCGTGAAAGAGGAACAAACATCCATCCATCCATCCTCACAAACTTTCATTTTTATAATAGTAGTAGGATACTAGCAATATAAAAAAATATATAGTGTTGTTAGATAACTAACAACTAGGAGTATTTTTTTTTTATTTATTACGTTCAAATCCAATATTTTTTTAACAAAAACATTTAATTCGACCAAATGAATGTGTTATTGCTTTTCTTTATTAAAGTGGTAAATAAGTGATATTTAAGTTGATTGCATTATTTTTATAGGCATGTATTATTGTGTTTGTTGCAAAATGACAACAGTGATTTTAAGAAATATAATTGTCAATGTCATATTGACAGATGTCACGAGTAAAGCCTATTTACTTGGCTGATTTCGATTAGCTAAAAGGCATACTCGGTGTAGACTGTAGACGTATTTGTGTTAGACATATCTCATATGTAATACGTATCTGTGTTAAGCACCAATAAAGGGGAATATAAGAATTGTTGCTGTATTATTATCATCACCACTCAAGCGTAAGAAGGACATACAAATCAAGAGGTCGCAGCCCGCTACAGTGTTTTGTTAACAAAATGATTAAATGGAACCTAAACAGAGTATAATAAATAGCTCATATTTTTTCTTACTAATTATAAAGCATTACACATTCACTGCTGAATATAAAAACCGATCGATTTACAGGGTCAATTATCATTCACTTTACAGAGGCCTCGTCAGGGGCGTATTCGGCAGGGAACAATCACTATGACAGATGGGCCCACTCCATCGATCAGACTAATTGAATGCCACAGTTATGGCGTCGCGGGAAATGCGGAAAAAATACCGGCGCTGAATTTGACGATCACTGATTTTAGCAAACTTGTATTTTACTTCTTACACTACCTAGCATTATTATACAATATAGATACCTATAAACTGTATAGAAAAGTTCTCGAGGTTATATGCGTACGTGGAGAGCGTTTTCACACAAAAAACACGTTAAATAACTACGATTTTTATAAAAAACTATAACCCGACTACGTATAGTAGTTTAGGCGCTACGGTGGAACATACATAGACTGCCAAAATCATCATCTTTCCTTTTGGCTTCGCCGTAGTCTGGTAAAAATGAACGGCCTGTGGTTGTCGAGGACATAATAATATAATCAAGTCGACATAACATTTACTAAAGTAAGGCCAACCAGACGAGATAAAGAATGTAAACAAATTTTCAGGGCTTCAAAATATTTTTATTTGAATAAATTATTATAAAGTTCGAATTTTAATCGCTGTCGTCTGTACTAGACAAAGATCATTCGTCGGAAGAGTCCGAGTCAGCTGTGTTTATGATAAAACTATCTATTGTATTAGGTATCAATCATGTTGTCAATATTGCTATAAAAATTGTCCTCGACTTTTATTACATGATCCACACAATTTCATCATTTATCAGCAGATACACGTTGAATCCCCTCTTATAGCAGTTTTTTCACATCTTCAAATTTAACTAAGCACTCACAATAACAGCAAAAATAAAAAATAAAACTAACCGAAACGGAATAATAACAACAAAAAACCAAGTAAATACGGAGACAAAAAAATATGTATCACTTCGAACGCAATCCAAACAGGAATGAACTTGTTCACAATTGTTTGGCGGACCAAATGTTGACTGCGGCACTGGCCGCTTTCCTGTACCACGAAACACGCTACGACAGCTGTCGTCGACCAACTGACGTCATTATTGCATACGAGTGATAAGGACAGATATAATATTAACTCACTTTCATAATGCAACTCAGTAGCGGTCCGTTTATTTACGTTTTTTATCTCGTCTCGTTGGCCTTACTTTAGGCTGTACAAAAAGCATTTGTATTCAAACAGTAAATCATTATTATCTAAATAACGTAATGGTATTTTATTATTTCAGTAAAAAGAAGAAGTTTACAAGCAATTAATTATATTCTTGCAACAATAAACAGAAAGTAAAAACGATAACCTAATAACGATATACGATATAAGTATAAAATATCTACAGGGTCTGCTTTTTCTAGACATTAATTTAGACTTGATCCGTACGGCTAATGAAGTCTGGAATAATCAAAGGCTAGCAGATAATTTAATCTCTCTGATAATGTCTCCTTGGAAGCCTTAGTCAATGATAAAAAGTTATAAAGCAAGATGAGATACTTGTTTATTCTTATTAGATTTCTTTTCTGTTACGATGCGAATAATATTCTGCCGTTTCAGAACTGATTCATATTGTAAGAGTTATTTTTTTTTTTTTTTATTAAATAATAATATTAATATCTAATATAATAATAATATTTATAGACGCTTCACACCACGTCAATCTGGCCCTTTGCTTCCGAAGTATCCGAAGAACTTGTGTTACAGGTACCAAACAACTGAAAGTAGGTATATTTAATACTTTTATTATAATATACATATATTTAATACACATCCGTGACCCAGGAACACACGATTCAAACCCGCGACCTCCGGCTTGAGCGCCAACGTGCTAGCCACTGAGCCTCAGGGGTCATCTATTGCACTGGCATAGCAAACCTATCCTGCTACTATTTATTATAAATGTGAAAGTTTGTGAGGATAGATGGAAGGGTGGACATTGGATGTTTGTTACTATTTCACGCAAATACTACATAACGGATTTTAATTAAATTTAGTATGCTAGTAGTTTAAGCTATGGATTAACACACATGCTTATTTTTTTTATGTAAGGCATACCGCACCGTAAGTACTGAAGCACTCCCAGTCTTAGCCGGAGTCCTACCAGTAGATTTAGAGATACAGCGTCGTGCAGCACTATATTATAAAAATAAAAAAATTACTAACCCTGAGTTTTTAAGCGCGAAAGAGAGTAATAAGATAACTAGATTATTCGAGCCATTAGATATTTCTATACAGAACCTAATTTCTGAGTGGCAGGAACGGTGGGACAACACTATCAAAGGGCGTCACCTATATAATTTCTTCCCTTCGGTACGCGATCGACTCTCGAAGCAATGGATAGAAATAGACCACTACGTCGCACAATTTTTGAGAGGACACGGAAACTTCAAAGCGAAACTATTTGGATTTACATTAGTCTCGTCTCCGCTATGCGAGTGTTCGACCGAAGGTAGCCCTTATGAACAAACTGCTCATCACATACTATGGGAGTGTGATCTCTGGTATGACGAAAGAATCGAAATGTTGAACAGCGTCCATTGTGTTTCTAGGGTTGTGTACTATGAAGATCTCGTGGGCTGCGCGAAGAACTTCCGGGCTTTCAAACGTTTTTGTCATAAGTACTATTGGAAACAATGCAACACTTTTTTGTCATTATAAATGCATTGTAATCAATTGTCATATTATAAATTAAAACATTTAATTACATTCTGTCTTGTAGTCATAAAAAAAAAAACATGTTATTCCCGTGGTGCTTCCCCTTTAATTCTGACTTTTTGTCATCACAATTTTTGCTGTCTCCCGCTTTGCTTGGGGAGGGAAACTGGAATACTTCCTACTCCTCCTACAATCTTCTGATTAATTTCGTTGCGGGTTCCAAGACAGATTTAGCATGTCCCCCGGGCACCCCTGAGATCATATCAAAGGGTTTTTGCGGTTGGTTACCACTGTCGATCCTGGCTACACACGAGTTGCAGTGGTGGGTAAGTGTGGTGGGCCAATTGCCCGTCAAAAAATTAACACACATGCTACTTTTTACTCGGACAAAAATTTAAAGACGAAAATCCCTTGAATTTGAATTTTACCCTACTAACATTATATATTACGACAATGACATTATTATAATATATTATATCGTATATTATCATAATATCACTTGAACCTCAAAACTTAGGGGTGATTTTTCAATAGTCTGATAGCTTTTACCTGAGGAATAAATATGTGACTTTGACAGATTCTGTATGAACAATCTGTCAAACTCACATATTTATTCCTCAGGTAAAAGATAACTGACGATTATAAAATCAGCCCTAATGGCCGATTTCTTCACTCGTAGTTATCCTACGATTAGAGTTATCCGTTAGTTATCGTGAGTTAACTGGAGATTTCGTTTTCTTTACACCAGTTTAAGAGATAACAAAAATAAAATGTCAAATATAAAATGACACACAGGAAATAATATTTCCTTCCCACTTGTGAAAATTTTGATTGTTTTAAACAAATATAGGTGAATATATATATTAGGGTGGCCCAAAAAACCAACAATTATTTTTTCTTTCTCCCATGAAAATAATATAATGTCGGAAAATATAAAAAAAAAACAAAAAAACTTTAGATAATTTAGCGTAAACAAAAATAAGTAATAAACTTTTATTAGAACGGAGAAGTAGGTAGTAAATATTTTTTAATTACATACATTAAATTTGGGTCTTGAGGACCCCTAGAGTAGGTACATAGCTCACAGTCACACATACATGACCATAGGATAGCTAACCCGTCGATCTGTTGAAGACAACCATCGAAATTTTAACCCTGGAATAAGTATATCTGCCGAATAACAAACTCTAGTTTATCTCTCTCATGAAGAAATCGGCCATTAGTGAAATAAAAAGTTAATTTACGGTAAACAAAAGTAAAACTTTGCCGTACAAATTTTAGAGTTATAGTGTAAACGAAATTCTTATCGAGCAATTCTGAGAACGAATTACAAGTAACGACTTCTGTGTAACCACAAAGTGGCGGTCTCTTACTTGTGATTTGAAACTAAATTACAAGAATATTCCACAATCAAATTTGCGTCAGCAAATTGTCACTTTTATTAGTGGATTTTTTTTAAGTTTAAATATTTTCATTTTTTATTTATTCAATGTGCATGGGCCAATGGCAGTTTGGTATGTGTGTTTTTAATTTTTGCGTTGGTGGCAAATTGGTGTCTGTCTCGCTTTCGTATCCCGGTCAGATGAATATTTATGTGATTTTGTCATTTTGTTCGATAGTAATTTAAAAACGAAATCGAAAATAAGTTCTGCAAAATAAAATAACACTGATACCCGAAAAGGTACCTATCTATTGGCAATCCGTTTTTTTCCGTACTATGTATCTACTAAAACTGCGAGTGAATCTCGGTCTGCCAGGTACTAAGTATTAAGTATAAAATCTATTCGAATAAAAGAAGATGTCCCCACTGAATGACTGACAGCACAGCCTGTAGCTAGTTAACTTATATTTATAAATAGAAAATATTTATAATAGAAAATAATAGAAAGTAGAATTTATAAATAAACTCATAACTTAACTTTTTTGCACACGATTGTATAGTAATCTAGTCGAAAATCCAGCTGTTCGAGTAAAGGCCAGCCCTGCGATGAAAGTCAAACAAATTTTATAGGCCAACATTATCTTAACGATCATTTGGCAAAGAGTCCATTAGACTTACTTTTTACATCGAATAGCCTTCGTAACATTGTGAAAGTTATTCTGGATTCGTGGCTTGTCGGCAACACGCGTCTGCGACAGCGACAGCATCGGCGACTAGCTTCTTTTCTAACGGCGACCGACTGAAGTGTCCGGCGGTTACCGCGCGTTACTCAATATTCATATATTTTGCGAGGCTGGTACTCGTAAATGTATGTGTCCAGAGCCGCCGGCCAAAGTCATCGTTCGCCACACGTAGGCTGAAACTATATTGTACGGAATCCGTAAATACGTAAGTCCGGGAAACTCCGCGCTAATACAATAGAACCGAAAATCGAAGTGTCAAGCTGTCATATTGAAAACATCCACATTTGATTCTAGACACTTGTATGTTCGATTTTCAGCTTTATTGTATCAGCACTGAGTTCTATTTTCAGTACTCTGAAATTTCCCGGGACCGCTGGATTCCGGATCATACTAAAAATATGGTCCCAGCTTTAGACTTAACGTGAAGAACGCAGTAGTATTATAATTGGTGAGATTTCCAACGCGGTTAACAGATAATGGCATAGGCTTAATGAAAAGTACGTGGCATTACATCGTGGATTTTTAACGTATTATCGGTAAATTGCTTCAGTACTTTCCGATTATGAGCATCCTTCATCCGTTAAGTATGAAATAGCTTCGGGAAGGTCGAGAGCATTAGTTTCAACGGCATCATCAGTTACGTGAGGGATTAAGCTGGGACTATATGGTCCGGAATCCGGAACGCCGGAGAAAATTCAGAGCATTAAAGATAGAACTGTGCGCTAATACAATGGAGCTGAAAATCGAACACACAAGTGTCAAGCCCACTGTCACTGTCATATTATATGACAGCTCGACCTCGACACTTCGATTTTCAACTCTATTGTATTAGCTCAGAGTTATAATAGGTCTTTACCTATGAAATTGCCGTTCTGCAGTACTGGCCATTTCAAATCAAAATAATTTTTGTTTGGCTAAGAATTCTAATTTCAAATTAATTTTATTTCAAAAACATGGAATTCTTTTTCCAAAAGTAGTCATTTGTTTATTGATTAGTGTTACATTTGATCACATTTCAATCTTTTTCGTCATCATGGGTAAGCTAAAAATTCGAGTAAATATGGAATATGAGTACCGTCGTGGCAGCAACGCGGCACAAGCGGCACGCAACATCAACGACGTTTACGGAGCTAACACTACAAACCAACGCATCACCTTTTATTAGTTTGCTCGCTTCCGTTCTGGAAATTTCGACCTGAAAAATGAATCTCGCGGTCGTCCGAAGACGACATTTGTTTATTGATTAGTGTTACATTTCAATCTTTTTCGTCATCATGGGTAAGCTAAAAATTCGAGTAATTATGGAATATGAGTACCGTCGTGGCAGCAACGCGGCACAAGCGGCACGCAACATCAACGACATTTACGGAGCTAACACTACAAACCAACGCATCACCTTTTATTGGTTTGCTCGCTTCCGTTCTGGAAATTTCGACCTGAAAAATGAATCTCGCGGTCGTCCGAAGACTTTGGTCGACAATGACGAATTAAAGGCGATTGTGGAAGCTGATGATACACAATCTACGGCTGAATTAGCAGCTTTCGACGTTAGCGTCAATACAATATTGGTTCATTTGCGTCAAATTGGCAAGGTAAAAAATCTTGACAAATGGGTGCCCCACGAACTCAATGATCGCCAGCGCGAAGTACGCGTCGAGACGTGCCTTGCACTGCTCAACAGACACACAAATGAAGGAATTTTGAACCGCATTGTTACCTGCGATGAACAATGGATTCTATTTGATAACCGCAAGCGCTCAGAAAGTTGGTTGGATCCTGGTTCAGCACCTAAACAATGCCCTAACGAAAACTTACCCCTAGAAAAGTGATGGTCACTATTTGGTAGTCTAGCGCCGGTGTGATTCATCACAGCTTCACCAAACGGGGTGAGCATTACTGCAGATGTGTACTGTGAAGAACTGAACACAGTGATGGAGAAGATAGCACATCTCCAACCAGCATTGGTCAATCGCTCGTCTCCGCTGCTCCTGCACGACAACGCGCGACCTCATACTGCACAGCAGACGGTCTCCAAGTTGCAAGAACTGGGGTTGGAAGCTCTCCGTCATCCACCCGACTCACCAGACCTTGCGCCTACAGACTACTACTTTTTCCAGAATTTGGATAACTTCTTGGCGGAAAAAAAATTCAATACCCGAGAGGCAGTACAAAATGCCTTTGAAGAATTTGTTGCCTCCCGTCCAGCTGATTTATTTAAGAAGGGCATCAATAAACTGCCACTGCGTTGGCAAAGATGCATTGATTGCATGGGTGATTACTTTAATTAATACAAATAAAAACTACATGAAAAAATTCGATTAAATTTTTTCATACAAAACGGCAATTTCATAGGTAAATACCTAATATTTTGAATGCTCTGAATTTTCTCCGGCCTTCCAGATTCCGGACAATATAGTCTTAGCCATAGGAGGGTAACAAAAGAAAGTGCGGTATTTATAGAAAGGTTTATAAAATGAACTATAAACTATATATTTTATAAATCTGTGATCTAAAGCCATAAAAAATAGAATCTGATTTAAACGTTTCATATTTTTATTGAGTATATCGATGCACAATAACGATATCCGTTGGTATAAACTTATATTAAGTATTTATATTAGTAGCTTAGTAAAATAGCTTTTGGGGGAAATGGGGAACATGCATAGTTTTTTTTATTGGCTATTCGACCGCTTCTCGAAATCGCTTGGCAGCCATGAATCATCATGACACGACACACTCATCAACACTCATACACACGTAAAAACCGTCTTCAAAGACGTTTGAAATCGATCGACAATGATTTTATTTTGTATTTTAACCCGTGAGAATGCGCGGTATGAGCATTTTGCTCACGAAAAAATTTGCTGCAGTTTATTTAGATTACTATAAGCTCGGGCACTATAAGCTTCACAGTACCTTCCTAACTATTCACCCTCTTACGCGACTCGTGCGCCGCTCAGTGCCGCTGCGTTCGCGTAGTGAGGTGTTCGTGCGCAGTGCACCGTGAAGCGCGATATTTTGCTCATTGCGCGCCTGTGTAAGTATTTTTTTTAGTAAATGAAAAATATTTTTATACTTATTCTTATTTTTTGTATATAAATATTAACAAATTTATTGGATTTATGGTTTTAATATTTTGTTTGCTATTTTCAGCATACAAAGTCTAAAATGGATGACCGACAAACCTCTAAAATTTGTGTTTGGCTAGAAGAGCCCGATTCTGAAGAAGGGGAGTCAATAGATCTTGAAGATACGGTCCAGAATCGAGTAGATGACGTAGAAAGCGACTGTTCAGTCAGGAGTGCATTTCTTTGTTTTTAGATGACGAAATGATAAAGAAAATAGTCACATACACGAATATAGTTGGTAAAACCGCATATTACGCGACGAATCTGTATGCAAAATGTGTCAACAGATCTCAAGTTCATAATGAAGCGATTTGTGCTTATTAGGTAATGTGGAAATCGAGCCTAGGGCAAATGGTTTTTATGAACTATGTCGCAGGAGGAAAAATAGGCGTTCCGAAAAAGCATACACTTTGTGCAGTAAATTACTCTGCACCGAGCATTTGATGTTTATGTGCCGTATATGTTATGAGAGACACATATCTCAAGATCTCATGGAAGAATAAAAAATTCAAATTTTTGTTGTAATTTTTTTTTTCCTATTTTCTAAAGTTTAAACAAAATTTGGGGCCAAAGTTTATAAGATTTTTAGTTGGTTCATAAGTTTGCATTTTTTTTATTTAATTGTAATAAAATATTATATTTCATTAACATAAGTCTTTTTATTTATTAAAATGGCAAAAGTTGTAATATAATTCCATTTTTCCCCACAAAAAAGTAATTTGAAGGACGTCAGTATTTTGCTATACGTGCGCCTACTCATGTAACTTTTTGGGCGCACCTTCTCAAGGGTTAATTACTCATTCATTCATATTTTGAAAACAATATTATTATTATATTATAATAATTAATATATTTTGTTACCTAGTCACTAAACATCATTTTATATAACTATACTAATTATAATAAAGAGGAAATGTTTGTTTGTATGTTTGTTTGCATTGAATAGGCTCCGAAACTACAGGACCGATTAGAATGAAATTTGGAACAGATATACAATAGACCACGGGGAAGGACATAGGGTACCTTTTACTGCGGCAAAATGTACGGTTCCCACGAGAGAGAAGTCGCGGGCAACATCTAGTTTATTATATTACCGTATTTTTTTATTTATTAAAATAGTATGACTTACCGTGGCATTCAATTCCCGTGATATTGTTTGCGATGCTGTGCCCATGTTGGTGCATGACTATAATTTGGACGCGCTCGTCCCTTGTGAGGTTTCTGTTCTGTCCAACTGTGATGGTGAATGATAAGAGTTAAGTTCAGTTCAGTTCACACACACCAGTAGTAAAGTGCAGCACAATGAAAATCTGTCAAAATCATGACAGTGCCTGTACAAATTTCATTCGATAACGTTACGTTTACGCCGCTGTCAAATACCAATTAAAAACGTTTATTTGGTTATACAAATTTTAAATTTGTTTACAAATTGCCAGGTAACATTGGCGCATGCGCAGGATGCCACAGCGGATGCGCCAAAAAGTACGCCGACCAACACGACCTCACAACTAATCATCTTTACGGTCGAGCTCACGACGATGTGTGCGTTAACCAATCACGGTGTTATTTCCTATGTGCTTAAGAATTTTTGAGGCGTCCCCGTGCAAAGGAAATTTTTCAGAAACTGGTCGAGCAGGAATTTTGCCGATATTAGATAAAAAGCAGCAGTTTTTCTTTGTTCAATAACTTTTTAAGTACTACAAAAACACGTATGTTCGAAACTTGGCCGCTCTTGATGGAAAATCAGGCAGAATTCGCCAGTGTCCTTTAGACGTCCCTTTGACGGAACATATCTCAACCGAAGTTTTTCTACAATTGCCATGTACGCGATAGGAAAATTGTGGACACTTCGTATGCTTTTAGTAATGCAATTAAATCGACAGTTTACTATGTAGATGTAACCTGGTCCTCTCTTTAATCTGTGCTACGACTAAAATTTATATTTTAACACGGAACTGAAAAAAAAACCGGCCAAGTAAGTCGACTAGTGCTAATATCTAACAAAAAACATCGAAAAGAAACTAGTTTTTGTACGGGGCACCCCTAAATATATATTTCTTAGTTTCACTATTTATTTTTAAAGAGAATATACAACTCAATATTCAGTGATTATTTCCAGCGTCTACCTGTTGCCATTATTAATATCGAGCAAAAAACGGCAAATAAATCACGTTTGTTGCGTGGGAGCTTTATTTAAAAAAATATTATGTTTTTAGTATTTGTTGTTACAGCGGTAACAATTAATACAATATCATAGGTGAAAATTTCAATTGTCTATGTTCACGAGATACAGACTGGTGACAGACAGACAGATGGACAGACGAAGTCTCAGTACTAGGTCCCGTTTTCACCTTTACGGAACCCTAAAAAGGTAAAATGTTCGTTCAAATCCGAAGCAACTCCAATGATATTTCAACACAAGTTGTACTTACTGACTGAAAATTTTGCAATAAATTCTGATATGAACTTTCATTTACAACTTGGAAATGGCTGGCGAATAATATAAAAAGTTGAAATGACTGTAATAATGTGACTTTTAGATTACGTTATTTCGATTTATTTATTAATCTAGCATCAAACATAATTTTTATAATTTATATCTATTGCATCGAGTTACCGGCAATCGAGAGATAAATAGAACCATAATATTATAATTATAATAAGATCGTCGTACTGAGAGATGGATTGCCCGATAGTTAGCGATTTTAAACTATCGTAAATCGGACATCGTCGACATTAATTGTCACGCTATAGCACGGGCCTAAAATATAATTACTTACTAAAGTTGACACCACAAATGAGATGAATTCTGTAAACAAAGGATTCCCATCAAAATACACAAAAAGTTATCCTAAATTCAATGAATTTAATGTAGTAAATACAGTTTTGCTATCAAATTTGGATAAGGTTGCGAACCACTGAATTTTCTTTGTTTGTTATAATATTTTTATTTTTGACCCATACTTTAGCTAATTAATTATCTAGATTATATTTTTCTTTACGAGGATGTCGTGTAATTAACTTAAAACAAATTAGACGGAAAAGAAATTGCGATACTCATCAAAGTCGTTTAAATAAGAGAAATATTACAGTGGCCTGTTAATTTGGTGCTAAAATTACGTTTACCTCGTGAACACCACATTTTAAAGGTTTATTACTTCACAAGAATGGAATAAATTATTTTATTCAGGACGAGTCACCAGCTGTGGCTTCGTCTGTAACATAAGTAAAGCCCAAAAAGTATTGAACTCGTTATTGCTAATTGTTTATTTATTCCGATGTCATTATTTTATTATTTTCGATAATAATTAATAATATTTCAATACTAAGAGCATTTTCACATTATCCGGACCGATATCGGTATTGGTCGCCGATACGTTATCGGGGCAAGTAAAATATATAGAACATGTGAATACTGTATAATGAATATATTATATACCTGAGTATATAATATATTCACATATGTAGATGTTACTTTGTGTGTATGGAATATGAATGTGGGTATAGAGATAAGATTTCGCTCACCGGCCGGACGGCCGGTCTGTCCATTTGTCTGTCGTCAGGGTGTATCTCGAGAACCGTGATAGATATAATAATTATCTGTTGTCGTTTTAACTAAAAACAGAATAAAATAAATATATAAGGTGGGCTCTAATACAAAAAACGTGAAACGTCTCTTTAAAACTCAATTTTGTCGCTGTTTTTTTGCTCGATTCTAATACTAGTGCTTGATATTGTATAACAGTTGATTAGATAATCGTACGGAACCCTTCGTGCGCTAGTCCCACTCGCACTTTTCCGGCTTTTCACCTTTTATTACACGGCAATTACGTTACATTTCAGCGAAGTAATTGTTATTATCTAAAAATATCGAATTGGACCTGAACAAAGCATAATTTATATCGAATCGTATAATGTATAACCGCTCTTTAGACTTATGAACGTCAAAGATCAAATAACGTTCGATACATTATTGCTGAAAGAATGTAAGTATTGTGTTATTTTGCTTAATTATTCTTGCCTTATCAAAGGTGAACAAAAAATATATTAATTTTCTACACGCTTGTAAATGAGAACATGAACATGTTCGAGTTTATGTTGAATTTTCATTCTTATGAAGTAATATTTATAAAGTTACCTACTCATTTAAAACTTCAGTATTTTTCTTATTATAAAAGTTTACTTACAATGATACTCTGAGGGTACCCAGTTGCCCGACTTTTTGTAGGTCGCTGATTTTAATAAATCAATGAATTTTTAATATATTTTAATTTCTAACATTTATAAGACGTGTGCATTGTAATTACATTGCAATATTGCAATTAGCAAGTTTCATTTTTCGCTTTCAAAATAGGTAAATAAGGGTCAAATCATACCGAAACGAAACGATACGATAGGCGCTGCATTTTTAAGACGGCTATTCAAAATTGAACTTTATTCATTACACAAGAGGATACACGTTTTATTGTAAGTTCGAATGTCAATTTCCACCGCGCTGCATATGTGCGTATATGCGCTTATGCTTATGCTGCATATATGCGCTGCATATGACTGATGTCATATGAAACGTGTATCTTTTTTGTAGAGAATGAAGTTCAGTTTTGAATAGCTATCTTTAAAATGCAACGCCGCGTCGCATATTGTCTTGTTTAGGTATAAACTGACCTTGAGGATACGTTGTTGGCGTCCGTACAGCGTACTGCACAGTCACAACCAATCTAGTCTCATACCGATGAACGGCTTTCGATGAAATTTGGTATGGTACTAGTTTAAGCTCTGGAATAACACACAGGCTACTTTTTGCCTCGAAAAAGTACCGTGTTCCCGTTGATACTGTATTTACGCGGGCGGAGCCGAGGGCAACAGCTAGTGCGTCATATTTTGATGTGGGGTTCAAATAAAACTAAAAGGGGTTGGCACGTAAATTCAAAATCTTATTTATTAACTCATGACAATTAATTTTGTTTATATTTCATTAATGTTTTAAACATGCATATTTCACATTTTATTTACATTTATAATTATTGTACTCAATTTGTATACATTATAAATTGCATTAAACAAAAAATATTTTACAATTTCAAATCACCATAGTTAGTATATTGTTATTTCAATCGATATAATATTTATATTTCATATTAGTCAAGTTAGTAGTGTGGTCCTAAGAAACTAAGAATTGAAAACATTTTTAGTATAAAACTAATGACATACTTAATATTATTGTTATTATTTATTAAATTAATAAAATGTTATTCATAATAAAACGAACGTTTCAATACATTATGTAATCGAATTCAATATTTAAATTATTGAAAACGTTGTTAATTTTATGTATCCACACACATGCAGTTAATATTGTTGTTTAGAAATCGTAAATATCAGGAACCACAAACAACGATGAAACTGGAATCCGTGTTATTTAGTATGTTGACAAAAATAATCATATTATTCTAATCGTGTTGAAATGGTTGGCATTTTAAACAAAATGTCCCTAAGTATTTACAGTGTGCGTGTCAGAATGTGATAAAATAAAAAAAATAATATTAAGAGTTAGATGGAAACAAAATTATTTGTTTTAAAAATATATTATTTCATTGCTGTTATTTATTTTTCAAAATGACGATTTAAAATAATATTAATGATTTTCTAAAAACAAACAGCGTTTTTACTTATCGAAATAATTTAATCTTATTCGGTGTAATGAAAAATTTAACCCATGTTTTCTCTTCTAGCGGGGACAATAGCTGTACACGAAATAACGAATGTTACTCATTAAACGAAATAAACGAATTTCGATGTGATACAATAACGAAGTATTATTTTAATTACAATACAACAAAAGGCTGACAAACAATGCAATCGTACAAAACACGTATATATTTACAACTAAAACACTTACAGAAATATACAATGTTCATTTTTATAATGAATTGTTATCCGACCTCTTGGAAGCCATGACTCATCATTAAAGTTAATGATATAAATACGATTAATGATGCGGCCAAGTGGTCTCGAGCGCTCGAGCTGTTGCCGTGTTGCATTGCGGCTGGGGTCTCACCTGAAAAAAGGTAGGTATTAATAAAGAAAAAAATCCAATTTTCATGAGAGAGAACTTCGGCCAGACTAGGCTAGACCAGGGAGATACAACGGCGTCACAGAAAAGCAGCGTGAAATAACACTAGCGTTGTGTTTCGGTGCGTGCGAAGTATCGGGAACCCAAGGGGAGAATTCAAAAGGCCGTAATCGCTAGTAGGCAAACGATCATGGGCACGATTCTCAGGAAACAGAATGATGTTTACTATCGTTAAATATCGAAATTAGAACTTTTAATAACATAACACAGTTTGTATACTCTCAGAACTTCCCAGTCGAAATAGTTCGAGCCGAGTAGAAGTTCTAATTCGTGCACAAAATTATCATCTGATTGGTGGACTAACTGTCAAAATAAAATATGGCGGATTCAGATCAGATCAGCTGATTTCTTCTCCCAAGCAACTGACAGTTCGACCGTAACGTAACATTCGACATTGAAATATTTTATTATTATATTTTCTAATACTACGTAAACGTTTTCGAATCAATGTATCATAATAAAAGACATTATAAAAATAACCGATATTTAAAACAATTTTAAAACAACAACAAGAGAAAATCTTGAAATCTAAGAATACTTTACAACCATGCACACAGCGTGTTTTAAAACTCTCAAACGGAACGTGGCATACTGTTTATTCTAGTTTCGAATTGACGTTCGATAATAATTTTTCTATTGGTTTTTTCAGCAGAAAGGGCAACTTCGTAAGCGAATATATTCTAACTATTATGGGAAAAACGAGAATTGGACTCTTATTCCATAAAAAATAACCATTCATTAAAATAGAAGTTTGTGTTTTAGGAGTAGGGACAAGAGCGGCAAAGCACTTGACTCTGAACCCCGATCCTCGTGATTAGCTTACACTTTCATTTTACTTTTATTAAATTATAAATTAATCATCTTGATATTTTGAAAAGATTTTTGAAGTTTAGACCAATCAAAACGGGTTTGACGTTTATTAGAATACCATTTTGCAGTTTTAACATATCGCGGGACTGGATCGTGACTGTATTATTGCAGGATTTAATTAGCAGAATCGACCTTCTGGTTTATGGCCTAAGCATTATAATAGATAACTAACTATTAGGCCACCTGGTGTATTCCTTTGCAGGATTTAAAAAAAATTAACCATTCATTATAATAAAAGTTTGGATTTCGGTCACGTAATGACAAAACGGGCGACCCTAACAAGTTCTAATATCGATATTATCGATACAGCCTGGCTGAACCGGAGATGTAATTATCTGATAGCCAAGATTTGGGTTCCGACCGACTAGATGCTTATACGTTAGTAAAATTACTATAATAATCGTGTAGATGCTTGGGAGTATCATTCAGGGCCTTTTAGACCCATAAAGGCATTTGGGCACTGAAAAAGGTTCATCTTCTCTTCTCTTTGATGTCGGTAGCACTTAGATCTCTGTTACGTACTGTATAATAAAATAGCCGTTCGGACTATGTTCATTTCTCGATGATGTTTCTGGAATAATTTTATGTAGCTGCAATCGACAATAGTGATCATAGAGCGTATACACAAAACTAAATTACTTTTTTGACCTCTATGTTAAAATTTTTTATTTCTCAGGGTCAGTTCACACCGCGACGATTCGCGACCCGACGCGGCGCTGCATTTCTAAGATATGTATTCATAATTGAACTTTATTCACTACAACATTTGAAACACAAACATGAAATTCAAACTTTTACAATGAATGGTGTGTTCCTTTGTAATGATGGCGGCACGGGAGTCGGATGTGCAGTGCCTAAATTCATGATTTTTTAAAGATTTTCTAACTTTCAAATACTTGAGTTTTAACTAGATTTCTCTAGACTAGATAGAGAATCTACTTTTGTATAGATGATATTTTTGATATATGTTACTCCCGAAACGGAATAAAAAAACCAACCCGTATCAATACACATTTATTGAATTAATTTCTGAAAATTGTAAAATATCCAATACCCACTTTCAAATTCAAATTCATTTCAATTGAGATACTTTTTTGAACACAAAAAATACCGAAAATAACCAAATGCGAAAATTTTACTAAGCTAATTGACCCAAAAGTCCACTGTATCGGAAGCATTGTAACAGATCAAATAATATATATCAAGAAAGAGGAAAATGAGCTGCTTTTTGAGGTAATTTGATTATTTTACGCCTACTTTGTTCCAATACAGGGTTTTTATGTTATAAAATTATATTTTTGTCTAATTTATCTCGTTTGTATTATTTTGACTTACTTTGATATATTTTTAATTAAATGTAATAAGTACATACTAGTTAGCAGACCAACTGATAATCTGTTGATTCCAGAAGATTGAAAACTTTGACGGGATGCCGAGGTAATACGACCACCTCTGTGGCTCAGTGGTTGAGCGCATCAGTTCTCAAGCCGGAGGTCGCGGGTTCGAATTCCGCAAAAGGAACAAACAAGGTTTTCTATGTTCCTGGGTGTGTGGACATCATGGATGTGTATACTATAATATGTGTCATAGTATAAAATTATATAATGAATTCCGTCGTCTAGTACCCGTAACACAAGTTATTTTAGAAATTAGCACGGGACCAAATTGTTGTGGTGTGAAAGCGTCCACAGATATTATTATTCGTTCTTTGAAAACTTAAAAAAAAAACAATGTTAAGACAAGCAGTCAGTGCATAAGTAAACGAGTTTTATTTACTTTATGTGCATGAAGGTAATATCCAAGAAATTCTGAAATGCATACAAATGCTATTTCTGAACTTAATTTCCTTGAAATTGATAGCGTCGGCGATTTGTCATTGAGAAAAAATCTTCGATCTAATTGCGCCAAATGGCCACTGAGTTGGAAGGCAATATCCGCCAGACTGCAGCTCTGATATCGGGTATAACTAAATCTAGTACCCATTTACTAGGGATTCCTGTAAGTAGATATATATTCAAAAGTGAATAAGAAGCAAAGTAAACTAGAAGTTTTAAGGTGAAATTTTAGCATTGCGCTACGTTTTTAAGGATGAGTTTACAAATTTGACACAAATTGGCGACCAACTTGTATATTAATAAGTGAAGCCAAAACTTAGTACTTATATCGCTGCACGAAAATTATGTAAACGGAGAAGTATGTCAATTGGCACAGTTAAAGTTTATATAAAGGAGGAGTGAACTGCACATTTTTTTATAATAATGCTTAAAAGTACATTAAAATAATAAAAATAACGTTACACACACTATCTCAGATTAATAACTAACACTAAATTGCGTTTCTACAATAAAGTGTTGGTTTGATACAATTTTGTTATACGTATGTCAATCTTCCTTTCACATTCGTATACACATAGAAAACATTTACACATTTTTATTGATTATCTAAGACTGGCTTTGACAAAAACAAAACCTAATAAAAAATTAAACTTAAAAATTATTTATGGTCGAATTTCGATCACTAGTAAAATGTAAAATAATGTCATTTATAAGGTTTCATTATCGTTACTAAGCACACATTACACACATATCTCTGTTAAACGACAAATTGCTAACCATAGAGTGAAATGAGATTTTACCAAATGAATACTATGTAATACCGGAATTAGTTTATATAATACCAACTTAATAATATTGTATATTAACTCCATGCAGGGTTTGACTTGAGAATTCCCAACGGCCCTGTCACGGAGACTGCCATATTAAAGTTTAAACTCAAAACTTGGTAGCGCTACCTCCATAACTTTAAACATCCTCTAATTTTGACCACTCCCAGAGATTTTACTAGAAGAAGGGTATTGATCAAAATTACAACACAGAAATAGAACGATCTTCGAAATTAAAAATCTGTAGAATTGACAGAACGTTCGATACGGAAAGGGGCCCTTTCGATCCGAGACGATCAAACGGTTTGACTTAAACCTTACGTGTTTGATGCAACCGTTTGACGTCGTTTTGATAGATTTGTCAAACGGCGCTATGCAGTTTAAATTGGGTACAACGATGTATACACACACAACCTCGATCTACAAAATCTAGTTCAAAAATAACCCGAGTTGATCAAACCCATAAATGTTTGACAAACCGTTCAAATGAGCTTTGTAAACGATCAAATTCGTTTGACTCAAACCAAAATTTAAGCCGTTTGATCCTCTCGGGGGCGCTTTACATAGCGCGCATTACGTCATGGATACATTTCTGATTTCTAACTTCGTCATCGTAATTAGCGATCTCATCTTGACTAGGGCCAGTAGATTTTAACCGCGAGATATTCAGACTTTGCTGTCAATGTTAGCTTGGACTGATATAATGATTATCGTGGCCTGACATTGGCGATTGAACCTTTCGTTGTCTTTCGCACAGCGACCAAAGAGTTGATTTCGTCCTTTTATAAAAGAACCATTTACTGAGAAGGTTAGCAATTTTAATAAAACCAAATGCGAGAACTCGTGCACGAAGGCCTCCATACCATTATCTATACAACTATTAATATAATAATAATATCGAGCACTAGTATTAATATCGAGCTAAAAAAACAGCGAAATTGACATTTTTTTTATATATTATTGTCTTTTAATTTTATTATATATTTTTAAAGAAAATATATAACTCAATATTCAGTGAATATTTCAAGCGTCTACTTGTTACCATTAATAATATCGAGCAAAATAAAAAGGGCAAAAACTAACGTTTGCTGTATCCCTCAATTAAATATTTTTTGTTCTGTTCTCACCGCTCGTTTGTTTCTCCCAAGACAAAATAACTAAAATATGTTCCAAAGCCCATAATTCATGTTTATGTCAGTTTTCAGATCAGGTGATTTGGCGAACTGTTACAGTGCGACGGACGTAACTTATTTTACGTCCCATAAACTTTCACCCATTATTTTTTTGGTTAGATAGTATTTTCCATATTTTATATGGTCTGACTGTGATTTTTGAGCAGGAAAACATTTTTATGATGCTTACGACACTTAACACATTCAAAAAATATAAAATAATTCGGTTACACAAGTAAAAACTCAAGAATAACTGAATTATTTTATGGAAAAGTATTTACACAAGTATAAAGCTTAGATCTACATTATATCATCATAGATAGAGGCTAACCATGGGAATGATATTAGTTATTTTAGATGTTATTATATTGCTTAATGTGCTTCGAGTTTAGTTAAACTCTTTAATTTTATTATTCGAAAATTACTTTTATTATTTCAAATCACATCTGACTATCATAATTCAACTAAGTTATATGAAAAAGTCAACAACTGGTTGTGAAAAAAGGAATTTCCCTAACGATAAAGAATACATTTTATTGGAATAACATGGAGATTGTTTCTGATCGCCCAGGGCCCGCGCTGTGGAAATGTTTGTTCTCTTCTCCCGTATTGCCTTATTACAGTGGGAAAACATCATAATGTTACCATAATATTATAAAGTAATTGATATGTAACTAGTTTCAATATTTGAATTATGAAACTAGTTACAAATTTTGGATTGGGGTAAGAGTTATATAGGAACGTTATTTAAATTTTATATACTCGGTACGTTATACTCAGTACGCTAAGGAAAAATTATGAAATGGTACAAAATGGATTAAAGATTTACCTCTAGCTCAAGTTTAGGACTTTGGTATAAGTTGTTGGAGAAGTGACAGTAGTCATTAGTAGAAGGCTACATGTAAAGGCATGCTAAGCTAAAAAAGTATTACCTCAAACATAAACCAGGGGCAAAAAGAACATAATTGTATGTACATAAGTTTTAAGGTTTATGGGGTTTGTTACAAATAAACTATTTTTACTAAAATCTATCCTTTGGATTTATCGTCTGTTACAAGTAAAAGATAAAGTAATAAGATTTTATCCATTATATTTTATACATATTATACTTATGCTTCTTATATTTTAGAATAATCCTGTAACTTCCGTTTTATTATTATGATTTTAAAATGGAATAAAGGGAACGTGTCATAATCGGATTACCTGAGTTTGATCTGTTATTATAAAACAGGATTGTGTGGGAGTCACCTTTTTGATGTTCACCTTAAAACTCAAATTATTTTTTGAGATTTAAGGCTAATATAAAATTGGGCATTCATAGCACAGTCCATTTATATGTAGACACTGGAATGACTTCTCGCGTCACCGAGCGGAGTACACGTTTCCAGTGTGGGAATATAATGCGTGTTTTCATAACAAATTGAAGTAATTAAATAGGATTTTGATCCCCCCTCGTGCACTTTACAAAAAAAACCCGTGAACTAGCGCAGAAACGCGTTTCAGTTTTCGATAAGTACCTACTTTTGACATTGGAAATGTTTTTTCGTTCGCTCCAGTGTAGGCTCGGATTTCAGAAGTATTTCGAAAAAGTGCGATCCCCTTATATCTTGGAGAGTTGTGAAGATATTATTACACAGGCTCAAAAGATGCGTATTCACGATAGCTATAAGGTGCAAAAAGAGTTATTTGAGAAAGTAAAAAACGAAAAAAGTTATGGCGGAAATAGTGATTTTTCTTTATTTTGGCACTCGATATTTTGGAAACGAAGAATGATATCAAAAATTTGAGATAAACGCCTCTGGTAGATATGTTATTGATTGTACTGTAGGTTCTTGGTGGAAATTCATGTTTCACAGTAATAACACACAGGACTTCTTGCACTATTTCCACTTTAATAAGTATTTTACATTAATTTTAATATATTACACGACCGGTTTCGACAAAGTCAAATACTTATTAAAGTGGAAATAGTGCAAGAAGTCCTGTGTGTTACTGTAAACGCCTCTGGATTTAGTCAGCTACAATTTGAAAACTAAACAAAGACGATCGGGTTAAGGGTTCGCCCTGTAGAACCTTTTTGAAATATGTCAAGTTTTTTCGAATTCCGTAGATTCATTTCCAATGTGCTCGATAGTCGTGTGAGGCACGAAACACGAAAGTGATTGTATACAAAAAACGACACTCTCGCGCAAAACGTACCTACGGAAAATCTACAAACTATGAGACTCTACGTCATGAGAAGACGTGTTATCAGTGTAAGAATGGAGAATGTTTACTAGTTTCCATTATAATTAATGGTAATAATGAACTGACATAATATAATTTAAAAATTAATATTGTATTAAATGATGTAATCGAATGGTCGAATTATAATAATCTCAATGTTAATATTAAAAAAACGATGTTTATCCAATTTTACAGGTAAGGACTTATGTGATAATTACGACAACTCAATATTAAAAGAGGCTAAAGACGGTAAACTTTCTGGGAATAACTATCGATAACAATTTATCATCGCAGACACGTATTGATAAAACTTGCAAAAAAATTAACCGTTATGTTTATGTCCCTAGTAGCCTATTCAAAAACGGCCACTGCTGAAGCAGCATTAATGGCCTACCGTGCTTTTGTCAGTACTGAGATATGGCTGACTATGTGGGGCAACTCTGTGGATATAGCGCGTTTATTTATTGGATAAAAAAAAATGTATCCGAGCTATCTCTGGAGCCCATCCTATGGAATCATGTCGTCCCCTTTTCAGGAAGTTAAATATCCTTACACTGCCTTGTTTATACATTTATGAGATAAGCATATTAGTTAAAAAACATATTTCAGAATATTGTACAAGAAAATTTCCGGCTCTATATAGAAATACGAGGTATCCTGACCATTTAGTTTTACCAAACTCAAAAACGAGTTTGGTAAACTAGCTAGCAAGGGGTGTTATAATATGTCAATAAAAATGTATAACAGATTACCCAAAGATATAAAAGAACTTCCACAAACAATTTTTAAGAAAAAGTTTAACGATTTTTTGACAAATAAATGTTTCTATTCGTTGAATGAATTCATGTGATGAATATATAACTACTACTTTTATAATAAAATTTAAATAATTTGCTTTGTGCTATGTAGGTATGTAACGTATTGACTTTATTGATAATAATAATATTTATTATTTTATATAGTCTTTTTTTAAATAATGATTAGTATGATATTGTATAGTTATAATGTGACTTATTTAGTATGATGGTTTTTAAATTTTGTATTATAAAATTTTAAGATTTCCACGCCCTACGGGCAGAAATTGTGTCCAAATTGTGTAATTCTACATATTGTAACAACTCTGTCACTAATTTCTGGAAATAAATTGATTGATTGACTTAAACGTAATCTTTCTGTATTATCTGTGGAAAATAAAAAATACTCGTGGAAGAATGATTTCGATACGTCAATCACTTTCCCAGATATTTAACTTTAACATGGCGCAGACGGAATACAAAGCGGTGGGTAGTGCGGCGCGAACTCCGGGCTGTACGACCGAGGCTGTATGGTAGCGTGATGAAAAATTTTCGTATCTTTTAACGCGTATAAGATATCAACTACCTACTTAATATTTGATCGTTTCAATTCTCTGATTTTTCTTCGATTCGATCGATCGAATCGAAGAAAAATCAGTTAATCTGTATACATAGTAACTTTTCTGTAAGTTTGAAATGTAGTTATTTACATACAACATGCTCCAAATATACCAAAAACATTTGTTATTACCGACTCTCTTAGTAATTACAAATATTCGTTAAGAACAATAATATAGATGACGTCAAAAGAAGACTTTTGTATTGAAATGCCGTGACCCAATCGAACTGCCGAACTTGTGTTGCCCTTTGTTCGCCAACTCTATGGATATTAATTGAAATCTCGACTGAATAGTAACAATATCACTCGGGACATATTTAGATAATTAATTAGTTTACGGAAGTCAAGTTGTGAAATTGCACGATATAATTTCATCAATTTAAACGAGTAAACCTAAGTAGCAAGTAAAACATTTGACAATTCTTGAAAATGATAAATTATTGATAATTTCTTGTTATATTAAATAGGATTGGTAGTGGTCGTTAATGACATCGATGTTGAAGTGGCTTTAAACAAATATATTACGAAAAAAACTTTGAAAAAATCACTTCGTTAGTATTCCTTGGCGAAGCTGTGTGATGTCGTTGGTTTAGGTAATAATGGTCTTTAGGATCAGTTCACATCACGACGATAGGCGACGCTACGCGCTCTGCATTTTTAAACATAGCTATTTAAAATTGAACTTTATTCACAACACAAAAAATTGTAACACGTTTCATATGACATCAGTCGTACACTCCACATGCGCTGTGCAGCGCGGTGAAACCTGACATTCGAACACTTACAATGAAACGTGTATCTTCTTGTGTAATTAATAAAGGTGCATTTGGAATGGAAATCTTTAAAATTCAGCATCATGTCGTTTCGGTGTGTATTGACCCCAAAGACTTTAATAATGCGCGTAGCAGTAAGCTGGTATTACTGACACTACTCCATTTACCACTTGGCAAATCTAAAAGCATTAACACACGTACGGATTTGGTACGGAGCAGACCACGGATATGGTTGCCAACTTAGTTGTTTCTCCCTAAAATTAGGGGAAAAATCCTCTATGTGTAGATGTCTTAAGGGCTATTTTTACAGGTTTGTACTTTTTTTTAAAATTAAATTACGTTATTGAACTGTTATATCGATATGAAAGATAACAGTTCAATAACTTTTGGAAGTATACAAGAATACTGCACTCTCAATATATAAAAGGATACTACATGGTCAGAATTAAATTACAGAACATTTTTTTTATTACTCGCATAACAGTTTATTTAGGTTTCTTCTCTTCTTTAATTTATTTTCATTGTCAGTGGAGCTTCCGCCACTTTTCTCTATCTTTCACTAGTACCTCTCTATAGGACATGACATTTACATTATCAACAAGTTGACTATATTTTTTCCTTGGCCTTTCCCTACCCCTCTTTTCTTCTATCTTTTCGTCTATTATCGTCCTCATGAATGTGTCATGTCTTATAAGATGCCTAATCATCTTTCCTCTTCTATTTTATACAGTTTTTAATATGTTTCTCTTTTCTCCTATCATCTGTTGCACGTATTCGTCATATAAGTTTGGTGAGAAATATTTTTGAGAGTTGTAACACTGCACAAAAATACACTGAAAAGAGAACTCTGTGCTAATACAATAGACCTGAAAATCAAACACACATCATAGTCTAATGGTCTGCTCCAGACCAAATCAGTACGTGTGTAAACATTCTTAGGTTTAATTTCGTTACTGGAAAGAAACGAATGAGGGTTTTCATTTTTTTTGCCGTTAGATTAGACCCAACGTGCATAAATCGTAATCTGGTGCCGAAAGTGGTATCGAAAACTGTCAATAAGAAATTTTCGACTCTTTCTCCGTCACCAGGCAGCGCATCGTGTTTAAATCGGGTCTGTCGTGTCAAACATCTGTCAAATCTCACAAATTCAAAAACCCTCATTGAATCTAAGTTTCGCCTAAGTAGTATTATCATATTATCTCATTACTCATCCAGTGAATATACCTATAGTTTAATGTGCCATAATTAATGTAAGTATGACAATTACTGAGCAATACATTACAGGCTTGTCAAACGACTGATAATATGTTACAGCTTATTATCTATTCGCGGTAAGAAGACAGTAAATATCAATAAATTACGCGTACATTTTATGTCAAAATGGCTTACTGTAATTGTTTAATTAATAAACACGACTTATGCGTCATTGGTAAATTTTGTTAATATTTTTTAGGGCCTCGTAGTTTACGTCTTGGAACTCTTATGGTTTCGTCGTGTCCGTCCGTACGTCCATCTTCAGCTTCCCGTCTAAACGGTTAGTTTTCAGATTTTTCGACCCAGCCGTAGAGGGAGGGCACCCTATTTTAACAAAAAATCGCTTTAATGCTTGATATCTCGCAAACGGATACCTAAATCAAAAAATCATCTTAACAACCTCTCAATGTTTTTAAAAGTTTTTTTTTTTTTTTTTTTTTTTTTTTTTTTTTTTTTTTAATATCTTATGATACCCTACACTACGGGGTAGACGCGAGAAAAAAAAACATCCTCACTTAACGTGCAAGTAACGCAACGCAACGCAAACGCAACGCAAACGCAAGTAACGTTAAAAGTTTTTGAGGTAACCTACCTCAAAAAAAAACTTGAGAGGTGTCAAGGGACACCCGGATGGAACGAAGTTCCTTTCGATTAATTAGTGAAGGAATTGTAATAAAATTTTATTTTTTTTAAGTTATAATATTTTTTTTTATTATTAACAAATATAATGTAATATAAACTTAATCAGTAGGCTCAATTTTAGTAATAATTGGCTTGTGGTAAAAAAATGAAGGGAATTTATAATTTATTCCACGTCGCACGGCTTACAACTATAGCAAAAAGTGTCGTTACAACTTTTGGTCTTAATTTTTTCCGTCTAGCCCGCCTGCGCATCGCGCGATAAGGAACTTCGTTCCAAAAATTGCATGATTTTATTTTATCACTTTGTCGACGTAGTGAATACATCCATGCAATGTTTCATCTTTCTAGCACTAACCGTTTGGACGATAAGCCGAAGACCGACGGACGGGCATGACGAAACTATAAGGGTTCCGAGACGTGGACTATGGAACCCGAAAAATGGACATATTGTGGCAGATTGACCAACGTCCAAACCAAACCAACGTAACAAAACTATACCTATCGAACGCACGGTAGTGTGTGTAAATAATCTGAGGTAGTGTGTGTCGTTGTTATTTTTATAATATTATGTCTTACTAAGCATTACTTAATAAAAGATTGCACACCTTCCTACACATAAACTTTAATTACCGGCCAAATTTAATTCTCATCGGTACGCGAAATTATTCTCGTGAAACTGGGCTCGAAGATTTTGCCCTACGTATTAATATATAAAATATGTATATAAATTAGTATACATATTTTCATTAAACCGCCTACAAAAACAGAGAGGTGTTATAAGTTTGACGTGCCTATCTGTATCAGTTTATGTTATCATGTAGCTTCACTTATAATACGATCAAAGTAAAATGATGATTTTGTGAGGACAGAATTATTAGGTAAGTAAGTATCCTGTTATACATTTTATAAGTGCACTGGGTAGGCGGAATCACATATAACATAATAGAGGAAAATAAAATAATAGGTCCAAGAGTAGTAATTTATTACAGAACGAGTAAAATGCAGTCTGAGCTCACAATCGAAAAAGTAAAAAATCTATTTATCTTCCCTGCCTTCAAAGGGAATAGCGGATCGTAGCGCTCAATAGAAACAAATATATGGAGGTAAAAGATTAATGGCTTAAAAGTTAAACTGTCGACGATTTTTGCATATAATAACCAAAATACAGTTTATGCGAAGGGTTTAAAACTTTTTTTGCCACGCTTTTAGGAAACAAAACTTTTTTTGCACGCATAAAAATATAATAATATGTATAAGGCTAAGAACTCACGGAGCGGTTTTCACCCGCGCTCGCTGCGGTTGCGGGGCCCCAACTTCTGTAGAATGCAGATATGTATGTAACAATTAAAGCACAACTCACGGCGCGTTTTACGCCCGCGATGCGCGCGGTTGTTCGCGGGTCCCGCTGCACCGGCGGGCAGGTTGTAGAATAGCGCGGACCGCGGTCACCCGCAGTCTCGGGCGCAGCCAGCAGCGCCCGCGCGCTCTGCGTTCGGTTTGCAAGCGAAATTCACAAATTCTATTGTAAATATGTATTTTCCTTTTTGCAACCGCGCGTCCTGCGATCTTCGCCCGCCACGTTTGCGGGCGATAATCTCAACCGCGGCGGTTGCGTGACCGCGCAGAACCGCGGTCTCGTGAGTTTAGAAATATAACCGCAGTTCGACGACCGCGGCGGGCACGGGAAAAAACCGCTCCGTGAGTTCTTAGCGTTACGCTGTTTGTCCACTGTCACCGTCAACGGGACGTCATCGAGATCGAGATTATTTCAGGCCGAGAATAAGTTGACGTGACGGCGATTGTTTGTCCACCGCGACGATCTCGGTGGTTCAGTATGTTCTTACTGTGTATTACATTAATAATATGTAAATTGTACTGATTACATATTCAATTTTCTGGTCCATCTCCTTAATGTTCGGCTCCAGAAAGACATTTATGTCATGCATTTCTTTCCAAAATTTTATGTTTGGATGCATCCTTAGTTTTATCCCTCAAACATCATATTAACGTTCGGCAAGTTCTATTAATGAATAAATGGCGTATTTAAATTATTGGTCATTTTTATTATCTTGTTGTTATATTCTCAGTGACGTCCCAGTGACGGTGGCGGTGGACATACGGCCATGTATGTGTCGCTAAATCGGCGGCGTCATCTCGTTCTCGTTGACGTCTCGTTGACGGTGGGACAAACATCCTAAGGCCGCTTGCACCCGCCGACCGCAACCGTCAACGGGACGTCAACGAGAACGAGATTATTTCTGGTCGAGATTAGATTGAGGGACGGGCGTGCGGTGGACAGACGGCTATACTAAATGTATGTATCGCTACTTCGGCGCCGTCATGTCTTTCTCGTTGACGTCCCGTTGACGGTGGCCGTGGACAAACAGCGTAAAGGGATTTAACGCGTCACGTCACGGTTACATAAGCAAAATATTGAAAAGCGACATATTTACGCAACGCTAACTTTTTTTGCCACGCTTTTAGAATCGACGCAAACTTGTGGTCCACAAGCAACTGCACGCGCCCTCGCTAAACAGCCGAGTCGCTCGTCTGCGGCGAATATATATAACACTTCCAAAACTCAAGTACGGATTCAATAACATAAGCAGTAAATCATGTGCCCGAAGCTTCCGCTATGGATTTTTGTAAGCGTTATTTTATAAGTGTATGAACAAAATATATGTATGTCAAAGACGCGTCGCAGTCTCTTGTCGCCCGTCTACGCTGAGCAAAAACTAAACAAAATATTTTACCGACAGGTTTATGCAACTAGCTAACGTTTTTTGCCACGCTTTTAAGCGAGATGTGTATATTTTTACAATAACGATGTATTTTTATTTATGTAGGTTAGATTTTACGCTGGCTGACTTCAAAATGTTCGCGTTATTAGTACTGCATTCGCACTTCTGTATAAATCTGTTACACTTACTTCCATCAAATTAATATTTTACTAAAGTAAAAAGTTACTGCATTTTACATGCAATTTTATGTTACAAATGTTTTTTTAACCAAATGTTTTATACAGTTAACTTAAAATATTATAACGGCCTTCTGGGTTTTAATTTCATTGACTATGGTACAACATATAAAATCACAGGTATATTATATTATTTGTCAACTAGGTGTTTTCCGGGACTTCGTAGACATAATCCTGCGCTAACCGTTTATTTTCCTGCGATAAAAAGTAACCTCTATGTTCATCCCCGTGGTCTAAGTTTATATCTGTACCAAATTTCATCAACATCAGTCCAGTTTCTGCGCCTATTCAATGCAAGCAAACAAATCTTTCCTCTTTATAATATTAGTCTAGACTCTAGATAGAAGAGTCTCTTCCTCATTCGATTTTTGGTTTTATCAATTGTCAAATCACTACGACGCTAGTGGTTTCCTCTTAAAAATTTGTCACAAAATCGCTTGTTAACACGTCACTACGATCCCACTGACAGTACACGAACTTAAAACACACCTCTTTTTATTCCTCGAAACTTCTATCCCTAGTGGTATGAAGTTCGCGCAAGTTTCTGCAAAAATCTCTAATTTGGTCCCCCGAAGTTGTTACGTCATAGTTCTGTTGAACAAATCTTCAGCCACTTCAATTCTCTAGAGGTTCGCTAAAGTCGGGCCGCACTTGTAGCACGTATACAACATTCTTTAACTTATATTAAGACTATTTTTACACTGAACTCAAGTGAACTGATTAGGTCATCGCATGAAGTTTTCGTGGCCGCGTATAGTTATTAAAGTGGCTTGGTATTGGCTTGCTATTATTGTGAGATCTTTTACGGAAAAGCCTTATGATTAGTTATTATTGCATTTTGTACTGCCTCTCGGGTATTGAATTTTTTTCCCGCCAAGAAGTTATCCAAATTCTGGAAAAAGTAGTAGTCTGTAGGCGCAAGGTATGGTGAGTAGGGCGGATGACGGAGAGCTTCCAACCCCAGTTCTTGCAACTTGGAGACCGTATGCTGTGCAGTATGAGGTCGCGCGTTGTCGTGCAGGAGCAGCGGAGACGAGCGATTGACCAATGCTGGTTGGAGATGTGCCAGCTTCTCCATCATTGTGTTCAGTTTTTCACAGTACACATCTGCAGTAATGCTCACCCCGTAAGAAGCTGTGACGAATTACACCGGCGCTAGACCACCAAACAGTGACTATCACTTTTCTAGGGGTAAGTTTTCGTTTAGGGCATTGTTTAGGTGCTGAACCAGGATCCAACCAACTTGCTGAGCGCTTGCGGTTATCAAACAGATTTTTTTTTTCATCGCAGGTAACAATGAGGTTCAAAATTCCTTCATTTGTGAGTCTGTTGAGCAGTGCAAGGCACGTCTCGACGCGTACTTCGCGCTGGCGATCATTGAGTTCGTGGGGCACCCATTTGTTAAGCTTTTTTACCTTGCCAATTTGACGCAAATGGACTAATATTGTTTTGACGATAACGTCGAAAGCTGCTGCTAATTCAGCCGTAGATTGTGTATCATCAGCTTCCACAATCGCCTTTAATTCGTCATTGACGACCAAAGTCTTCGGACGACCGCGAGGTTCATTTTTCAGGTCGAAATTTCCAGAACGGAAGCGAGCAAACCAATAACAGGCGGTGCGTTGGTTTGTAGTGGTAGCTCCATAAACGTCGTTGATGTTGCGTGCCGCTTGTGCCGCGTTGCTGCCACGACGGTACTCATATGCCATAATTACTCGAATTTTTAACGTATCCATGATGACGAAAAAGATTGAAATGCGATGAAAATGTAACACTAATCAATAAACAAATGACTACTTTTTGAAAAAGAATTCCATGTTTTTAAAATAAAATTAATTTAAAATTAGAATTCTTAGCCAAGCAAAAATTATTTTGATTTGAAATGGCCAGTTCTGCAGAACGGCAATTTCATAGGTAAAGACCTATTATAACTAGATAAAATATTATATTATGATCAGCATATTTTTTTTTATTCCTACCAAACATTATAATTATTGTTATATATTCCCGGCAAACAACAGCGCGCAGCTTCGAACAAACCATCGTATTTCTTGCACTTTATTTTTTGAGCCGAAACAATTTGTCGCTTTACGAGTAAATCTGCGAAGGCCAGGACTTATAGACGGGAGCGTGGGTGGGTTCCTCAGGCGTTAAATGTTATCGCTACTTTGGTTTACGAGTTCTCGGGTTCCGGACAAGGAAAACTTTTCCATCTGTTTATGTAATATATTTCGGTTCTTTTAAGTTACAAAGACGGAAAATAACATAATATTCTAGGCGTAAATAAATAAATAAAACTTTGTATTCGGTGGTGGTTATCTTATACTATAAACGAGAAATTCTTGTATATATATAATCGGAAACGGCTCCAAGTGATGAAATTTAGTATGTAGTCATTGCAGGGGGTTTTGGGAGAGAAAAATCGATACAGCTAGGTCTTATTCCTGGAAATAGCGCATTTTAGATATAATATTTTGCTTTCGTCGTGAAGCAATAATATATCAATAATTTTGACTTAATTTTAGTCCAAATGGCAATTTGGTATGCGTACTTATAATTTTTGCGTTGTTGGTTGGTTTCGAATCACGGTCAGTCGAATATTTTTGGGTTTCTTTATCTACTAGAATTCCGAACTAAGCTCGGTTAGCCAGGTTCTTAAGATAATATTAACTTAGGCCTTTCCATCCGCTATTGGATGATTTATACAGTATTCTCCGAGTGAAGTAACCATTCTTGAAATACCGTAGTGCCTGGGACAGTCGGTTTTTAAATGTCGTATGGTTGCCCAAGCACATACGGCATTCTCACAACCTAGTCAGCATAGTCCAGAGGAATGACTGGTCAATACGTCTGGGGCCAACCATGTGCGGGTTACTTCACCGTCCGTATAATGTATTTGAGATCTGAAAAAGTCTCATTAGTACACGCCACAACCTGGGAATAGAACCTGCACTCTCTCGAGTGCGAATCAAACGGTCTACCCACTAGGCCACGGAGCTCTCTCTATTTAAGATGTTATGACAAGAATTATTCTCATCGGAATCATCCTATGCATACGTTTTCTGCGCGCCACTCTTACCACAATGTACAAGGAGGTTCAAGCTTGGTGTAGAGACAGCAGTCAGGCAAGCCCGTAGATGGTAGTTTGTTACATAAATTGTCGTTACCTATTTACTCTGCTTACATTTATTATAGGCTGAGCTATACTCACTCTGCACGACATGCACGGTGACAGACGCTGCTTTCGCATTGGCCGGCACGCAGGTATAGTTGCCAGCGTGGCGAGGCTCCGCCTTGCCAATCATCAGCTCGCTGGTTTGACGACCGTTGTGGACGCTTACGCCATCTATAACAGAGTGATTATCACTATCACTTCCGAAGTAAGTAAATACCTGTCTTTAAGGGGTTTTCTAAGATCTTTTTGCGTCTTAGCACTTTACAATGCCGTGTCGTACGTTTTCTAATAGTCTGAGCTATAACGATGCGACATTACAATGATTGTGTGTTTGAACCCTGAATATAGTGCTTATCATAATAAATAATAGCTAACAGGTGATCAAATAAGTTTCGTACCAACCTCAAGAGGAAATAAAAGATAGGTACTCTAACAGAATCTCTCTGAATTGTCTAAATTCTGATTCTAGGGAACGGTATAAGATTTGGAGAAATTATTTTCTTATAATTCTCAAGTTGTTGAGTTTAGAAAGCAAACTTTTTAATTTACTGCCTATGGAAAAATTGGTCGAAGAAAGTGACACTAGATAATAATAATAGCTTCCCACACCGATTTCGGTGACGGTGGCCAGTTTCATTGAAACCAGGCCAGCTCGCAGGAGTTATTTTTTAGTGCTCAAGTGTGTGCCCAGTATACAAGAGCAGTCTCTCCACCTTTACTCTCGTACCCCAGTGGGACGGATAACCGACACGACTGGCGAGAGATCAGGTGCAGGTCCGACTTTTTACATGCCCATTGTCGAATGGATCATCTTTCTTGTCAGACAATCATGTGATCAGCCTGCATAGTCGTAACCAAACTTGGAAACAGCATTTTTTGTTGTTCCAATGCGAGAATCGAACCCGAGTCGACAGCCAAGCTCTCACCACTAGATAACGGAGCCTGTTAATATAGTGTCACCGACAAAACACTATTATAACCAAAACTGACGTAACATAAAAAGTAAAATATAAGCCCGTTGTGAGATACCGCAAATAATTGCAGCACATCTTAGCTAGTACTCACGCAAAACTACTTCTTACTGGAACAATAATGTTCACTTGTTTCAAATAATACACCACGTACGATGTACGAGGATGGAATAAAATAATTTTAAAATTCAATCCGCAGCCGGTAATGTTGTATTAAATTTGATTTTACAATCCTATTTGAGTAAAACGCCTTGGTGTTGGCGCGATCGGGCTACTACTAATCAGTTTTCATACATTTTGAGTTGCCACGACTGGATACAGCTTTTATGATACGCTTTTTTATGAAATGGATGCAATCGAGTAAACGGATCGCCTGATGGTTTGTTAGGAAGTAACCACCCGCAACACCAGAGGAATCAGGTACTAGTGAGTTGTCGGCCCTTATGACGTGCTCCTATTGGCTGATAGCGGTAGCAAAAATGTAAGAAAATTATGTTGCGGTAGCGCGCGGTTACAATCGGTTGCCCATGTGAACAGAGCCTTAAACGGTCCTCATATAAGTTACAAAGCAATCCAAAGGCAATTCCCTGCCTTTGGATTCGATTGAAAAGGAAAATATTATTGTTTCCAGTATCTATGCTCAAGAATTAGGTCGTCTTTATGTTGCGTTCCTATTTCATGATTGTTTCAAAACATTGAGAAAAATATCATCTTTGTACTGTGCTCTAGCTTAACTTAAGTGCATACTTCCCAAAATATGTTCTTGTAAACTATTTTTATAAGAGCATAAAAAATAAATAACACGTCCGGATGACTTTATTTTTCTTTAATAGACTTTATTCAGTTTAAAGAAATACATACAGTTTTAACAAGTCGATATCTGGACTGAGACAGGAACTCTAAAAACCCTGAATGTTTCATATATACCTTTTAAAAAACATTATCTTCAATGTTCATAATACAAAGGGTTATAAAGTATTATAAAAATGTTACATACATACATTTAATTAGCATTAACTTAGAAAAATCAGAAGTATTATGGATGCCTGTGAACATTAAAAGAATAAATATTTTATTGCTAAACATATTTAAGATTACACTGCTATTTAAACCAGACGAAATTACAAGAACCATAAAATACTGAGAAATAATATTTTATTATTTTTCGAAATGGAATATAATGTATTGCATAAAAGCATTATTTTGTAAAAAAGTGATAATATGTATAATAAGTCACGATATTTTTATTTTGAACGTACCTTATTATACGAATGAGGTATTGAAAAAAAAAGAAAAGAAACCTCCCAAGTATTCTTATTAGAAGCTGTGACTTCCACTTTGACTCTGTCAAAGCAAAATCTATTACTAACGTAAAGCAGTGTGCCAGAACTTACGACAAATGCATTTGACTCGACTACCCCAGACTAAACAACTTTGTGGTCAAACAGATGTATCAAGAAACCGTTCAGAAAAGTTGCACGTTGAATGTCACGAGCACATTCTAGATATCATGGCCTTACAGAAAAGTGGCGTGAACTAATGTCATGTATTTCACTGAATTCGAAATCATTCAAATCATATTTTACTCCTTTGACGGTCTAATTATATAAAGACTTTTTCTACTTACTCAGATCATAGTTGATCATTCTGTTCTCGAAGTACCAGAACACGTAAGAGGGTGGTTCCGTAGACCGCTTGACGATGCACACCAGCTTCAGCATGGAGCCTTCGTGGATGATCTTCTCAGATTCACCCACTATCTCCGCGTATGCCGCTGAACACAAGATTTTAGATACATAAATTGAAATTTATATCTTTTACCTAATTTTTGTCAAAAACTTGACATCTGATAGCATACACTTTAGTGTTTAAGTTATTTATTTTTATAAAAGAACATAATTTTAGCAATTATTATTGTAATCGCTCTTAGTTTAGGCGAGAAAGCGTTAGTCACTACTCTAGATCGATGGAGTGAAAAATTTAATGCTTCTTTAAACACTCTATCCTATGAGTTATCATAAGTAGTATAATCATCATCATATTATATATTATTAAGTGAAGCAAAAATTTTCAGTACAGTTTTACGAGAATTGTGCGTACGGAGGAGTATGATATTTCGCACATTTAAAGTTTATGTAGAGGAAGGTGTGCAGAAAGCTAATATTTTTTTAAAATAATGCTTAGAAATAGATACAATTAATAAAAATAACAACAATACACACTACCTCAGATTATTAACACAAAAGAACCTTTATAAAGTTTAAACTTAAAAATGTTGCTATTATAGGGGCTAATTTCAACCACAGAGCAACCACTAGTTTGTTGAAATAGGGAAACATACATTCATGATATTACATCCTTCCGTACACGAGCCGATGAAAAAGCTACAAGCTTTGCTTTAGTATTAAACGGAATAGTGTTGCAAATACAATTAAGTGAAAATGCAATAAAATATTTATGTAGATAAATTTAAGACTAACCCACTTACCAACTAGGACCAATTTAAAAAATATGCTGGTGGGCGGATGTGTGGGTACTTGACACTCGTAGTAGCCCGCGTCCGCCGACGTCGCGAAACGGATGTGCAGCGCCCAGTCCTGAAAAAATTAACATGATTAGAATATGAATGGAACGTTGGATGAATTTCTATGAGACTTTGGAAAAATACAAGAACTAATAGACTAGAATCCTCATTACAAACTAGTTTATGCCCGCGGCTCCGCCCGCGTAAATACGGTATCTCAGGGGAACACTGTACTTTTTTGGGATATAGATACTAGACTACCTTATCAAAATCCGTTCAGTAGTTTTTGCGTGAAAGAGTAACAAACATCCATACATACATACTATAATACCATACCAAAGAAAATTAGTATTTAGTAGGATGTGAATGTGAGTTTAATTGTTTGGTTGTTACGCTTTCACGTAAAACTACTTAACTGGTCAACATGAAATTTAACACAGATATAAAGTAGACCATGGAGAAAGAAATTTATCGCAGGAAAATGTACAGCTCCCGTGGAATACTGTATTTACGCTGGCGAAGCCGCGGGCAAAAGCTAGTATTTATATAATTTAGGTGTGACACACTTAAAGGTACGAGTATAGCTCATTTTAAACTACGCTTTTGCTATATAGTATAGCAAAGAAGGACCTAATGCTATACTTATATTTATAGTATATAGCAAGCTCAGTATGGTTGTGTCACTCGTTTCGCTTGCGTGACGGCCGGGGGTGAGGGAGGAGGAAGAGGGCAGCCGCGATATAGCACAGCATGAACTCGGCGTATCGCATCATTTTATAGCGTATAGTAAGCCAATAATATATAGTACAGTACAGTGTGAACGTGTCCATTACAATGTATGGTGTGCAATATTGTTGTGCTATAAGCTTTATACTATATGCTATTATATTAATATTATATAAATTCTTGTTTATAAATATATTGTTAATCTGAATGAAGGCGGAAAAAGTTTTTCTGGGTTCCTGGATCATGGATGTGTATTAAATATAATGAATAGTATATTAAAAATCTTAAATATGTGTATTGTGTATAGTATAAAAGTATAAAATATTTTGTTGGCACTGGACCATTGACGTGGTGTTGAAGTGTAATAACTGTAAATAAAACTGCAAAAGATTTAAATTTTTTTTTAATTAAAATAACAAGCAAATTTTCAGTCGGATAAGGCAAGTATTTTCTTATAACTTTTTTATTTTACGTAATCATTGTATCAATAAATGAAATGCAACAACATACACAAGAGTACATATAAATACGAATAAAAGCCAACGATAAAAATACAATAAATTACCTTCACATGTCGTCCGTGGGCTGAAAAAAACCTGCTGTCCGCACTGTAAGTAACGAGTCCCACGGACAGCAGCGAGTAATCTTTCCTTCGGATCCACGTGACCTACAAAACATTCATCGATTTCGTCCAATTCGAAACGCTTTAAAGTTTTATGACGTCCATAAAATGTCGCTCGAGTACACGACACGATATACTAGAGAGACAATAGACGCTCACGAAATGTTGTCACCTCCAATTATTAAATCGTAAAGTATAGGCACAGAATTTTGTCTGAACTCTAAATTTAATGCCCATACGAATACATTTTTTGCTTCATATAATTTTATGTATCCAATAGAAATTAAATCGTATTTTCATTAGTTGAATTTTTGTTTTAGTACTTGAAATATGCTCAAATTATAGTTTCCATGATTTGCCTAACAGTAGACATATGGACCATACTACCAATAGTACCAACCGGCATGACGCTACCGATTGGATTATTTTGAAATTGACATAATCAGCCCAATTTACGCCCATACGTAATTAGTTTTCACTGATCGAATCGGTAACGTCATGCCGATTGGACGATAGGCAGGCTACACTTTAAAGACATCCCCACAAAGTGCCTGCCAGAGCTATTAAGGAATGTTTTTATAGAAGTAATTCAGGAAGCGTGCTTATATTTTATAGCAGTAATTTATGGAGTCTCCTAACTCTGAGTTTACCATTTATGCCTTCTTATTCTTAGATTTTATAGTCTTTATTAAATTAGTGGACATAAATACAGTAACAGCAAAATTTTATCCCCTAGTAAACTATTGATGGATCCATTTATTGTCACTTCTAAAACTAGTCCGTATAATATGGTTACGTCCAAATAGATAACGTAAATATTAAAGATAGTAAAAATACCATCCCGAACGAATCCAGAACTGGGATATTATATGAAATACTGAAATACTTTGTAATTGAATAAATAATGCTTCAAAGCTTGGAAAAATTGAGATTTACTCAGTGAATAACAAATATAGGACTTAACAGTTGAAAAATAAATCTGGTTAAATAACAATTATTATTTTTCGTTGTTCTCGGCTAACGAATCGTTAGTTTTTGCTGTCGTAAGCCATTTTAGTACATTACCCTATTATTTACCATAAAGTAAATAACAATATGAACCATTGAATTTCTATGTAATATTTAAATATTTGTGCCTTGTTACCTTATAGTAAATAACAATATTAACTATTGAAAATTTAGTTATGATTGAAGTTAACACTGTTCTTAAGAGATACATCTACATATTCTTGTAAAACTTTTTAAATACTTATCTAACTTTATCCTTTAAGCTACGTTATACAACTTCAATAATGCTTACCGTGTTTTCTGTTATGTCACTGACTTCGCAATGAAGCACAGCTGTTGTTCCTATCTGAGCTATAACCGTAGTGCAGTTATCAGTTAAAAATATACCAACTTTTCCACCTTTCCCACCTAACTTATTAACTCCCGACGCTGCTGAGTCTCTGTACATTTTCTTAACTTTATTTATAGATTTTGACAGCGATGTTTCATCTATTTCTAGAACGATTTCTTTATTTCGATCGTGATAGTTGTTATTGTATTTTTCTTGATTTGCTATTTCTTCGTCTATTATGTTGTCGATATTTATTATGTCTTCGTTATTATTATTGTCTAGTATGGAGGATACTCGGAGAGGTTTTGGTAGCTTGGGATATGGTGTGTGTGTTGAGGCACTAGTGGAAAATTGCTCCGTAGAATCTTCACCATCTATGGTGGTGTAAATAAGAGTTGTCTGAGTGGACGATGTAGTAGTTGTAGTTGTTCTTCTCCTGTGACCTGAAATTTAAGTAGTTTTTAACGTAAATATTAAACAAAGCACTCTGTCTCCA
Organism: Phengaris alcon alcon; assembly: GCA_037179445.1. NCBI lineage: Eukaryota > Metazoa > Arthropoda > Insecta > Lepidoptera > Lycaenidae > Phengaris > Phengaris alcon. The sequence continues at coordinate 209,962 of JAYRCH010000515.1, forward strand.
TGTCAAACAAAGTTTAGTTGTTTATTGAATACAATACAACGATAGTAAAATCATAATATTGAGTGCACGCCTACACTAATTCTATTGAAAAAATATTCATCATATTTCACTGAAATAAAAATATATTACGACACACTGATGGATGTAGGAACGGGAAGTCCGCCCTAGATGTTAGAAATGATTGATTTCTATTGAAAAAATGAATCGCTAAAATGAATATTTTTACTTCATTTCTCATATTTGTTTTTAGATTCCCTCGTTGTAGAGTACCTACTGATTTGTTGGAGTTCTTAGAAAGACGTGTATTTGCGATACCAGCACTAATGTACGCTCCAAGTAATGAAAAAAGTCAGTAAATAAGTTAGATGCTCTTTAAGAAATTAGAAAAGTTAAAACCTATGTGGTATTTCAAAAATCTTAATACAACCTGAATTAAAATGATCTTGAAATTTGTATTTAACACAAATACAGGTTTGAAACAAGTGACAAATACCTTTTTTATGGTGCCTCGTGAAGTTCCCAAAAACGCTACCTAACCTCTGCTGATTTCTTGTCGTGCAGAGCTCCAATGATTTCAAATCATCAGCGTTCTGCGCGACCATCATGGGAGACCGCTTCGACTCCATAGCACCCGTGTTCACTAACAACTCAGCTTCCAGTAGTAGAACAATAGTTGCATAGAGTAGTTTTAGTTCTCTACAGCAAAACATTGTTTTGGCACTGAGAACGGTGGTCACATTTGGGCTAGGTTTTCACATCTCGTTCCACATAAATTAATTGTCATGATAAGGTGTGTAAGTCGCTACCTCGCTTCGAACGATGTTGGAATCTTTAGCGTGTGCATTCTGAAACAAGTGAAAATGCTGGTTAGTTAACTATAATAAAACCAGGGGTCCTAGCAGGGTCATTTGACAGCGGCGTAAACGTAACGTTATCGAATGAGAATTGTATGAAAATCTGTCAAAATCATGATACAATACAACCATACAAATTTCATTCAACAACGGTACGTTTACGCTGCTTTCAAATGTTCCTGCTAGGCCCCCAGTAAGTCGTTTCTGGTAATTAAATCTTATAATAATACAGTTTCCATGCAGTCACGATATGTTCAAACAGCAAAATGGTATTCTCATAAATGTCAAACCAATGTGAAAACGCAGTTTGATTGATCCAAAATCCAAAAATCAGTTTATGATATCAATACGATTAATTTATAATTCATTGAAAGTAAATTGAAAGTCTAAGTTAATTACGAGAATTGGGGCTCTGGTTTATTTTTCACTTATGAAATATTTAAAGTAAAAACGAAAAGACCTATTTACATGTTTTATATAAAGACCTATTTTTCTACTTATTACCCAAATAGACGATGAAGTTACTCCATCAAATAAGCACTTTATTTTTTCATAGCGTTTACCGTAGAATAATAGTTTAGGGAAAGTTTAGACGGTGAGAAATATTGAAATCTGTTGCATAATGTCAACAGTAGTTATAAGAAATATAATTGTCAATGTCATATTGATAGATGTCACAGGTACAGCCTATTTAGTTAGGTTTATTTCAGTTAGCCAAAAGGCTATACTTAGTTTAGACGTATTTGTTTTAGACATATCTCATATGTAATACGTATCTGTGTTAAGCACCAATAAAGGAGAATATAAGAATAATTGTTGCTGTATTATTATAATCATCACTCAAACGTAAGAAGGATATGTAAAACCAAGAGATCGTAGCCCTCTACAAAATCATTGCGGGGAAATATATTGCGAGGATAGGTTAAAAAAACGACGACTTGACTTTTCCTATACTAATTGTTTACAGGTTTAATTTGTCACTTGGCTATTTAACATTTATAGGTGCGTTCAGATTACGTGTTTGATTTATTTAAAAAAAAATCGGCCGGCTCAGTAGGTAGGTGTATGTGTAAGAGATGGTTGTAAGTGTTAGAGTAGTTATTTATTTATTCTAGTTCATAGTTTAAGACAAAGTAACGTGTCGGGAGTCGGGACAGCTAGTGTAATATAAAAATATTCATCAAAACAAAGTCATAAAATTATATAAAGTATTATGTGGTTCTACGAAGCTTTATAGATTTCCAATAACATTTTTACTTTCAGTTTTTGGAGGGAATATGTTTTTATTCGTTGTCCCTCACGTTAATAGGGCTTAGGGCCGTTTGGCTAATAGGACGTGGCCTCTAATCCTCCGCCAGCAGTACCGGGTAATTGGTTACTTCTTCACTTGCTAATCAGACCAGAAAGTGATAAATGTAATGAGATTATTATTAATATTGTAATAAATAAATGGTCTCACAGGAAACCGTCTGGAAAAGATATATTTTATTGCGTTTTGTTTCGTCGGGTGATGTGGATTTTGTCAATGGAGGTTTAAAAGACCGGCTATATCTTTCACCTTTAACTCCTATGTTATGTGTGTCTATTGACGGATATAAAAACGCTTAACATAAGGCAATCTAGAATGTTTCTTATTATTATGTTTGTTAGCCGGTCTTGAAAAGCTTATCCTACAAATATTATAGAATTATGTGACTAACTTACGCAAAGATAAAAACGTGATTTGAATACTAAATAATTGAAATTAGTTTTAATCCAAAGCATCGAATAATTCATTGCTCTTAATAATTATTTAAATTTACTCTTCTCAAATAAGGCACATATATTAATTATATTTGATTTAATTAACTTCATTCCAGTTAAGCATCAAAAACAAACCAAATCCACGAAACCACGCGGAATCTGCTTGATCACGCGGAATCTGATGCGTATTCTGCTATTCCGCACAGAATTCGCGTGCACTAATGAAAAAATTGCTATACGGGAAAACAACGATAATATCTCTTTTTCCGTTTTCTATATAATGTTGTTGCTATTAGATATATACCAATTAACTTTTGAGTTAATAGTGAATATGTACACAAAAGATCAATTTATTTCATTACGTAACACTGATTGCGATCGGTGATTGTGAATTTAAACATATACATGTAATTATTAAATATATAAGAAAAAAAATCACTTGGAAATATTATTTTAGTATCAAAAGAATATCAAAATATTATTTCAAAGTGAATTTTTTTGTTATATATTTAATAATTTCATGTATATTTTTCGGGGTTCCATTGGAAATAAGTAACAATTGTTACTGCGTCACCGGTCACAGGACAGTCCTGTCAGGTCAGTCAGTCAGGTGACTAGGTCAGTACCTACCTACAACACTGGGTATCGAAAGCCTATAAGATTTTTAAAATCACTCCTTCATTCAACATTTCAATTATTTTGAGTTAAAAAAAATGTACCTAGGCATTTTTATATATAGCAAATATTTTAAATTATGCATGTAATATATCTTAAAATGAATAATATTATTAAGACTGTAAATAATTAAAAACTTGACGCTACTTAACATCTCAGAAACAAATTGTAAATAAATTTACAACCGTATCCATTAATACAAGCAAGCGAGAAAATTATTTCTTCCGACGCGAAAAAACCGAAGAGGCTAAGAGATTCTTAAATTCCATTTAAGTTTTGGAATTTTCACTACGCTTTAAATATTTAGAAAAGAAATAAAAGAACATTACGAGAATAAAATATACAAACTGTAGTAAGCCTTCTGAAAGAGTTTCCAGGTATTAATAAAAAAGCGAAAACTTGAATGGCCTTTTATTGTGGTTTTTCTCGTTAATTCATACCTCAATTATTTTTTTCTTTTAACGGTACTTAGGCTCGGTATACGCACATTGCGATCCGTGATAGCGACTAGCGACACTATGTAAATATTTTTATAGTGAAGCTGGACAGGGATCGGGGAAGTTCGCAACCCATCGTATCTAGGCCATCCAAGACGTCAACCCCCGCTATAACTGCCATACTCTCCACTCAGCACTGTTCTTACTAAACGTTGTGGAGAAAATGGATATAAAAGTAGAAAACAAAAATGTAAATAATTGCTCTGAACAATGTTTGGGGGAATAGGAGGGCCCATAACAGAGTCATTAAAAATAATAGCTTATTAGCAAATTTCTGAACCGGTTACACGTGTGCGTCGAGTATAATATATATAAAGAATGGTTGTCTGTTAAGTCGGTTTACGGACGATAATTTTACGTGATAACGTCGTCACAAGCCGAACGCTTAGGCCGATCGTGCCTCTCTATCGCTTGTTCTGCGCTCTCGCTTGCACGCTCGGCTCAGGCGGAACGTGACAATTTTTTCGTGCGTGTAACCGGCGTTTATCGATTTATATGACTATATCACGTCAAAAATGTGGTAGCCAGAAGCCACTAACAATTAGTATTTGTTGCCGCTTCTGAAATTGTGACAAATGTTTGATTTGGGAGCTGCAGCATCTAGCTCGTTTGCGCCGAGCCTTAGGTCTATATTGCTGTGGCGTGCTTGAACCTATTTTTCTCCTAACGGTGCGGAACAGTCAAAGAATTTCCACCTTTATTGGCATTGTTTTTTTTTGTTTTCAATGTATCTTTCATTTTTATTTCGAGATTTTTTTCGATCAACTAATTAAGCAAATGGAGACACGACTTACATCCAGTAATCGATTTCATGCTTATCTAGCTGTTCCTGCTTCAGTCTATGACCTTGTACTACGATCGACTATCCAACGCAGACTTTGAGATCAATCAGATTTTGAGAATTCCTCAAAAAGGTATTAAACGTTTTACACAGATTTCTTACTTGCGCAAACGAAGTCGCAGGAAATATCTAGTAGATAAAATCTCAGCTCCGCCATCTTGATTTAATGCACGTCCTCAAGACGAATGCAAAAGCAATTTATAAAGGAATCCTGCAAAATAGAGTGTCCTACATTTCGTGCGTTAAAACTCTGACAGAAGCGCCGGTTTTATTTAGAGCAGTTTAAGAGGGCGCTAGTGTAGCTCAGTGGACGTGTCGTGTCAAGAATTCTTAAGCTCTAGAATAAACGCTCGTGCAATTATAATACGACCGGCTCTAGTTCTCACTTAATCTGCATTAATGCAAATTAATTAGGAGTAAAATTATTCATCTTGTTAATTTTGACATAAACTAAAATAGTTAAAAATAATGTGAATAATGGGTTCGACCGAATAAATACCACGGCGCCATAGAATATCGGGGTGAAATGCGTTATTTCACTTTCAAATGCGTTGTGTTTTTTGTATTTCACCGAACGATTGAGGGTACTAGATTTTTTTAAATATAAAATCAAGGGGTAAACGAGCAGACGGATCACCTGATGGAAAGCAATTACCGTCGCCCATGGACACCCGCATCATCAGAGCTCTTGGAAGTGAGTTGCCGGCCTTTTAGGAGGGACTGGCGACAGTTCATTCCAGAGTTTTACTGTGCGCGGCAGGAAGCTTCGGGTAAAGCGGACGGTGGAGGACTGACACTCATCTAGGTGATGAGGATGATAAATATTTTGTCGCTTGGGACGCTGGCGAAAAGTTGCTGCAGGTTTAAGTCCAAACAATTCCTCGGAGGATGCAGAGCGATGCTACGTAGCTCTAAGGAGTCAAGCCTGTGTGTGAAACACTATGGTAGTCGCAAATTTGAGCGGCCCTTCGTTGGATACGATCCAGAGGGAGAAGCTGGTACTTTGGCGCCCCTGCCCAGAGATGAGAACAATATTCCATGTGAGGCCGAGCCTGCGCCTTATACAGTTGTAGGCGTTGGACCGGACTGAAGTTCCGGACCGGCTTCGACCTGTTTAGAACACCAAGCTTCTTGTAGGCTAACTTGGCATTACCCTCTAGATGATATCGGAACTGGACCTCGCTCGATATGTTAACACCAAGTATTTCAATGTTGGAGCAGACAATTATGGGGGTGCCTTCAAAACGAGGACATATAACCATCGGTAACTTTTTAGCGGTGAACGCACAAACTCGTGTTGAAAATTTAGAGGGGTTGAGTTGGACTAAGTTAAGTCTACCCCACTCAGAGATTTTCTGCAACGAAATCTCAATTTCATAAGCAGAAACGAGCAGTCAAATCAGGCGATTTGACTGCTCGTTTACCCGTTTAATTTTTTAGGAAGTTAAAACGAAGTCGGTAACAGCAGCTATACTAATATTTCATTCTGACACGGCAATTACAACCCCGTTTCAGTAGGAACCAGATTGTGAGCTCATTGTTACCAAATATGGTCATTAGTCGACAATCGTCGTTATGTGCCGCGCCAAATGATTACAAAGGTCATAAGGGGCTTTATGACGTAGGCTAATGGCTTTGAAGTGACTCTGAAATGTCACATAATGGATTAATCGTTAAAATCTACAGTCCGTTCAGAGTTCTTTTGTCTCAGACAGGACCTGTAAGCCCACAACTTAAGGATCACTTTCATAGAAACTAAAAATAAACTCTGACCGGACTGCAAGGTTCCTTCCTTATAAAAATGTCCGTTATATAGTCAACCCACAATATTATAACGAACAGTTAATTGGGAGTAGCCATTTGTAGGCGAAAATAAAACTTGGTGTAGCAAAAATAATTTGGTACCAGACATCTAGTGACTTGTGACTTAGTGCGCGCGAAAAGAAATCCCGCAGGAACCGTTTATTTTAAATGTATCATATGACCTTCCTCGTGGTGTATGTCTGTTTGACTATGTTATGTCTGTGCCACATTTCATAATATTGCAACACACACGAGTCAGTCACTCTGCGGTCTTCAATACAAAAACAAAAGTCACAGATTTTTTATCAGTGACTTCAACAAAAAATCTGACGTGTGCTACTTTTACATGTTGGAATTATATTTTCCCAAACTATTTTAGTGAAGTCAATCAAGCATCAAATATAATTTAAAGAAATATATTTTGGATTGGTTTTGTATAAAAGCAAATAACCTCAAATAGCTATTAAAGTTGTTTTCTATTTGTCTTGACCAGAAATATCTCGATACAAATACCATATTTGATACCAGATTCCGGCCACGTAAAAATTTATAAGGGTCTGCCCTAAAAAGTATACCACAATAAAAAGGCGATACACCGCGATAATATAGTTTATTTGTTTTGCTTCTTGATCAAGATTTTCATCATCATTATCAAGATGAATGAAGACGAGTGCAGAGGAATTTGATCGATATTGTGAAATTATATTTTCCTCATTCCCGAACGAGTCAATACATGCACGCGCGATCGGGACAGTCTGAAAATACAAACGCGATTCAACCGATAATATTTACAAGAACTGCCCCCTGAGCATACGCAGTCTATTGAATTTTAGTTCAACTATACCATATTCGCGTTAAGAATGCGGTAAGTCGTAAGTGAAAATGTCAAAATTTACCATTGACGCATCCGCATTGAATGGCTTACTGCAATAATTGGTGCATGTGAACACGGTTCAGGCGTCTTTGGTCAGTTTTACATTTGTACTAATGACTCACTGCATTCTTTAATGTAAATAAGTAGTACTCCATGTATCTCCCATCTTAAGGAAACTTGCGCGTTAACGCGACACAGCTCGACATGGCACGAGATAGATTTGGTTATGACCGATATTCGCGGGAGAGAGTTAACAAAAGATAATATTATATTAATATGCACAAGCATATTAATATAATATTAAATACCAATTAAATGCTTTCAGACATGTGAATATGCCTGGTTAACTTTTACTGGAAACTTTTCCAGAGCGATTTTTAAAATAAGAATTCCAGGGACAAAACTGGAGCAGAATCCGATTTCGCGGCTCATTACTGCCCAAATGAAAGCCTAAGTGCCTTATATGTGTTACAGCGAATTAACATACAACGTTAATGTACAGTCGCCTTGATATATGCGTCGATAACTCATGTCGATTTATGCGCAGGTTTATGGGTTCGTGTTTTAGGTATGAGCGATGACTTTGATCTTAGTGTGGGCGCTGATTACCAAATAATTCTGTGTGAGAGCTCCTACCGAGACGCGACGCGACGCAGCATTTTTAGGATAGCAATTCAAAATTGAACTTTAGTCCCTACACAAAAACACTCGTTTTATTGCAAGATTTCGAATTTCGAGCTGCATAGCGCTTCGCAGGACAGCGCAGGTAAAGTTCAATTTTAAATCGATATTATAAAAATGCTGCGTTCCGTCGCGTCTCCGTGTGAGCTTAGGTACCCTTATAGTTACTATTAATTATTCTTTGGTTTAAAAAATCAAACACGATAAGACATTTCAATAGTTAATGTACAGGTTTAGTTATAAAAAATACATACCTAACTAGCTGCCCTGACACACGTCCTGTCTAAACTGTAAACTGGAATAAATAAATAACTACACCTAACAGCCTACTGGGGCGGGCCGATTTTTTAATAAGCCAAATAGAACTGTAAACTGAACTGAAATTTCACAAAGAAAATACTAGTATTCGAAAATTCAATCGTCGTTTTTAGTATTTTCCCAGCAATTTTTCTCGCCGTAGAAACTTTTCGTGAACTTCCACAATTATTTTAAGATCAAAATTAGCTAAATATGGAACGATTTAGCTAATTTTGCCGTTCTCAAGTTTTAACGAGACATTGGAATTGCAAACTTATTTTATATACAGGAAGATAAAAGAATAATATTATGTAATTGACTATTTTTTTAATTTGATTAAGTTGACTTTCCATAAAATATTTATTAATAAATATAAGTTTTATAGTAAACTAAGAAACATTTTAACCATTAGCTAAATCAATAATTTCGGTGATTCAATTTTGTTTGAAATCTTTGAAAGGGATTAAATATAATTATTTTTAAACAAACAATGAAAACCGACTTCGAAAGTTTTCTTTTGAAGTCAGTACCAGCCACGCCCATGGCACAAAATTTTACTTTTTGGTAGCATAATGTTGATTTAATTTACAAAAGTCAAATCCCTATATATGTATCCCTATAAATTTTGAGGAGTTCTCTCAGTTTCTCATGAATGCCATCACCAGGTCTCCACTTTAGTGACGAAAGGACCAATTTCGTATATATCGAACCCTTTACATAAACAAAATAATTTTTCAAATAGGTCTACAAACGGCAGAGTAATGTTCGAAGATATCCGTGTCGGTGTAAAATACTATGAGAAGTACCTTTTAGATCATAATAATGTGATGATGATGGTGATGAAGATGATTACTACAATTGACATAGTGGCATATGCTTGTAGTTCTTTAAATAACGCCGAAATACCTAAACATGTATCTATAAGGAGTCAGGAGTTCTGTTCAGTACTTTTGGATCCAGGGTATAATACCTTGGTGCAAAATCTTACTTTTTGGTAGCATATGCTTGGACTACTTCAGAAAGAGTCGAAATCATTATATGTGTCCATATAAATTTTGAGGATTCCTCATGGATCCCAGCACCTGGATTTCGCTGTCACCAAAGTGGTGACAGCGAAATCCAGGTGCTGGGATCCACTTCGAATTACCGTTAACATTCTCATCTTGTCGAAAAACTAGAAATGGAGATACATAAACAATACATAATATGCATAGTTAATGTTAATTATTCATACGGCAAAATATATTTGTTTTGTTCTTATTACATTTTTCTTTCTAAGGCTTTAGCAAAAATCCTTTTGTAAAAGAAAAAAAAATCGCTCAAATCAAAATTCCTCTCCAAATATACCAGATTCGACAAATGCAATAATAGTATATAATAGTATAGTATCAGCGAATTACGGCGACGACGCGGAGGCCTTTTCAATACAACAGATCATTCTACAATGTATTTTACTCGGATTTCGCTCTTGAAATGTACATTTCTTTATATTTGCTGAACATTCATTGAATCGTGTATTACTCTTGATTTTTGATGTCAAAATACTTAAGAAGTTCCATGAAACTTAACGGCTCAGTGATTGAGCGCGTTGGCGCTCACTGCTCAAGCCTTGCGTCTCGGGTTCGAATCTCGTTGAAAAAACTAAAAGTTTTTCTGTGTCATGGATGTACTCGTATTTAATTCACGTAATAAAAATATTTACACAATGGATTACTTAAACAACGTTGCAGTCTTTGTCTGTCAAGTGACTTTTCCAACGCATCTGACAAAGACAGCAACGTTGTTTAAGTTATCCGTTGTGTAAATAGTTTTATTAGTAAGGGGGTTAATGTATAAGATAAAAGTATTAAATATACGTCCTAGTAACACATGTTCTTCAATTACTTAGTATATGATAGATTGACGTGGTGTGAAGCGTCCATAGACATTATTATTACTGTGTACTTGGTTTAAATGGTTTTACTTCTATCCTTGCGATGTCGCGGACATTAAAGCTACGGTATTCGAGCTAATCCGAGCTTCATCAAACAAAACGACACTTGTTCGCATCAAATATTCATCCGCCATTACGTTTACATTATGAACGACATCCATTTCCCTAATTACATTTACAGGTCGTTTTTAGGGTTCCGTAGTACTACAAATAATCCATATTCTTTCGCTCTGACCGTCCGTCCACCTATCTATCTGTTTGTCTGCCTGTCTTTCTGTCAGTCATTATGTTTGTCTGTCTGCCTTTATAACTTCCGTAATTATGAATATAAATGCATGGAGAATGTTTATGAGTTGGTATTTGTAAGCTATGAGGAGGAAAAAAGTAATTAAGTAATTTTTCACACATAGGTAACGCTAATATACCCTTTTGGAAAATTATTTGGAGCAAAATCGGACGGTAAATTTGAAGTTATTAAAATACTATAGACTATCAAAGCGCAATAGAATAACCTACTATTGCGCGTTTCTAGTCACGGAACCCTCCCTAGGGACACTAGGGATGTCCTGACATGCTCTTGGTTAGATTATTAATATTTTACAATATTTTATCTTGTTTTTCACATGAATAAGCCCGGATCTACACATAGGCTACTCTTTATACCAGATTAATGTATGTGTGGCTATAAAGTTCTATGTCTATGTCTAATAAGTTCGTGTTCATCGTCTAGTAAAAGAAGAGTGTAAGACTTTAAAAAGTATATTACAGTATCCCATAGATACACTGCTTTTATGGGATAAAAAGTAGCCTGTGTATTAATCAAGAGCTTAAACTACCACTATACCAAATTGCATCAAAATCCGTTCAGTAGTTTTTGCGTGAAAAAGTAACAAACATCCATCCACCCATCCATGTATCCTAACAAACTTTCACATTTATAACAGTAGTAGAATTGTTTAGTAACCTGGCCGATATATGTGACTTCATTCGTATATCAATACGATCCATATTAAATACTATTGGACTCGTATATTTTCTAAAGTGACCAATATTTTAAATTATTAGTCTATAAACTGACTACATGCCTATTTAGTTCAAAGTTCAAAAGTTCAACAGCACCTAAGGCGTGAATATATTACAGACACAGTATCAAATATTAAATCATTAGTAATATTTAATCTCCATAGTGCCATGATGATGTTACGAACTCGAGAGAATGCGAGAAACTTCTGTTCAAGTTACTCAGGTGAGTTTACAGACCGCTGTAAGCTCACCTGAGTAACTTGAACAGAATATTAAATTGAGTATTTATCTTATCATATAATATATATTATCGTATAAGGTCAATAGTTTTATTTATTTATTTTTTCTTCGTGTAAACAACAAAATATTACAAAATATACAAAAGATGGTACAAAGGCGTGCTTATCTCTGAAAAGAGATCTCTGCGAGCAGAACTTATACAGGGTTTAGGAAAAATAAAATAAGAAGGACACAGGTAGTACAGCAAAGAATAACATCAAATTGAAAAAAAAAAACATAATAAAATAATAAATATAATATACTAATACTAATACATATTATAAATAATAAGATACCTACATAGCAATAAACAATAATTAATAATTAGTAATAATATGATTAAATAAACCTACATAGACTATTTTTAGTTTTGTTTGATTTGAACTAAATATTTAACGATATAATTCATAATTTTATTAAAACATTTTCATAACAGGCATTTATCATGAAATTTTATGTTTGCGCTATCATTTACATGCTACACAATAGTATATTGTGTTTAATTATTTATTAAATTTATATTATAAACAAATACTTTCTTAATGTTCCTTTGGCACTATTCGTTTCTCTACGGATGTGACAGATAATACTTCGATTTCCAAAAGACATTAAAAATGTGATTTCACTGTACGTATATAAAGTCTATTTTGATAACTGAATTTTCAAATTAATCTTTACACGATATAAAATGAAGTTGCCTGTCTGTTCACTAATATCTTTCAAAGTATTGAACGGATATGAATTACAGTTATTAGCAATTCGAAGATTTACATGTACTTAATACATTGCACCCGTGCGAAGCCGGGTAGATCATTAGTCTACGCTAATATTAAAAAGAGGAAAGATTTGTTTGTTTGATTGTCTGTTTGTTTGCATTAAATAGGCTCCAATACTACTGAATTGATTTCGATGTAATTTAGCACATATATAGATTAGACCACGGGTAAGGACATAGGCGTTTCGTTTATCTAGTTTTATCGCTGCGAAATGTACGGTTCCTGTGAGATTTCCTTTTGCTCGCACAAACATCTAGTATTAGATAAAAAGAGAGTTTACAGTATTATAGTATTTTCTTTATATAAGAGACTAAATTTTGCCCGAGACTCCATACACGTAAATCTGGCAGGAACCGTACATTTCTCGTGCTCTAATCTATAAATTTGGAAAAATTTAATCAAAATCGGTTCAGAAGTTTCGGAGCCTATTCGATGCAAACAAACTAACATACAAACTTTTCCTCTTTATATTATTAAGTATACTTAGTCTGGCCATAAATACTGTTATAATTAAAAATAAACAAAATATTACATTTGAATTTGGAATCCGTCATTTTTATATGATTGTTCATTGTGTTTTCTCATTTTGGCGCCAATACATTGTACAATTTTGCGATATTAAAATGGAGTGGGGTGATAAAGAGAACCGAATCGCTGTGATTGCATTACACAAAGTAGGTATGGAGCCAAATGCAATTTTTAACTCTCCATACGCTTGGCATTAGTAAAATGTTTGTGTACCGGGCTATTAACAGGTACAATGAGACCGAGGAGGTCTCTGTTTGTGACAGAAAAAGATCTGGCCGTCCACGTAGTGTTCGTACGAAAAAGGTGGTCAAAGAAGTAAGGGAAAGAATTCGAAGAAATCCTGTACGAAAGCAAAAGATTTTATCTCGGGAGATGAAGATAGCACCTAGGTGCTAGGTTCTAGAACCATGTCGCGTATTTCAAAAGATGACTTAGGACTCACAGCCTATAAGTGACGTACATGTCATTTCTTAAATAATAATTAAAAAAAATAGTGTCTTAAAATCGAAACAACTACTGAAGCGGTATGCAAAGGGAGGCCACAGAAAAATTTTGTTTACGGATGAGAATTTTTTTTACAATTGAGCAATATTTTAACAAACAAAATGACCATATTTATGCTCAAAGCTCTAAGGAAGCTTTCCAATTAGTCGACAGAGTGCAACGTAGGCACTATCCGACTTCAGTGATGGTTTGGTGGGGTATTAGCTATGAAGGAAAATCAATACATCGGCACAAGTGTATCAAGATACCATTGTTGAGAAGGTAGTGAAGCCCCTTAACAACACCATGTTCAATAACCAATAATGCTCCTTCCAGCAAGACTCGGCGCCGGGTCATAAAGCTCGGTCTCCGCAGTCTTGGTTGGAAACGAACGTTTCGGACTTCATCAGAGCTGAAGACTGGCCGTCGTCTAGTACCGATCTTAATGCGCCTGATTATGATTTATGGTCAGTTTCAGAGAGTACGGCTTGTTCTAAACGCCATGATAATTTGGGGCCCCTAAAACAATCCGTACGATTGGCAGTGAAGTCTTTTCCCATGGAAAGAGTTGCTTCTATTGATAACTGGCCTCAACGTTTAAAGGACTGTATTGCAGCCAATGGAGACCACTTCGAATAAGCTTTTCATATTTTAAATTGTTTTATATTTATGTATTAAACTAACACACTGTAATAGATATAAATTTTATTTGCAAAAGAAATTTTCTTTCTTCTTTGTTTCAGTATTTATGGCAAGACTAGGTAGATAACATGTACCATAAACGTTAAATAATTATTGTCACTTAGGAAGTAGGTACATACAAACTTAGTTGTGTAAAAACAATGTAGCTAGAGCAAGTCTAGGTTACATTACATTACCACGGATTGCAGATTGTAACTCGTCGTAAATCTTCTACAACTACGTACGTAATTAGAATTGATAGTGTCACAGAACATTGAGAGCGCATTATACAAGACTAGCTGTTTCCCGAGGCCCACGTAAATATACTGTCGAGTATCCCGCGGGAATACTGTACTTTTCTGGAACAAAAAGTAGCCTGTGTTTTAATCCAGCGCCTTTTACTACTACCATACCAAATTTCATCATAATACGTTCAGTAGTTTTTGCGTGAAAGAGTTGCAAGCATCCATCCATCCACACATCCATCCTCACAGACTTTCACATTTATAATATTAGTAGGATTAGTAGGATAGTGCAATGACTAATGATAAGCAAAGTAACATTGCAACAGAAGGTCGATTCTGCTAATTAATTCTGCAATAATACAATCCAGTCCCGATATGTTAAAACTGCAAAATCGTATTCTCTTAAACGTCAAACCAACGTCAAACTCGTTTCGATGAGTCCAAAAATTAGTTAACGATACCAAGACTATTCATTTATAATTCGATAAAAGTAAAATGAAAGTGTAAGTTAATTTGGATTCATATTCAACATCAATTTTGCTATTTCTACTATAAAGCCCGCACCACACTCCGCGCGCGGATAACGGATAGATGTGAAAAGTTCGTGGACGAACGCAAAGTGTCGAGTCGATTCGCACATTTTTCGCGAAATGTTTAAATTATTTATGTTTAAATAGGGCTCTTAATATTTAGGCGTTATTATTTCACACAACACTAGTTTTATATTGACGATAACGCTAGCAAGCGTCCTAAAAATTTATCATTATGCGTCCTTTTCTAACGACACCCAAAAAAATTAGGCGTCTCTTTCTCATTTAGATTGTGTCAGAAACACAGCTAGATAATTTAAATCACGCTGTTGTCGTGTTAATTTTCGCCTGAAAGGCCTCATCACATTTAATTAATTTCAAAACCCGTAAGACGTAAATTAAATTGTAGTGATGACGGTAAATTGGTGAGAGCTCTTCAGATGAATTTTTGAGTCGTGAAAAGCTTAAATGCAGGAATGCAATGAAGGGTCCCTAATTCCCTTAACTTCCCTTTCAGAGCTGCCAAATGACTGCAATAAATTGACCCACTATTTTACTATTAAAATTTAACTTGATTCTACAAAACGGGGGCGTGATTGTGTCACAGATTAAATACATATAACCAGAATAACAGCTACATAGTAAACTTTCGATTAGATTGCACTAGTACAAGCATACGGTGTGTACACAATTCTCCTATCGCGTACACGGCAAAAGTGGACAAGATACGGTTACGCTTGTGTGCCGTCGAAGGGGCGTTTAAATTTTCAAATTTCGTGGTTCGAGTTTTTATGTCATGTATGAATGTAATTATGTTGTGTTGTTGGTTGTCATAACAGCAAATAACAAATTTAAAAAAAAAAAAATTTGTGTCCAATGAATGTTCAAAGTGGCCAGTACGACAAAATGCTTATTTCATATGTAAGGACCTAATATATTTTGTTTAGTAGTAATTTAAATAAACTATTTTTAAATTGATTAAATGTCAAACTTTTCAAATTATTTGGCAGTTTATTATTTATACAAAATGCATTCTTAGAAAACATTGTAAGTTTTTGTTTCGGAATAGATAAATAAAAACTTGTCTCCGTTCCGACCTCTCTATTTATAATCTTTATTTTTTTTTAAACAAATGTGAAGCAATTTTAAAAAGAAATTAACAAAAAACATTTTCTTTAAAGTTATGAAAATAACTATTATATAGTTTTTAGACTTTTATTCGTGTCAAAAGACGTTATCATCGTATAGTATAAAGTGAAGGGAAGTGAAGCGATGCGGATTTTAATCAAAGTTCAAACAGGTTCTTCTGAACCACAATGTTTTGACAAAACAGCAAGCACCAGGAAATTTGACACCCGACTCCGCGCTTCAATTTAAATTAAATGTTTAATTGAATTCATCATCATGATCGTAGTCAATAATATGATATTCGATTTCAATAAAAATATACTCACGATACTGAAGAGGCCTATGTAATTGTTTATTGCGCTTTCAGATGGATAAGGTTTGATTACTCAAACGCTCCTTATATT
Source organism: Phengaris alcon alcon (assembly GCA_037179445.1). Taxonomy (NCBI): domain Eukaryota; kingdom Metazoa; phylum Arthropoda; class Insecta; order Lepidoptera; family Lycaenidae; genus Phengaris; species Phengaris alcon. The sequence continues at coordinate 226,237 of JAYRCH010000515.1, forward strand.
GGGAGACTCTCAAGTTACATGCTATCCTTGTCATACTCACAAGAAGTGAATGATTATGGAGGCCTTAACTTTAATTAGCGTTTGAGAATTCGGATGTAAATCACCTTTATAGCTTTTCATACCTGCAAAATGTACCATTCCCATCCGAACAAAGTCACAGGCAAAAGCCTGTATGTTATACGCAATACGACATTTCATGTGGGGCCATACTCCAGTAAAATTGCAATAAATGTTATAGATATATGAATCCCGAAGATTTTACTTTAATGTTGCGCGCACCTAAGGCTGGGACTATATAATCCGGCATCCGGCAGTCCCGGAAAAAATCAGAGCACTGAAAATAGAACTCCGCATTAGTACGTTACTTATATACTTCAAAATCGAACTGTTGAGTGTCCAACTACCGTATATGACATTGACGTTTGACTCGACACTTGTGTGTTCGATTTTCAACTCCATTGTATTAACGCAGTATTGTATTTTCAATGCTCTGAATTTCTCCGGGACTGCCGGATCATATAGTCCCAGCCTTAGCTCGATACTTTAGTGTACCATAAAATAATATTATTCACGATTTATCGAAACTCCTACTCGAAATGAATTACAAAATATTGAATGTTGCCATACCGAGGGATTTATTTTGGTAATATTTTCAAAGTGCCGTTAGGCGGGAAATAAGTAAGTACGCTTACACCGCTGCGTCACTGTACTATGATTTGTATGTCATTTTTGCCGCAGCGCCGGCGGTCAAACGCCGCAGCTTCTATGATGGTGGCGAAATCTACACAAATTCCGGCGGTGCCGCCAGATCTGCGACGCGTGTGCAAATGCGCATAGATTAGAATCCAAGTAGGTAGTCAATAAAAGTAGGTACAACATTAAAAAACACATTTTAAGACATTTTAATGCCAAACTCAGAGCAAATACGATAGTTATTTTACTATACATAATAATATATTATGTTAGCTGCAGACGAGCTCCGTGGCCTAGTTTTAGACCGTTTGATTCGCACTCGAGAGAGTACAGGTTCGATCCCCAGGTTGTGGCGTGTACCAATGAGTCTTTTTCAGATCTCAAGTACATTATACGGACGCTCTAACGGTGAAGGAAAACATCTCGAGGAAACCCGCCCATGGTTGGCTCCAGACGTATTGACCGGTCATTCCTAGACTGGTCATTTCTAGACTAGGCTGACGGTGTTGTGAGGAGAATACCGTATGTGCTTGGGCAACCATACGATATTTAAAAAATCAACTGTCCCAGGCACTACAGTATTTCAAGAGTGGTTACTTCGCTCGGAGAAAACTGAATAAATCATCCAATAACGGATGAAAAGGCCTAAGTTTTTAGCTGCAGAGTAATAAAAAAAAACCATTACAAATCTGAAAAATGAGTTATTGAGTAGGTAGCATAGACGTAAGATCACGGTAGTATATATAATATATTCAAAACAAAATTCGATATTCAAAGGAGCGTGATCAGTATTTAATTCTCGTTCCAAAAATATACATGTGACCTCAAATTTTGACCAGATTGTCCTATAAATTTTTAACGTTGATTATTAACCGCGTGGCCGATACTACGCAGCGGTCGCGTGACCTTCAAAGTCGGCGCATCGTGTATGAGTGTCAATACTTAGTGAGAGTTGTCAGAAAATGTTAATCATGTTATTTTTCCGTATTTTTTTACGGAATAGGAATACGGAATTAGATTTTTTTTATTTATGCATACTGTCATTACTTTAGTGATATTGTAGCCTTATATTTCAATATAGCCTTTTTGGTAAAATATATATTTTACCGGATTTAAAATCACCCAGTCTACTAAATCACAAACAAATTTGAATATGCCTCTATGTACATAGGATTTGTATCTTTATCATTCTTAAAAAGTAAAAGAATGATAAAGATACAAATTCTATGTACATAGAGGCATATTCAAATTTGTTTGTGATTAGTTTGACTTTTAGAGAATGATAAAGATACAAATCCTATGTACATAGATAATTTACAGAATATGGCGTTGTAAAAGCCCTACCTGCAGGCTTAGCATAGTGATCCGAAGAAACTATTTTAAAGACTAAATATTCTATACAAAACAGTTCGTTACAAAATAGTTCTTTATCCATGGAAACAAGGTCCGTTTTAAAAGCTGTCGGGAAATATTCTGTCAAAAATGATAAAATTTTCAAGTAAAACTTTTCAATGACTTAACGTAAATAAACTATTTGTCTTGGACCGCCATGATGTGGAGTAGTTGACATTATTGTAAGACTATTTGACATTGAAATAAGAAAACGTTTCTACTTTTGGTGTCAAAAGAGATGAGATTTTGTGAGCTCATGCTCGGGAAGAAAGGAAATGTTGTTTCTCATATCGACGATGCATCGACCTTGCTGCCTTACAATAAGAACTACATTGCTCCGAATGGTATTAATGTTTCTTCAATCTGTCATTTTGTCGATTCTTCGGTGTTTCTAGGGTGCGCATGCTAAGCCTGCTGTAGTGAAACTGCGAAGAAAGTGGCCCAAGGCTATACGCCAGCGTATAAAAGGATTGTTCGTATTTATTTCTTTTTTCTCCTCTCGTTTCTGTTGCTTTCAACGAAATAGATAAAAATTGAATGATTTTTTATTTTGTAGAATCGAGAACATTTTACTGATAACATGCATAATAATAAAATAATAATTGTTCGCACTCGAGTGAGGCTCTAAAAAAAATCTCTGTAAGTAAATTCATTTTAGCTAACTCTAAGTAGCTGACCTGACCTATCTTATCTTAAATACCTCCATGGTATCCCCCTTACTAATAAAAATATTTACACAATTTATCCGTTGTTGCTGTCTTTATCTGGTATGTTGGAAAAGTTTCTTGACAGCTTGTCAAAAACAGCAACATTGAATATTTTATATTCAACACTACTGAACTGACTATACTTAATATTCGTACAAATACCAGAATGTATAGCTTAACGTGATTGGTACTTGAGGTCGCCTAACCGAAGAGTGCAACTAGATAGTGAAGGCAAAGCAACACAAGGGCGAGTAGTTATATATTATTCAGGTATCCTCACGTGCATGTACATTTACGACTCACGAGCTGTAAGATAGAAACATTTTCAAATAAATGTAATTGATACTGATTTAAATAATTAAGAAGAGCGTTAAGAAAAGCTCCCGTAATGTAATGACATCTGTAATGAATATTATATGCATAAGGCAAAATTGTTGTGCTCCATTTTAGGAAAATTATGCCACGTAGGAGTATGAAATTTGGCACAGTTAAAGTTTATATGGTGGAGGAGTGAACTGCACTGAATATTTTTATAATAATGCATAGAAAGTGCGTTAATTTAATAACAATAACGTTACACAAACTTCTTTAGATTAATAACTCACACTAAATATCACGTGTTTGATACATTGATGCTTGAATTTTGTCAAACGTTGACGTTTGTCAATCTATCATTCACATTCAATACACAACATTTATTTTGTAATAGCTGTTGCCCGTGGCTCTACCTGCATAAATACAGTATCACACGGGAACACTGTACTTTTTCGGGATAAAAAGTAGCCTATGTTTTAAACCAGAGCTCAAGCTGCTGCCATACCAAATTTCATCAAAATCCGTTCTTTTGCGTGAAAGAGAAAAAAAATCCATCCATCCGTCCATAAATCCATCCATACATCCTCACAAACTTACACATTTATAATATTAGTGGGATATCTAAGTGGCAAAACCCTAATAAAGTACAAATTTAAAACTTAACTGAGCTTACGGATAAATTTCGACCACTAGGCCGCCACTACTAATAGTAAATTCGATGACTAATTACATCTGGTTTGACATAAAATACAGGATGTTTTTTCAGTCAGTGGCCAAACTTTCAAGAATGAATATACTCTTGAATATAAGCAGCTTTTACAATGGCATCAACTTTCACACTTGAAAAAAGAATCAGCTGTTTCCTACAAAAGTGCTATCTATGCCATAGGCCAATAGCCCTGTGGCGGACCAATTAGCGCCACAATCCTGAATCGTGCTATCGAAGTTTTCTAAGATCGGCGGTATATATACAACACCTGACATTCATACAAGTGGGCTTCGGCCTGACCGAGCATAGCACCTAGCTCGGTCGGAGATCTCCATTTGGGGCTTCCACAATTCCCACATTGGTGACCCTCGACAGAACACGCCTTCGTCTGGACATCATCATCATCACCCCCCACCCCTCCGCGCTACGCTAGCCAGCTTCAGCCTCATCGGGTACCTCGACCACCAGCCTCAACGCACCGCGGCCTGGTCGAACCCTCACCGGCTTCAACGGGCACTCTCACTACAACGACCGGTCAGCAAGCAGAGCACATCTCTCCTGGTCAGCACGTAGCATCGGCCCCGCACGGCAGCACTCCGACTCACTGGAGCCCGTGCAGCAGCAGCACAGTTCCGACTCACTGGCGACTCAAGCAAGACGACTCAAGATTCAACCTCAGGTCTTCGGGTGGAAGTGATGTGGCGGACCAATTAGCGCCACAGTCCTGAATCGCGCTATCGAGTTTTCTAAGATCGGCGGTATATATACAACACCTGAAATTCATACAAGTGGGCTTCGGCCTGACCGAGCATAGCACCTCGCTCGGTCGTAGATCGGGATTTGGGGCTTTGTAGGAAACAGGAGTATATTCGCTACGATGTGTATGTAATGTACACACAATCGAAAAAAACTGTACATTTCGGCTTGCACCGTTAACCTCCCACTGCTCCTTGCTTTTTTCTGATTAATTCCGTTGCGGGTCCCAAGACAGATTTAGCATGTCCCACGAGCACCCCTGATATCAAAGGGTTTTTGTCATTGGTCACCGCTGTCGATTCTGGCTACACAGGAATTGTAGTGGTGGGCCATTTGCCCGTTAAAAAAATTACAGCGTTAAATCGTAACGATAAATTAAACGTTAGCCCCCTTACTAATAAAACTATTTACACAACGGATAACTTAAACGACGTTGCTATCTTTTTCTGTCATGTGACATTTCCAGCGTATCAGACAAAGACAGCAACGTTGTTTAAGTTATCCGTTGTGTAAATAGTTTTATTAGTACGGGAGTACGGGGTTCACACTAACCCAGTGTGTAGGTATATTAGGTTCAATAAATCATGTCTCGTGAAACAGTAATGTAATCCACGTAAACCTAGGATTGTTTTCAAAATAAAAGAAAGTATACTTTGTATCTCTGTGTCAAAATAATTTGTTCGAGACTATAATATTATTATTTGCTATTATTTGCCATTTTTAAACATTCTACGATTATCAATGTCCAATTTCCATCCACCTATCCATACACAATTTAGTCCAGTTACAAAAGCAATATGCAATTGGTAAGACGAATAATCTTGTTCTTATCTATCTATCTATTAATATAAAAGGAAAAGCTGATTGACTGATATATCAATGTACAGGCCAAACTCTTATGGCTAGAAATTTCAAGTTTTGTACACGTATTTCTCATATGAAGTAGGCATCCGCTAAGGAAGGATTTTTCAAAATTCAACCCCCAAGAGGGTAAAATAGGTGATAAAAGTTTGTATGAAACTTTTTATTACTTGGACATATTTGCATGAAATTGCGTATGAAATGAGAACGAAAAAAATAATGAGCTACGTGTTTCAGCGTTTTTTAAAATTCAATCCCTAAGTGGGTAAGTAGAGAATTAAAGTTTTTTATACATATAATATCATAACGATAGCGCTTAAAAACAAATTTCACGCGAAGTTGCGGGCAAAATATGATTCTAGTATTATATGAAAATGAATTGCAATTCCAAGGTCTCGTTAAAACTCGAGAACGGCTGGACTGATTTGGCTAATTTTGATCTTAAAATAATAGTGGTAGTTCAAGGAAGCTTTAAACGTTGAGGAATATTGGAAAAATTGCGGGGAAAATACAAAAATGGACGATAATTTTTTTTCCCATACTAACTGTTCACTGTGTTCAATTAATTACTTGATTTTTTTTAATAAAAGTAGGGATCAAACGAGCAAACGGATCACCTGATAGAAAGCGGATACCGTCGTCCATTGACACCCGCAACATCAGAGGAGTTGGCCTTTTAGGAGGGAATACTCTCCCTTCTTGACGGTTTGCAGGTCGTAATGGTTCCGAAATACCACTGTATTGCCGGACGGAATGTCAAATATTTATAGTTAAATTTTTGGCCTGTTATGTTGGTGTAGTTATTTATTTACTCCAGTTCATAGGTAAGGACAACGTGTGTCGGGACAGCTTATTAGAGATAAATATGTTTTAAACATGAATTTTTTGTAAATAATTAGAATATACATTATACATTGAATGGAAATTTCGTTATAAACTAATCTAGTTTGAGAGAGCCGTGGCATTGAAGAATTAATTATATTCACGCACATAAGGCAATATTAAAACAAGAATGAAAATATAATATTTTTATTTCAGTGATATTCATTCAAAACCCGGGGCCGCGTCGCGAATAATTATAGAGAACTAATAAGGTCACAGGCACAAATGTTAAAAGTGTGAAAGCTATTTCGGATCCTTATTATGTCGAAGGTCCAACAGGAAGCGTGTAGCGGGGGTCTAGCGAGGGTCACAAGTCGTGTAGCGGGTGTCACACAAAAGTGTTCGTAACTTTTTTCATACCATCAATGCGCGAATTTTATTAAACTCAACGTCACTCTTGACTGAAACAATTTTTACAAATTCATTTGATTTATTGTATACTAGATTTTTCTCACGGCATCACTTGCGCTAAAATATGATTTTCGTATCATGTATGAACATATATTTTTCTAGAATTGAAACTTAAAGGTAAGGAAGGCTCTTTCGGCATTTTCGTAATTCAAATTGTTAATGGATGTAAACATTATTTAATTATAATTAAATTAAATCGAATTAAGTGTCTGTTAACTATTCAAATTATTTACAAACCATAAAATTACTCAAAAGAAAATTAATAATAAAATAATCAAAAAAGGTAGAACAAAAAGAAATTTCCCAGGTCGTCCCCACCAGGTAGAGTACCTAGAAGGCTCAGAGAGTTTCCTTGCTGGATTGCGATACTTACTCTTTGGGCCAGATAGTCACCGTCTCTGGGACTTGGGTGGCCTCAACGAGTTTTTTCGAAATTTCTCTGAAAATTTTGTGCGCATCCGGACCCCATGTACCTAGTTTCAACCCCAAAAGGTTCAAATATGAGATATTTGCGCCAATTGATATTCTCCGCCTGATTGGCGCACCTGCAAAACTCGAGGAAGTTGTTTGAGTACTCAAGTTAGACAATTTACGAGTATGTAGGGCTCGCTCAGTGAGCGACGGATAGGAAAGTACGCCTGCGGCGCCCCTTTTTATCCGGCGCCCATGGCGATCGCCCAACTAAGCTCGCTCCGTACCAGTCTGCAGAGTGGCTCGTCCCAGAGCCTTTGATAAAAAGTATTGTTAGACAATTCGCCACAAGCACTAGTTGCGTTCCAGGAAATCCTTGGCCTCGACCAGAAAGGGAACTATATTAGAGTAGGGTGGGTGCTCTAGTATTAGGGAGATAAGTCTATGGTTGGCGTGGACTGAGGACAAAAAGGCCGAAAGTGATATGTCAGATGGTTTTCGATGGCCTTCGAACCTAATTGGAATCGTTGCCGGAATCCATGCGCGGTCATCGAAGTTTATGTTTAAAATCGTGGAGAGCGTATGTATTAAGGTGTCATCCAACTGTTTAAGAAGTTGAGAGAACTTCTACCGTTGGCAACACCGCAAGAGATACGTAAATTTTGTTACGAAAATGCAATAACGGATTAAGGTGAATGCCATGTGACAGTTAATATGGAGGAGGCGGTCTAAAGTGTCACATTTTGTAATTTATTGTTTATGAAGTCCGGGAGAGACTCGTCTAAAATAGAGGATGAGCGAATCCCTGTCGATGACGGACAGTTGTGGAGCTATTTCTTTAAAGCTAGATATAATCGCGTTTCCATCCCCACAATTGTCTGGCACAAAAAGTTCGCACTTCCCTAGGTTGAGCTCCAGACCAATTTTTTGGAACTCGCAGATCGGAGTGCGGAAGTCGGATAGTACAGTGGGTGCATCGCTTCCAAGGGTCCCATCATCCAAGTACCAAACATTAAATTTTGAATTTAGAAGCTCGACGACCGGGTGTATGGCAAGGCTGAAAATTGCTGTCGCCCTGTTGGCAGCCAACTTTGGATGAGATGAGGCGATCTTTGTAAATAACTTTGGTGGGGTTGATGTAATACTGGAGCATGAACGGTAAAATGGCAGGTGCTTTAGATTTTATTTGGGCTAACATGGCGCCTCGGTCAACTGAGTAGGTGGTGTTTTTGACGTCGACCTTCAGAAACACATCATCGCCTTGATTGTGGATAGCTGTCCTGAAAGAGTGAACGGCGGCCTCACAGCCCCCATTTGCAGGCATAATCGATCTGTATCGGATGGAAGTACGGCGCGAGGGAAGTGTCCGATTTGCAGGCTAGTTTGGCTATAAGGCGCCGGTAATTTGAGCCGACAGCAATCGGACGAATGCCACCATCTGTCTTGTCCACGTACATCACAATGTCCACGATATCTGATGCGACCCCTCCACGTAGCATCAGGTTGCACAGATTCGTGAGTTCATGCAGGAGCTTCTCGTTGGCCTCCCCGCAGCAACCGCTGGAGAGGTCCTTCAGATGCTGAGGGGTGAGACCATTGAGGCCACCATCTGAACCCGGAAGAAAGGACATGATGGCTCCACGTACTTCATCTACCGACGTTTGTAGTGGTGGTGATGTATCATTGGAAGCTGTGGATGGAATGGATTGGATTGTGATGGATGTTTGTTCTGCAGGGCGATGAGGGTTTCAGGGCAGGCAGGGGCGACCATGTCATTGGAAAAAAGAAGCCGCGATGCACTCTTAATGTCTCCCTCACTTATTTTATTTTCTACAGTTTTCACGAGGTTAAATTTGCGCGATAAAATTATAGATATCCGTTGTCCGATTGCCATAACACAAGTCTTAACTTAACATAGCATTAGATTGGTGTGATTTATATTACAATATATTTATTCTATGGTATAATGCGATGTATGTTTAATAAAGAATTTGAATGTACATTTTTGCTTTCCCGAGAGCCGGGCAGTCGCCGGGCCGGTAAATGGAAAAACAGACATTATCTAAATTCTATTCTATCTAGAGTCTATTAATGTGTTGTCTGGAGATTTACTAAAGTTGTTTAGATAAAAAATAAGGTGGATTTTTTGTAGAAATTGGGTGCCTAGTGCCTTCCTATGTTTAGAGTACCTATGCATTATAAAATGTTGCTTTTGACTTAGTTCGCGTATAAAATTTATATTTGGATAAAAACTATGTGCGAATAAAAGGCTATTTCCCAAATGGTAAATTTCTCATTTCGTTACCCCTTTTACCCATTAGGTTATAATATTAATGTGACAATACCTAGTAAGATAAACAAACACTCACACGTTATATTCGACAATATTATGAATTGCAATATCTAAATTCTAAGTAAGATTAATTATTCATTCATGGCAAACTTAAATTGTGTGTTTAAATAGTTTCCTACTAAACAGTATTTGTATTAAATCAGAGCTCGCAAATGCACTTAAACTTCGCGTGAGTTAGCAAAACAAAATGGCGGGTATTATATTTTGATCATGATATTCAGTATCATCATCATCATTAAAATCATAACCGACTCTGAAAATCTCCTAAACGTGAAGAGGGAATAGCTCTAACTAAATTCTGAAAAAAAGACAATTCTTTACACACTTAAATACTAACGGCCAGGTACTGAAACACTAATCAAAATTAAGACCCCTCCTATTCACAGGCTGTCGCCGTCTCTTCTAGCCGAAACGACAAGGACAGCATGTGACTTGAGCGTCACATAATTTAACTGTCGTTCTAGTATTTGGCCGTAATTTATAATATATAGAGGGTGGATATAAGACAGTCTATAATTAAATGCCTATTTCATAATATAATGATTAGTGTCATAGCTAGCATATCATCAAATAGCATATTTACAGCTTTTGTCTCTGTGACTCGATAATAAGCATATAACATATAAGCGGCGACAAAACTTCCGATTTAGCTGTGGGATATGCTATGCTTAGTCAGGCCGAAACATTGTAGTAATTTCAGCTGTTGTATATATAGCGCCGAACTACAGAAACTTCGATAGCGCGATTCAGGATTGTGGCGCTAATTGGTATGCGATACTTATTAGGCCAATGCGAAACAGTCCCTAACCAATTGTAATGGTACTAAAGAGTAATAATATTGGCTTTTATATAATGTTACCGCTTACGATAAATTAAACCTACCAATTAAAATAATAATATTATATTTAATTTATATTAATATTATCCATTTTGGTTAAGAGCTACGTCGATAAGTTGTTGCTTTAACCGTATTAATTATAACATGTCGCTTAAGCTCATTCACATTAAATCGAGAATTAAGCGGTAAGCGATAATTGCAAGCAAATGGTGCAACTCCAAATGGACTTCACATGTTAACTTCAATTAACGGAACTGCTGTTAACGGTGATGTATTGCGTTTTTGCGGTAATACTGCAGATTGTACTATTGCGGGTTTATCCATCATAATATATTATTATAATCATTATATTAAATTAATACGTGATGGTACAATTTTCAGTACAGTTTTACGAGAATTGTGCAACCGGAGGAGTATGAAATTTAGCCGGCAAAATAAAGGTTTATGTGGAGAAAGGTGTGAAAAGCTAATATTTTTAAATAATGCTTCAAAAATATAAAATTAATAAAAATATCAACAACACCCACTACATCAGATTATTGACACAGACCTCCTTCAGATTGATGGATACAATTTTGTTCTCAATCTGTCACGACATTTACATATTTTTTTAATGTAGGTAAAGTGTCCTTCCAAGTCGAAATTTTAAAATTGTATGAATTATTATTGGCGAATTTCGACCACAAGGCGGCACCGCAGAAAATTTTGCCCACATACCTACATTATACGCTAATTATACTGTGTAAGATAATTTAAATCTGAGTCAATTCAAATGTTAGTTTTTTCGACAAAGCCACTACAGAGCTTTATCGAAAAAACTAACAAACATACTGCTTTATAAAATAAATAAAAAGAATAATTGCAAAGTATTTTTAGATTTCGTTACCACATACAATTAAAAAACATTTAGAATTCAGTTTACATTTGATCATTGTAAAATTTCGTTTTAATTGCAGGTTAGAGTTCTTTATTTGAATTGAGAAATGTCGTGGAATTCGACACACAGAGTCAAACAATAGTGAAACGGAGATTGGATGCGCATCGTTTCTTTGCCAGTTGGCTCCTTTATAAAGGTAAACTTTATTATACTTGTAAAGGCAAACTTTATAATAGTTGTAAAAAAGGTTATAATTACAACTGTTATAAAGTTTGGTTTTGATCTGTTGTATTGGATGTCTCCGTTTTATTGTTGTATTGAAAATTACTACACCATACGTTGTTGCAATTTTTGTGGCGTATACAACTTATTAACTATAAATCTATGTAAAATTATGTAATTGCAATCGAAAATATTTGCCATAGGACACTAGATAATCCTGGCCGAATTTCCGTCAAGAGCGGCCATGTTTCAATCATATTATGTGGTTTTATAGACCTTAAAAAGTTATTAAATAAAAAACTTAATTATTAACATTTTATTTTAATTATTCAAAATAAATTATATTTTTAGGACTTGGGAATAAAAAATTATAAGTATTCGAATATCAGAGAGCTTATGTGCAAAATACGTACTTATCTGTGGTAATCGTTGTCATCATACCTGTATAGTCTATGGTTATAATTATTCATTTATTTAGTTATAGTAAATTGTTTGAGGCGTAAGAGCTCCATCTAGTGGTCCAAGAGATAGATTTATTTTTTATTGAAGTATAAAATTATTTTCTTTTTCCTTTCCTTCTTTCCGCAAACCGCCACTAGGAAAATTTATTGAACTTTAGGGATTATAGGTTAGGCTATATTTAATCATATTATTTACTATTTTTATTATTTAGTTTCTATGTTCATAAAGTACACAGCCACGTATTTTAATTACCAGGCAGTAAATGTATGGCAACTTGCCGATCTCCTTTCACAAGACCCATAAAATTACACTCGACACAAATTTCGACAAGATATCGAAATTTACGTCACGGCAAGCTTTTTTGTGTTACTTAGTTACGACACTGATATAATAACTAGAAATACCGCTAAGTGGCAAATCTAAGCTTAGACTTATACACAAGAACAGGCCATTGCATACATTTAGCAAAAAAAAAACATCTAATAAGGAAATAGTCCGCCATCTGTTGAACATCGGTCGAGCTAAGTTGTAAGCGATCGAACTAAGGTTTGTAATGGCTTCCGTAACCTGTGATAATAGGCTTTATGTTTGAAATTGTTACGAGTACCTTATGTACATAAATTACAATTAATATTATGCTAGTTTTTCCTATAATGTTGTATTATCTCGTGTATCGTTTTATTCGTTTATCGCAATTTTACAGCATTCTACAGAGCACCATTGACATCTTTAATGTCATACGTAAAACTCAAGTATCCCAATGGAGCACTTAAAGTTGGAGTTGGAGAGTTAAAGGATGTTTTTAGTCTGAACATGACTTATTTCTACTATATAAGTACGTCTATGCATCTGTATCACTTAGTACATTCTCTCTCTCTCTCTTTCTCTATGTAGAAAGCTCTTAAAACTAGGATCAACATTTCAAATGTCGTGTGTAAGGGTCTTCCCACACGTACTATAACCACACCGACGCGACAAAATGTGGTCAAGCGTTGGCTCATTGTCGTTGCAATCCCATGCAACCCACAAAATATTATTGTTTGTTATGAATTACCGGAATAAACACTCGGTGTCGTTGAAGGTTGCGTTGTGGTTGCGATGTGGTTCACACGTTTCCACAGCTTGACCGCATTTTGTCGCGTCGCTCGGTGTAGTGCGGTTCTGATACGTGTAGAGGATGACCCTTAAGCTACGTTCCCACGAGCGTCGTTTAGTGGTCGGTAGGAGAAAATCGTGTAGAGTTGTCAAATCTGGCATTTGACACTTGACACTTTGATTTTCAGCTCTATTGTATTGGCACAGAGTTCTATTTACAGTGCAGTTTTTTCTGTCGCGGCCACAAAAAATCTCTAGTAGGTATGAGGGCTTAGTGTCCTCAAGTATCCTGGCCATATAATTGTGACAACCTTTACGTGGACTCAGTATTATGAAGATTGAACCAGACATTCACACGTCCCTGTATTATGTACGACCTTTAAATCGGCATGAATACATAAATACTAACGAGGTATCGATTCAACTATAAATGTATATTGCAAACAGCTACAGAAAAAATATATTTATAGGTGTAGTTGTGGACTGACTGACGCTTTTCAATATATTTTGGATAATTTAATAATATAGGTAAGTACGTTAGATAAAACTTAAGTAATTTCAAGAAGAAAATTGATAATCCTTGTATATTAAATAAGCATAAGCTAGCTATACCGTTTACGTAGATTACCGTACCGGTACCGGTAGATTTAGAGAAGTAAGTAAATTTTTAATGATCAATCTATACCCCTATACAATAGGATCCAAGAAAACTTTCAAACCCTTTCTATTAATAAATTAGCTTACGATTGCACACCTTGGGAATAAGACGTCCCCTGCAGAGCTGTCTCTATATACTTGTGTACTTTTCTGTTAACTTTTGTTATACTGCTACTAAGTTTACTTTGTAAAACATAATAATATATTTCCTATTTATCCCAATTTTTCTATCCTTTTGCTAAAAGAGTGTTTTTTTTCTCCTTTTTTTTGCTTCACCCTTTTGGTTAGGGTTGAACCAGTTGTAGCTTTTTCTGCCTGGGGCACTAATAAACAGGCCCAGGCTAAGATTGGGCTCCACGTCTCCCACAAATTGCTTTTGTAATTTTTGGGACAAAAAAATGTAATTTGAAATTGGAATTAACGAACTTGCATATGGCCTAGTGCTCAGTTCGTTAAAAAAGTTGTTTGGAGGACTATGGGGATCCTGTCGAAGCTCTTTTTGCTGCATATTTTATTAGTTAGGACTATTGAAGACTAATGTCTTCTATATATTAGGAACTAAAAGGAAATATTACTGACAATCGTTACAAGTTAAAGCAAAAACTATAATATTTAAATTATTTTCTACGTTTTAAGTCGACTAGGGTTGTGACGTTTAATTCATATTATTGATATCCAAACCTCGTATAGAAGCAATCGTCAAATATTTCACAAACGATTTCGCATTTCATCTCAAAAGAACGATTCCATTTTGTCACCTTTCAACGAACTCCCCCGAGATAAAAACGCTAAAGGTATGAGACCTAGTGATAAATGAAAGAGACATAAATAATATGAGCTTTATTCTGTTCCAAAAGCTGTCCTATTTTCTATTCCAGTTGGCACATGCGACCTCCCATTTTTCTAACTTTCCGCTTATCGAGCCTTTCGCAAAGGATAACTTTATTTTGCAAGCCTAAATTCTTTACGCTGAGCTTTTGTATGCAAAACACACTGTCGGGGAAACGTCAGTACTAACGGGGTTACAGCAATTCGTTACAACAATGTGCCGTCGGTTTTACATTAGATTCGACGATAGTTGACGTTAAACGATTTCGAAGAGAAATGGAATAGAATAACAAAAAAAAAACAATTATAATACTATTCATAGTATATATAAAATACCGTACTACACTCTATGTAATGTGTGAGATACATTCCTTATTTAAAGATCAAAAACATTAATAATGTAGTTTCAAAAGAGCCTATGTAACAGATGAAGTTTGGACACTTCTATAAAAAAAGTTTTGATACGAAACTGAAAAATTCAATGCGGGCTTGTAAATAACAAGCGATATACATATACAGAAAACATCGGTTTTTAACTAATTTTTACTATTTTTACTATTTTTAAACCAAGAGTTAAAATTTATAAAAAGAAAACAACGTATTAATGATAAAAACAGTGGTGTATGAGTTACACTCAATAATTTCTAACGAATATTGATAATAATATTATATTGATATGTCTGCGTACAAGTAACATATGTTCGTGTTTTATGGAAAGAACTGATGTAATCGAATTACATTTTAGCCTTTCACACTTTCACCAAAAAACAATCATTAATAAAATTATTAAATGATTTTAGGTTACCAGAACCGTGAGAACTTCGTAAACAATTTGGCATATACTATTATTAAATAATTGTAGGAAAATAATAAATGTCCCGAACATGATAATAATTTTATTAAGTGGCTCAAAGGGCATCAAGCCTGTACCTAGTTTGTTTTTATTTATTATATAAATAAACACTTACACCTACTGTTTAGTAATTTACTAGAAATTAATAGTAAAAGTATTTATTATTGTTAATTTTGATTTGACTTAGTTTTATCGATAAATCAATGAACGTCTCTAAAACATTTACAATTCACTTAAATCTATCAAAGGTACCTTTAATTTAAACATTAATTATGTACTGAGCTAGAGTAATTACAGTCTATTTGGCAGCGGGGAAAAACTGTAAATGCCTTTAATTGTGAACTATAAATAAAACTAACCAACTAAAGAGAAGGGTTTCGTTCACCAGGACGTGTTCAAAACGTGCGACCTTTGACATTTACTGTTGAGAAAATTTCTCTTTGGAAGAAAATAATCTGCAGTCATAGGTTATGCCCATCTGCACGCAGATAGAGATAGCCTATGTGTTGTTGAGTTAAAATTTTATGATAATAATAATAAGTATTGCGATATATTATTGTATCGTCTGAATAAGTTTATTTCAGCAGATAAGTAACATAACCTAACCAAGAGCATGTCAGGACATGTCTGAGGACTAACGTAGCTCAATACCTAGGTTTCCTTTGAATTACTTCATAAGTTATTGTCCGATTTCGCTCAAAATATTTTTTCTAAAGAGTTTTTAGCGTGAACTTTTATAATGGAAACTTACAACTTTCTATCTCTTATAGTTAAGAAATGACAGGTGGGCAATTTATAAAACATTTTGAAGGCCGATTACTCGAAAATGGTTGACTTTGTAAAAAATCATTTATGAAACCTTGAATAGGGATGATGACTACATCCAAACTATTTAGTTTCATTATTATACTCAGATATATTGAGGCATTACTACTTGGTAAATGTAAAAAGAAATATTTTATGTGTAGTTTAGTAATTAGATATAAAAAGTACAAAAAAGTTTTTTTAGCTAAATTAGTGAACAAAACCTACATCATTAGTTTACTTACAGCATATACAAAAACATTCATTATGGTAAGTATGATTTTAAACGCACAAATAATACATATCAAATCAATAACAAATATCGGAGATATTTACAAATATGTTCCTGCGGTCGTATACTTCATACACTATAACCTAGGCGTGACGTCACAGCTAGATACGACTTTAGTATGGAGCGTTTTCACGAGACTTGAAAATATTTACTTTTGATATACTGTTCCTTCTGAGAAGTTACTCATATTTAAGAGTACTAATCATTTATGCAATAAAAAGAAATTTTCATCTCGCCTATTTATTTAAAAAGCCCCATTCGACGATACCCCACCCAATGAGGTAGAATGAAAAAATATTTTTTATTCCCACTTCACATGTATACACAATTGAAATCTATACACAATGTAACAATTTACCAAATTTCATCTATTTATATTCACAATCACAGAAACTATAAGGGCGGACAGACAGACAGACAGGCGGGCGGACGGAGCGAAACTATAAGGATTCCTTGAGTACTACGGAACCCTAAAAAATTTAAATCAACTGTAAGTGTCTTTGGAGGCATTAAACATAATAATATCCTTATTCAGAGAAAAAAAAATGATGATATCTAATCTCCATAAATATAATAATTGACAATTTGAAAATTAATCCATCGCAATGTTAACACGATGTCCATAATCGAATTAACTGCAGTTTTTTGCAGAATGCAGCCAGTATTTTTCTAACGATAAAAACTATTCCGCTTTGGAAGCATACACGGAAATCCTTCTTTATCTACCGCAAACAGTGTTGGTATTTTCCGGTCGCGTAAACTATGGTCGCAGTGTTGCCAACATGTTGACATAATTTTTGCATAAATAATTGTAAGTTTTAAATAGCGCTTTAGGTGTTTTGTGGCGCGTTTACGACTGTGTAGTTTATTTAAAGCGTTTTTATTCGTTCATTTTACATTTTTAGCACTGTGAAATAAAAGTGAAGTATTTTCTGTAATTGCACTGTTCTTAATTTTTTATAACACAAGATGTGTTTTAAAAAACATTGTTAATATTTGATTTATACATTGATAAATAAGTGACGTGAATTACCGTTCACTTACCGAATTACCATTTAAATATTTAAATCAATAGCCTATATTTTTATGTCTGTTCAAATCATACATTTTTAAATAAATTTCAAACGTAATAAAAAGTGTCATTGAGTATTAAAATATTCTGTAACACTAGGCACTGTCAAAAAGATTAGCTTCCGATAAATGTTACGTTTGGATACAGCCTAAATAAAAAGCAATTGAAATAAAATCACTGAATTAAAAAGCGTATACAATATATTATTTTGATTTGAATCTCTTAGAATACAAGCCAAAATATTTTAGGAGTGACATAAATAATTCACGAATTTATTTTTGCTATACCTTAGGGTAAACACAGACGGCGCATACTGACAAAAATAAGAAAAGCAACAGAAAGATTCTAATATTAAATGATCTGACCAAATTTCCCCAAGGGTTTGTCAAGATTAAATTGTTTGCCGCCATAAATAACAATGGCGTTTGCTTATCGACTATTTTGTGGACTTTATCGCGGTGTTTCAAATAAATTGAAATATCTCCAAATAAGGAGAAAAAGGAGATTAGAAGAATCTCATTAACATTTTTGTTCTAATCACATTCTTGCTTCTAATAAGAAAATTATGCAAATATTTGTTTGTGTTGTTTCTTGTTTACTTTTGTAAATTATTCTGTAACCATTCAATACTCAATATGCTAGGTTAGCAGAGTCTAACTAGACTTCCAAAAATATTATACTCAATAATATTTAAGAATTAACAATTACTAAAAGATATTGGGAGTTTTTTATCCACTTTTAAAAAAAGTCATTACCACAAACCAAGATACTATTAGATTGTACAATGTACAATTTTCAGTCTTAATTAATTTTGAGTAATTATTTTAATTCAGATACATGGAGAAGTGGAGATAGTCTTGTTAATCATATTTAATATGAATGTGTGTTGAAATTTGTTAAAATATCACAGTATTCACCCCATTTTCTGCTGTTATGAGATATCTATACCGTTGTACCATATCCAGACGTAATTACGCTTATAATTTACCCTTATTTTATCTTTGGTCGCCTATGAGTAATTGTTGCATAGTAAAATACCTAAGAAAGGGACACCTTTCTGATAGGTAGGTAATAGGTACAGTTTTAAATATTTTCCTTAATAGGAAACATACATTTGTTTTAAATCAGCATAATTCCTATATTTTCCGAAAGGCAACATAAATAGGGATCGAAAAATACAAAAAGTACATAAATCAGTTGCTAAATTAAAAAGTTACAGGACTTAAAGCTGGCTAGGTTTGAAAACACGACGATTTGTTTGCATAGATTGAAAAATGAAATTACTGTTCAAATCTTAATATGTATGTTAATTGTGACAGTTTCTGTTATAAAAATGATAATACATAAACGTAGTACTTAAGTTAATACAATCAATTTTATAATAATCTTCATAATACATTTGCAACTGCTGTGACGTCACTCGCGCATAATTTTTGTGTAGAGCGTTTTTAAAGCTCTCCGAAGATCTCACTTTTGTGATGACTGTATTTGGTCAACAGTTGATCGTAAGTCAACGGTTATTCTATATATTTAAGACGTTCAGTCCTCACTTTTCTAACCTAGCATACCGCTTGTTGGCTTTTGCAATAGCTAAACAGGTAGGTTCTCTATATCGGTAGAATATTATATACGACATTCGTGCCCCTGTAGTGAAGACATATTATTTTAACTAGCATTTGCCCGCCTGCGTGGAAAATTAATGTTCGTTCGTTGCAAAATATATGTTTATAATCCCACGGTAACACTAAATGTGGTATGGTTGTACCATACCAAATATCGGCAAAATCTGTTCAGTATGTTTGCGTGATAAAGTTACTAGCATACATCCATCCATCCTTACAAACGTTCACATTTATTAGGTGTACACATAACTAGTTAGAATTAATCTATTAATTTTTTTCTCTGCAGATCTAATCTTGGCTACTTAATACTTAGAAATACATAATACCTAATCAAATATTAGGTGTTAGGTATTTCTAGAATATTGGTAAATATGAAACTACATAAGTAGTACATAATAATATTCGATTTCACATCAAATAGTGTCGCTATTAAAAGTATTTTCTTTTTTACCTTTGGAATATGATGTGCCTTATTACAAAATGTATTTCTAGTTTTAAGTAATGTTTGTTAACCTTTGTATTGTTTGTACATAAATTGTAAAATAAAATAATTATTGTTACTTATGTCGTATGTATTACGAAGGGTCGCACAAATAAATGTAGATATGCGTAGCATAGCAAAAACTATTGATTTTTTTTTACTAATTATAACATTTTTATATAATCTACTTAATAACCTACTACTGCTATAAATGTGAATGTTTGTTACGATGGATGGATAAATTGATGTTTTTTACACTTTCACACAAAAACTACTGAACGCATTTTGACGAAAATTGATGGCATGGTAGTAGTTTGAACTATAACACATAGGCTACATTTTATCCCGAAAAAGTACAGTGTTCCCGTGAGATTACTAATGTATTTACGCGGGCAAAAACTAGTACCTAGCTAATATTTATGCTGGTAAAGAAAGATAAAAATAAAATTATTACTTTTAATTGTAGAGAAAAACTCTATGGTGGCTGTATACGGTTCTTCAATTCATGCCTATAAATACAGCACGTGAAAACCATCCACATGTTCACGCCTTTTCACGGGCCTTCACGGCACACGTGTTATAGAGCCCGATTAAAGCGTATTATAAAATGAAAATTTATTAATTTACATAAGTGCGAAAAGTCGGCATATAAAAGTTCTGAGACTAAAATAGTAAAAAAATATTTAAAAAAAAAACCAAATTTTTATCAGAGTTATGAGATATGTAATGTTAGCTTTAATATTGTTCTTAAAAGTAAAGTTCAGAACTTAGAACAGTTATTAATATAAAAATAATAATTCCTTGAGATAATAATATTATGTCAAAAGTTTTCCGTTACGCGAAACTTGAATTTCGAAAAAACAATATAAATACCTTTGATCAGTCCATCAAATGTGACACTCACTAACACTTACACAAGAAGTGTACACTTCACTTGCACTTCACAAAACACGTAGCGTATAGAATCGTTCGACTTCGAGTACACGTCCTTCTGGCGGGAAGAATCAAAACGCACTGGTAAGGGTGAGCCGGAGTGCGAGCGAGACGGAATATACGAGGGTGCGACTACTGAAAGAGCTTTCGAACTATCCATTGCATTTCTCTGAATAAATAATTTCAGACTTTTTGGGACATCTCTCACAAAAAATATCTTTGTGTCCACAAACAGCATTCAGCTTTTTACGTCAAAGTCGTCTTAGAAATTACAATTCTGCATTATATTTTGCTGTGAGGTTTTTTCTCTCAAAATGGTGGTTTTCAACTGAAGGGGAATATTTTATTCTTATAAAACATAATATTCTATCTAAGGATTGTGAATAACTTCATAAATAGGATTATTGGCAAAAATAAGATTTATCAGATAAAAATAATTTGTTGTCAGCTGTTGGAGCAAGATATTTTATTTTAATTTTCAATGGCTATCTTAAAAATGCAGCGCCACGTAGCGTACCTTGTCGTCGCGGTGTGAACTGGACCTTAAGTCAAGATGCATTCGATAATTTCGACGTTGAAGTACGAAAAGAAATGTATGGAATTTGACATAAGGCGATGCAAGCGACATGTCACTTAGCGATGTATGACGTCAAATCCAATACATTTTTCATTTCGAACTTCGCCGTCGAAATTATCGAATGCATCTCGACTAAAGGTCCAGACCCTAAGGGTAGATAGTCAGTGCCATAAAATATGTCCCTCTCAGAGAGAAGAAATATAGCCTTACCCCAACTAACCTTACCAATTTCTTATATTATTATGTTAAGCCGTATTATAGCATTATCCTATAGTAAGCATCAATAATAAATATAACCAAACCACATTCGGTGGTAATAATTATTATTATGAAAATGCATCAGAGAATACATATCACATAAGTAGAAGATTACCTACTTATGCGGTTCATACGAACAAGGATTTCGTATAATACTTACTAACTATATTGATAAATCACACAATCTGTAGCACTGAACGCGTCACCAAGCCGACTTAACCTATCCAGTTGTGGTCCAGTATCCCGTGTCGCGATTCTCTACGTCTACAACTACGTCTCTATGTACTCTGGCAGCGTCTGACTGTAATTGTTTTGTTTGTTTTGGGTTGATGTTTTAAATAGTAGAGTCTTCAATGTTATAGATTTATATTATTATTTATAGTTGGTTTTATATTTTACATATAATTATTTATTATATATATAATTATTTATAGTTGATTTATAAACTAAAATAATAATTTAAAATAGTGTGCTGATGTGAGATCTCAAACGGGAAATAAAGGGGGAAAAAAATAGGGAAGATGGCCACGGCGCGGTGCCTGACTCTGGTTGAATTACCATTGAACATATTGTGGTGTGGGGATTTGATTCTGTTTTTTCGATTTGTTTATTTTTTTTTTAGCTGTGTTTATCTCCCTTGTGTGTTCAATAAAGATATATATAAATAAGTGTTATACTAATTTATTGTTATTTAGGACAAAGGGTTTCTTCCGACTTACTGTTCCTGAAAGTATGACGCGGACGATACAATGTTAACCATAGTAGCATCACCTCTCCTGACGACCTCTGTGGCTCAGCGTTAGCACTCAAGCCGGAGGTTGCGGGTTTGAATCCCGCCAAGTGAACAAAAAGTTTTCTGCGTCCATAAATATACCGTCCATAAATTTTATTATTATTAACATTTAATTCAAATTTTCAGATAATAATATAGACGATGTTTCGCATCAATGATTGAATTCAAATCATTAAAATAATTTTCTTGTTCATATGAAAATTAATATGAATTTTTTGAGATGTTATCGCATATCTGAGTGAGTTGTCACACAGCTGATACTTACATAACGTAATATACCATTGCTATTTAGAGCATTTATAACAGCGCCTTTCGACAACGTGTTTTAATAGTCAATAAATGTTTTATTGTAACACTTGCATCTGCCTGCGGCTCCGCTCGCGAAAATATAGTATTCGATGGAAACACATACATTTTTGGGATAAAAAGTAGCCTACATGTTTTAATCCAGAGCTCATACTTACTACCATACCGAATTTCATCAAAATCCGTTCAGTGGCATTTGCGTGAAAGGGTACCAAACATCCATCCATAAACCCCTCCATCCATCCTCACAAACTTTCACATTTATAATATTAATTTGTTTTTTTTTGTCATATAACTTCTGTGTTGGAGCAACATTATATTAAGTCCTTACATATGAAATTGGCGTTTTGTCGTACTGGCCACTTTGATCTCAAATATTTCTCTTTGGTTAGGAATTCCAATTTCAAATTTATACCACTATTTAATCATGCATTTGTGTTTCTAAAACCGTAATTCATTTGTTTTTTCCTCTTTTGGTTTTTTCTTTACGTCACTCTGTTTACAAAATAAAAAACTTAAAATATCGTATTATTTTTGAGTACGAGTTCCACCGTGGCACCAGTGCTGCAGAAACGGCTCGAAGGATTAATGATGTGTATGGCAGCGGTGTCGCAAAAGAAAACACAGTGCGTTTTTAGTTCCAACGTTTTCATTCTGGAAATTTCGACCTGCAGAACAAGCCCCGTGGACGGCCGGAGACCAAACTTGAAGGCTATTGTGGTAGCGGATCTGTCGCAAACCTGCAGGTAGGTAGCTACAGGCTGCGGTGTTAGTGATGAAACTGTTTTAATCCACTTGAAGCAAATTGGGAAGGTGAAAAAGCTTGAAAGGTGGGTACCTCATGAATTGAGGGCAGCAAACCGACAAACGCGCGTCCACTGCTGCAATACATTACTCTACCGGTACAATAATGAAGGGATTTTAATTCGAATCATTACCTGTGATGAAAAGTGGATCCTGTACGATAATCGGAAATGCTCATCGCAATGGCTGAACCCTGGCTAACCAGTCAAAGCCTGCCCCGAGCGAAAATTGACTCAAAAAAAGTTACTTGTGAGCGTTTGGTGGACTAGTGTCGGTGTCATTCACTACAGCTTTATTAAATCTGGCCAGACGATTACAGGAAATGTCTATTGCCAGCAACTGCAAATTATGATGGAAAAGCTAGCTGCTAAACAACCGAGGTTGGTCTTTCGCTCTAGGCCACTTTTGCTTCAGGACAACGTTAGACCACACACTGCACAACAGACGGCTACCAAATTAGAGGAGCTTCAATTGGAATGTCTAAGACATCCACCGTACTCCCCGGACCTACTTGTAGCTCGAACAGATTACAATTTTTTTCGAAATTTGGATAACTTTTTGCAAGGAAAAAAAATTATCTCTGATGTGGCAGTCCAAAGCGCCTTTAAAGATTTAATTGATTCCTGTCCGAATGGTTTTTTAGTAAAGAAATCAATGAACTACCTATGAGATCGCAAAAGTGCATAGATAGCAATGTTAAATATACTTTGATTGAATAAATATATTATGTTTAAAAAAAATCGACTTTTTATTCCTCCCTTACAAAACGCCAATTTTATATGTAATGACCTAATTTTATTACTTACAGTTTACCAGAATTATACAACAAATTTTGAAATACCAGTTTGATGTTTTATTTAAAAATTCACTTAAACTTTTCTATAATGTAAAACGCCAACACTCTGGAGAAAGGTAAATATTTATCTAACAGGACTTACCGGGATATCGGTAAGTCTCCATAAACTTGCTACAGAATGTCGCTTAAAAATGTCGCCTAAATATTACATTAGAGGTTAGATATTATGCTCTTGGTAGTGAGCTTAAATTGTTTGTGTACTAGCATAATATTTATCTGTGGAATACGAGGGCTGATTGATTAGTTTCCGAAACGACAAAGAAAAACTTCAAAAATCTATTTAAAATAAATTTATTTCTCAACGTAGTTTCCTTCTACTTCGATGCATTTAGTTCAGCGCTTCTCCAATGCCATTACACCAGTTTGATAAAATGTTTTCTCCAACCCCTCAAAATACTCGTCCACGGCAACAATGACTTCTTCATTTGATGAAAATCTCTGGCCACCTAACCGTTTCTTCAGGTTTGGGAATAAGTGGAAGTCGCACGGGACCAGATCCGGGGAATAGGGTGGATGCGGTAGCAATTCTTTTGTCTCGGGAGTATAATAATGTATCCAGCTTTCATCGACTGTTACATAACGCCGCAAAAACTCATTAGGATCTCGGTTAAATAGCGCCAAACACTCCGATGAATCGTCCACTCGACGTTGCTTTTGGTCTACAGTGAGCAAACGCGGCACCCATCGCGCGCAAAGCTTTTTCATTCCCGTTTCTAATATTTTGGTGCAAAATATTAAAAACGCGTTCAGATGAAATGCTCACCATCTCTGCTATCTCTTGCAACTTTAAGCGCCGATCATTCAATACAACTTTGTGAATTTTTTTGATCATGTCCGGATTCGTGACTTCATTTGGACGGCCAGACCTGTGGGCGTCTTCGCAGCTCTGTTTTTCACGTTTAAAATCAGTTGCCTAGGTGTGAATTGTACTCAATGCAGGAGCAAAATTACCTAAAACACTGTCTAGCTTGGTTTTAATCTGGGTTGCTGTTTTCTCTTTTAAAACGTAAAACTTTATCACCGCACGAATTTCGTTTCTTTCCATTGTTAAGAAAATTTACTACAGAGAAAGTTCTACGTCCTCTCAAACGAATTCCATAAGTTCGATTAAATTCAAATTTGGCGTTCTATTTTCAAAAAGATGCCAGAATATAATGTAATATTCCTTTTTTGCGTATCATTTTTTTAAGTTCGTCGTTTCGGCCAGTTATCAATCAGCCCAGGTATCATTGTTATGCCGACACTCAATTTCTGTTATTTAAGCTCAAACCTTGTATGTGTATTTCAGACAGGACAGAAGTAAAACGTTTATTTTTCTAATCTATTTAAGACTGGGACTACATTATTGGTCGGAAAAAAGCAGTACTGAAAATAGAACTCTGCGCTAATAGGTACAATAAAGTTGAATATTGAATACACGGCAACACACGACAGCAATATAAAAACTCGACGCTCGTGTGTTCAATTTTCAGATCTATTGTGTTAGCACAGAGTTGAGTACATATTTTCAGCGGTGTTTTCTTCCGAGAAATTCCGGATAATGTACTCTGAGCCTAATAGTACAAATCAATTTCGTTTAACTATAGGTAAGATTAGGTTTTTATTAAAGTATTATTAGTTTAGTAGGTAGTTTTTATATTAATATGTAAAAACTGTCCCTCTTTCGTCTCGGCTGTGCTACGGAGAGGACGTGTGTTACATTGCCTGTGAAATAATAAATAAACATTTATACAATTGTGTACCGTAATCCTAAGTGCAAAAGTTCAAGTTTCAAGTGAAAGAT
Source organism: Phengaris alcon alcon (assembly GCA_037179445.1). Classification (NCBI taxonomy): domain Eukaryota; kingdom Metazoa; phylum Arthropoda; class Insecta; order Lepidoptera; family Lycaenidae; genus Phengaris; species Phengaris alcon. Next base: position 252,140 of record JAYRCH010000515.1, read on the forward strand.
CATTCTAAACACTCAGTGCATATAAAACGTGATCGACAGTCGTCACCCCTCAGCACCCCCGCGGAAATAGGACAATTGAATAATTGCCATCCCTGTCACACCACAGGAACACCTACGATACCGCGGTACCGCGAAACCTGACCAACAGCCATCACCCCTCAACACCCCCGCGGAAAGAGGACAGTTGTCATAATTGCCATCCTTATCACAACTTGTATGATACCTGCGCTCGTTATTCATTATCACCTACAGAGAGTGTGTATAAAAACAATAATATGCAAACTCCAGCTGCGCCTGACATCACCGCTCCGATAGATAACGCAAGCGCGTCACCAGCTAATAACGTAACCACGCGCTGCAAAAGGAAACGACCTACTGAATGTACAGATTCTCTAATCCAGGAGATTAAAATGGAGCTCGCTCCAACTCGCTCAAAACATTCACTGACGCTCAGGCGGATCAATCAAAAACTTCTTAAGTACCTTGGAAGAGCTGCAGAAATTAACAAACAATCTGGATTCCACTATCAGATTCTTAAGAGAGGAAAACAAATACCTCAAAGATAAAATAACATTCCTAGAAAACCAATCTAAAACGGACAAAGAGCAAATAATAATATTAGAGAACAGAATGGAAGAAAAATTGAATAACGACAAAAAGACAAGCATTGAAATAAAAAATATACCATTAAAAGGTGAAACAAAGAAAGACCTGCATATATTTATAAGTAACTTATGTAAAAATATCGGCATAAGTTTAGAAAAATCAGATATCAAAGTCATAATTAAAATTAATAAGAATAGGAATGAAAAATGTGCTATAATAGTCGATTTTACCAATATTTTTATAAAAAAATAAGTTATGAAGGCGACAAAAACATTTAATATAAGAAATAAAACAAATAAATTAATCTCTAACCATCTGGGTATGAAAACGGTGGAGACACCAATATATACATCCGAAAGCCTGACACCACTGGCAGCTAGACTTTATTTTCTGGCGAGAGACATAAAAAGAACAAAAGGCTTTAAATACTGCTGGACGAATTACGACAAAGTGTAACTGCGCCAAGATATTATCTCACCGATAATCCCTATCAAGTCCGAATCTCAAATTCATCAGCTTGCAATTAAATGACTTTCTCATTACCTATCCTATGGAATTTTTGAAACCGTTATTAGTGTGCGAAGTGTCCACGCTCAACTAAATATAATTTCATCAGTTTAAACTAATTTATTATAAATCTAAAGGAACTAATTTAAAATACTGAAGAATTAAAAACTAGTTATGATAACAAAATCAATTGTACCATAAAAGTAGGTAAGTACTAAAAAAATAATAACTACTCCAAAACTTAAAATGCTACAAAACAAAGAAATCTCCCAGGTCGTCCCCACCAGGCAGAGTACCTAGAAGGCTCAAAGAGTTTCCTCGCTGGATTGCGATACTTATTCTCTGGGCCAGGTAGGTGCCGGCTCTGGGGTCTCGGGTGGCCTCAATGAGTTTTTTAGAGATTTCTCCGAAAAGTTTGTGCGCACCCAGACCCCATGTACCTAAGGTTTCAACCCCAAACGGTTCAAATATGAGATCCCCACTAAGGTTCACATATTTGCGCCGCTTGAGGTTTTCCGCCTGATTGGCGGCTGCACCTGCAGAACTCGAGGTGCCCTGGACATGGGACGGAGCAAGTGTATCGACGCAAGTAGCGTCCCATACAAGAGCCCGTCCCACTCTCCAAGGGATCAGGGTCATACCGTCTGGTCTCTTGCCATCGTCGCGCGCCAAACCAGAGGGTTCCAGCACAGCTGGCACTCCGGCGGTGACAAGAGCCCGACGGATGAGATCGTTCAGGCAGTGATGTCGGGAGATGCGGCCGGCGCTTCGTTGACAGGACAGCCCGTGGTGTGAAAATATTTTAATTATTCTTCATCGTGTGTTATACATTTTATATTATGATATGCAAGTTTTCAATATTTTGTATAATTATCTTACCGTAATACATACAGGAACTTGTAGTCATAACATACTAAAAATATTAATAATCATTTATGTTTGAAACAAATAATAATTATATATATCGGATGACATGGATAATACAAGCAATATTACTGCGATTCAATGCGAAATTGAAAATATTCACGATCACTTACCTACCCATATCCCTGACCTTACTATAATCTCCCAAAATATACGTAGCATACACAAAATCTCAAACATCGATGATCTGGATATTAATTTAAGTATCCTAAAGAACAAAATTTATATAATTGCACTATCAGGTAGCCGAATTAATGCTTATAAACCACTACCAATAAAGTTAGGTTACACAACGTATCACTCGATTAAGAAAGAAAATCAGAATGACGGTTTGGTTTTATTTATTAACCAAACAGTTAGACATACCGTCAAAGAAATCCCATTTACAGGTGCCTCTTGCCTTGAAGTATCCACACCACACCACTTTATCATTTGTATATTTATCGCCCCCCATCAGAAACCAACCCTAATAATTTTATTACCTCGTTAAACAATTGCTTACTCTCATCACACTTAAAATATAAAAACATAATTATTATAGGAGATATAAATATAAACATAATTAAAGGTAACAACAACACCTACTCAGATCTTTATATTGACATGGCATTACCAGGACATACATTTGATACAAGGAATAAAAGCTGTTTGGATCATATCATAACAAATCTTAACCCTATTTCTTAAACCGGTTTTATCTCGGTACTCAAAACTACTATTACAGATCACAAAATGATCTGCCTCTTAGTTTATACTAAATTAAAACAACACAAGCCCTCAAAAACTAAAATTGATATTGATTACTCAGCAGCATTACAATCCCTTAAATCTAAAATCATAGATGACTTATTTACAATTAATAACGTAGACAAATTGGCAATGGATCTAACCTCAATTATATCAGAATCATTAAAACAAAATACAAAATTTATTAAAATACCAAATAGTAAGAGAATTATCAAACCGTGGATTACGCCAGGCATACTTAAGTGTATAAAAAACAGGAACTATTTACAGATTAAGCTTAGACAAGATGATGACAATGATATTCTTAAAATAACCGATCGTAGGTATAGAAATTACTGTACTAGCCTAATTAAAAAGGCTGAAATCAATTATGAAAGAGAACTTCTTAACAAGGCGAAATCGAGTAATAAAACTTTATGGAACTGTATAAAAAACTTGTCTAACCTGCACAAACGAAAAAGCCTTAATATAGAATTAATAAATCTTAGGAATAACCCAACAGATTCCGCGAACTATATCAATGATCATTTTAATAGTATCGGTAAATTAGTAGCTGAAAAAATACAAAATAACCAACACTCAATAAATCAATACCTAGATAGTTCACCATCTTGACCGCATACAATAGACACTATTGAGCCCGACGCTTCGGAAGTAAATGAATTAATATCAAGCCTCAAATCAGAATCTGCTGCTGGCTGGGATGAAATCCCCACCAACTTTATAAAAATGGCTAAATCCCTATTAATACCCATATTCACACACTTATGTGTTACCAGCTTTAGAAGTGGAACATTTCCTAAAGTATTGAAGAGATCTTTAATACACCCAATCTTTAAGAAGGCATGACATTAATGACTATAGACCCATATCGGTGTTACCAGTGATAGCAAAAATTATGGAAAATATTATTAATGTACGTGTAATAAAATATTTAAATAAAAATAATCTTTTATCAACATACCAATACGGTTTTCGACAGAGTCTTAGTACTGAAGATGCCATACATCGCAGATCCTCTTCCCCCGGACCTCGGCAGCGAGTAGACGCAAATACGACTCTGTTCAAAATTTATTTAATAAAATTTTTAAAGATTTTAAAATTTTAATCGTCAAAGAAAAATAGGAGCTCAGGAACACTAAGAAGATTACACCAGCGCCGGCGCATTACGTACATAGGACTCAATGTCACACCATACACATCGGTGGACTACAAGTAAGCTGCACGCCCAGTACAATCTCACTAGAGACACACTCCTAATAGTTCATGTGCGCCTGGTACACTGCCACTGGCTACAGCTTACTTCTCGCCTGTACGCGCTCTGGTGACTCCCAATGACTACGCGCCTTCATGAATGAAGTTTGAGTAGCAAACACACTCTTCATTGTTTCTGTAAGCCTGGTATACCGCCTCTACAAGCCACAGCTACTCTGCACTAGGATGTACTAACGCCCATTTCAAATCTACGTGCCTTGCATGAACTAACGTTTGATCAACACTCCTCCAAACCTATGTGACCCTGGTATACTGCTACACTGGCTGCCTAACTAAAGCCTTTGAAACTCGTGCGCATCCCGCTGACATAGTCTACAACTACCTCCTACAGGCTTCTGTGAGTCTGGTATACAATTACTATGCTGGTTGCCTAAAACAGCGGCCTGAAATTGGTGCGTAACCCGCTGACGCATTTTACAACTGCCTACCTCCTCCTGGTCTCTGATAGCCTAGCTTACTGTGCCAGCTGCTAGTAATATTGTACATTTACGCTACGTGCCCCGCTTAAATGAACGGTGGCGGAACGTATACCTCATAGCATCTGAGAGCCTGGTGTATCAGGCTTGCTGAAATATTAAAAATTAGCACTGTGAAGGCTATAATAAAAAAAATAAATAAATAAAATAAAATAAAAAAACCCGGACAGTTGTTGTTTGACAAATTATATTTTATATATTCTATAGAAATGAGTAAAACGATCCGCACTCCGCCCAAAAACTCACCAAAACAGAGCAGTAGCTCAATAGCCGATAAACCGAGCAAACGTCCACGACCTAACTGCTCACCGCAACATAGGGAGAAATGTGTAGATAAACAAGAGGAAATGATAAGTATGTTGTCTCAAGTTCTGGCGGAGCTTTCGGAGATGCGTAAGGCGAATGCGGAAATGCAAAAAACGCTTGAATTTTATGTAAAAAATTGTGAAGTTTTAAATGCTAGGATAAAGTTACTGGAAGAGGAAAAGCAACAGCGAGAAAACTATGTAAATAAACTGGAATATAAATTTGAAGACTTAGAACGACAAACAAGAAGTTCCAGCATATAAATCCGGGGTATCCCATCCACACAAGGTGAAACGAAGACTGATCTGATTAATTACTTAGAGAAACTTTACTTAAAAATCAACGTTCAGCCACCAGGTTATGTTGTCAAGGACATTTACCGAATAAATCGTAAGCCAAATGGAGAACACCCAATCGTGGTCGATTATACTACGAATATGTTTAAAGACAAGATTTTACAAGCGGTTAAGAAATACAATGCATCAAACACCATCGACAGGCTGAACACCACAACCCTTGGCATCAAAGGGAGTAAGACTCCCGTGTTTGTGTCCGAGTTACTTACACCAAAAGACAAGCGACTCTATTTTCTGGCGCGAGATGCGGCCAGGAAAGTGGGTTATGACTTTTGCTGGACCGCAAAGGGTAAGGTCCTCATGCGCAAAACTGAAGGCGTCGCACCCATTGTAATCATTAGTGAGAGGCAAATTGAAGAACTAATACAAAAAAACTAGAATTAGTTACAAGTGAATTTCTAATACTATTGTCTTTACTAACACTACTAATCTTACTTTATGAAATCACTAATAATCCATACATTTGCACACATCAAACATACAACTACACAAATTCACACTCTTATACATACCTACACTCAAACACAGCTCTGCTATCTAGGCATACAAATATGATGTCACCGAAATTAATGAATCGTTATTGGAGACTCAAACTTTATATCTCTTATAATTATGGATAGAGACCAACAGGACATGCTATGCAATAACATAGATACGCTGTCTGTTTCTAATGCAAAACTATGCGTTCCCGAAATGTGTCAGACATACGTTACAGTTAATGAAACGTCACTTAATATTTTAACTTTGAATATAAGAAGTATCAATAAAAACTTTAACAAACTAGAACTACTGTATCATCGTCTAGGTATCGAATGTGATATAATCATATTGACAGAATGCTGGATAAACTTATACAAACAATACCCCCAGCTACCCAATTATAAGGCTGCTCATACGGTAAATTGTACTAACCAGAACGGAAATAGTTGTGTATACAAAATCTGAATTACTTATTGACATAACGGAACCAGCTATGGCAGAAACAAACTGTTTACTATTGAAGCTTAATAAAAACGTAGCTATAATTGCACTGTATAGGTCACCATCTTTTAGAAATCTAGATCCATTCTTTGAGTCACTCAATTCTCTATTAAATGAAGTAAATAACTTCTCTAACATTATAATAGCTGGTGACATAAATATTAATATCGTTTCACATGTAACGGATAAAAATTCTGTCCAATATCTAGACTTATTGGCTAGCCATGGTATTTTGCCGAGCCACAATATTCCTACTTATACCTACAGCAATAGCTGCCTAGACCATATAATGATAAAATCGAAATATCAAAGAACAACGTGTGTCTTAAATACTTACATTATAGATCACCGTCCTGTTCTTATAAATATCAAATATACGTTAAAAAAATCCTTTACATCGCAGAGAGTTGGCACCAAAGTAAACTATGAACAAATAGCACTTCAAATCAAACAGTCCAATTTTTATGATATACTGCATACTCAAGACCCCAATTTAGCAACGAATTTACTGGTCCAAAAACTCACAGAAATAATAAAGCTAAACTCGCGCACATTTAAACTGTCACACAAAAAGAGTGCCATCAAGCCATGGATAACCACTGGTATCTTGAGATGTCTGCGAACACGAGACAAGATGCACCTCCGTCTAAAAGAATCTCCAAACAATGAAATTCTTAAATCGTCTTACAAAAGATACAGAAACTACTGTACTAACCTGGTAAAAAGGCTTAAAGATGAGTATCACAGGTTAGAATTAGAAAAAATTAAGGGAACATGAAAACAACTTGGGAAATAATTAAAAAAGTTACATACACGAATCCCCAAAAATGCTACAATGACCACCTGCTTCAACTAAGAGAAAAGCCCGCCGAATCTGCTAATTACATAAATCATTATTTTGCTAACGTAGGTAAAAATCTAGCTATTAATATAAGAAAGAACACAAACGTCTGTAGTGACCCAGGTATTAAAATAAAGCAAACAGTTTCACAACCAAATTCAATGGGGGTACTGGAAACCGATAATGCAGAAATTAATTACCTTGTTAAAGGACTAAATAGTAACTCTGCAGTCGGATTTGATGGCATCTCTTCAAAAATTCTAAAACAATCAGCTTCTATTGTAGTTCCAATAATAACACACATTTGCAACTTGTGTCTGTCTACAGGCATATTTCCTAAGGCTTTTAAAATATCTATTATTACTCCTATACATAAGGGTGGTAGCAGAGACTGTGTCGAAAATTATAGACCAATATCGGTTTTATCGTCTATCTCCAAAGTTCTTGAAAAAATTATGAATAATCGGCTAAAATCTTTCTTAGAAAAATACAATTTACTATCGCCACATCAATATGGGTTCAGATCAGGTTGCTCTACTGAGGATGCTGTTTCTGAACTCACAAAATTAATAGCAAGTGAGATCGATAATAAAAATAAAGTTATTGGAGTCTTTTTGGATCTTGCAAAAGCCTTTGACACGGTCTCTGTTCCTATACTTATTAAAAAACTTGAAGATATGGGTATACGGGATACAGCACTGCAATTATTCAGAAGCTACTTAAGTGATAGAACTCAACGAACTAAAGTTGGTAATATAGTAAGTGAAGAAGAAACTATAACTTATGGTGTCCCTCAGTGAAGTGTTTTGGGTCTTCCTAGTGTACGTAAATGAACTCTGTAACACATCACTTATTAACGGAAGAGTATTCTCCTATGCAGATGATACTGCCCTAGTTTTCACTGGTAAAACCTGGGAGGAGGCTCGGATCCATGCACAACTAGTAATATAGTGATTGTAATAAAGGTAAGATAATTATGTTATATCTTTTGTTTTATTTTATTTTATTTAATAAAGTTAGAAGCTTTTGTGTGTTTGGTATGTGTGTGTATGAGTGTGGGGGTGTGTGTATGTGAGCGTGCGCAAGTGTGCGTGTGAGTAAGTGTGTGTGTATGTGTGGGTGTGTGTGTGATTGATTGCTCTGTATGATTAATTATTATGCGTACGGTGTGTTTAATTTTAACAATTTATTTTACTATTTCTATTAAATTTTCAGTTTCATTGTATTTAAGTCTGCTAAGCCAGCTGTTAACTGCAACCTTAGCGTCTCTGGTGGTCAACGTTTTAAAATTCTCAATCTCTTTGTTGACGTGATTATACAATAGTGGCCCCAGGAAGTATTGTTGGCGCTGCGCCGTTGCACTACTGGTTTTCGGTACTATGAACACTTTGTCTTTTCTTCTTTTATATATATAGTTTTTAGTTAATACTTGATTACTGGTTTGGCTGTGCTGTGTGAGTAGAGTATTTCTAATAAATAGTTGTCTGACCGTCAAAACTTGAGTATGTTTGTAGAGTTCATGTGTGGGAAAATGGTAGGGTTTAAATGTTGCTACTTTAAGCACTGCTCTTTGGGCTCTTTCTAGCAGTTTCATTTGTGTTTTACAGGCTCCTCCCCAAGCTGATATGCAATAAGAGAGTACTGATTCACATAAGGCACGGTAAATTTCTAAAATTAGCTTATTATCAGCGACATTGCGCAATTGCCCAAAAACATAAATAAGTTTACGTACTCTTTTGGTAAGTATTGCAATATGATCTTTCCAGGACAAGTTTTTATCGACAATAATACCTAGATATTTTATATTCGATACTGCTTGCAGTTTGGGACAGTTATAACAATAGGTGTCATTACAGTTGTTATGTATAGCAATATCAACAGGTGCCATTCGTCTGCGACTGATCGTAAATTTAATAAATTTAGTCTTATTGATATTCACCGTGAGTAAATTTTTAGATAACCATTTAGTAACCATATTCAAACCTAGTTGTGCATGGATCCGAGCCTCCTCCCAGGTTTTACCAGTGAAAACTAGGGCAGTATCATCTGCATAGGAGAATACTCTTACGTTACAGTATGAAGACATCGACATGTCTTCATACTGTAACCTGCTAGTGAATGTACATTGAAGAGCAGGCAAACCTTACAGCACAAGAGATTCTTAGTGTAGGGGTTGCGCAATAAATTAGTTATATTTGTACAATTTACAGTGTATTTTTTAAAATTTGTAAAAGACGTTAAGGGTAATAAACAACTTTTATTATTTATTATTATTATTATACATGATCTTGTCAGGCGTATTACAAAAAGTATTGATACTAAAAAAAACACTTTGTATTTTTTTAGAAGATGATAACTTCTGAATATTCCGTCCCTCAAGGCAGCGCGCTTGGCCCAACCCCATTCCTGATATTTATTAATGACTTAACAAATCTAAAATTGCTTAATGGCACTATTATTTCATACGCTGACGATACAGCACTACTTTTTGAAGACACGAGTTGGCCCACAGTATTTAAATGTGCGGAAACTGGACTTCATAAGGTTATAGACTGACTAAGAATAAATTCACTAACATTGAACACAAATAAAACTAATTATATGACATTTTCTATTAATTCCTCAACCCAAGCCCCCAGTAATTTTAATATAACTGCACACTTTTGTAACAATGAAATAACTAGCAAACAATAGAAAGGGTAAATTCTATACAATATTTAGGTTTAATCCTCGACAGTAAATTATCATGGATCCCACAACTGACAGCTGTTGCATCTCGCATAAGAAAACTAACCTGGCTATTTCGATACTTAACAAAAATTATGGATACTAAACTCATCACTAATAACTATACCGCCTTAGTTCAATCTGTAATTCTTTATTCTATCACGGTCTGGGGAGGTTCATACAAAACCCACATTTTAAATTTAGAACGAGCACAAAGAGGGTTACTCAAAATCATGCTAAAACGGAAAATTCTCTATAGTACAGAACAATTCTACAAAGAAGCTAATGTATTAACAGTAAGAAAACTATATATACTACAAACAATACTGAAAGTACATAAAAATACTAAAGTAGAACCAGATATATTAAATAAAAGAAACCCTCGTTGTGTTATATTTCAGCCTTCGGTCCGTACATCTTTTGCTAAATAACAATTTACTATACGTTCTATCATATTAAACAATAAAATCAATCGTTTACAACACATTTACTCACTTTCATACAGAAAATGTAAAATACTATACTAAATTGGTTAAAAAGCCTAAATTATGGAGACATTGAACTACTATTGCAGTGATTAAGACATTTATGAATAAAACCTATTTTATTATTAAATAATAATATTAATAAGTATAATATTATATCAGTCTATAAAAACCACATAGTAGTATAGTAGTAAAATATGAGCACACACTCGCACCCATACAAACACGCACGCTTACACTCATACACACACACACACACATTCACACACACACACACAGGTAAGGCTTCACTCCTAAGTTAAAATGTATTTTATGTTAAGGACAGCGGCCTCGTAACGTAAAACATGAGTGAATTTAAATGTGAACGATAAACGTGTAATTAAAAACAGTACATAAAACTATAATAGTGAATACTCAGTGACTATATGTATAGATTTATATGGCATCAGTGTGTAAAAAACGTGTTATATGGTGTTTTATCAAGTGCAGGTTATTTCGCTAATATATTTTTAACTAAAGCTAATTTTAACGTAGCTTCTTTTGATTTATGTGAATAAACATAATACCTAACGTGTAGCGTAACGATTAAGAATATATAATAAAGGGTTAAATAGTTATTAAGAAAATAATGGTAAAAATGTAGAAAATTTCTTATATGGTAAGCTTTAGATTGTAAATATCTTTTTATAGAATAAGGTCTCTAGTATATAAGGGTTTATGTATATGGTCTTAATAATAAAGAATTTCACATAACGCGTTTTGCTTCACCTGGCTCATGAAAAATAGGGAAAATTATGGAAAATAGCCGTATAGAGAGGTAAAAGTGAGATGGCAAATCGGCCCGAAAGAGGCGTACGGGCGGGGCTCTCTATACGGCATTGCCATGAGGCAGGTAAGCAAAGCGAAAAAAGTGAAAATCGTTCTCCTCAAAAATAGTGTTTTATTATCGCCCCGGGTCTGCCCAAATCGGTGTAACCTTGCTATCTTCGAGTCTAATCTGAGCCGGCAGTTGAAACCCTGTGAATTATACAGTCCTGTACATTTTATGTAGTTAAAAAACTTACAATTTATAAAAATAATAATTAAAATATAATATATGTACCTATTAATAAATATAGTAATAATTGTCGGAAGGAAGGAGCGGGATTCTCCTAACACAAGTATTTAACTTAAAAGTAGGTCCCCACACTATGTAATACTATATATATTGTAAAGAAAATAAAGAATTTTTGATTTTGATGAAAATTTTGCATGTCGTCTACCTACTGAGATCTGTAGCTTATTGCGTTTCATCCAAATATGTTTTCACTTCAATGGCTTCACAAGAGGTAAATACACATTTGATTCTTTGGATGTACCAAAAACTAAAAACTATAGAAGTAGGTTAATTGAAGTAATACATAATAGCACCCTGCAGACGTCTAGTTCAGACTGCGGACCGGACTGCCTTTCAAACTGCGTAGGGATCTGTGCAGTTTGGATTGCGGCCTGTCGTGCTAATTACGACGTCAAATTTGTCTACGGCTTGGACTGACGGCGTCTTATATAACATGTCAAAATATGTCATAACGTGCGGTTAAACCTGTGGACAGATCGGACTGTAAGCCCCGCGCATTCACACGTTGGTCTCGGAGCGCAGGCGGTTTCCCGCGGTCCGAACTATACGTGTGACGGGCGCTAATGTGTGTTCAATTAATGGTCAACGCCAATAAAGTCTACGACGACACTAGAAACCTCAAATCATTTCAAATTTATCTTACCTATAAAACATTTTTATTATTCCATCATTGTAAAAAAAATATGTTTGGAATTATGTTATAAAAATATATTTATCGTCGTTATAAACATTTAAGGACAGCCTCGTTGTAACGAGCAATTGCTCGGGAGCTCCGCACAATTTACGAAGACGCGAAATATAATAACAAATTATTTCCAAACGTCGCCGTCGTTGCGGGACCGAGGGACAATTTTATTTTGAAAAGTGGCATAATGACAGGGCATTTCGTAGGAAAAATGCCTCCAACATCGGTGTCCCATTAGGGCACTAGTTGTTATCGCAACTAGAGTAGATAAATTAAAAACAGACTTACATTGTCAGGTTTATGTTATTATAATCTGCACAGATTCAATAAATAACAAAAACACAAAATTTGATCACATTAAATGTGTCATTATATTTCTTTATTAAATAAATGTTATTTAATTTGGAAGCATATAGTTTTATATCGTCTTTTGCTTACAAAAAGATTAATAAGAATAGTAACTGAACATAGTATCCACATAATACACACACCGGCATATTTAGCGGAACATAAAATAAAGGTGTGATATCAGTATCATATAAGGTTGCTGGCTGGTTTATACGTCATTTAATTTAAAAATAAATATTTTCAAATTAAGAAAACAACTGAACATCACATTTTATGCAATTGCTTTAATTTTATTCAAATACACCTTATCTGGAGCGAACTTCGAGTATTTCTTCGTTCTGAGTTTGATTTCAAATTTCATTGAAATACTGTATTTTGTTAGTTTTTTTTAAATCGCGTATCTTTTTGGAGTTGAGGACTGAATTATGCCTGACTTAGCCCCAACGGAGATTGCCAGGGCACTCGAAATGCGAAGAAATGGTCAAACCTACAGAGTGATATCCAGAGATCTTCGTCGACCAATTTCAACGATCCATCGCAGTATCTAACGGTTCAGGGAGACCGGTACTTATGTCAGAAGAGCAAGACAAGGCAGAAAAAGACGCACTTCGAGTAGGGATGATCGTTTCATTCGGCTTCGTGTACGTAGGAACCCCCGTTTGACGGCCGTCCAAGCCCGACATGAGTTAGAAGCAGTGCGGGGTGTAACTGTAAGTGAGCGTACGGTACGAAGAAGGTTCGTGTTAGAGAAGGAGGACTCTTCTCTCTCGCGCCGGGCCCCTGAAAAGGGCCTTGGGCGGGGAACCAAAACCAGGGGCATAGCTCCTCTACTTGGGGTGGGAAAGACGCGCCCAGTACGAGTACTGAGCGCATGAGTCTACGTTTTAAGGGAAGACCCCCCGCGACAGAACGCGGGGAAACCCATGGGGGGGGCAACATCAAAACCAAGGGAGTGAAGATTGCCAGTCCAGCACAACCGGGACCTGCGGTCGGCTCCAAACGGCGCGTGGGGGTCCCGACCCGGGGGCCGGGAAACGTGTTTGGGTCCACTCCCTCACGCGCCGCGTTCACCGGACCGCGGAAACGAGCGACCTGGGGAAGAGGGGGGAAGGAAAGCTTCCGGTTCCCGACTTTTGGTGTCGGGGGGGGAAGGTGCACCAAGGGGGCGACGGGGTGGCAAGAGGGCTGCCACTCCGACAGACCCCAGGTGGTCATTTTGACGATGCACGCCGGCGTTTGGGTTGCCGACGTAAGGGAAAGGTGTGGGGGGGATACGATCCCACGGTGGATGGGGCGCTGTTGCGCCGGGGCGCATCGTTGCGCGTGGATGTGACGCATCAGTGCGTCATGGGCTCCTCCTCTTCAGGGGGGCGGTGGGGCGGGCTGCGTGGCTCCGCTGGGTCCTCCGAAGGGGACGGCATCTCTTGGCAGGCGGTGGCGGTCGGGCGGGCGGGCATGCCACGGCGCCAGGTCGGTCAACTCAACCAGGCGCGAGGCATCCGCTCGCGCGAACAGCTTCGCAGAGAGCTGGGCCACAAAGGCCTCCACGCTCTCCACCCTGAGGTCCCCTAGATATAGTGGTGTTGCGGGACGTACCACGGTGCGCCCACGATTCGGCGCAGCACCCGGTTTTGGGCTCTCTGCAGCAACCCTTTCTGGGGTGCAGAGAGCAGGTGGTGCCACGCGGGTGCCGCGTACGTGAGGCGGGACCGTACGTACGTCCGGTAGAGGGCGATGCGCATCCTCAGGGGGATCTGCGGGGACGCGTAGGCCGGGCGCAGCAACGCTATCGCCGCGTTCGCCTTCGCCACCGCTGATGCACATTGGGCGGCCATGGAGAGTCGGCGGTCCAGGGTGACCCCGAGGTACCTAGCAGTCCTACCCCACGGGATCGCAGCGTCACCAATCCTCAGAGGCGCCGGAAGAAAACACCTCGTACTGACGGCGAGCGCCTGGGACTTGCCTGCGTTGACAGAGAGTCTCCATTTGCTCAGCCAGTCAGGGAGGAGATCCAGCGTCCTCTGGAGCTTGATGGCGGCATGCTCGGTGGACAAAGAGGAGGTGAAGTACGCCGTGTCGTCGGCGTAAAGCGCCACGGTGGTGCCCTGGTCCGCGGGCACGTCGCTGGCGTAAAAATTATAAAGCCCCGGGGAGAGAACGCTACCTTGCGGGACGCCAGCGGTGATGGGACGCTCGCCAGAGAGGACTCCGTCGACGCGCACCCTGAAGGTCCTGCCAGAAAGGAAAGAGGCTAGTAGCCTTACCAGTGTCGAAGGTACGTTGGCCCGGATGAGTTTACAGAGCAGACCCTCATGCCAAACGCTGTCGAACGCCTTCTCCATGTCTAGGAAGACCGCGACCGACGATTCCTTTTTATTTGCCGCAACGGACAGGTGATGTACTACACGTACCAGCTGGAGGGTGGTGCTCAGGTGCGACCTGAACCCGAATTGTTCCTCACGAGGAGGGAGGTAAGGAGAGAGATGTTTAAGAAGGAGAAGTTCGAACACTTTGGAAAGAGTTGAAAGGAGGGTAATGGGCCGGTAGCCCTCAGCCTTCCTTAGGTTTTTATGAGGTTTGGGGATGGTAACTACCAGGCCCATTTTCCAGGGAGAGGGAAAGTGGCCGGTCCTGACAATGCCGTTGTAAAGGCGGGTCAGGGCGGCCACCGTCCTGAAGGGAAGGTGACGGAGAGCGGAGTTTGGGATGCCATCTGCACCGGGGGCCTTTTTTGGTTTAAGGCAGCTGAGGGTCTTTTGGACCACCCTCGGTGAGAAAGAGAAATTTGGGGGGGAGGAGGGGGACAGTAGGAAAACCTTTACCTCCTCGGAGACCACTAGGGCGTGTTCCGTTGCGGTCGTCGGCCGCGGTGAGAATTGGCGCTCTAGGTGCTCGGCATGGATGTCCGCTCTGTCCTCTGCACGGTACCTAAGATTACCATCAGGGTGCAGCAGGGGGAGTACGGGGGCAGTGGCTCCGGAGAGGCTGCGGCAGAAGCGGTGGAGGGAGGGCCAATCCTCTCCCGCATCCTGGATGCGTCGGGTCCAGTCCGCAGCGTTGCGGTCCTCGAGCGCGGCTTTTAC
The DNA here is from genome assembly GCA_037179445.1 of Phengaris alcon alcon. Lineage (NCBI taxonomy): Eukaryota > Metazoa > Arthropoda > Insecta > Lepidoptera > Lycaenidae > Phengaris > Phengaris alcon. The sequence continues at coordinate 267,604 of JAYRCH010000515.1, forward strand.
CTCTGCGGTGAGGCGGTTAAGTTTCGCCTTCAGCGTGGGGCAACGCGTGCGCTGCCATTCGCGGCGCAGGCGCTTCTTCTTCACGATGAGGTCAGCGATGTGGCGGGGGAGGGGGGGCCGCTTGGAATGGCGGTGGATAGGCGTTTGGGTTGCCGCGTCCATCGCGGCTGCAATTGCCTCGGTGATCTGCAGAGTCATCAGTTCGACGTTCTCTGCAGACTCAACCGGGAAATTGGGGGTGCTCCCGTGGAGCCGCGAGGCGAAGACGTCCCAGTCACAGACTGGGCGGGGAGGAAGAGGGGGGACGCTTGCGGGGGCGGCACGTATAGTGGCTAAAACTGGGAGGTGGTCAGACCCGAGGGCCACATCGAGGACCTCCTGGTGAAGATCGCCTGGTAGCTGGTGGGAGATGGCAACGTCGAGAACGTCAGGGGAATGTAGGGGGTTCTCGGGGTAATGGGTGGGCGTGTATGTGCCCACCACAGAGTAACCGACTCGTGCTGAATCGGCGTGCAGTCGGTTTCCGTCCGCGTTCGAGGAGCGAGAGCCCCATCCGGGGTGCTTACAGTTTAGATCTCCGGCAATCACAGTCGGCTCCTCTGATAGGAGCCTATGGATGTCGGAGATATCTAAACGCGACCCCGGAGGTTTGTATGCCGCGAAAAGGCGTGTGCGGTGGGACCCGAGGAGCAATTCTATGCCCAGGGCGAATAATGAAGAGACCGCAGGGGGGGGGAGGAGCTGATGCAGGAACCTTCTGCCGACTAAGACGGCGAGGCCTCGACACACACGCTCGCCCCCCAGAAAGTCCTGGCGGTAGACGTGGAATCCGGGGGCATTGAAGCGGTCCTGAGGGGACAGGAGGGTCTCGCTCAACAAGGCAACGTCCACCTCATACTCCCGAAGGAGATGGCGGATCAAGGTCACCTTGCCGCGGACCCCCCGGACGTTCCAATGGACGACCTTTAATGAAATTGGGGCGTGGGGATCCATAGGGATATTAATTGAGAAATGAGGGTGGCCCCCTCCGGGAGGGCCTTCAATAGGGTTTGAAGGATTTCATCCCCGGCCATGATTTTGTTGAAAGTATCTAAGGCCAGGGAGAGCAAAGCTTGAAGAAGCTGGGCCGTGGTCCTGGGGGACTCACGCCTTTGAGAGAGTGGGGGGGCACGAGAGGGCCGGGTGGCGGTTTTAACTGCCGGGTTAGCAGGCTCAGTGCTGACCTCGGTCACTTCGGTAGTGATAGTGGCCGGTTTGGGAGCACGGGCTGCGCGAGATGGGCGAGGGGGGCGCGGGGTGCGCTGAGGTAAGGGGGAGGGGGCCGGTATGTCGGCGGCGGTTTGGGGCAGTGGGAGCGCTAAAGGCTCAAACTCTGAGTCCGTGGCAGCCGCTGAAGTGGCTCTGGACTTGGGGGCCTTCTTCTTCTTTCTTCTCGCCTTCCGAGCAACAGGGGCGGGGGTGGCGGAAGGAGCGAGGCGGGGGGTTGGTTCATTGGCCTCTGCCATGAGTGAGGTGGCGGTAGGCGGAGGGGGGGGGGACCTCTTGGTCCGGAATGGGGGGGTCATTTGTTGACCTAGGGGGGGCGGTACGGGTTTCCCTAGAGGTGCGTGCAATGGGCCCCGCATTGCGATTTCGCTTCTCTTTGAGGAAGACGGGACAGTTTTTACTGTTCGCCGGATGGGCTCCCTTACAATTCGCACAGGTGGGCTCGTCGGAAATGGGGCGGGGGCAGTCGCTGGCGGCGTGCTCCTCGGCACACCTTACACAAACTAATGGGCGGTGGCAATTTTTACTGGAGTGCCTAAATAGTTGGCACCGGTGGCACTGAGCGGGACCGCTCTTACCTCTCCAGGCTTCGACCCTGATACCCGGCATATTCAGAAGCTCTGTTATCTGATATATTCCGGGTACCAGATTCGGAGATCTTTTGAGCAGGGCAAAATAAACACACCCGGGGCGGTCCTTACGGGCGAGGATACGGGATACGTGTTCAGTCTCGTACCCTAGATTGTTTAATTCGGCGGCAAGCTCCTCCGTCGGTGTATTTGTAGGTAGGCCGTATATACCCACCTTTAATCCACGGTCCTGGGGGAGGGCGTAGGAAAACCAGCTGACCTGCTCCGTTCCGGTAAGTTCAGCTAGGTATTTTTGTACGCACCTGTATTCTCTTTCCCCTTGGGGGGAGAATTTGACGCCTAGGCCTAGAGGTTTTGCAGAGGGGGCGTGTCCTAGAAGTTCTCTAAGACGTCGGAAGTGCCCGGTCCAATTGTCCATCTTCACCACGATAATTGGAGGGCACCGGGGACTGGTTTCGGCGGCGGCGAAGTCGCGTTCGCTGCGGGGGTGACGGAGGTTACTGTGGTCACTTCTATCGGTGAGGGGGCCCTCGATGTAGAGGCCACGGGAGATCCGGTCGGGGCAGCGGTGGTCGCTGCGGCGTACGTGATCGGACGATCAGCGCGTTTGGCAGGAGGCGAGACGTCGGAGGACACCTCCTGACGTTGCCGTTTGGTAACCTGCACGGGCGGGGCAGGGGGTGGGGGCATGGTGCTCAACGAGGGAGCCGGTACGGGGGGCCCTCGGAGCGAGAACACTTACCCCTCTTTGATCCTCTTCCGGCGGGGAGGCCGGCGAGGGGGGGGCGAGCTGCGGGCTCGCAGTAGATGATCTAGGCGGTGGGCGTGGGGTGCTCACCTCCTCGGTGCGGCGCATGGGGCGCGGCGGAGAAGCCGAACCCTTGTCGGCTGAGCGATGCGGGGGCCCGGACTCGCGGCGGGTCGCCGTCGGAAGGCATTGGGGCGGGGGGGTGTCAGTGCACCCCCGCGAGAATGCCGAGGACGGCCCGGGGCGAGCGGTATCCTTGCCGCTCAAGCTGGGCTCGGTGGCTGATAGATATGCGCGCTCAGATGTGCGCGAGCCGGACCTCGATGAGGCGGAGCTACGCGACGCACCAGAGCTGGCGCGAGAATGGCTGGGGTGGTCGCGGCTATGTGGCCGCGAACCACGGTCGGCCATGGTGACGGGGCACTATATTAGCGTCCACCGTGATTAGGGGACATGTTCACAATGACACAGCACTATAGAGACATGTACGTAGGCACAAACACAAAGGTATTCACATAACACAGGTAACACTAAACACACAACACGTATTCAGCGTCTAAGTAGTCACTATAAGTGTACGTACTTGCACGGTGGAAAAAGAGAGGCTGTCTCCCCGTGACCCGACGTTGGAAACAAGTTTCCAACGGAAGGCCAAAGGCAGTGCAACCCCTCAGCAAGGCGGCAATCCGCTCGTTATTCTAACGAATGACGAGTGGATTGACGGTCGCGAGTGGGGTATAACGGCACTGCACTAGGGGCGGGTCGGCACGAGCGTGGAGTGAGCGAGTCACTCGACACGATTCCGAGCGAGACGGCACTACCGCGGAGTGAGCGAGTCACTACGACGCGGATAGAACGGGACGGCACGAAAACGCGGAGTGAGCAGGAACGCACTACCACACGCGAGAGACAGGACGATCCACTTACGGTTACACCCCGCACTGCTTCTAACTCATGTCGGGCTTGGACGGCCGTCAAACGGGGGTTCCTACGTACACGAAGCCGAATGAAACGATCATCCATACTCGAAGTGCGTCTTTTTCTGCCTTGTCCTGCTCTTCTCACATAAGTACCGGTCACCCTGAACCGTTGGATACTGCGAGGGATCGTTGAAACTGGCCGACGAAGATCTCTGGATATCATTCCGTAGGTTTGACCATTTCTTCGCATTTCGAGTGCCCTGGCAATCTCCGTTGGGGCTAGTCTGGCATAATTCAGTCCTCAACTCCAAAAAGATACGCGATAAAAAAAAACTAACAAAAAAAAGTATTTCAATGAAATTTTAAATCAAACTCAGAAGGAAGAAATACTCGAAGTTCGCTCCAGATAAGGTGTATTTGAATAAAATTAAAACAATTGCATAAAATGTGATGTTCAGTTGTTTAAATTAAATGACGTATAAACCAGCCAGCAACCTTATATGATACTGATTCGCTAAATATGCCGGTGTGTGTATAAACGCGTAATAGTTTTCTTTTTCTAATTACTCCAAAAGTTACTGTCCGATTTCGTTCAAAATAATTTTCCTAAAGAGTATTTAGTAGGCAGGAAAGAGTATCTATCAGCACGAAAAATTGCAAGTTTCTAAGTCTCATAGTTTAGAAATGCGAATTTAATCGGGGGCGGGACCAACTTATAAACCACTTTGGAACCGATTACTCAAAAATGGTTGACTTTGTAAGAAAGTCCTTAATAAAAAATAATAGATAAAACCTTGCCTTTATTTTAAAAGACTATTCAACGATACCCCACACTTTCAAGGTTGAATTGAAAAATATTTTTCATCCCCACTTTGACATGTATTGACATATATATGTATAATTACTATTATCTTATAATACCAAAACCGAGATGTATTGAGATACCATTATATAACTATACCAAATTTCATCCATTTATATTCGTAGTTACAGAAACTAGAGGCGCGGACAGACAGACATACAGACAGACGGACAGAGCGAAACTATAAGGGTTCCTTGAGTATTACGAAACACTACAAATGCGGTTGTCGCGATCAAAAATTTAACTGCCGATAATTATAATGTATGAGGTTAAACGCTTGGGAGAATAATGTACAATATGGAAGGAGCACTAGCTTTTGTACTTTGGTTGTGATTTTGGTGGTTTTTCTACTCAGTGCGATTTATATTTATTATTATTTTACCTACTGACATCCTCTGTGGCTCAGCGGTTGAGCGCGTTGGTGCTCTAGCCGGGTTCGCGGGTTCGAATCCCACCGAAGGAACAAAAAGGTTTTCTGCGTTCCTGGGTCATGGATGTGTATTAAATATGAGATAATATAATATAAATCCTAAATAAATGTATGTTATAAAAGTATTAAATATCCCGTTGTCTGGCCCCCGTAACAAGTTCTTCGAGTACCTACTTAGCACGGGGCCAGATTGACGTGGTGTGAAACGTCCATAGATATTATATTATTGTGAGAATATAAATGTCATTTGTGTACGGAAAGCTTCAACAATAGTGGGACGTGGAAGGATTGACTAATTATTATATATCATTAGAAATCTCTTTCTTTCCCGTTAGCTTATATTTTGTCGTAAGGAGAATAGGAACACAATATACGTTGTGTTTTCTTCTCCTGCGAATATCCGGGTATCTATGCTATTTATATTTATTAATCTGAGGTTAATCTAACAATGGATTTTTTCATATAGTATTGTTTACTATGTTAAACGATTTTATATACCTACAGGAAAATACAAATTACAAACTTCAGTTGGAACCGGAGACATAAGAATAATAAATTACTTGCAAATAGTATTCGTGTTTTTATTAATAAATTTTGTTGTAACAGAATATGATTTATGGTCATGGATAAAAAAATAATCTTTCGGCAACAAAGTACAAAAACACAAGCGTGATTCGACAAGAATTTTCAGTCTTAATCAAAAGTTAAAAACTATAACCCGACTACGCAAACTATATAGCCCATGTTACACCTAATTTATTAAAATCGGATCAGTAGTTTACGGTGGAACAAACATACATACATATACTGCCAAAATCATGAATTACCCTTCCTTTTGACTTCGCCATAGTCGGGTAAAAAGTATTCCGTAAACATAATATACCCGTCTGCTTTTTGATAGTCGATTAAAAAATTAATCCACACAGTACTTAACTCTCTCTCTCTCTCTCTCTCGCAAAAATAGTTTTTTGTTTATTCATAAGTAGAGAACTGTTTACTCTTTGTAAATTGTTTTAGTGCGTATTAAGAAATATTATGACACTTTCAGCAACTAACTCTCCGGGACTCTCCCGGACCTTCCATATTTTTGTCGTCATAAGAAAAGTAAGTAGGTAAGTACTAACCAAGGAAAGATTAGACAATGATGTACCATGGTCCATGAACCATCTATTTATCATTTGAACATTGTAAATTTTTAATTAATGTTCCTAAGTTATGTAAATTTAAATCACGTAATTAATAAAATAGCGTTCTTAGGGTTCCATAATTCATATCTCGGAACCCTTATATTTTTGTCATGTCCGTCTTCGGCTTACCGTCGTAAGTGCTAGTTATTATTAATTTTATTTATTATTATAATTAAGTGATTATTATAATTAAGTGAATATTATAATTAAGTGATAGTTTAAAAAAACTAAAAAAACACGGTTTTATAGAAAATCTAACTAAAAAATAAAAAATAAAATTTAATAAATTTGGATTAAGAATAGTGTAAATGAAAAATAAATGTTTATTATTGTAAAAAGCGTGGGGTGCAGTGTCTTCACCTGTACGTTTGTTTGTATGTAACCAACTCCAGTGAATTTGATTTTGATCCACTTCAAACGGTCAGATTTCGTTTAAAGTGATTTTTAAGATATTATCAAAGTGATCCTTCTTATATCTGCCAATAAAATGTTTATAACTATTGCAACCCACGCTTTTTATAAACATTTATTTTTCATTTACACTATTCTTAATCCAAATTTATTAAATTTAATTTTTTAATTTTTAGTTAGATTTTCTATAAAATCGTGTTTTTTTTTAGTTTTTTTAAACTATAATTTATTTTTTTGCTTTTTAGTACGTTTTTCCAAAGAGTAAGCCTGGAACTGTACGCATGCGTAGTTCGCGCACTAGTTCTATCTCTCTTACTCTCATGCAAAGGATGCGGAAAGAAATTGATGAATCCTGGCGAATTTAATCAGGATAACCGGATATTTTAATCGAATTATTGCATTGTCATCGGTCTTTGACAGGTGTGCAAAGTTTGAACTAAATCTGATCGTTCAAAGTAAGATAAAATCGAGCCCAAAGGAGTCGGTTACAAACAAGCAAGCAAGCAAACATACAGGTGAAACTAATAAAAGCGTTATAAAAACGAAATAATAAATTGCCCACGGAATTCTATGCGTGGCCTGACGGCTGACACGCACACGGCCAGTTTCTTTATAATTATTACAAAAACGCGTAATAGCGCGCGTATACCAAGGTAGTTCTATTATGTAGCGATAAATATAATACATCTTTTATAGTGATTAATGTTTTGTGGTGTAAAAAATTTGTAATTGACTCACAAACCTCAATTTCGAGATTTATTATTGAAAAAAAAAAAAAAAACAAGTTTTCTACATGGATGTCAATTGTACCTGTTACATAACGTGCATATTTTATATCAAATGGTTATTTCAAATTTAATATGGAATAAAAAAATTATATTATGAAATTTTATCGATACAATATGCTGATCAATAAATGATCACTGCATAATATTTAGTGGAAGTACATGTTCAAATATTACAATGTTTAAATTATTACTTAACTTAATTTTTATTATAACCTATAATATTGATTGTGTACAATGTAGCAACCTTGGAAGAAGAATACACACCCATGTGTACTAAAATCGAAGTCGTAAGCTGAAACCTGAAACCCATAAGAGTGAAAGAAAAACAAACCCGTGTCTTTTTTTTTCTAAGGGCGCTACAATTACGATTTTATGGCACTTATAATAGTTTAAATAATATTTAGCTGTGGGATAAGGGACGATATATTATGTTTCATCTCTTACTAATCTCTATGCTACAGTTATTACTCTGAGGCAGTAATAATAAAAGTTTGTTGAAATGTAATTTTTTAAAACGTCCATAAAATATGTACCTTGTAATAACGAAAGTATGAGTCTGGTTCTCGTAAATACGAAATATTAAAATAGTTGATATTTCCAAAACTAGTTTGTATCCGGGCGACGACAGAAGTCTGCACTCCTTCACTTTATAGCGGATTTGCTTTAGGCCCCTCGCCCACGGCGACTTTTTGTAGTGATGATGTCGCGCGTTTCGTAAACGATCGACAGCATTGCTACTAACGCGCGTTAGTCGCAAATGCAACGCGCTACAGAAGTGATGCCAACGAGCTACTAACGCGCTACAGTATTGCGACTGTATCGATATTTTAAACGTTGTCACATAATGTCCGCCAAGTAATCTTTCTTTAGTAAATGGGTGAATGCAATATTGACGCTGTTTTCGCTTCGGCTGCTTACGTAAAAGCAGCACCAAATACAACGTGACTAATGTTGCCTCAACGGAGTCCATCTTGCAACTGTGACGATCGCAGGCATTTTTGTGCCGTTACTGAATCGCGTTTGCATCGCGACTGCATCGTGTTTATGTAGGCGAGGGTACACAGCTAGCGAACGCATCGCGACTGTATCGATACGAATGCGCTAATGCATCGCTACAAAAAGAAGTCGTGGGCGAGTTTTTGTACTTAAGGGTCAGCGTACACCGTGACTATACGCGACGCTATGCGGCGCTGAAATCTTAAGATAGCTATTAATAATGAACTTTATTCACTACACAAAAAGGATACACATTTCATATGACATCAGTCATACACTGCACATTCGCTGTGCAGCGCGGTGCAACATGACATTCGAACTCTTACAACGAAACGTGTATCTTCTTGTGTAATGAATAAAGTTCAATTTTGAATAGCTAGCTATCTTAAAATATGTTTCCGTATGAATTTACCCTTAGGCTGGGACTATATGAACCGGAATCCGACGGTCCCGGGAAAATTCAGAGCACTGAAAATAGAACTCTGAACAGCATTAAAGTTGAAAATCGAAGTCTCAAGTGTCGCGAGCTGTCATATATGACATTGACATTTGACTCGACACTCATGTGTTCAATTTTTAACTTTATTGTAATAGTTCAGAGTTCTAATTTTACTGCTCTGAAAGGGCAATGCCTGATTTTGTACGGAAGGTGTAGCCTTTTCGTTTTCGCGTGGCCATCAATCAAACTTTAATTTTTGGATTTAAGGTAATGTTAGGATTCAAACTTGTTATTGTCATTTTTCTCTAAACTCAGTATGATCAGAGATAATGAGGATTAAAAGTTACAAAAAAGTAATAAAATCATTCGGTATTATTTCATCAATTGATGGTGTTGCTGGTAAAAAACAATTCCAGGAACGTTATGAATAATAATATTCGGAAAGTGTTGTATTTTGATGAACTGATTAATATTGAATAATGAAGAATTAAACATTAGGAAAGTGTTGTATTTTGAGTTTTGACGAACTGCTTAATATTTTGAAGAAATCTATATTAAAATATGTGAAGCGAAAATTTCAAGTACAGTTTTACGCGAATTGTGCGTGCGTAGTGAAATTTGGCACAATTAAAGTTTATGCTGAGGAAGGCGTGCGAAAAGCTTAAATATCTTAAAATAATGCTTAGAAATACAATAAATGATGTATAAACGGATAAGGTCTGCCCAAGATCGGGATGGTTGGCGCTCATTGGGGGAGGCCTACGTTCAGCAGTGGACTGATTGGTGATGATGAGAGTTTAGGCTTTAGAGCTTGGGGGACGCGACATTGTTATTTCACTTTCAACTGCAGTAAAGCAGTTTCACTTCGAAAAATATTTTTTTAAATCGATATAAATAGGTATGTGTTGATTATAAAACCTGGGGTCTTAGGCTATATATTTTTAAATTCATTAATTAGTTGCGTTGCGCAACACAATACTAATGAAATTGATATTCATAAATTATAATATTTTAACCTTGATACATAATAATTAATAAAATACTTAATAACTTTTATAAGAAGTTTTAGGTCTACCTAAGCAAAGTGTCGAAATGTTTTGTCGATATTTTTATATCAATTTATTTATTGTTTTCTTTTTTCTACAAATTTGGCACTTCTTTGCAATTTTTCAAATTTTAGCTTAGCAAAGAAATTTGTTACACGCATAGATGTAGGTATTATATTAAAAAGAGGGTTACACGCAATTTTTGTACAATATCATAATTTACGTTGTAATATTTTGTTATGAATAAACACAAATTGCAAAAATATACCCAAAAATAATCAACAACATGTTTAATGAAAAAATTATTAGGTATGATTTTTACTGTTTATACAAATGGTTTTTAAGCGCATTTTTTCACTGTACCAAAACCAGTAACAAAACCGTAATTCATTTGTTTATTTCCTCTTTTGGTTTTTTCTTTGCGTCACTCTGTTTACAAAATGGAAAACTTGAAATATCGTATTATTTTCGAATACGAGTTCAACCGTGGCACCAGTGGCAACAGAAACGGCTCCAAGAATTAATGATGTGTATGGCGGCGGTGTCGCAAAAGAAAATACAGTGCGTTTTTGGTTCCAACGTTTTCGTTCTGGAAATTTCGACCTGCAGAACAAGCCCCGTGGACGGCCGGAGACTAAAGTCGATAATGGAGAATTCAAGGCTATTGTGGAAGTGGACCCATCCCAAACCACGCCCGAGTTAGCTGCAGGCTGCGGTGTTAGTGATAAAACTGTTTTAATCCACTTGAAGCAAATTGGGAAGGTGAAAAAGCTTAAAAGGTGGGTACCTCATGAATTGAGTACAGCAAACCGACAAACGCGCGTCCATTGCTGCGTTACATTACTCAACCGGCAAAATAAGGAAGGGATTTTAAATCGACTCATTCCCTGTGATGAAAAGTGGATCCTGTAAGATAATCGGAAACGCTCATCGCAATGGCTGAACCATGGCGAACCAGCTAAAGACTGTCCCAAGCGAAAATTGAGTCAAAAAAAGTTACTTGTGAGCTTTTGGTGGACTAGTGCCGGTGTCGTTCACTACAGCTTTCTTAAATCTGGCTAGACGATTACGGCAGATGTCTATTGCCAGCAACTGCAAATCATGATGGAAAAGCTAGCTGCTAAACAACCGAGGTTGGTCATACACTGCACAACAGACGGCTACTAAATTAGAGGAGCTTCAATTGGAATGTCTAAGACATCCACCGTACTCCCCTGACTTTGACAGATTACCATTTTTTTTCGAAATTTGGATAACTTCTTGCAAGGGAAAAAATTCAAATCCGATGGGGCAGTCCAAAGCGCCATCAAAGATTTTATTGATTCCTGTCCGAATGGTTTTTTCAGTATAGGAATCAATGAACTACCTATGAGATGGCAAAAGTGCATAGATAGCAATGGTATATACGAGGGCTGATTGATAAGTTTCCGAAACGACAAAGAAATATTTCAAAAATCTATTTAAAATAAATTTATTTCGCAACGTAGTTTCCTTCTACCTCGATGCATTTAGTCCAGCGCTTCTCCAATGCCGTTACACCAGTTTGATAAAATGTTTTCTCCAACCCCTCAAAATACTCGTCCACGGCAACAATGACTTCTTCATTTGATAAAAATCTCTGGCCACCTAACCATTTCTTCAGGTTTGGGAATAAATGGAAGTCGCACGGGGCCAGATCCGGGGAATAGGGTGGATGTGGTAGCAATTCGAACCGCAATTCATGGAGTTTGGCGACTGCAACCATTGACGTGTGTGCAGGTGCGTTGTCATGGTGAAACAAAATTTTTTTCTTGGCCAAATATGGTCGTTTCTTCTGGATTTCTTCACTTAATTTTTGCAGCAAGCTTGCGTAGTACTCTCCATTTATTGTTTTTCCTTTTTGCAGATAATCCACCAAAATAATCCCTCGAGCATCCCAAAAAACAGTCGCCGTCACTTTGCCGGTCGACAAAACCGTTTTTGCTTTCTTCGGCGCAGGTTTTCCGCTCTCAGTCCACTGCTTAGATTGTTCTTTTGTCTCGGGAGTATAATGATGTATCCAGGTTTCATCGACTGTTACATAACGCCGCAAAAACTCATTAGGATCTCGGTTAAACAGCGCCAAACACTCCGATGAATCGTCCACTCGACGTTGCTTTTGGTCTACAGTGAGCGAACGCGGCACTCATCGTGCGCAAAGCTTTTTCATTCCCAAATGTTGGTGCAAAATATTAAAAACGCGTTGAGATGAAATGCTCACCATCTCTGCTATCTCTCGCAACTTTAAGCGCCGATCATTCAATACAATTTTGTGAATTTTTTTGATCATGTCCGGATTCGTGACTTCATTTGGACGGCCAGACCTGTGGGCGTCTTCGCAGCTCTGTCTTCCACGTTTAAAATCAGTTACCCAGGTGTGAATTGTACTCAATGCAGGAGCAGAATTACCTAAAATACTGTCTAGCTTGGTTTTAATCTGGGTTGCTGTTTTCTCTTTTAAAACGTAAAACTTTATCACCGCACGAATTTCGTTTCTTTCCATTGTTAAGAAAATTTACGACAGAGAAAGTTCTACGTCCTCTCGAACAAATTCCATCAGTTCGATTAAATTCAAATTTGGCGTTCTATTTTCAAAAAGATGCCAGAATATAATGTAATATTCCTTTTTTGCGTATCATTTTTATAAGTTCGTCGTTTCGGCCAGTTATCAATCAGCCCAGGTACTTTAAATAAATAAATATATTATGTTTAAAAAAATCGTCTTTATGTTCCTCCTTTACAAAACGCGAATTTCATATGTAATGACCTAATATTATCTTGCAGCCATCTAGTAACATTAACTAGCCAACGCGACGTGACAGACCAAGACTCGTTTCGCCAATTACGTAAAGGTAAATGGTCTCACAAAAAGGCGGCGTGAAATACCGTTTCTGTAGTTTTGCCGAGTAGGTGAGGGCACCGCCTAGTAGTTTTTGGGGTTAAAAACATGTGAACGCACTTTCGCCTCCTCGGGTGCTGCGGATGTCCATGGGAGGTGATTAGGCGCACTATCAGGTGATCCGTCTGCTTGTTTGCCACTCTTATTCCGTAAAAATGGAATCGACCATCGATCCAATCGAGAAACTCCTACTTTTGCATGCATGTAAGTGTGACTTGGCAGTATCTTGTAATAGAATAGAGCCTTTAAAAATAAAGTAGCAATATCGCATAATTGTAACCATCATAATAATAGTTTATCTTTTCGTTCATGATTCAATATTTGTAATTCGACTAACGGCCCGTTTCAATAACCTATCTACCAATAACTATTTGTTAGAAACGTCAAATTTGTATCGCAAAAACCGGCAAATGATTGAATGACGATGTTTTTAACAAATAGTTATTGGTAGATAGCTTATTGAAACCGGCCATAAATTGTTGACGGTCGACCGATAAAAAGAATGCAATGCAAAGAATTTTCCCCCTGTTTTTCTGTACTATCAAACATAATTTAAAAATATTTTTTATTATATTATTAATTGTCCACGGAAAATTAGCGGAATGTTTTATCTTATTGGTATAGGTAATTAATACAATTAATAGAGCCACAGCGGGATATCTCTAATTGATATTTTATATTGGTATTATATTCATCATCTGTCATCATCATCGCCTTCCTCCAGGCCTCCTCTTACGTTCAGCGATGTTGGCGTCCATTGGGCGTAAAATTTTTATTCAGTATCAGTTTGAAGTAAATGTTTACTGGACGTTTACAATCTACATGATAAAATACCACTGGCGTAAGATAGTCGCGCAGGGGAATCATCTAGGGCAGCACCAACTAATATGCGGCCGTTACCAGCCATCTCAAATCACATATGGGGAATACATAGGGGTGTATAAACACCGAGCATAGCCCTTTCCCTTACTCTCTGAGTAAGCTTAAACTTGTGAGCCCTAGCAAGTCTTTAGGGTGATTATCGACGTTTCGGCGTAGTGTCATCGCCGCGCCGGTAGAAAGCACTGGTTAAGATCTCACACGCGATTTAGTTACTTTTTTGTCCGCTAGAGGCGCTGTCATGATTGTCATTAAATTTTTTTTCGAAGACGTTATACTGTTTTATTGGTCCATGCTATTACATAGTCGCAAAATATTCCTGCTTGAGCTACTGGTCTTAAGCGACTGTGGGGTCGACGATGCGAAGATGTCACTCAGTTTTCCAAATGCCGCCCAGCCTATGTTATTTTCCTGCTTACCTCCTTTTCTAAGTTATACCAAATTTATAGACAAACTAGCTGGTTCCCGCAACTTCGTTTGTGTAGAACTAATGGACGCCTATTTTTAAATGGAACTCTTAGGTAAGTTGCTTATGTTACACCTTATAACATCACCTATCTGCCTGTGAAACTCCCCTGAAAATAGGTCCAGCCGTTTCAGAGATTAGCCGGAACAAACAATAAATATTATATGCATTAAGTGAAAAGCTGATAATTTAAAATTACAAACAGACACTTCAATTTTTTTATTTGTAATTTGTATGACTCACTCTTAGTAATCTAAAGTATAAACGATCGTCCCTAACCCAACAGTCGATAGCTATAGTTACACGTGTAGCCGATAGGCAGTATGGTGTAGTATCCATACACCATACTGCCTATCGGCCAATCGAGTTGACGCTACCGATTGGATCAGTTAGATCTTAGAACTGACCGTGTATGGCATGTAATTTCCTACATCATAGTGTTAATATTAATATTGAACTGATCCAATCGGTAGCGTCAAGTTGATTGGATGATAGGCAGTATGTTAGGCAGTACTACAGGTCAAGATTATATGAACCCTATCAGTGGTAGCGCTATTATATATTAATTTATAATAGCACTACCACTGATGTCCTGATGAGTAAGATATTGTGCCATAATCTTATACTTTGGCTGCCCTTCGCTTTTCTAGTGAATATATTCACTCTGCTTTATAATTATTGTATCGGGTATCCCACGGGAAAACTGTACTTTTTCGGGATAAAAAGTAGCCTATGTTTTAATCCAGAGCCAAAACTACTACCATACCAAATTTCATCGAAATCCAATTACTAGTTTTTGCGTGAAAGAGTAACAAACATCCATCCAACCATCCTCACAAACTTTCACATTTATAATATTAGTAGGATGCACGTAACGCGCGTAAATGCACGAAAATTGACATAATATTATATTACTTTGAAGTTAGTTTCGAGTTTTCACGGAAACTGGAGAGACCTTGGAGGGTGATATAGTTATCAGCAACTTCATCATTTGGCCCGACGGTGTGCGCGCACATCGTTTTTTTTTCACATTTATTCTAAACTAGCTATTGCCCGCAACTTCGTTAGCGTAGAACTAACGGAAACAGAACCCTAAGTTACTCCATATCACATTATGCCAGTGAAAGTCCCGTGAAAATCTGTCCAGCCATTTCAGTGATTAGCCGGCATCGGCTTTCATATGCATTTAATGAAAAGCTGTTAATTTAAAACCAACATTATTACAAACAGACACTTGAATGTTATTTATTTCTATAGATGCAGCAAAAGAACTAGGAAGGAGGAGGCAGGAAGTATTACCTTAAAAAATATGGCACCGTAGCACCGGCGAATGTCAGCAATGTTGACGTAAGTCTAAGGTTGACACCAAAATAATTTTAAACGTCGCGTCAGACAAATATATCTTAAATATTATGAAATTATACTAGCGGCGAGCTCAGTGAACGAAAGTCCTGACTGGAAAAAACTCACGCCCGCCCACCTCCGTATTCGCCCAGCCACGCACACATACCTGCGAGATGTCATTCCTGTAAATCGGACGAGTGACGATCATTTACGTTAGTAATATATATTCTTTGACCGTAGTCAATGTGCGAATAATTTGTGACAGTAGGTGCCGCTTATTTAGAGTTGCCACTGTCGATCTATAGAGGGGGTGGCAGTGGTGGTCAAGTGAGGGTGGACTGAAAAAAAAAAGGTACCAGCTTCGTTTCAAATAAAAAGGTACAACATTAGGTGGTTAGAATTGCTACTGTCAATCTACCCAGGGATTACCGTGAAACTGGAAATGTGTGATGGTGGGTAAGCCGCTGTCCATTAAAAAGTATATAAAATGTTTGATATTATGTGCCATGTACAAAGAAGTTTCAGTAGTGGTATGATGCGGTGATGCCTGTTGCACATTATCTGTGTGTATAGATGTGTCATTAGGTGCCACTGAAGTGTTACCACTGCAGCTGTCAATGTAATAAAGGGCTGCCGTGGTGAAAATTGTGTGAAACGCCAATGCCGGTGAAAAAACGTGGCACCTTATCAAACAAGGTGTGTGTTGCAGGTGCAGGCGGCCTGGCAGTGGCGCGGGGTGGGCGCCGAGCGTGCGTGCGCGCACTTCAGTAGCGCGAGCAGCCCCGCGCGGCACACACGATGTACGCGCTCCCGCTCATAGCCGCACTGCTAGGTGCGTTGGCCGGCCAGCCCGGGGCCGGAGCCACCCTACACTGTGCAATGAGAAGAGAGATCTCCCCCTGTACCTGTACCCAAAACGATCCAAACACCGGTACCATCATTGTCCACTGCAATAAAATCAACACCTTCGAGGACATCATCAGGGCCCTCACCAACAAGTTCAGCCCCGAAACCAAGATCGACCTCCGCGTCTCCTACTCTCAGCTCCCCGACTTCGAGGACCACAGCTTTCGCGAGCTCGGACTCTCGATCACCAAGCTCTGGATGACTCACGACTCACTAAGGCAAGTTTAGCTTCCTAAGGAAACGTGTAGAACTCTTTGTTGTGTAAAACGTGGTAATGTTAGATCAAAACAGTGCGCGTGTTGAAGAGAAACAATGGGTTTGTGATAACAGAAGCTATAGTGATGATCGTTATCAGAAGTGTGGGCGGCCATAGCCGGGGCCGAGTCGAAAAGCTGTCGCCGAGCCGACACACTCGCCGATAGATTAACTTAGAGACCCGGGTCAGTAAATTTCCCTTCGAATAGTGTATGTGGTTTATCAACATTGAAAGCATATCATAAGCAAGCATTCGTTAACGCAAACAAGTATATACTAGGAGAACATTCGGAGCTTAGATAATGTTTCGGTAATTAAGACAACCGAAAGACAACAATAAAATTGTCCGTGACCCAGCCGACCCCTATTGACCACAATTGATCTCTCATGATTTTCAAATCATCACGGCTTGGGCACTTGTTAAATAATTTTTCTGTAACCCAATCGCTATTAATTTCTGTGGAATCGTGAGTCACTGGTGTCGGCACCCTCGCTCATGACTTTAATAATGA
This sequence comes from Phengaris alcon alcon, assembly GCA_037179445.1. Taxonomy (NCBI): domain Eukaryota; kingdom Metazoa; phylum Arthropoda; class Insecta; order Lepidoptera; family Lycaenidae; genus Phengaris; species Phengaris alcon. The sequence goes on from JAYRCH010000515.1 coordinate 284,566, forward strand.
TTTTGATAATTTCGTCCATTTTCACACTCGTTACATTGTAGATAGCTTCATTCATATGTTTATTGCGTGTACTAACTGCTAACTGCTATTGCCGCGGACTATTTGCCGCAGACGAATTCCACTTTTGTAAGAGGATCTGTTCTAAGAGGCAGTGTGATAGTTTGCGGGGTTATCGCAGGTCGCTTCTAAAGCAGTAATATTGAATGATATCGCATTCGTCGTGTCGTATTCACTATATTTGTCCATTAACAGAACTAACAAATTACGGCTTTATTGTTTGTTTTCGATTGTAATAACTTTGGTCTAAAGATAGAGGGGTGCAAAACTTTGAGAAATACTACTATAAAAGCGGTGCAGAGGCCTTTATAGAAGTTTATATGTTTCAATACTCGCATTGCTAATTTATGCAAAATCTACACGCGAACGCTATTATTTCTGTTGATGTTGATAGAGTTTCTACGAAATATGGAGTATAATTGAGTGTAAAGATAAAAACATGCAATGTTTTTCTCCAACTTTGTTGACGTTGATGATAACAATTCTAGAAGTTATAAATAACAAAGTAAAATACTAAAATGAAGTTGAAAAAATTTCATTAAAACTAAAAGGAATCGAAACGAGCGTAAATTTGAGGGTAGTTTGTAATATTGAGGTGAAATAGTGTAAGAAGGAAGTAAAAATTGCAAATTATAATTATCAAGTTATCGTACAATACAACAAAAATAAAATAAATGGTTTTTTAACATTATATTTTATGAAGGTTAATAAGATAAGATTTTAGTAGGCACTAGCGGCCGGTTTCAATAACCTATCTGTCAATAACTATTTGTTAAAAACGTCACCTTTGGTATTATTTGCCGGTTTTTTTGAGTTCTAATAAACTAACTTAGATTGAAAAATCTTCGACTTTGACAGCGATACCAAATGTGACGTTTTTAACAAATAGCTATTGGTTGATAGGTTAATGAAACGGGCCGTGAAACGATACACGATTTACCTATTGATGGCTATCGAACTCTACAATCAAGAGTTTGTCGAACTTGTAGTTCTATGATTGCCACCATAACCAATTCACTTTAAGTTTAATTACTAACTAGTTCATAATTAGTAATTACTTAGAATAACCCTATCCTACTAATATTATAAATGTGAAAGTTTATGAGGATAGATGGATGGATGGATGGATGTTGTTGCTCCTTCACGCAAAAACCACTGAACGGATTTCGATGAAATTCGGTATGGTAGTAGTTTAGACTCTGAATTAAAATATAGGCTACATTTTATCCCGAAAAAGTAATGTGTTCCCGTGGGATACTGTATTGTTGCGGGCGGAGTCGTGGGCAACAGCTGGTCCTTGTATAAACCAGTCACAGTTAGGAACGACTATTGTTTGCAGCGTTTTCACGAATCTTACGAAATTGTGCAAACAAAAATTTCTGTGCTGTATCTACCTCTGAAAAATTTGTTTTTTTAGTATATACTGTACCTTCCTAGAACAGTGGTATTATCACTGGTAACTAATTCGATGCCATACAAATTGTAGTTAACTTCTTAACGGCGAGTAGTGACAAAAACTCGCACAAAGCACCGGACTGTTGATGATTATACTATCGAAGAAGAAACTCTTTATACTTGATGTTGTAACACTCTTATCGATGTAAGGTATCTATTTTTTGTCCTTATTATTCGTGATACGAAGTGTCTGCGATCTTAAATTATTCCACTTATATTGACACTGTTCAATGGATATAATTGTTTGTTTGTATATTTTGCGCGTGATATCGTCCATTTTTAGGGCATTATACGTCGTCGAAACATGTCTACACTTATTTCGACGACCTGGGGGTCTAAAAAGGCTACTTTAGGTGTTTCATATTATGTTTCATATATTCTTTTCCATACAAAAATTGTGAAATTGTAAAGTGGCTACATGATTCATCTGATTTCATCATATTAGAAATCAGCAATTTTGACAGTTTTCAATAGAAATGCGTAAATTGGCGCACATAATATGAGTTGAAAAAAATATATGAAACATAATATGAAACACCTAAATTGGACTTATTAGACCCCCTGGTGCCATCAGGCGATCTATTTGTCCAATAGGCTAGATGACTATCTTTTTTTATTGCATTATATGAATATATAATATCTGATAATTAATATAATATCTGAGTATATAAGTATATATCTCTTAATATAATATCTGAGTATATTAATGAAACTAAATAGTTTAGATGTAGTCATCATCATACCTACATACATATCAGGACATAAAATATTATTATTTAATGAAGCCAAGAATGAAATCTATACACAATCAATTAGTCTAGTCTACAAGTTCAAAAACGTGTTAAATAGAAATAAAGATCCTAAAAATATGTGCGATAGCTCATTCGATTCGGAATGACGTCTAGAAAAATGTTTTTTTAAGGGTATATTAGCACATAAAAAATTGCGATTGTTATTAACAAAATAAGATAAAAAAAGGTATTTAGTTTTTCGTTAATAACTTTTAAAATAATGATATTTAAGGAATTTTGAAAAAAGATCCTGAAAGAGGAGGAAATTTCCAATAAAAAAGTCCTAACTCCCGGAACTCTATCTATATTATTTATTATTTTTTTAAACGCTGGAAATAGGGCTCTTATTATTATTATTATTATTTTTTAATACAAAAAATAATTTTTCTAAACTGTTATATATGGTTGTTTTTGAAATGTTTTGAAAATTTCGAAAAAAAATAATAACGGTTAATATTATTCATTTATAACAAATTGTTAAGTTAATTAACAATTAAATTATTAACAAAAAAAAATATTTCTCTGTTATTCCATTGAAAAGGGTCAATGATGATTTTTAAGAATAAAATAATTTTTTAACTAATTATTTAAACAATAAAATATAAAAAAAAAACAATTATAAACAATAAAAAAATATATATAAGATTTTTTTTTAAATCATCATTTCACCTATGCAATAAGATAATAGAAAAAAATCCCAAAATAGTCAATTTGTTTGTAAACAATTTCTTAACAAATGACGTAATTTTTTTTTCCAATGTTAATTAATACCTATATTAGATACGAAAACAGCAATAATAAGATATTACCAAAATAATGTTTTTGATAACATTTTTTAGAAATTTCATTCTTTGTTAATTTTAAAAATATATAATTAACAAAATAATAAACTTTAATAAATATTTTTTTGCATAACTTTATTAAGTACCTAAATAAAAAGAGCTCCACGAAGCGAAAAATTTATAGACCAATTATTTAAACTTTTATGCCGTAATTTATAAAAACAGAGATTGGAAAAAAATTTGTTAGTTAACAATGGTGTAACTTTTTGAAAAATCAACAAAACAATTTTTTTTCACTGAGGTTTTTTTCGTTCAAGTATCTAGATTACACCATAATTTATTCAAATTTTTAAATTGTTATTTAATATTTAAAAAAAAGTTATTTTAGTTGATATACCGGCTTTTAAGACGGCGCGCCTATGCTGTAACGCCCTCGCGGAGCCCTATTTCCAGCGTTAAAAAAAAATTATAAATAATATTGATAAGAGTTCCAGGAGTTAGGACTTTTTTATTGGAAATTTCCTCCTCTTTCCTGCTAATATTCCCTTAAAAAACATTTTTCTAGACGTCATTCCGAATCGAATGAGCATCGCACATATTTTTAGGAGCGTTATTTCTATTTAACACGTTTTTGAACTTGTTGACTAGACTATATATGTATAGAATTTCATCTATTTTAATTTATAATTACAGAAGTTATAAGATATGTTATTGATTGTACTGTAGGTTCTTGGTGGAAATTTATGTTTCACAGTAATAACACACAGGACTTCTTGCACTATTTCCACTTGAATAAGTATTTTACATTAATTTTAATACGACACGACCGGTTTTGACATTTGAGATAAAAAAAAAAGAAAAATATAAACATTGTTCAAAGGGTGCCAGTATCATGAAATTTTTACAACTTTGTAATATTTTGAAGAATTTTGTGATATACAGTAGAAAATAGGATAATTTGTAATAAAAATTTAAATTACGTTGCACAAAATTGTTAAAAATTTCATGATGCTTGGCAACCCTTTGCACAATGTTTAATTTTTTAATTTTATTCTACCTACACCTGCAGGCTTAGCATGCGCATACTAGAAACACCGAAGATTCGACAAAATGACAGATTAAAGAAACATTAAAACTATTCGGAGCAAAATAATTCTTATTGTAAGGCAGCAAGGTCGATGCATCGTCGTTACGAGAAATAACATTTCTTTTCTTCCCGAGAATGAGCTCGCAAAATGGCCTCTTTTGACAGCTAAAGTAGAAACGTTTTTTTATTTCAATGTCAAACAGTCTTACAATAATGTCAACTGCTCCTCATCATGGCGGTCTTAAACAAATTTATTTTCAAAAAAACAAGCAGGTTTCTTTACGTTCAGTCATTTACTTGAAAATTTGATCAGTTTTGACAGAAGCTTTCCCGGCAGCCATTTTAACAATATGGCTATTTAGAAATGTTGACTTCTATTAACGACCTTGTTCTTATGGATTAAGAACTATTTTGCAACGAACTGTTTTGGATTATTTCTTCTTTAAAATTATTTTTTCGGATCGCCATGCTAAGCCCGCTGATGATGACTTTGTCGAAACCGGTCGTGTAATATATTAAAATTAATGTAAAATACTTATTAAAGTGGAAATAGTGCAAGAAGTCCTGTGTGTTATTACTGTGAGAGAAGTTATAAGGGCGGACATACAGACAGACAGACTGAAGGGCAGAGCGAAACTTTGCTTGTAGTACTACGGAACCCTAAAAAACTAAACAAAATATATTATTATTATAAGTAGTCCGTTGGCTTACTATCAGGTATTTGCCCATAATAAATTGAAATGTGGAGTTAATAATAATGGTGTGTTCTTAGAGGCAACTTAGTGCATGGGTTATGTTATAAATTATAAGAAGAATTGTATGCATTTGGGAACCTCTATTACAAGTTATAATAGAGGTTTCCAAATCCATATATTTAATTCTTCTTTCAGTTGCTAACACATAACAGGCGAGACAGTATGAAAAACAAATAATTAAAAAATTATTAACTCCGACTGCAAAAATAACAGCTTATACCTAAGCAACGCACTAATAAAATAAATATTTAAAAAAAAACCTTGTGCAAAAAACGACAGATACCTAAGCAACGCACTAAAAAGACTGAAACAAGATTGACAAAACTGTGAGCTGAAAGAAAGCCTAGAAGCGAAATAATTGACATTATGTGTGGTAGCAGGCGGGAGCCATGGTGGGCTTTCAGCTCATAGTGAAGTCTGTTTTCTCAATCTTGTTTCAGTCTTTTTAGTGCGTTGCTTAGGTATCTTCTTTTATTGCAGACGGAGTTTTTAAGTTTTTAATTATTAATTTTATTTTCGATTTTTAAGTTGATCCAACACACTCTTGGTCGATTTAAATCAAAAATACGACTATTTGAATGCATTGACTACAAATTTATTCGAATGATTTAATTAAAATGGTTGTAATTTTTCCTGATTTGATTTATTTAAATTAAATTAACATGACATATATGTATATTTTTTGGATTTTTAATTTCCTTTATTTTTATATCCTACTCGATAGGTTTGATACAAAAAATGTTTGAACTTCTTACAATTTGGCGCCAAAATCAGTGCCGGATTAAAGTAACTTGGTGCCGTAAGCAATCTTTCCTTATGGGGGAAATTTGCTAATCATGTTTTATAATAATTTTCGTTGAAATGAGTTATAATATTACAGTATTTACCCCACCTCCTGCAGATATGCGACCTTTTCCATTGCAATCCTGATACAATTATGCTTACATCTAATCTGATTTTACTGGTCTCCATGGCCAATCCAAGTTCCACAGTCAAATTTCCCGTGTTCTTTGACTACTGTGGCTCAGTGTTTAGCGCGTCGCTTGTGCCAGAGTTCGCGGATTGTTTAATTAAAGTAGACCAAGTTCTTAGAGACCTTACTACGGGTTCAGATTGTGGTGTGAAAGTGTCCATTATTCAATCGTAATGCAGGCAGCATTATTAAAGATGCTATTAGTTTATTTTTTTTTTATTTAGCCTAATCTTACTAGTACAAAGGTCGCTGGCGCTACAAAAAAAATAACGCAACGATAACGCTACGATATAGGTTAGATTGATAAACAGACCCTGACCAGTCGGCAAACTTTGGGAGTGTTAGAACTCGTGAGTAGGTAATTTGGTCTAGTCGACATTTCGCTCGGTCAAAATCTCGCCCTAGGACGAGATGTTCCTTCTGAAATTTAAGGGTCATCTCGGCCGAATGTATTTCATAACTAACGGTTTCTCGCGGCTCCACCTGCCTAAATATACTATCGGGTATCCCGCAGGATCCCGGAAAAGTACATTAGTACTTTTCCAGGATAAAAAATAGCATTTCTAAATCCAAAGTCTAAGCTACTACCATACCAAATTTCATCAAAATCAGTTCAGTAGTTTTTGGATGAAAGAGTAACAAACAAACATCCATCCAACCATCCTCACAAACATTCACATTTATTATATTAGTAGGAGCGTTCAGATTGAAAAGTATACTAAAAGAAAATAACTGTATTAATGCCATCGTTGATGTGAAGTTTTAAAATAGCAGCGGTAGCGGACAGCCACTTAGAGTATGTGAGGAATGATTCGGCGTACCTTATGTTAAAAAAATTAGGGGAGAGTTTCAAGGATCGCGGTACAAGAAGTAAATTGTAGTATTTTATTTATTGCAAGATAAATAAAGTCTAGGACATATTAATATATTAATAAATTAATAAATAAATTAATAAGACATGTTAGATGTTAGCTACCAAATTTAGCTGACGAGAAAACTATGTCAAATAATACCAAATAAATGTCATGCATGAATGCATAAACCGTCAAATTCCTTAGAATTAGAGTTTAACGGTAAAATTAAAAAATGCTCGAACCAATAAACGAAGCAAGTATCAGGAACATAATGTCTGTCTACCTGACGCAAAATTATGAATCTGTTCAGACTTCTGAATGATAAAATAAGTCCAGCGCTATTTCAGTTACCTCTTAATAAAAATAAAGAATAAACTTGAACAGAACTAACAATAATAAGTACCTGGGTAACCGAGGTTTGCTCGGAGCTCTAGTAGATAAAAAAAAGAATAAAAAACAATAAAAAAAATATGTGTCGGCTCCGACCCACGACTGGAGTTGTGGTGTGCAATGCAAAGAAAGTAAGTGCACTCAAAAAATTAAAAAGTGTGTACATAGCGTAGTTTTATAACCTTCTTAATATTTTGTACTCTATACTTTGTACTTTGTACATCGTACCGTGTGACCGTAGACATCGTGAATTCGATTTTATTTCCGTAGATTTTCATACCTCAGGCTTACGGTTAAGACCTAGCTAGATCGATATATATATATTCATCTAGCTAGGTCTTATATGTATGCAAGATTGCCTCATAAAAGTAAAAAATAATTTTAATACAATAAGAAATAAAACTTAAAAAAAATGATAGTTAATAATAGTAGACATGTAACATTAATCGATTACTAATTACGTCAATCAAGGCAAAATAATATATTATATAGAATGAAATCTTACCACATTGTGTAGTAATAATAATAATTATACCGCAGCCTTTAAGAGACCCCTATTTAAACTGCTCCATATTACAAGAACGCCATAGGTAATTAAGTCTTGAAAATATAATACTATTATTTTATTAGAAGACCTCTTCTGTATTAAGGCCGATATATCTTCGATATATATATTTGGTCGGTATTGAGCCGGACTAGCGGTATAGAATAATATAATACAAATAATTTACAGAATTATTACATGTTAATTAAATAAGAATTTATAATAGTGTGAAAAAATGTGACGTATGTGTTCGAAATTTAAATGCAATAAAAAAGTAAATTCACAATGTGCCAGTCCTAAAATAAGATTGCATATCGTCCTGAACACCTGTAAATTTCATAAAAGTCGGTGAAGCAGTTCTCTAACAAACACTCAGACACGAGAATTTTATATGTAAAATTAAAATTGTTCATAATTCTATGTCTAATGGTACCTAAATGTTGATAACATTCATCAAGATGTGTGGGACACTTCTCGTGACTTGTCATTATCGCGCTCATTATAATACAGTTTCTTAAACATAACACGATTTGACAAGATAATTGTAAAGAAAACGTAGGATTTCTGCATATCTACACTTTTTCCTCGAGATTTTTTATTTTTTATTTTTCCGCGAATTTAAATAATATAACAATAAAAAGCGAAATGTGAAAACTTGTAGTTATTTATTTAGTTCTATTCGCTGAAAATATTGATTTTCCAATATTTTAAGTCAGAATCCATATATAAAGTAAGTTTTCCTAACATAAAATAAATAAATCAGATTCGATATACGCTATAATTTGAAATCTTTTCGCTATTCCTCATAGTTTCAGAATTCAAGCTCATCGCCCACTTGAGAAATTCACCTTGATTACATTAGTTTAAATTTTATTATATTATATTCTTTTCCTTGCAAAGTATGAAATAAATTTTATTTTCTAAATAACTCCCTTTTAAATTCGGAACTTTTTTAACTATTTCTCGTCACCACTTTGGTGACAGCGGGACCAATTTCGGGTTATACCATTTACATTAAAATTTTGAAAATCGGTCAACAGACAGCGGAGCTATCGTTGAACATACAAAAAAATATACATAATTTTATTTTAAACTAAAATTATAAAGGGTGAAATTGTTTCCAATACAACATCAGATTCTACCAGGAAGAGTAATTCACAATGTTTGTTCACCTCTAAGAGGTTAACTCCAGCATTGACATGCAATCGATAACGATATCTATGGTACAAAAAGATAATAATATCTATGGACGCTTCACACCACGTCAGTCTGGCCCTGTAGTAAGTATCCGTAGAACTTGTGTTACTGGTACCAGACAGATAACGGAAATATACACTGGTGGACACATAAACTGCATCATAGTGCAAGAACACATTCAATCATATTTTATTACTTTTTGCGAACTTTTTACATTTATTGGTATCGGAAAATAAAGGCTGGTTTATAAAAAAACAAAATCGAATTTAAATATGGTACTGTCACAAAAGAAAGAAAATATTCTATAGAAGAAATCTTGTCAATTTACTAAAAATTAACTCGTTGTTACGTTAATGTTGTGATTGATGGTTATTTTTTTTTTGTTTTGTTACAATTTGAATTATCGTTACTAGTTGCTTAATTTCTAGTCTGTTTTCATTTTAAACACGTTTTTCTCTCTCGAATATGGACTCTAATACAGCAAGGCCTATTGCTGCAGATTTAAATGTAAATCAGTCTACGATTTCCCGAGTTTACAGAAGGTTTATGGAGACAGGTTCATTGAGACAGGTTCATTCAAAAGAAGACGTGGAACCGGCAGAACTCGGGTGACAACGTCTCGTGACGACAGGTTTATTGTGACAACTTCCTTGCGAAATCGGTTTTTAACGTCTATAAGCAGTAAAAATGAGCTCCACCAGGTACGTGACGTAGCAGTTAGTGCATGAACCATAAAAAGAAGTCTAAAAGAGCGTGATATCAGACTTTTCATACCCGCAAATGGACCAAAATTGTCTGCAGTTCACAGGCAAGGTCGACTAAGATTTGCTCGTGAACACTCAAATTGGACTGAAGAGCAATGGGCTTCCGTATTATTCACTGATGAGTATAGGACTTGTTTGTACGGTGCTAATGGTCGCAGACTAGTCTACCGTAGACGAGGAGAGCGATATGCTCAAAATTGCATTGAGGAGAGGGTTCCATTTGGAGGCGGGTCTTGTATGGTTTGGAGCGGCATATCGATAGATGCTCGAACTGAACGTGTATTTATTGACGCAGAAACACATGGCCGTGGTAACTGTGGTTTAACATCACATCGCTATATAACGGAGATATTGAACCCTCATGTGGTACCTTTTAGCGGATTTATAGGCGAAAACTTCATTCTGATGCAGGATAATGCTCGTCCGCACGCAACGAGACAAGTTGAGCAATACTTTACTCAGGTTGAGATTCGTTCCATTGATTGGCCAGTACGTAGCCTGGACCTCAATCCGATAGAACACGTGTAAGACAACCTAAAAAGATCTGTATTTACAAGAAATCCGGTCCCAACAACGGTTGCGGAGCTCAGCTCAAGCAATCTCTTTTGAAAACACTGATCAGGTCGATGCGAAACCGACTTGAATCAGTTATTAGGGCAAGAGGAGGTAATACACCTTATTAAAAACAAAAAAAACTTTGTATTTTCTTAGTATTGTAAAATTTTCATAACAAAGCCGTTTTCCGGATTTTTTATTTTTTTGCTCTGTTTGATTCCAAAAAGCTGCAAAAGGAGTAATTTGATTCTTTTAGTGAGTTCTTTTAGAGAAAAGTTGACCTATACACACATTAATTGATTTTTTTATCAGGTTAAGAACTAGTCTTAGCATTACCATTAAAATAAATCAAAATAGTTTTTACTTTCACTAATTATATTTAATTGAAAGTTATCTTGCACTATGATGCAGTTTATGTGTCCGCCAGTGTATTTAATACTTGTATACTTTACTTATATTTAAGATTTTGATTATATTATAGGTACACATATTTAATACACATCCATGACCCAAGAATACATAATTATATATTCACAATATATTATTATCTGTTACGTAAAAGGCGTAAAAAATCCTGCTATCCACTAATTCAGGATAAATAAAATGATATAAATAGGTGCGAAGTTAGTCCTGATGATTTTCTTTTGACAAACTTTTGTTGACACTCTTTTTTATTTTCAGGCGTTATTTTTATAGCCTTGTTGACTGATTTTTTTCAATGCATAAATAAATATCTTTAATATGAGTAACTTCTCAGAATAAATATTGTATTTAACTACCTAAGCAAGATCATGACAGGATAGTTACGGAACCCTTAGGCATGTCTCTAAGGAGGGTTCCGTAACTATCAAGGCGCAATTGTTTTTTTTTTCTAATTACTTCAAAAGTTATCGTCCAATTTCGTATAAAATAATTTTCCTCGAGAGAATTTAGTAGGACCTATCAGCATGGGAATGTACAAGTTTCTAGCTCTTATAATTTTGAAATGCCAGAGGGGGGGGGGGGGGGGGGAAAGGGACCTTGGAAGCCGGATTACACGAAAATGGTCTACTTTAAAAAGTTATGTATGAAAACCTGCCTTTATTTTAAACTAGCTTCTGCCCGCAGCTTCGTCCGCATGGAAATGTTCGTGGCAAAAACTTCTTTAGCAAATATACCAGCAATATAGTAATAGCACAGAGTAAATATAAACTTTATAATCAATTTTGACACGTACTTTTTAATTTTAAGATATCTCTTAGATAAGGATATAATTAAATTGTATCCGTCTAAGTAGCGTTTGAAAATACCACATTATTTCTGATCATTTTTTTAAACATAGAATGGGTATAGTAACCTATCCTTAAAAGATATACATATCTATGCCATCGCGGACTTTTTTGTAGACGTATAAAAGAGAAACAATCCCACCATACATTGTTTTGTTATTTATCTCCAACGGGTTAGGTTAGGCAGCATTTTCGATAAATGTTCCCAGGCGGCTTGATTTTTCGACACCTTCAACAATTATCGTCATAAATCAAACAATTTCCACAAAATCTTAGCAAATTATAATCGACCTAAACCTTCCTAAGGAACCACTCTGTCGGTAAATGTAATTTAGGTAATTTTCAGCCAAATCATCGGGTCAGCCGTTCTTAAGTTACAAATAGTGTAACTAACACGACTTTTTTATATATATATACCCCACCCGATGGGGTAGAATGAAAAAAAAAACATCTCTACTTCACATGTATGGAGAGCCACCCCTAAAATATAAAATTTTAAACAAAACTTAGATCTGCACACAGTACATAACTATACTAAATTTCGTCAATTTATATTCATAATTACAGAAGCTAAAAGCGCGGACGGACAGACAGACAGACGGACGGATAGACAGAGCGAAACTAAAAGGGTTCCTTGTGTATTCTAGAATGCTGAAAACAGATGAACTGATTAACCGATCTAACCTAGTTTTTTTATTGAAAGCTGACATTATCGAGAGTGTGTTAGGCTATAATTCATCATCAATTGACAAGGCATTTTTTTGTTATATATTGTATATAATAAATTATATTGTAAAATATAATATATTTTAATAAGGTACAATAATATATATAAATTATATATTTACAGTCTTACATTATGTAATGTTCGAAAATTGGACAACTGGGTTGTACGCATTGTACGTACGACCGCATTTTATACGTATATTATGACTTAATCGATATGATTTAATATAATATATACATATTTGTAATGTGCTCGTCGAGACCTTTCTTTTGATACCAAACACGTGATGATTTTGCGGTTTAATTTTTTTAGATTTTTAGTTCAATTTTCGAAATACAAAATTTTGAAAAAATATATATATAGCCTATGTTACTCGGGGCATCATTACTAATCTATTGACACATCATTTATTAAAATTGGACAAGTAGTTTAGGCGCTACGAGGGAACAAATATACATACATAGACTACCAAAATCATTACCCTTTCTTTTGGCTTCGCCGTAGTCGGATAAAAAGGCAAAGCTGATTGCCTAATGTATCAACATACAGGCCAAACCCTTAAGGCTAGAAATTTGAAATTTTGCACACGGATTTCTCATATTATGACGTAGGCATCCACCAAGGCAGGATTTTTCAAAATTCATACCCCCAAGGGAGTGAAATAGGGGATAATAGTTTGTATGAAACTTTTTATTCCTTGGAGAGTTACGTTTCAGCGTTTTCAAAAATTCAGCCATTCAGGGAATGAAAGTTTTAAATTATTATAAAGATATCGTTTAGAAACCAATTTCAGGCGGAAGAAGACGCGGCTAACGCTAGTTTGTAATATTCATAGTTCATTTATATTTATTTTTTTGTATCTTTATCATTACAAGACATTTGTAGATTTTTTTCACATTTTTCAGCAAAAAGGGACCCAATATTTCTGAATAAAACTAAATATCTACATATTTTACATGTAGTCCACTACCCTATTGTTTATAACTTCTATATTATCATTAAAACATTAGAATATCAAGGCAAATCATCTATTTAGATTGTATTGAGAGTGAAGGAAGCGAGAAGCTGAGATCCCAGGCGCGCTTGACGACCCTTTATATTCTTCCTGTTCTACCTTTGATTCGATCAAATGAACCTGAAAATTGAAAATATTTCAAGAATTTACACACAAACAACTATGTCACATTCTATTATAGAAATACGTTGAGGCGGTAAAGAATCTATGCCCACTCAGTCACAATTTCATATTTATAGTGACCGAGGATATTTCAATGATTCGTTTATTATTAGAATAATCATAACATATAAAAATAGACATATGACGAGTAAGAACAGTGAGATATTTAGTTATTTATATAATTGCTTCTTTGAGATGTGTTCTTTACGTACAGCTGATAGCGTTGATAATAATAATTAGGTACTGTTATTTATTTTATCGGACAAGCGTGTATTCACACGAGTTCTAGAGCATTTCATAAACAAGGTATAAATTATATTTGGTTAAAACAAAATTAAAAATTTTAAGTAAAGGCCCCGAATTGTCGAAATAATGATGAGTTATAGCTAAGAACACTCTCGATCATGTCAACTTATAAACAAAAAAACTAGATCAAAATAGGTTCACCGGTTTGGGAGCTACGGGCAGACACACAGACAGACATATGAAAATTATACCACCGCTGTTTTCGTGGGGTTTATAAAAAATAAGTTATGAAAACCATACCCGACTATGTAAATAAGGGTTTCCCAATCGAACATATTTTTGGAATAATAATAATAAGTTTGATTACTTAACACTTGAAATTAAAAATATCTTCTTCAAAGCGCGGAGCGAGCTAATTTTTTTTTCTAGATTAAATGATAATCAAGAAACGCCATTGAGATTGAGATCTTAATAATTCAACACCAAGATTTCCCGTAATTCACAACGATACTTCGATTCAGAAAAATATAGTGACATCTATCGAGCGCATGAGTAATGAGAGTGCTATAATTTATTTCATCTGCAATCACTGTTTGACAATTCAGGGGCTATTTAAAGTTTTAGTTTGTTATTTATTGTCTATTAAAATTAAATTTATAAAATAAAATATATTTTATGAAGGTAAAATAATATACGGGGTTTTTTTTAGTCAGTGTCCAAACTTTCAGGAGTGAAAAATATAGCTTGTTACTTACAAAATGCTTCTATGCCGTAGCCCTTTTGTAGGAAACAGCTGATTTTTTTAACTAGGAAAGTTGATCCGATAGTAAAAGTTGCTTATATTCAAGAGTATATTCACTCCTGAAGTTTTTGTTCCTCTTTTTTGCTCCTGAGTTTGGACTGACTGCTATAAATTATATATTTACAGTCTTATAATAGGTCTTTACCTATGAAATTGCCGTTCTGCAGTACTGGCCATTTCAAATCAAAATTATTTTTGTTCAAATTCTAATTTCAAATTAATTTTATTTTTAAAACATGGAATTCTTTTTCCAAAAGTAGTCATTTGTTTATTGATTAGTGTTCAGTTTTCATCACATTTCAATCTTTTTCGTCATCATTGATACGTTAAAAATTCGAGTAATTATGGAATATGAGTACCGTCGTGGCAGCAACGCGGCACAAGCGGCACGCAACATCAACGACGTTTACGGAGCTAACACTACAAACCAACGAACCACCTGTTATTGGTTTGGTCGCTTCCGTTTGGAAATTTCGACCTGAAAAATGAACCTCGCGGTCGTCCGAAGACTTTGGTCGACAATGACGAATTAAAGGCGATTGTGGAAGCTGATGATACACAATCTACGGCTGAATTAGTAGCAGCATTCGACGTTAGCGTCAAAACAATATTGGTCCATTTGCGTCAAATTGCCAAGGTAAAAAAGCTTGACAAATGGGTGCCCCACGAACACAATGATCGCCAGCGCGAAGTACGCGTCGAGACGTGCCTAGCACTGCTCAACAGACACACAAATGAAGGAATTTTGAACCGCATTGTTACCTGCGATGAAAAATGGATTCTGTTTGATAACCGCAAACGCTCAGCAAGTTGGTTGGATCCTGGTTCAGCACCTAAACAATGCCCTAAAAGAAAACTTACCCCTACAAAAGTGATGGTGACTGTTTGGTGGTCTATCGCCGGTGTAATTCATCACAGCTTCTTACCAAACGGGGTGAGCATTACTGCAGATGTGTACTGTGAAGAACTGAACACAATGATGGAGAAGCTGGCACATCTCCAACCAGCATTGGTCAATCGCTCGTCTCCGCTGCTCCTGCACGACAACGCGCGACCTCATACTGCACAGCAGACAGTCTCCAAGTTGCAAGAACTGGGGTTGGAAGCTCTCCGTCATACGCCCTACTCACCAGACCTTGCGCCTACAGACTACTACTTTTTCCAGAAACGTCTTGGCGGGAAAAAAATTCAATACCCGAGAGGCAGTACAAAATGCCTTTGAAGAATTTGTTGTCTCCCGTCCAGCTGATTTCTTTAAGAAGGTCATCAATAAACTGCCACTGCGTTGGCAAAGATGCATTGCATGCATGGGTGACTACTTCGATTAATAAAAATAAAAATTACATGAAAAAATTCGTTTAATTTTTTTCATACAAAACGGCAATATTTTCATAGGTAAAGACCTAATATTACGTAATGTTAGAAAATTGGACGACTGGGTTGTACGCATTGTACGATCGAATTTTAAACGTATATTATGGCTTAATCGATTCGAATTAATATAATATATATACATTTTTGTAATGTGCTTGTCGAGACCTTTCTTTTGATACTAAACACGTGATGATTATCTCGGTTAAAGTTTTTTGGATGTTAGAATCTGAGGTCTCGTTTTCGAAATACAAAATTTTGAAAAAAAAAGCCTATGTTACCCGTGGCATCATTACGAATCTATTGACACCTCATTTATTAAAATCGGACCAGTAGATTAAACGATTAAAATTAATTAGCTACTACTACGATGGAACAAACATACATAGACAGCCAAAACCATTACCCTTCCTTTTAGCTTCGCCGTAGTCGGTTAATAATGGGTCTAAACATATTTTATATTGACTTTAAACATTTTTTATGCAAAAATTAACACTTAAATTATTAATTTGATAGACCAGTGAACTACTGTTTTTTTTTTTAAATAACTTATCCATCCTAATTTTTCTTTCTTTCCTTTCAAAATATTGTGATACATTGACACAGTTTTATAGAAGAACTGTCTTAACTTTACGGTAATAAGAAACTTATAATAGTACCTACTTCTTTTTTAGGGTTCTGTATCCAAAGGGTGAATATTACTGAGACTCCGCTGTCGGACCGTCTGTACGTCTGTCTGTCACTAGGCTGTATCTCATGAATGAAATATGTCAATTGGCAGAATGTTGCAAAAAGCGAGAGTTTGCCAACAATAAAACAAGAAAAAATCGGACAATAACTTTTAAACCAATTCAAAGAAAACCTACTTCGCGTTGATAGTTACGGAACCCTGCTTAGACATGCCCTGTCACTCTTGGTTAAGTTATTTGACAGTAGGCAATTAACCTGTGATGAAAATATACATCGAACTATTGATATTTTATCACTAAACACTATTTAAAACCAATTTAACCAGCACTTTACTATATAGTATGAGTGTTTTTTTATAAAATATCAAATCCTAGGATTTATTGCCCGCGGCTTCGCCCGCGTGAAATTAGGGTTTAATCTTTCATCCCCTATTTTACCCACCTAGGGGCTGAATTTAAGAAACGCTGAAATACTTAATTGATATTTTTTTGCGTACTCAATTCATAGGAAATATCATTGAAATATGTCCAAGGAATAAAAATTTCATACAAATTTTTATTAAAATAAACGATCGGATGTATAATTGAATACGCGCCAAGCTTCCGTTAGGTTAGTCTTATTGTAAATAAGATGATGATGATGATTGTAGTTGTTTAAACAATGCCGAAATTTCCAAACGCGTATCTTTAAGAACTGATAGTTCTGTTCAGAGCTTTTGGATCCAGGGTATAGCTTAGTGCAAGTTCTTATTTTTTGGTAGCATATGCTTGTGTTATTTCAGAATTAGACAAAATGACTATATGTGTCCATATAAATTTCGAGGACATCCCTCAATTCCTCATGGATCATCAAGTGGAAACCTGATGATTCCCATCATCAGGTTTCCACTTTAGTGACTAAGGACCAATTTCGATTTATACAACAAAAGAATTATGCAAATACGTTCATAAACGGCAGAGTAATGTTCAAAGATATCCGTGTCGGTGTAAAATACTATGAGAAGTACCTTTTATATCATCATAATGTGATGATGTATGGTGTGATGATAGTAATGATGATGATGATTACTATAATTGACATAGAGGCTTATGCTTGCAGTTCTTTAAACAACGCCGAAATCCCCAAACATGTATATATAAGGAGTCAGGAGTTTTGTTCAGTACTTTTGGATCCAGGATATACCTTGGAGCAAAGTCTTATTTTTTGGTAGCATATGCTTGGACTACTTCAGAAAAAGTCAAAATCGCCAGATGTGTCCATTTCAATTTCTAGGAGTTTCCTCGATTCCTCATGGATCCCATAATCAGGTCACCAATTTGATGTGAAGGATGCCAATTTGGGATCATACCCTATACATAAAAAAATAAAAATCAGTCCACAGACGGCGGAGTAATCGTTGAACATACAAATATATATATATGTATATACAGCCGAACGTATAACCGCCTCCTTTTTTGGAAGTTGGTTAACAAGAGTATGACAACACAATGTAGCGTTTGGCGGCTTTATTAACTTTGTAAACTTTTATGCTGATTTGAAAGGAAAGAAATTCACAAAGAATGGTTCACATTGTAAATGTATTATTATGAATAATTTGACATATTTTTCAAAAACTTGGCAAATACCTTGTTCCTATAAATTAGTTATAGCTGTGTTTTTATGTGTAATGCGAGTAAATAGATTTCTATCCATGTATCTTATCTCCAAGAAAGAAACTGGCGGTATTATGTAGGTCCAAGTGCAATCACGGACCGCAGCTAGTCCGCCAATTGGCTCCATTTTGTGATTTAATTACCCTTTGGCCTGCAGACAATTACAAACTATAATCGGCCTTCTCTCTTATTAAATTATGACATACTAGTTGACCCACGCTACTTTGTTCGTTGGGACTTCACTAACATCGATAAACGTGTATTTTTGACGTAATGTTTATCAATTCCTAAAAACTAATAGATAAGTAATTAAAATAAATAAAAAAACCTACCAATTTCGGGACGCTTATTATATTAAGCAAGCAAGTTTATTTTATGTACTTTTTCGGGATAAAAAGTAGCCTATGTTTTAGTCCAAAACCTAAACTACGACCATACAAAAAAGAGTAACAAACATCCATCCATCCATCCTCACAAACTTTCAATTTTTTTAATAGTAGTAGCGCTTACTATTCGGGAGTCCATTCCAATGCTTATCCATTTTTTACCCCTTTTCTCCCACCGTGACCATCTGTATCTGCCTACGCCCTCCCCTCTCCTTTTCACGTAGTACTAATGGTCGTCGTGCGAGATTTTCCTAAAAGATGTTCCAAAAACCTAAGTCCCTCCCCCACCCGGTGACTAAGCGTAGAACTTTGAAGAGTCCCTCCCCTCCCTCTAAACAGATCACGTAGATTATGCAACAGGCCCTTAATATTCTAAAGGTAGAGTTAAAAAAATACCTACATGTCTCTTGAAAATGCAATTGTATTTAGGTAAAATGTTTTTTTTAACTATTTGTTCTTGATTTTTTTCTGCCGGCTACCTATAATTATTAAACGAGATAAACTTGTATATATATAATTGGTATTTCGACAATGGCACAAGTATTACCATGAAATTTAGTATGCAGGGAGTTTTAGGGGAGAAAAATCGATCTAGCTAGGTCTTATCCGTCAGAAACTGCGCATTTTTAAGCGATATAATAGGTCTTTACCTATGAAATTGCCGTTCTGCAGTACTGGCCATTTAAAATCAAAGTTATTTTTGTTTGGCTAAGAATTCTAATTTCAAATTAATTTTATTTTTAAAACATGGAATTCTTTTTCCAAAAGTAATCATTTGTTTATTGATTAGTGTTACATTTTCATCGCATTTCAATCTTTTTCGTCATCATGGATACGTTAAAAATTCGAGTAATTATGGAATATGAGTACCGTCGTGGCAGCAACGCGGCACAAGCGGCACGCAACATCAACGACGTTTACGGAGCTAACACTACAAACCAACGAACCACCTGTTATTGGTTTGCTCGCTTCCGTTTGGAAAATTCGAGCTGAAAAAAGAACCCCGCGGTCGTCCGAAGACTTTGGTCGACAATGACGAATTAAAGGCGATTGTGGAAGCTGATGATACACAATCTACGGCTGAATTAGCAACAGCTTTCGACGTTAGCGTCAAAACAATATTGGTCCATTTGCGTCAAATTGGCAAGGTAAAAAAGCTTGACAAATGGGTGCCCCACGAACTCAATGATCGCCAGCGCGAAGTACGCGTCGAGACGTGCCTTGCACTGCTCAACAGACACACAAATGAAGGAATTTTGAACCGCATTGTTACCTGCGATGAAAAATGGATTCTGTTTGATAACCGCAAGCACTCAGCAATTTAGTTGGATCCTGGTTCAGCACCTAAACAATGCCCTAAACGAAAACTTATCCCTATCGTTTGGTGGTCTAACGCCGGTGTGATTCATCACAGCTTCTTACCAAGGTGAGCATTACTGCAGATGTGTACTGTGAAGAACTGAATACAATGATGGAGAAGCTGGCACATCTCCAACCAGCATTGGTCAATCGCTCGTCTCCGCTGCTCCTGCACGACAACGCGCGACCTCATACTGCACAGCAGACGGTCTCCAAGTTGCAAGAACTGGGGTTGGAAGGTCTCCGTCATCCGCCCTACTCAGCAGACCTTGCGCCTACAGACTATTACTTTTTACAGAATTTGGATTACTTCTTGGCGGGAAAAAAATTCAATACCCGAGAGGCAGTACAAAATGCCTTTGAAGAAATTGTTGCCTCCCGTCCAGCTGATTTCTTTAAGAAGGGCACCAATAAACTGCCACTGCGTTGGCAAAGATGCATTGATAGCATGGGTGATTACTTCGATTAATACAAATAAAAAATACATGAAAAAAATTAGTTTGAATTTTTTCATACAAAACGGCAATTTCATAGGTAAAGACCTAATATTATGTTTTATTATTTTGTCGTGCAAGAATATATCAATAATTTCTACTCTCTTACCTGCGCGTCAGTCTGATTGACAGTTTGGTAAGATAAATATTTTTGTGATTCTTATTATTTCTTTTATATGTTTTTTTAAATTAATTTATCGTTCTACTAAAACACCGAGCGAAGCTCCTTCTCGGTACTTTTACTAATAAAGTGAAATATTGAGCTTCTAGGCTGGATTTCTTTATGACTCCAAGGTGTGCAACGTATTAAGTTATTTCAATTATAGGTTCAATAATATTATACGTATTTCAAAGAACTATAATTTTTATAAAAAAAACTATAACCCGACTACGTAAATGATATATAGCCTATGTCACCCGGGCTAGTATTACGAATCTATTGACACCTTAATCCTCATTCATTAAAATCGGATCAGTACATTAGGCGCTACGGTGGAACAATCAAACATATTTACAACAGACATACATAGACTGCCAAAATCATCACCCTTCGCTTTTGGCTTATAAATAAAGGAACAGAAATCAGTTTAATCAAAACTTTTTGTAACTGAATTTATATAGAACTTAAGCCTCTAATGTAGGGTTCGCAAACTCTACTCGACTACTATTTCATTGCGAACTACTATACTATATCCTACTACTATTATAAATGTGAAAGTTTGTGAGGATGGATGCATGGATGTATTGATGGATGTTTATTACTCTTTCACGCAAAAACTATTAAACGGATTTTGATGAAATTGGTTATGGTAATAGTTTGGATTATGGATTAACACATGGGATACGCTTTTTATCGCAGCGAAAATGTTAAATTTCCGCAGGATTTTACTTTTTGCGCGTACGTTGTTGATTTAAATTAGAAACAACCACAATACCAACATCTGTATCGAGCCGCACTAGGCGTTCTCCTCACATCGAGAGGTACCCGAGCCTTAGAAGATGTGAGCCACGAAACCTTAGAATGTGTAACTTCGATAAACAAATTATTATCTAAATTGTGTTTTGCATGTCGTTAACTGATGAATCATAATGATAAATATCAGATTTGATAACTCGACACTTGCCACTTCGATCAGCTCTACTGTATTAGCGCAGAGTTCTATTTACAGTGCTGTATTTTCTGTATCGACCACAATGAAACTCTCGTGGGAACGAGGGCTAAGTGTACAGCTGTTACTACTGATACAGAGCTAGCGAACATTTTGGCGCCACTGCGTGTCCACTGATTACGCATAGTTCAGGGCTAATGTCATATTATGTCTTAGATATTAGAAAACATGGACGTACAATTTACTGGCTCAGTAGGGACGTCACAATCACTGAACACGAAACTCTGAAGCCCAGTTCTCGTAATTAACTTACACTTTCATTTTACTTTTTTATTGAATTATATCATTAATTGCCCGCGACTTTGTCCGCGTGAAACTTAGGTTTTAAACTTTCATCCCCTATTTTACCCCCTTTTGAGACTGAATTTTATAAAACGCTGAAATACGTAACTCATTATTTTCTTCGTACTCAATTCATACGAAATAACATGCAAATATGTCCATGGAACAAAAAGTTTTATACAATCTTTTATCACCTATTTTACCCTCTTGGGGGTTGAGTTTTGAAAAATCCTTCAATCCTACGTCATATGTGAAGTACGTGTGCAAAATTTAAAATTTTAAGCCAGTCTAAATTTGGAATTATTCTTGTATTTTTGCAAGACCAAGACCGTCTAATTTAATCAAGACCAAGACTGACCGTTCAAAATTTCAGCAAGAACAAGACTAAGCCTGCGAGACTCTTGCGTCTTGCAGTTAGGACTGAGTGTCGTTTCAGAGAGTATGGGACGAACGGGAGATACAGAGAGACACAATATATATGGGTGCGTATACCCCCAGTATAGAGAATCTATAGTCTATGAGACGTAAAAAAATATATGAAAATTTTGAGTACTCTTTCACGAAAAATCTCCTGAACGGATATTGATGAAATTTATTATGGTATAGGGCTTATACTACCTACTATAAGCTCTGGATTAACACATAGGCTACTTTAAATCCCGGAATATACTGTAAGTATACTGCATGCAGGATTAAATTAAAAACGAAATTAGGCATAGACATATAGCTTACAGCTACCGAAACGTAATTTACCTTAACCTAAATATGTTCCGTCGGCGACTTTAAAGCTATGTTTTCTTTTCTTGTCTACTAAACACGGAAACTACTGGATCGACTTGAAAAATTATTTCACTATTATAAAATATAATCCTAAATTATCGCCGATGAATATAGGCGGTAGAATATACGTCTTATATAGTTTTTGGTTATTTAACCTTTAACAGCCCGTGCGCGCGTGGACCGCTCCCACGCGCCGAGTGTGTTTGACGCACATTCTTTCGAAACTTCTTTGTAAGATGTTAAACTATTTTTATACTAGCTATTACCCGCGGCTCCGCCCGCGTAAATACACTAGAGAGAGATACACACTGGAGAGAGATACAGAGAAATACACTGGAGACCTCCGACCGAGCGAGATGGTATGCTCGGTCAGGCCGAAGCCCATTTGTATGCATATCGGATGTTGTATATATACCGCCGATCTTAAAAAACTTCGATAGCGCGATTCAGCATTGTGGCGCTAATTAGTCCAACACAGACTGATGTATCAACGCACAGGCCCATAAGGCTAGAAAATTGAAATTTTGCACACGTATTTCTCTTATGACGTAGGAATCTACTAAACAAGGATTTTTTAAAATTCAACCCCCAAGGGAGAAAAATAGATAATAAAAGTTTGTATGAACCTTTTTGTTTCTAGACATATTTACATGGTATTTAGATGAATTGATTACGGAAAAAATAATATGTTACGTATTTCAGCGTTTTCTAAAATTGAGCACCTAAGAAGGTAAAATAGGGAATGAAAGCTTAAAACCTAATTTCACGTGAAAGCGTAACGAATAAACAAACAAACTCACATTCAAATTTATAATATTATTAGTAAGGAATAAGGATTACCTACCTATATTGTAAATTCCTAAAGTAAAGGGTAGGATAGGTACTAGGTACCTACAAAATACAAATTAGAACACAAGCGCGATTAACGATGTTCCCCGGGATAGGTAGGTACTGTATTTGCGCAAAATGAAGTACCTAACTTACATTTTTGTCTACTAAACACGGAAACTACAGGGCTGAATAAAAAAAATATTTCACTACTAGAATCTAACATTATCGTCTAAAAACATAGGCGATAGAATATGCTTACAGTTTTTGTATAAAACCTATCGCGAGCGCCGCGCGGGCTGCTCTCACGCGCCGAGTGTGTTGTGAGTTAATGTTTATTTGACGCATATTCTTTCGAAATTCGAAATCGAAACTTCAAAGTTTTTCTAAGATGTTAAATTGTATAGTATTTTGTATTGAAATCAATTTGATTTTGACTTTCTCGTTGCGAATTGTGACTTGCACATCGATTAAACTTCTAAGCCCCACTTGCGCAGATCAGAATTAAAATTAACCCTAGGTAAAATCATGTTACTTCTCTCTCTCGTTCTTCGTATTTATGAAAGACAAGGCATGATATTTTAACCAGTAGTAACTTTAATCCTGATCTGCGCAAGTGTGACCTAAATAAAAGGTACAATTTACAAAATACAACATGAACACGAATAACTTGCAATATAAGTAAGTTATATATATTAGGCCCTTAGATATGAAATTGGCGTTTTGTCATACTGGCCACTTTGATCTCAAATACATCTTCTTTGGTTAGGAATTCCAATTTCAAATTTATACCGCCATTTACTCATGCATTAGTGTTTCGAAAACCGTAATTCATTTGTTATTTCCTCTTTTGGTTTTTTCATTGCGTCACTCTGTTTACAAAATGGAAAACTTGAAATATCGTATTATTTTCAAGTACGAGTTCCACCGTGGAACCAGTGTTGCGGGAATGTGTTTTTGGTTCCAACGTTTTCCTTCTGGAAATTTCGACCTGCAGAACACCGTGCCCCGCACAGCCCCGTGGACGGCCGGAGACCAAAGTTGATAATGAAGAATTGAAGGCTATTGTGGAAGCGGATCCATCATCAACCACGTCCGAGTTAGCTGCAGGCTGCGGTGTTAAAGCTTGATTTTAACTTGAAAATGATACTAAATAACCCCTCAGGCCAACAATAACACATCAGAATAAAATTCAAATTTTAAATTATTTCAAAAATCAAATTTTAAATCTCCTATTATTATGTTTAAGCGAAGTAGGATCAACGTAAATATTGCTAGGTAATAGGTATCTCTCTCATTAATTATTAAAACTTGCTTAAACTAAACACTTTATTAATCCGATGAATTATATCATACCAATCAGTAGATCTGAGATTGCACGATCGTAAACGGAACACGAAGTCTATGGTTCGTTTGACTGTTTCATAAATCAGGTAGACAATGGTTCGTTTGGCTCGAACTGAGCCAATGGAGCTATACGGTGGTTTGGTATACATAGGTCGCTGTTCAAATCCGGCTCGAAGGACCACAATGTACGGAAGTTTGGTGTCCGTACAGAAGTAAAAAACAAATTAAGCTCAATGGGTTCATTGAACACTTAACTTATACTAAATGGTTAAAAGGGTTAATAGACGCGAACCGATTGGCGGCTTGACGCGAACTGGTTAAAATATTTAATTTGTAATAACGCGTGGCGACGTACACGCTGACAGTGCGAAACGTGATGTATGGTACATGTACGGTACAGTCGACACACTGTTGACCGTACAGGAGCCATGGTTCACATGGTTTGGTAATAACAAGTTTCAGTGAACCAAATACTAGTGGCCGAATCAATTTCATACGAGTGAACCATTGAACCAAGTGAACCGCGCAACCCGGGTTTTTTGGTTCGTTCGTTCGCGAACGACACATGCTTAATAAATAGCAATAGGGTAATAAGTAATTGCGAGACTTGCGAGACTCTTGCTGCAAGACCAAGACTGGGAGCGCAATACCAAGAACAAGACTAAGACCAAGACTGGCTAAGTCTCGTCTTGTTCTTGCATTTGGGCATCACAATAATTAATAAAGCTCAACTTGCTATGAATGACAACAGTTACTTCGTGTGCGTTAGCGTTTTTTTAACGTTAACAACTTTAGCAGTAGCGCGCGATACGTCAAAACTAAACATTTTTGATTTCTAACTTTATCATCATAATTAGCGATGTTGTCATGACTAAAGGGCATGCCATAGTTAATTACAATGACGATCTTCGAAATAGAAAATATATGGGATTGACATTAAAGTTCGCTAAGTAAATAGCACGCGATACATCTTCGTAATTAGCCAAGGCATCTTCTCTAAGGACATAACGTTCGCTTGGTCATCCCTGGACCTTTAGCCAAGATGCCAACGCTAATTACGATGACGAAGTTCGAAAACAAAAATGTATGGTACTAATAGAACGTTCGCTAAAAGTTGGTCATCCCTGGTATAACAATTACCAGAAGTGCAGCGTTTTATATGCGTCTGTTCGACGCCGCTGTGATAACCCTCCGCCGACCTTTCACATTCATGTTTACTAACGTATCACATGTATACTGGATGCATCATAGTGCACTTACCTGTTCTTCCGCACACTTTTGTGGATATAATTACGTTAAAGCTAGTAAGCTTTTTCACGCCAGTTCGTCCGCGTGGATCCCCATTGCACCCCCGTGGGGTTTGTATTTCTAAAAACGATTTTTAATGGATATCTGCTGAAAAATCAACATGATCCGACCAGCTGTTGATATTTCACTTAAACTCTGGACCCCGATTTCACAATCGGGATATACTTTAAATATTTTTCATACAAAACTTTAAGTTTCAACCCTTATTTTACATCCTCAAAGGGTGAATTCTAATACACCCTGAAAGTTGTATTTAATTAAATATATTTAAGAGCATGAATCTTAATTTTCATTGAAATCGCTGCAGATTTAAATATTTTCATACAAATTTTCGACCCCTATTACGACACATTTAAAATAAAAATTAAAATTAAAAAAATTTAATTAAATTTAATTAATGATTAATTCTTTTTTAAAATTCCTTCTTAGTGCGCGTTTTCATTGTAGACTAACGCTGAGAACTCACGGAGCGGTTTTTCCCGTGCTTTTGGTGGAATAAAGACAAATACATATTATTTACAACAGAATTTCTTAATTTCGCCCGCAAACCGAACGCAGAGCGCACGGGCGCTACCCGCCGAGGCTGCGGCTGACCGCGGCCCGCGCGATTCTACCAGTTGCCCGCCGGTGCAGCGGGACCTGCGAACAACCGCGCACACCGCAGGCGTAAAAGCGCCGTGAGTTGTGCTTTAATTTTTTACATATATATCTGCATTCTACAGAAGTTGCGGATCCGCAACCGCGGCGGGCTCGGATGAAAACCACTCCGTGAGTTCTAAAAGTACTGTCCAAATTTCACGTTTCTACCATTGGCGGTTACGGCTGGGCGAGCGTCTATACGTCACTCAGTAAGTAAGGGGGTAAAGTACCTGGATAACCGAGATTTGCTCGGAGCTCTAGTAGATTAAAAAAAAAAACAATAAATTAAACCGACTTCCAAAGTAAAAATACACAAAAAGTATGAAATAAATCTTATTTTCTAAATAATTCCGCTTTTAAATTCGGTACCAGCCCGGACAATATTCTGATAAAACAATATATTTTAAAATAGAACTCACGTTAAAATTTGCTGGTACCGACTTCAAAATTAAGAAGATTATGTAGAGAAATAGTTAAAATTTTAGCCAAATTTAAAAGACGAAATAAATAGAAAATAATATTTATTTCATACTTTTTTGTGTATTTTACTTTGAAGTCGGTTTAATTTTATGTTTCAAAATAATAGTTTTTCCCTTTTTAGTGATATATTTTGTTAAATTATTATTAATACATTTTAAGAATGTTTAAAATAAACGATCGAATGTATGATGAAATACGCGCCAAGCTACCATTCGGTATTGTAAATAAGATGATGATGATGATTACTGTAAGTTACATAGTGGCATATGCTTGCAGTTCTTTAAACAATATCGACGAATTTACGCATATATTTAAAGACTGAATAGTTCTGTTCAGTGCTTTTGGATCCAGGGTATACTTTAGTGCAAATTCTTATTTTTTGGTAGCATATGGTTTATGTTACTTCAGAAAAAGTCGAAATTACTATATGTGTCCATATAAATTTCGAGGAGTTCCCTCGATTCCTCATGGATCCCATCATCAGCTTTCCAATTTAGTGACTAAATGATCAATTTAGAATTATACCCTTTACAACAACAAAATAATTTTGCAAATAGGTCCATAAACGGCAGAGTAATGTTCAAAGATATCCGTGTCGGTGTACAATACTATGAGAAGTACCTACCTTTTATATTATCATAATGTGATTATGTATGGTGTGATGATGGTGGTGATGATGATGATTACTTTAATTGACGTAGTGGAATATGCATGCAGTTCTTTTAACAACGCTGCAATCCCCAAACATGTATCTATAGGAGTCAGGAGTTCTGTTCAGTAATTTTGGATCCAGGGTATACCTTGGAGCTAAATCTTACTTTTTTGTAGCATATGCTTGGACTACTTCAGAAAAACTCATCGAAATCACCATATGTGCCGATATAAATTTCGAGGAGTTATATAAAATATAATAACACATAGCCTATAATCGCCATAAAAGAGCAGGTACACTTACACATCAGTGTGCGGATCACAAGTGCGTGCAGGAAAGTATGTAACTGTAAGTGCTTTTCCGCACGGTTTTATTTACATATATAACCCGTATTGTAAGTATCATAGAGCACTTACCTACTATTGCGCACACTTCTGTGGATATTATGTATGATGACGCATAGATTATATCCACATTAATGTGCGGAAAGCAGGCAACACCACTGCATTACCATTAGTGTGCGGATCACAAGTGTGTGCAGGAGAGTATATAAGTGTAAATGCTTTTCCGCATAGTTTAATGAACCTTAGAGCATTAAACCAACGAACATAATCTATATCGGAAGCATCATATTATAGCATTTACCTACTCTTCCGCACACTTTTGTGGATCTTAAATGTATGATAATGCATTATACAGTGGGTGCGGAAGGGCAAAGAAGTATATGTACCATCTTCTGCACTGAATGAGTCTAGCGGCCGAATACTGAAACGCTAATCATGTCAAAACTATTTATGAGCCCTCCTATTCACAATCCGTCACTGTCTCTGATAGCCGAAATGACAAGGACAGCATGTGATTTGAGCGTCATTTCATTTAATTATTGTTTGGATGTGGGTTTTTTTTAGATCTTTTACGTAAGACATGCGCAAAATTTCCATATAAAGCAATATGGTAAAATTTGAAAACTATTTAAACGAACTGTAACACCCATAAAATACATATATCAGATTCCTACGGAAGTAGGTAGGTAACATTAAATAAGTGTACCTACCTATTACATGATAAAAATCGGTATATTAACATGAATTTTATTTATATCCCTCGCTGATACCTAAACTCTCTCTGTTCGAGAGTGTAACGTTTATCAACTTTACTACGACTGATTTTTATTTAATACAATTGTTACATTAAATTGATTTATTTGTAAACATACGCACGATAAATATAGCTCTTACTCACTGTGGCACTAGATGATTAAAATGTTATTTAACAAATGAATGAAGAAATTATTTTTAAACAAAAAATTAAAACTCACTTCCACTGGTAAAAATGCACAAAAAAGTATGAATTAGATTTATTTTCTAAATAATTAATTCCCTGTTTTAATTCGACAAAAATTTTAACTATTGCTCTACACATCTTAATTATTGTGAAGTCGGATTTTATTTTTTGTTTTAAAATAATATTTTTTCCCTTTCTAGACATATTTATTATATTATTGCTATTATTTAACTGTTACTAAGACTCCACAGACCTGTCCGTCTGTCAGTCACCAGTCTGTATCTCATGGACCATGACAGCTGAAATAGGCATGTTGGCCAAAAAAAATGTTTTCATCTATTTTATTTTAGACAACATGTTTATAAACAATCTAAAACCCATTTTTGTGAATCTTCACAATTAACGAAGATACAAAGAAATTAAATTTACAATAAGAAAGAGAGCCATTGATCCGCCGGTGACGTCACGATTTGCTGTATCCATATATTTGTCATTTAAAAATGTATAGTATGGCTGTAGCAGCTTGTGACGTAACAAATCGTTTTGCGAGAAAGAGATGGGTAATATTTTTTTATTTGCTTATAATTTTTAATCGAATCAACCGAAATATATATTTCTTTTAGATTTATGCATATCTATTCAACAATTTTAAAATTTAATTTGTAAAAAAGTGAATTTTGATTATAATACTAGGCAACATCCCTATTTTCACAAATGGTGTATTTCTGTTGCCGTTATAACAACACATGCTAAAAACAGAGTAATATAAATAATATTGAAGTAGAGAAATACCCGATTATCTCGTCTTACTAATTAGTAACTTTTTAAAAAATCGTAAATTTCATTTCCGCGTAGAAGGCGCACTGTCGTCGCCAAGATATATGGAGGCGGGAGTACCGCAGGGCTCGGTCCTCTCGCCCTCCCTATATAACCTGTACACTAGTGACATCCCCAAACACGCTAAGGTGCAATTAGCTATGTTCGCGGACGACACAGCCCTTTATTATTCAAACACACGAGCCCGTACCGCGTCTAAAGTCCTCCAGGAGTCAGTTACCGCCCTCGGTAATTGGTTCTCCAAGTGGAGAATAGAAGTCAATCCCGATAAAAGTCACGCCATTCAATTCAATGGTAATAAATCAGCGGGGCGTAAGTGCCCCCGTAAAGTAATGAGCCCTATTAGCCTGCACGGCAACATTATCCCTGAGGTCTCTCAGGTCAAATATTTAGGCGTAGTACTAGGCAAGTCGATGACGTTTTCGAGTCACATCAGTAACACACTGCGTAAAGCGAAATTTGTACTCTACAAATTATATCCGCTACTTAATTCGCGAAGCAAAATGTCCTTAAGACATAAGCTTACATTGTATAAGGTTTGCATCAGAACGATACTCACTTATGCGTGCGTCTCCTTCGCACAGATAAGCGAGTCTCAAATGGACCGCTTGCAAAGAGTCCAGAACCGGTTTCTACGCATGGCAACAGGCGCCCCCTGGTACATGCGTAACATCGACTTGCATAGGGACTGCGAACTAGTCACCATTAAAGCCTATATCAAGGAACTCGTAGAGAGATTCTTTGATAAAGGCAAAAACCACCCAAACCCCCTTATAAAAAAGGCACTGGACTACAACCACGACGCACTGACTTTCCGACACCCGCACAAACGGCCTAAGCATATCTTAGCCGATCCCGTTGACCCGATCACAAAATACGTAACGTACTGTGTACAGTTACGTAAACACAAATCACACGCACCCGCGTCGCTAGCATTGCACCGGGGTCGACGCCGGCGCCTACCCCGAGGTCCCACATCCGACACGAAAACACGTACAGACGTACAGACCGACCCTAACACGGGACCGGACCCGAACCCGAGTTCGAGTTCGCATCCCAGTAGTCTAGGTACACTCCTAAATAGTGTCCGCGACCGCGATATTGATATAGAGAGCTCTACCAATACCGCGAACCTCATCGACATTAGGACTTACGCGCGCGAGTCATCCCGACCGTACGCGGAAGGGGAGAGGGACGGCCCTCTCAGTACCGATATCGATCAAATCGAGAGCTCCTCTATCGCGATAACTCGCACGCCGCTAGTCTCTGCTACCGCGCGCGAGCAACCTCACTCATCAGCGAGTGAGGAAGGGGTCGGACCCCTCAGCAGGAGAGACCCGCGTCTCCCCTGTCAAAATAATAGCTTCTAATCCGTAGCTGTCCCCAATATCCGGTTTGAACATCACCCGGGTGATGTTAGGGAGGGTCAAACCCTCCCATCGTCTACCACCAAACAAACTAGCCACCAGGCTAGTTATAGTCCGACTTAGCTACAGCGGTCTTAACCCGACCCTTAGCATAGACCCGTTCGAAAAAAAAAAAAAAAAAAAAAAAAAAAAAAAAAAAAAAAAGCTCTTATACAACAAATGTGATTCCGACTTGCACTTGGCCGGTTTTATATACGACATTTGTTTAGATACTATTCATTTACTATCGTAAAGAAACTTACTGTTTCAACCGAATAGAAAACCTCTAACGAAAAATAAAGTTCAAAACTATTGAGTGCCTTTTTTATTCACTAGGCGTATCTCTGTAATTTCTTTAATTGTTTTTTCTTACTTAATTTAAACTATAATATGCTGCCCGCGACTTCGATCTAGTAGTTTCGGAACCTATTCAATGTAAACAAACAAACAAACCTCTCCCCTTTATAATAATATATAGATGTCGCCCGCAACTTCGTGCGCGCAAAAGTTAATTTCAAGGAAACCGTGCATTTTACTGCGATAAAAAGCAGCGTATGTTCTTACCCGTGATCTGCTCTATATATGTGCCAAATGTTATCAAAATAGGTCCGGTCCAGTTGTTCCGGAGCCTATTCGTTGCAAGCTAACAAACAAACTTTTCCTCTTTATAGTATTAGTATAGATAATATATAAATGTAAAATTAAGAATGTCGTTTTTCCTTTTCAGTGACCTAAAAGAAAGCGTCTTCTTGAAACTGGACCTAATCAACCACCTCTGCCTATCAGAAAATCTGCTACCTGAGATGCCGAGACACATCCTACGGCACATACCTCATGTGCACACGCTTGACCTGAGCAAGAACAGGTTAACCAAGCTCACAAAAGATGATTTCAAGGTATTCCTTCCTTAAGAGAATACAGAAAATATTGAAAACTTAGTTGCAAGTAATAAGTTTGTTTATGAAACTTGTTTTTTTTTTTTTTGTAATTAAACTTTAAGGCACAAAATAAATAATCTTCTTAGTCTTATATATAAAACTGGATTGAAATTCCAAAACATATAGGTAGGTAGGTGGTGTAGGTGTAGTTAATTATTTATTCCAGTCCATAGGTAGGACAGAAGAACGTGTGTCGAAACAGCTAGTATTGAATAAAGAAATTATGCCATAAATCTATATTTCCTTTAGAATTTTCTTTTATTTGTTAAATCTTTTAAAATGTTTGGGATATATTCTTACTATCGCCTATAGTTTAAGATCCGGTATAAGAAATATATACCCTCATCTGTTATTTATTAATGATAAAAAATAAATGATAGATGTTCCCTTGGTCGCTACGATCGCTAACGGCCATCAGTGGCCGTGAGCGGTGGCGGTTGTCACAAGTGAAACTGTATTTTATAGTAATTAAGATAAAGTTTAAAATTAAGTATATGACAGTTATGCTGCTCGCCGCTCCGCTGACATTTCGGTCTGAATCGGCCCTTAGGGCGCAATTTAACTAGGCAACCTATTTGCAATGTGTCAATGTGAATATTATGTATCATTTATTTCTTATCTATACATATATCTTCTATACAGATAAATAAAATTGAAGTATCTGTTTGTAATTTCAAATTAAGAGCTTTTCAATTAATGCATATGAAAGTATATTCGGTACTTACAATAAAATATATTTTTTTTAATTTTTTGACTGTCAGACTGTCTGTTTGTTGTTCCGACTTATCTCTGAAATAGCTGGACCGATTTTCACGGGACTTTCACTGGCAGATAACTGATATTATAAGATCTAACATAGGCTACTTTTATTTTAGGGTTTCGTTTAAAAAATAGGGTTCGGAAAATGCAAACGTAGTTGCAGATATCAGCTTGTCACTAATAAATAACAGAAGAGAGGTACATATACCGGATCTTGCGCATTTTTATATTGCGGGATTTACATGGGTCGATTTTCGCCATGCGTCGAGTGGCTTCGCTTTCGCCTTGTCATTATTTTATGTCAAAATTTAAGAACTAGCCAAATTGTCATTTGAACGATCGATTTTCGCAGTGCGGCGGAAATCGTGCTACGAAAATTTACTCATGTAAATACCCCATAATCTAATGGGGTAGGATTGTCGTCTGAGAAAAAAGTTGTACCTTATTGATTTTATTTATTCAGGAGATACAAGAAGTTGAGGATCTAGTGCTGTTTGGTAATCAGATATCAAGAATGGACACCGATGCATTACCTAAAGCCCTAAGACGTATCAGCTTGGCCGCAAATCATCTGGTCACTTTAAACGGAACACTGAGAGATATGGAACATATGGAGTGGATTCTGATTAATAATAATAATATACATAGCCTCGACAACGAATTACCTATTGTAAGTAAAATAATTTATCTTTATTTCTCATTCGACATCGACAGTCTATCTTCATAATTTTGAAGTCGTCGAATTTGAAGAACCAGTCAACAGAAACGTGAGCTCCACAGAATATTGTTTTATCAGGATATTCATTGGGCTGGTACCGACTTCAAAATTATGAAAATTGTGTAGAGAAATAGTTAAAATTTTAGCCGAATTTAAAAGGGGGAATTATTTAGAAAATATAATAGATTTCATAATTTTTTGTGCATTTTTACTTTGTAAGTCGGTTTAATTTTGTGTTTAAAAACAATAACAATATAGTACAGTAAGGTGTGAACGAATTCGTAATTATTATTCCATGGTTCGCGATATTAAGTCGTTGTTTGAAAACGGCTTTGGTTTCATTAATAATTTTATTTTTAGAAAAGCAAAAAGATCGATTTCATTTATGCGGGGTACAATGAGCTCCAGAAACTTCCAAAAGACCTGAGACTTATGCCGTCACTGAAGACTCTTTACTTTTACTCCAACAAAATACAATATATTGACGGAGCAATACAAAAGTCCTCGAATCTGATCAGGTTGACTTTGGCGGATAATTTAATAAAAACTGTAAGTATCAATACGAAAGTAATGTTACTATAGTTAAATAGCAGCAGATATAGTACTGAGATAGTGTGTAAGGTTGTTTTTAAAATTAAAGTTAACCACTAACTAATTTATGCAAATATTAAGCGAGCTGATGATGGTGAGTTTAGGCTAAAATCATCTGGATCAGCTTTCAATTAAAGAATACCGCATGAAAATCTGTCTATTCGCTTAAGAGCTACAATGCTACAGACATACAGATACTGTGATAGGATAGGGGTTAATCATTTTTCGAATTGAATTATCAACATTTTTGTAATTAAAACATCAAAATCTTTAGCTTGCAGAAAATGAGTTCGAAGAAGCGCACTCCCTCGAGCATCTGGATATAACTAACAATCAGTTGGTCTCTCTGAATGGCTCGCTAAGAAGTCTCGTGTCTCTGCGGTGTTTGAACCTCACTGGCAATCATCTGCCCGAGTTCTCGTTACAAGAGATAAAGGGGTTAACTAAACTGTCCCTCGTCGATCTATCCTATAACAAAATTACGCAAATCACGGGTAACATAAAGGTGAGCATACAAACTACACAGTTATTGTTATTTAGCTACTTATATCAAAACCTAGCTTGAAATAGAAAAGAACCGAAATTCTCGTAGAAGTTTAACTTAGACTTTCAATTTTCTTTCAATGAATTACACTTTTAGTGAATCGTCTTGATATAATAAACTGATTTGGAGTTTGGACCAAACAAAGCGATTGGGTTGACGTTTATGAGAATACCGTTTTGCTGTTTTAACGAATCTGTATTGATTTAATTTGCAGGATCGACTTATTGATTTCGATAATTGCATTTACAGGAGGATTTCTACAACGACACGAAAGTATTGGAACTGAGGTTGGACCACAACTATATTCACACTCTGGGCAGCGTATTGAAAGGGTTGCACGGGCTCATGAGACTGAACCTGAGTAACAATCAGTTGCAGCAAATCTCCTCTGACGATCTGATCGGCTTGGACAGACTAGATTTACTCGACGTGTCTTATAACCATATCACGTCTTTTTTAACATCGAAGGTTTGTTTGCAAATAGAGCTCGCGCGCTTTGCGAATGATGCTGTGGCGTCATTTTCGTTTTCTGTGTCATGGAGCTTTTTTGTTTTTTCAGAGATGCCTGCCATCTTTGGAGGAACTCATTGCGCATCATAATAACGTGACTGTCCTGGACAAAAACCTCCACGGTCTGCCTTCGTTGTGCACAGCCGATTTCTCGTACAATAATATCAAGTCGGTCAATCACATGGTTATCTCGAAATCCAGTTGTACAATCAATCGTGTGCCTAGCACGCTTAAGATATATCTTCAAGGTTGGTTTGATTATAAAACTGATACTATATAAATAGTCTGCTATGCTGTGTTTTTATGGTGCGCTTTTCACAATATATGCGCTGCGAATTTTCGTGCAAAATTAAAAAAAAATCTTGCGTTTTTTCTGTTCCCCGATTTGGTGAATGTTTCCCTGTTGCTAAGCTGTTTAAAAAATTTGAGCCCGTTTATTGTTATTGTACATTTATTTAGTGATAAGCCGCATGAGTAATTGTGTGTAATGTCTCTACACTCTAATGCTGTTACTAAGTATAGACACAATATTTACATCCTTTTGTGTTTTGAATTACTTAAAGATTATGCTGTTGTGCGATTTTTTTTATTAAGTAACGAAGCTATTTTGAAAAACCAAAACTACAAGTATCATTATATTGTGCATTGTAATAACAAAGTACAAAACAGAATTTAAATGGTTTTTCTCAAAATGTCAGTAAACTGATTTAAGATTATTTCCAATCAAATTTTCAGACTTTGACTTCTCTGAAGGAATCATTCAAACACAATTAATAACTTCTTGTTTTTTGAACCTTTATTCCCTTTGAACACATTCTTAATAAACATGGATAGTTTTATATATAATACTCTTTCAGATAACCCTGTGCTATGCGATGACCGTTTTTTCGACCTCAAAGCCACTTTGGAGAGTATGAACACGCGGGTCATCGGTACTTCGAAGTGTAAACCGCCCCAGACCTCATTCCGGACATTGAACGACATAGAGCCTGATACTCCCGTCATAGTTCTCGCCCAGATGGAGAAGAGAGTTCAAATGATCGACGGCAGGGAAGGCCAACCCCCCCAGTTCTCGTATCGACGGCTCGGCACGATAATCGGCCATGTTTTACCTGAGCGCGAAGGGGGGCTACCGGTCCTAGTCGAGCCTCCGGTCACGCTGCCCTCCGAGAACTCGAACGTGGTGGTAAAGTGGCCGGACGAGAGAAGAGAGCTGCAGTCCCTATCGGAACATCTGCGTCTGCGCGAGCTGAACACGAACACACAGTGAACGCGTTGCTGGCTCCTCGCCTATAAACTGAGTGCTTCGCCTCACTGCCTCTCGCACTAGGCAGCGGGCAGAGTCCGTTTCGGTCGGTCGCAACTAAATTCGTGTAAATAGGTCCCATAGCGGTGTCCGATACCAAAGCATGTGCCATATATGTGTAATGTGATGATTTGACTGTGTGAATGTTCCATACCTGTGAGCCACTCATAAGACTTGGAAATGTGTATATCGTAGTGGAAATGAAAATGTACGAAATGTATTTATATAAAATGTAACTAATAGAGTTAGTGAGTTTTATCAAAGAGGCTACGTTTGGCGACAAATTTGCTTAAAGCAATTGTACTAACTGCAGTATAATTTTCGACTCGACGTAATGGTCTCTTCTAGTTAACACGCTTTAAGTTAGTAAACTACAATAATGATTTATTTATATCTCTCAATCGGAGTCTCTGATTGCAGCTATAGTATTTGTCATGAGGAGATAAAATAACTATTGTAGTTGCTGTTTAAATAAATATTACTATGTAAATGGTTTGTTATTTTTACCATCATAATGAATGAATATATTATTTTACACCAGAAAATATATAAAAGTCTATGATTATAAAATCAAAACTAAAAATTCACTAATTTACTTTACGTTAACTAGCTAGGAAACTATTATATAAAACAAAATAAAATATTACTAGTAATAGACGAATAGACGAATCCCGTCTATTACTTCAGTATCTCGCTAATCTCGTAGCACACCGATGCAATGTAGACTATACGCCGTAGCCCGCGCTACGAGTTCTGCACATCGTAGCGCGTAGCCCCTTCGTAGGTGCATATATTTTCAAATACCAAAATACAATATAGTGCCCGAGATACACGGCATGCGAATAAAAATTTTATCGTTAGTGAATACATAATCGGCCTCTTACACTGGCGGACACATAAACTGCATTATAGTGCAAGATAACTTTTAATGAAATATAATTAGAGAAAGTGCAAACAATAATGCTAAGACTTCTTCTCTTAGAAGGTTCTTAATGTGATAAAAAAATCAATTCATGTGTGTATAGGTCAACTTTTCTCACTAAAAGAATCAAAATTACTCCTTTTGTAGCTTTTTGGAATGAGAAAGTGAATAGAACAAAAACGGCTTTATGATGAAAATTTTACAATACTAAGAAAGGAAAAAGTTTTTTTTGTTTTAAAAAAGGTGTATGACCTCCTCTTGCCCGAATAACTGATTCATGTCGGTTTCGCATCGACCTGATCAGTGTTTTTAAAAGATCTTGCGGAGTATTGTACCATTCTTGTGACAATGCAACTCTGAGCTCCGCAACCGTTGTTGGGACCGGATTTCTTGTAAACACAGCTCTTTTTAGGTTGTCCCATACGTGTTCTATCGGATTGAGGTCCAGGCTACGTGCTGGCCAATCCATGGAACGAATCTCAACCTGAGTAAAGTATTGCTCAACTTGTCTCGCTGCGTGCGGACGAGCATTATCCTGCATCAGAATGAAATTTTCGCCTATAAATCCGCCTATAAAAGGTACCACATGAGGGTTCAATATCTCCGTTATATAGCGATGTGATGTTAAACCACAGTTACCACGGCCATGTGTATCTGCGTCAATAAATACAAGTTTAGTTCGAGCATCCATCGATATGCCGCCCCAAACCATACAAGACCCGCCTCCAAATGGAACCCTCTCCTCAATGCAATTTTGAGCATATCGCTCTTCTAGTCTACGGTAGACTAGTCTGCGACCATCAGCAGCGTACAAACAAGTCCTACACTCACTATCAGTGAATAATACGGAAGCCCATTGCTCTTTAGTCCATTTTAAGTGTTCACGAGCAAATCTTAGTCAAGCTTGCCTGTGAGCTGCAGACAATTTTGGTCCATTTGCGGGTCTGAAAGGTGTGATATCACGTATATATCTTTTAGCCTTCTTCTTATGGTTCGTGCTAGGTACGTGACTGCTAAGTCTGGTACCTGGTGGAGCTCATTTTTAATGCTTATAGACGTTAAAAACAGATTTCGCAAGGAAGTTGTCACAATAAACCTGACGTCACGAGACGTTGTCACCCGAGTTCTGCCGGTTCCACGTCTTCTTTTGAATGAACCTGTCTCCATAAACCATCTGTAAACTCGGGAAACCGTAGACTGGTTTACATTTAAATCTGCAGCAATTGTTCGAGGGTCTAGACCCTCGAACAATTGCAAACAACAAAAACAACAACAAACAGCCTTGCTGCACTAGAGCAACAATTTGTGCGGCTTTTTCGGACGATACGTCCATATTCGTGGGAGAAAAAAGTGTTTAAAATGAAAACAGACTAGCAATTAAACAATTAGTAACGATAATTCAACATGTAACAAAAAAAAAACAATAACCATCAACCGCAACATCAACGTAACAACGAGTTAATCTTTAGTAAATTGACAAGATTTCTTCTATAAAATATTTTCATTCTTTTGTGACAGTACCATATTTAAATTTGATTTTGTTTTTGGGTTTATATACCAGCCTTTATTTTCCAATACCAATAAATATAAAAAGTTTGCATATTTCGTAATAAAATATGATTGAATGTGTTCTTGCACTATGATGCAGTTTATCCGCCAGGGTGTATATTCGAGGTCAGTTACTCAAACCTAATACAAAATCCCAAATTTTCCTTTATCGCTTTATTTTCCTATCCTAACTATCCTATACTAGCTGTCTCGACACACGTTGTTCTGTCGTAACTATGAACTGGAATAAATAAATAACAATATCTACAGGTTACAAATACACCTACATCTACAGCTATACTTACATAAACAAACTACTGGGGCCGGGCGATTTTTCTATAAAAATAAAAATGAATTACCGAAATGTTTGTACATGTTTGTAAATGTTTGCAGTCGTTTGAAAGTTACGCGCTAACTTTCAAACGACTGCACCAAACTGGATAAATCTTTCTCTTATGTGTTCGTTACTGTCAGGAGAAGGTTTGTATGAAAAAAAAATGTTAAAAAGTCTCCGAAAAGTGAGTGTGTGAATTTTTCGCCGGGTCAGCTAGTATTAAATAAGCCAAACAGGCAAACTGAACGCACCTAAAATATTTGACAATCAAGTGACATATTGAACACAACGAGCATTTAGTATGAAAATTCAATTGTCGTTTTTAATATTTTCCCTGTAACATTTTTCAACATACCTCCACAATTATTTCAAGACCAACATTAGTTGAATCGGTCCAGTCGTTTTCGAGTTTTACCGAGACATTGGAATTGCAATCCATTTTGAAAAAACAAGTCAGCTGTTTCCTACAAACGTGCTAACAATATGCCATAGCACTTTTGTGTAGGAAACAGCAACATAAATGATCGGTATCTCGACATCGGCTACAAGTATTTGCCATGAAATTTTATATGCAGGGAGTTTTGGGGGAGAAAAATCGATCTAGCTAGGTGTTATCCCTAGAAACTGCGCATTTTTAAGAAGATGTTTTTTTATTTCGTCTTGCAATAATATATCAATAATTTCGACTCTCTTACGGCAGTCTGATTTGTAGCTTGGTATGTTTTATATATTTAGAATTACATTCATTCATATTGAAAACAATATTATTATTATAATAATTAATATATTAAATATAATAAGTAATAACCTGGTCTCTGAATATCATTTATAGTAGGTTTTACCGTATTTTTTTCATTTCATAAAATAGTATGACTTACCGTGGCATTCAATTCTATTTTGAAAATTTTCAGAAACTGGTCGAGCGGGAACTTTCCCGATAGTGCCTAGACCTACTCGTAATATGCGTGCGTGCGGAGTCCCGGGACCGTTTGAATTTATTTTTCTCGCGTGTACATTTTTTACCGACAAACAATGAGGAGGTTATATTAATATATTGTACCGTGTATTTTTTTTGTAAGTTCAGCGATTACTCTGCCGTTTGTGGGCCGATTTCCAATATTCCAAATAAAATATAATATGCTGCGATAAAAAGTAGTATATGTGTTAATCAAGAGCCTAAACAACTAGGTACTAGTTTTATTGGTCCATGCTACTACCATACAATATTTCATCAAAATCCGTTAAGTAGTTATTACATGAAAGAGTAAACAATCATACATATATACCTCTATATGTATGAATGTTTATGATATTATATTCTCTCTATCCGTCCGTCTAGGACAGTAATTCCCAAAGTGGACCCATGTGGATTCCAGGTGGACCCCCAGGGGTCCACGGAAACTCGACGGGGTCTAAGTTGGACGTGACATAAAATGGGGGTCTACAGTTTCGATAGTGAAGAACTAAAATGTTGGCTTGTTATTTTAAATAATATGATACCTAAATTAAACCTTCTCAATAAGACAATTTATAAATAAATTGAGAAAAACATGGATAGTTCCGAACTGGGAGTCGAACCCAGACCATGTCGGTATCGCGCCGAGTGCTCTACCAGTTGAGCTATCGGGTCCTATGCCACTTTCCTTTTTCAATTTCATTTATAACTTATTGTGCCACACCGTCCATCATACGGTAATACAACAACACAAACAATATGATACCTAAATTAAACCTTCTCAATAAGACAATTATCTCCTATCAATATAGGCAGATAATATTTTAAAAAGCTCAGCGACTGTTACTTGTAAAAACTTGCATATTCCATATTCAGTACAACGCGTCGAGACATGCCGCTGCCGTCC
Organism: Phengaris alcon alcon; assembly: GCA_037179445.1. Taxonomy (NCBI): domain Eukaryota; kingdom Metazoa; phylum Arthropoda; class Insecta; order Lepidoptera; family Lycaenidae; genus Phengaris; species Phengaris alcon. The sequence goes on from JAYRCH010000515.1 coordinate 325,986, forward strand.
CGTCCGCAAAACGTGCAATCTTGTATGAACGTGTTTAATTCTTCACCAATATAAATACGAATGTCAAGGATAAACGTTACTCATTTGTTTCCGAAATTTCATAAAGAAAAGTGAATCGATATTAGTGATTACCAGTGTCGGAAAAGTAAGTACCTACCTGCCTATTTGAAATATATAGGAAAAAGATATATAGGAAATATAGTATATTTCTTTTTACCACTTCGAATGGGACGTTTTCTAAAAAAATTGTGAGAATTGATTGGTCCTTGTGCTGAGTCATGTAGATTTCAAAAAAGTAAAGTTGGATGGAATCACTTTTTCGATTGGCCAACTTTGCTTTTTTGACATCCACTCACAACACAATGAATTAAAATTTAATTAAAAAATTGTTTAGTCTACCTACTTTATTATCAAATAATTAACAAGCAATCAATTCTAACCTTTTTTTTCGAAAACTGTTAATTGGTCGTTGAAACTCATCCACAACGCAAGTTTCCATAGATAGATATCTTCACTTTTTCATTCGAGGATTAGAAATTGATAGTAATGTAGAATGTAGATGCAGGGGGTCCACTGGGGTTCCAGAGTCTGGGAACCACTGGTCTAGGATATACGAGTAGCTATCCGATTTTCCGCTTGTCCGTCCTCCATTGCTAACTTGAGTTATTTTGAATTTAAATAGACGAGTACATATTGTATAGACATTACACAGCATATTATATAGACTTCATTTTGGCACCATAAAATAATTATAATTGTGTATTTTAGGGTCAGGTTAGGTTAGGTTCGGGGCTCCGGGAGAGGATGGGAACCTTGTGCTAGTCCCGGCGCCGAGGTGGTCGCTTCAGGTTGTCGGAGTGGCCCCTAATTGTGGTGGAAGGTGCGGGGGGGGGGGGGGGGGGGGGGGGGGGGGGTCCTGTGTTAGATAGATCCGGGACACTCCCCGTATAGCGGCTGATGGCAATCCGCAGGTGGTTTTAGTTGGTAACCCTGTGGTTCGAGTCTCACATACCCCCGGGTCACCCAACCCGGGAAGGGCATAAAGCCTTTCCCCTGCAAGATCAAAAAAAAATGTTAGATTAGGTTAGGTTAGTACATGTGAACTGGAGATAATTATTTTTTATTGTACACTCTAATGTAGGGTATCACCAAGAGGAGCGCAAGGGTACTACCAGACCACCTTTTCTCGAAGAGTTTCGTTGATTTTTTTGAACCCTTATAACTTGGGTTTGAATTATACCAGATAAATAAATCTTTTAGGATATGTTCCCAGCAGCGGACTTATTAAACATGTGTCTTACTTGAGATTTTATTAATTTCGTCACTGGTGATCAACAATATTATATGGTACTTCCGGATTTCCTAGAAAGCTGAAATTTGGTGCTTAAGCTTGTATTAGTATACAACTAACATAATAATTTTCAAAATTGGAACTTTTATCCTCCAACCCGTTTAACTAGGGGATGAAAGTGTGTATGAGACTTCCGCAAATTTTGACGCTAGAGGTCTGAAAATTGTTGTAGGGATCCCGTGTATAATTAGTAACAGTAAGATGTAATAAAATAACCATGTTACCCTTTAGGTATTAACAACAAAAAATAAAATAAGTATTTTTAATCTTTATCGACATATTTTAATGTAACTACTTCATCTTAAATAGTAGAGTGCGAAAGACCCTTTAATAATTTGAATGTTATCTTTATGTAATTCTTCGTTGAAATTACTATAGAACACACGGGAAAACATTATATCTGTATTAGGTACGTCAATTAGTTTCCAATCCAAGCGACGAACGACGATTTATCTGACACAGTTCATAATATAATATAACAAAACATAAAGAATATTATGATTTATTATCAAAACAATTATTAATTAAGTAAGTAAATAATAATGTCCAAAACCAACATGTTATAATATTGGACCATAAAACAGTTACATACTTTTTACTTTTTGTAAATCAAATATTTACAGTAGGTATACCTAAGAAAATAAACTCTGGTAAAAAGCGCCATCTAGGAAAACGCATAGTTAATATTATATTTAATATTAATATCAATGATGTGTATTCAAGCACTACTTAAAATGCTACCGACAGATGTCAGCGTTTCGATCCTACAAAACGCTATCGGTGTGTCGTAAACAGAATACTTAAAAGATAATACACTCAAAGTATATATACAAGTGTTTTCACGCAAAGATTCGAATAAAAGTATCTCGGAGACCGAGCTTAGCTCGGACGTACTCGTATAGTAGTACGAAAAAAAAATTTTAAAAATATAAATTTAAAAAATTAAAAATTATTATATCTCATCGGAATTCGAACTCGCAACAAATTATTTTTCAACAATGCAAACTCTGACATTTGACGCTAAGTAGCTGAGCCCACACGTATTAGATATTGACGAAAAATATATTAGGTCTTTACCTATGAAATTGCCGTTTTGTATAAAAAAAATTAAACTATTTTTTTTTCATGTATTTTTTATTTGTATTAATCGAAGTAATCACCTTCTTATTTTTATTGATGCCCTTCTTAAAGAAATCAGCTGGACGGGAGGCAACAAATTCTTCAAAGGCATTTTGTACTGCCTCTCGGGTATTGAATTTTTTCCCGCCAAGAAGTTATCCAAATTCTGGAAAAAGAAGTAGTCTGTACGCGCAAGGTCTGGTGAGTAGGGCGGATGACGGAGAGCTTCCAACCTCAGTTCTTGGTGAACTGGTGAACTTGGAGACCGTCTGCTGTGCAGTATGAGGTCGCGCGTTGTCGTGCAGGAGCAGCGGAGACGAGCGATTGACCAATGCTGGTTGGAGATGTGCCAGCTTCTCCATCATTGTGTTCAGTACTTCACAGTACACATCTGCAGTAATGATCACCCCGTTTGGTAAGAAGCTGTGATGAATCACTCCGGCGCTAGACCACCAAACAGTGACCATCACTTTTCTAGGGGTAAGTTTTCGTTTAGGGCATCGGTTCAGGTGCTGAACCAGGCTTGCGGTTATCAAACAGAATCCATTTTTCATCGCAGGTAATAATGCGGTTCAAAATTCCTTCATTTGTGTGTCTGTTGAGCAGTGCAAGGCACGTCTCGACGCGTACTTCGCGTTGGCGATCATTGAGTTCGTGGGGCACCCATTTGTCAAGCTATTTTACCTTGCCAATTTGACGCAAATGGACCAATATCGTTTTGACGCTAATGTCGAAAGCTGCTTCTAATTCAGCCGTAGATTGTGTATCATCGGCTTCCACAATCGCCTTTAATTCGTCATTGTCGACCAAAGTCTTCGGACCGCGACCGTGAGGTTCATTTTTCAGGTCGAAATTTCCAGAACGGAAGCGAGCAAACCAATAAGAGGTGGTGCGTTGGTTTGTAGTGTTAGGTCCGTAAACGTCGTTGATGTTGCGTGTCGCTTGTGCCGCGTTTCTGCCACGACGGTACTCATATTCCATAATTACTCGAATTTTTAACGTATCCATGATGACGAAAAAGATTGAAATGCGATGAAAATGTAACACTAATTAATAAACAAATGACTACTTTTGGAAAAAGAATACCATGTTTTTAAAATAAAATTAATTTGAAATTAGAATTCTTAGCCAAACAAAAATTATTTTGATTTGAAATGGCCAGTACTGCAGAACGGCAATTTCATAGGTAAAGGCCTATTATACAGGGTGGCCCATAAGTCTCTTGAAATGTAAAAAAAATCATAAAAAAAAACTAATTACAATATGAAAAAGGTTTTTATTTTGAAGTAATCTTAATAAAATGGGAATTATTTTTTGAAAATTACATCGTCTAAATGTAATCCGTTACGGTCGTGGCACTCCTGTAAGCGACGTCTAAAATTGTCCATCACTGCGCGGCAAGTAACTTCTGTAATGCTTGCCATTTCTCGTCGAATATTTTCTTTCAAGACATCGATTGACCGCGGGTTGGTTTCATACACTTTACTCTTAAGATAACCCCATAAGAAAAAGTCCATTGGGGTCAGATCCGGACTACGTGGTGGCCAGGCAATATCTCCTCTTCGAGAGATAACTTTACTAGGGAAAAGTTGACGAACGACGGGCATAGCGGTGTTAGAGGTATGGGCAGTTGCTCCATCCTGTTGAAACCAGGTCCGCGTATTGAAGACTGGAAAATTCTGCAACTCTGGTGCAAAAAAGTTCTCGATCATTGCCACATAGCGCTGCGAATCAACAGTAACCGCGCGACCTCTGCTGTCCTCAAAAAAGTAAGGGCCTATGATGCCATGCGCTGACATAGCCGCCCAAACTGTCACTTTAGGGCTATGTAAGGGCCTTTCATGTTTGCGATTCGGATTTTCGCAACTCCAGTAGCGACAATTCTGCTTGTTGACATGGCCGTTGATGTGGAAGTGAGCCTCATCAGAGAATAACACGTTATTAAACGATGTAAAGCGGTCGAACATTTCATTTGCAAAATTTAGTCTGTGCATAGGGTCAGTATCTTTTAATTCCTGTACTAATTGAATCTTGTGAGGGTGAAGAAGTAAATCTTTCTTTAAAATCCGCTGTAATGAAGTTCTCGATAAGTTTAATGCACTGGAACGCTTACGAGTAGACTGGGTAGGATTTTCACGAATTGACTGTTTCACTACGTCGATGTTTTCTTCCGTGCGTGATGTCCTTGGTCAACCTGACCGTTTTTATCCAACGTAGAACCACTCTCCTCGAACTTAGTAACCCAGTTCTTAATCGTTTGAATACTTGGAGTGTCGTTAAAGTTGCGTAAATTGTGATGTTCTCGAAATTTACGTCGCGCAACGGTAGCAGAATTATTGTTGCGATAAAACTCGCGCACACAAAAAGCACGGTCCGCACCAGTGAAACGCTCCATGGCGACTGAATTCCGAAAGACCGTTGGTGCTTCCCCCCTACCCCGCGCGCCATTCTTGCGCACCGTTTAAATTTTATTCGAAATTTAAATTTCAAAGGACTTATGGGCCACCCTGTACTTTACAAAAAGAAATTAAATCCCACCAAAAATATATTCATGTTAAAATATTTGCCAATAATAATATGACTCGCACAGTCAAAAAATTATCAGATCTCATGTAAAACTAAGCTTCTGACTCTACATGCCCTAACTTTACAAGACTAACTTCACAAACTCTACACCTTAGTTAGGATATGTGGCTTGGCCGTTTCGTTGTTTCATTTTTACAAGAGTAGTATAACAGAAAACAGTCAGTGAATTTTTCACCTTACGCCCAAGTACCTAAATGTAGATAAATGACCAGGCCACATTACACATATCTTGACTAATAATGGATACATATCTCGACTGGTAATCCAGAGCATGGTGAAGACGTCGGGGCTGTGAGTGATCAAATTCTTATTCACTTCCTTGATTTCCTTTATTTTAAGCTCTTTATTTTATTGTGTATGTATGTGTTTTTACTCCACAGGGTATTTTTTGATTGAATATTTTTTATGAAGGATAATATAATATAATATAATATAATATAATATAATATAATATAATATAATATAATATAATATAATATAATATAATATAATATAATATAATATAATATAATATAATATAATATAATATAATATAATATAATATAATATAATATAATATAATATAATATAATATAATATAATATAATATAATATAATATAATATAATATAATATAATATAATATAATATAATATAATATAATATAATATAATATAATATAATATAATATAATATAATATAATATAATATAATATAATATAATATAATATAATATAATATAATATAATATAATATAATATAATATAATATAATATAACAATATTATCTTTATTTTAATAAATAAAAATAATATTTGAACATTGATATAATTTAATAATAATAATTGAATTTATTGAACGTAACTTATTACAGATTTTTTTATCAAATGAATTACTTTGATAAATTTTAAAATAATTTTAATTTAATTTGAAGTTATTTATAATATTTTATTTAAAACGATTAATTTTAGCATTTTAATTTCTCTTTGTACTTTTTGTCTGTTTTAAATATGGAAGGTGTAGTCTTAGTCCGTGTTCCAAGCAACATTTTAAAAATTATTCCAATTCCTAAACCTAATTTCCTAAATAATGTTACTGAAAAATAACTTCACAAATTGCCATACAAATCAAATAATTTTGGAAGATACTAGAACCTATAGAATAATTTCAAATCAATGGATTTTATTTGGTATCCGAGAAACAGTATAATAGAAAATTGTAAGGATCAGATAATTAAAACAAAATTCCAGGGAACTTTTATCATAACTACTTATCCAGATTGTGAGACTGTTATTGGTGATACTTATGTTGGTCAAGTATCCAACACCACAACAATTAGCATGCCAGACGTCAACGTTCCACTACCAGAGGTGCAGTTGGAGATCCCAGCCCCTGACACTTCGTTAGATCTTCGTGGTATCGACTTTGATAGTGTTAAACCATTAGTTAATAATATGAAAATACAATACTCGTATAGTGAAAATAAAAGTGTTAGTGATAATAATAGTTTGAAAATATGGACAGTATTTTTTTATGTGTATTAACTTTTTTGATAATTATTTTTATACTTGCTATGTTTTTTATTTTTTATTTCAGATATAATCATTGAAGAGATTTTAGGTAAAAAAAAATCTCCGAAACCTGTTTCTCCGTCTTCGGATAATTATTCTCTAGGGGAGGGAGGAGTTAAGAGTGACAACCCTAGTAATATAAGCTTTGGAGTTTCGCCGGGGAACGCAATGGGTGACGTTGTGGATTTTGTATTTTTTCAATAATTTTTGTGTTATTTCGGTTCATAATGTAATATTGGTAGAATATTAACCATTAAATATTCGTTAACGTGCACAAGTGGTACAACTTCAAAGAAGTGCTATTTTGTGTTCCTCCAAAACTCCCTAAAAACTTTCAGTAAAGCTTCTACCACCTTCCTGAATCGACTGACTTGACTCATTGACTGCAATGACTATCTATTTGGACTTTGATTAGACTTTAGACTTGACGATTTATTAATACGGTGTTGAAAATGAAACGAAAATTCTATTTTTCGCCTTTTAACTTGACACTGGCAAATGGTTTTAAGCCGACGCCATATATTTAAATAAAAAATTAAAATTAAAATGCTTATGCTTTGTCAGCTCTTCATATGTAGAACAGCTAACATGTTATTTAAGCATTTTATTAATATAAAAAAACGTAGGATTTAGTTATTAAGTTGATTAACATTTTTGTAATACTCGTACTAGTAGTAAGAACTCTGTAAGTTTGAAATAAATTATTTTTTAAGTCAAACCTCTGACCATGTATTTATTTAACTCGAAAACAAAAACTCACACTTAACACCCTGAAATGTTTTATGATATCCTTTTCATCTTTTTAGTGTTCCGTAGTACTACAAGCCTTGTAATATTACGAAATCCTAAAAAGGTGCTTGTAGTACAACTTGTACTACAATAGCGTCATAGAAAGTTTTGCGTTTGTGATGGTTAATACTGTTTGCATAATCAGATTGACCTAGACTGGGAGTACTTAAAACAATGCACCGGGAATTCTAGGAATAATCCACACACATAGCTAAAAATATCAAAGCATAACTTTCTATCTCCCTTACAAATCAATAAATACAACACACACATGCGCAGTGATATATTGTTAGTGTTGCCAGGCAGATTTTGTTATTTTAAAGGATTATTAATTGAAATTATCTAATAAAATTCATAGCTGCCTAGGTTTTAAATTACTATTATAAAAACTATACAATGCTAAGTACAAGTGAAACTGAATTTAAAATACAGTAGGTGTTGCGTCGTTAATAATAGCCTCTGGAAATGGAATAATGAAAGGAAACATTAGTGTTTTTTTCCAAAGAGAGTAAAGAATTAGATGTGTTGACTTGCAAATTAGTACTATTCGAATTTTGAAGATAAGTACAGGTTAGCTAAAAAGTTTTATATTAGTTTTAAATATAAATTGAAACAATTTTTGAATAATTAATTTGACCCGGACAGCCAAATGTGTACGAAAACAGCCTAATATCAATGTCCAAATCAGTGCTTTATCATTGTCAAATTTATATATTAGTTATAAAGAAGATGGAAATGTAATGCTTTATGAATCATCGGATTCGTTCGACTATTTCCGTAGCCATTTACTGCCCTGCCCCAGGACAGTTTTAGAGGCCCAGAATCACTATAATATGTAAATGACAAGGTCTTTTACTAAAGTAAACAACTTTCAAGAGAGCAAAAGAATAAAAATATATTTTTTACTGGCAACACCAACCACAACTAATATGTCAAAATCCATGGTCATGAATAAATTAAAAAAAAAAACTTATATGTCAAAACCAAGAATTACTTTATTTTAATCTGTGCTAAAATAAAAAAATATATCGTTGTCGTTGCGTCGATCAAAATAGTTTCTTCGCCTTTCTCAATCGTATTCTGTATTGAATATTTTATCAAAAATATTTCTTTTCAATTAACTAGTGGATACGTAATAAATCGCGAAAAAATGGGATTTTCGGTAAAAGTAACATACGTAGTATAAATAGTTTAAAACTGGACAGTGATTCGTTCATAATGTCGACACAGCCAGATATATTTTCTTTGTACGATAACTCACCAGACAGATTGTTTGACTTGTGCATGGACTATATTGTGGTCAACTTGAACATCATCACAGAATTAGATCCAGCAAGTCGTTGGCGCAAGCTCAAGGATGACATCATATTGCCTGGCGAGATTTGCGAGAAGTTTCTCCAATATTATCAAAGAAAAAATCGCGTCAATGACAACATAGCTAATGTATTCCGGGACACGGAACACACTACGCTACGTTATATAAAATTACGAAATTCACGCATAACTGACGAAGGCTTGCGCTGCCTAATGGCACATAGGCCTGTCGAGCTGGAGTTAACACAGTGCGACTATTTGTCACAGTATCAGCTGGAGATCCTTAATAGCAACGCTGATCGCTTGGTTTCCCTCAAATTCGGACCGCTCAATTACACTAGTGACCAACCAGATGAGCGGTCAAAAAGAGGACCATACATTGAAGCCCCCGTGTTACAACACCTCACCATTCAGTGCAGAGGAGTAGCAATGTTTCCCCTATTTCTGCTGAAGAAATTAAACAATTTAACTCACTTGGACCTGTCCGAATACTCGTCTTCAGGTTCAGCTTGGGTTTTGTATGAGATGAAGAATTTACGCTCTCTGGTATTGCATTGTGTGCCATGGTCCAAAGAAGTGATCGAATGGATCTGTACTCAACGCCAACTCAGACATTTAGACATTTCCCAAGCCAATGAAAGATCCGGTAAATATGTTAATCCAAATGAAACATTGGCAAGAATTATACAGAGTTTACTGAATTTAGAATCACTGGATATATCTGGTACAAACTTGGCTGGATCGGGAGCGGCTACAGTGCCCGCATTGACAGAGAATGCAACAGATGTTGTCGAGATGCATGTACGCTGTGACATACCGGGTCTGGTCAGTAGAGTAAATAACCCACTGGAGTTCCTCGGACTTTATGGCACTCATCATGGAGCTTGTAAACGCCATGACATCCCTGCTAAAGTGGTAAGTTTCTATGGTCTCTTTGTATTATTATTTTATTTTACAAGTCTATATTTTCCATGGATTTAAATATGTAACATATTTATTAATTACTAAAGGAAATCACATTTTGCCGCAATAGAAAGTAGCCTGTGTCTTTTGCAGTGGTCTAATCTATATATGCCTCATTTCATCAAAATTAGTACAGTTGTTTCAGAGCATATTCAAACAATTAAATCTTTCCTCTTACTTGTCTTACCTCTCTAGTCTACAAATATATTATATTACAAGAATATTTGTGTAGGATACTCATAAATTCCTGCTCCTGGTAGTGGCTAAAAATTATATTTGTTACTTACATGTAATTTTTTGTTATTTACATGTAATCTATATTTTATCATTACAAATACAATGTTTACACATACAAATGTTTTTCATAAAACTATCCTGATAATATTTTCACTGAAAATGCATTATAGCCTTATCAAGGGAATTTTTCAAAGGAAAGAGTAACTGTTTGATTTGCTTGAAATTAATGGTAATGGCAATATGTGAGCATATAACACCTAAGAAAATATTGATTGTTATGCTATAAAGGTGTCCTATTTACCTATTTTTTATTGAAATCTATACTCTGCTCTCACCTGTGTGGCATTCTGATTAGTTTTTCAAGATTGACTTAGACTGTATTTCATTGTGAATGCACTATGCAGACAGCAGTATGTTGGTTTAATTTAAATGGGATACCAATGCCTATTATGTCATCAATGCATCATTTAATACTATGAAGTATTACATTTTGCAATAGCTAGATAGAATCAGTATTCTATTTAATTCTCTTGGATGAAGATGCTTTTGATGAACTTTTCTAAAATGCCCTTTATTCAGATAAGTCCTTTCTAATGATAAATACTAATTTAATATTAATGTTGACATTATAATATAATGCGCTTTAGCATATTTGACATAGTACAGCTATATAAAATTATCTTAATCTTGAATAATCAAAAGTTAAAAACTATAACTCGACTACACATATTATATAGACTATGTTGCCTGGGTCATTATTACGAATATATGGACTAAGTAAATAAGTTCAGTAGGTTAGGTAACATGGAACAAACATACATACATACATTGACTGCCTTAATCATTACTCTTCCTTTTGGCTTTGCCATGCTCACGTAAAATAATAATGAGTCTGCACTGCATAATATTATTTTCATATTATGTTATAAATTCACATTAATAAAATTCACATACTTAAATGTAGCATTTAAATGTTTTTGTGTTGTGGTGTGGTGGTTTATGCCATAACAACTGAACAATTTCTTTCTTTTGGCTGTGCCATTCTCGAATAAAAATAATAATCAGTCTTTGTTTTGCATAATATCATTTACATTTTATGTTCAAATTCACTTTATAAATTATAAATGTAGCATTTAAATGTGTGTTGTGGTATAATGGCTTATGCCATAACAACTGAACATTTTGAATCAAATCTGAAATGTAGATTGTATTTTGTTCAACACCTGGGCAGACAATACTGTCTACTGGCATCACAAGACTAGGGACTTCTGTTATGTATTAATTTTAATATAAAAGATAAATCAAGTGGGTAGAAAAAATATAACATAAAAATGTCACTTGTAATTTTGCTACCTAGCACAATAAAGTGATTTCTATAAACCGGGTATTATTTAAACATAATAGTGGCGACGAAGTGTAAATTTGGAGAAAATGGATCATAGATCAGTGAAATTCAGTGAATTTAATCCAAAAACAGACATGTGTGTCAATTATATGGATAGGTTAAATTTTTGCAAATTTCGAAGCAAATGGCATACTTTTGGATGGTGCAAAAAGGGAAAACTTCTTTACTGTATTTGGAGCAGAAGTTTTCGAGACATTCTTGGCATTAATTACGCCAAGAAAAGCGAGTGAAGTGAACCTTTATGGAAATTGAGGAAATTTCGACACAACATTATAGCCCAAAACTAAATGAAATTTCTATGTCATATAAATTCTATACTCGTAATCAGAGTACAAATGAGACAGTAACCGAGTACATTGCACAGTTGCGTAAAATCAGTTCTTCATGTAATTTTAAAGAACTGGAGCGCATGTTGCGTGACAGACTTGTAAGTGGTATGAAAGATCAACGCTTGCAGTATGAACTTTTAAAACGGAATAAGATCAAGATGATATCAAGATGTTATTGATGCTATGTTGTCATCTGAGACTTGAGAGTGCTGGAAAAGACTGTCGAATGATACAGTCATTCATGGGCGATGAAATTAGATCAAATTTAAACCGGTCAACGGATGACAAAGTACAAGATAGACCTGAGCCTATGGATGTTAATGCTGTACATCTAAAGATAAACAAGCGCTTTTGCTACCGGTGTGGGGATAGACATGGGGGAGAATGTCGTTTCATTAATGCTCAATGTAGATATTGCAAGAAAACTGGTCATATTGAAAAGGTCTGTATACTGATGAAAAAATCTTGAGGAAGAATATTAACTTTACAGAAGATGAAAACGATTTTCATTTAAATGGTATATACAATTTTAAAAATGAAGGCAAAACACCACCATTTGTAGTTCATCTTTTACTGGAAGGTATTCCGGTGTAGTTCCAGTTAGACACCACAGCAAGTTTTTCATTGATTAATGAACATACATGGAGAATAATACAATCTCATCGTCAGCATCTTGTACTCAACTCATCATCATTGTCTCTACGGACTTGGACAGATACACCTGTAATATTGTTAGGTCAAGCAATAATTTAAGCATAATCATGGCTAAAGGATTAGGACCTAACCTCTTGGGACGTGACTGGTTACGTCCATTACAAATTACAATGAATATTAATAATATTTCTATGGGTAAACTGATACAAATAGAGAATATTATATCAAAATATGGGGATGTTTTTCAAGATGGACTTGGTACTTTTCGTGGCGAACCAGTGAATATACATTTGAAGTCCAATGCTTCACCTAGGCTTTTAAAAGCCCGTCCTGTTCCATATACAATTAAAGCTGATGTAGAAAAGGAAATTGACCGTCTGGTTTCAGAAAACCAGTCTCGTATTCTGAATGGGCAACACCTGTGGTGCCTATTCGAAAGAAATCAGGAGAAATCCGGATATGTGGAGACTATCGCAGTACAGTTAATAAAGATACTGAATCTGACACCTATCCAATGCCGACTGCCAATGAGGTATTTGCTACGGTAGCAGGTGCACAATTTTTTACAACATTGGATCTGGATCGCGCATATACGCAAGTGAAAGTTAGTGAATCAACGGCCAAATTGTTAACCTTAAATACTTGTAAGGGACTGTATACAGTTCACCGACTACCATTTGGGGTAAAAGCTTGTCCTGGCATATTCCAGAGATTAATGACTTCCTTACTGGCTGGAATATCAGGAGTAGCAGTGCTCATTGATGACATTATTATTAGCGTTTGTACAATGCTGGTTATGCAGCAGCGTCTTGAGGAAGTACTATATCGAATACAAAAAGTCGGATTGCGTCTTAATAAGAACAAGTGTAAGTTTGCCCTAGAACAGGTTGAGTTTTTAGGATTTGTCATCAATAAAGATGGTATTCATCCAGCTCCAAGTAAGATTGAGGCTATCGTTAAAACACCAGAGCCAAAAAATGTACAAGAGCTACAGGCTTTCTTGGGATTATATAATTTCTACGAGAGGTTTATACCTCACAAGGCAACAGTACTTGAATCTTTGCATAGATTGCTAGACAAGTCTCATAAGTGGAAATGGACTAAATGTTAACAAGATTCTTTTGATACTGCAAAACGTTTGTTGACATTTGACACCACCATGACATGACCTGAACAGACCATTGATTCTGGTATGTGATAGTTCTGAATATGGTGTTGGGGCAGTATTGTCTCACATAATGGATGATGGACAGGAGAGACCAGTTGCAATGAGGTCCAGAACATAACATACTCATGAACGTAGGTACTCACAGTTGGACAAGGAAACTACAGCAATTATGTTTGGAATACAAAAATTTCACAATTATTTAGCGGGAAGATATTTCACAGTAGTAACTGATCACAAACCTTTGCTTGGAATTTTTAATCCAAAAAAGCCTATGCCAGTAATTTTATCACCAAGGTGATAAAATTACTGGCATTTATCGCATTGCTATAGCGTTGACATCACATGATTATGACATAGTATATCGGCCAGGAGGTCTCTACCTGTCTCAGATCAAGAAGAACAGCCTATGTACGAGATACTGTTAATGGCAGATAAAACAGAGGATTTTCCTTATACTGCAAAAGAAATTGCTATGGAAACTGAGAAGGATCAAATACTTTCACGTATTGTTCGCTATCTTAGATGTGGATGGCCAAATAAAGTCACTGATACGAATTTGCATGCATATTGGCTACATAGATCTAAGCTGTCTCTACAGGATGGTTGCATATTACTAGGCTGTCGAGTCGTGATACCGTCTTCTTTAAGGCAAGCCATCTTAAACATGTTGCATACTACACATAGTGGGATTCTTCATACCAAATCATTAGCTAATAATTATTTTTAACATAATTAATTTAGTCAGTAATTGTAGGAAGTGCCTTGAAAATAGGCAGATGCCTGCTAAATCAAATCATGAATGGGTATTACCTTCAAGGCCATGGTCCAGAATTCACATGGATTTTGCTGGGTCATTTTTAAACAAAACCTTCTTAATTGTTGTTGATGCTTATGCAAGATGGCCGGAAGTATTTATAGTAAATAACACAACATCGAGCACAGTCATTCGTCATTAAAGAATGTTATTCGCTACACGTGGCCTGTGTGAGACAATTGTTTCTGATAATGGAACTGCATTTGTGTCCAATGAAATGGAAATATTTTTGAATGCGAATAAGATAAGACATGTCACAACGGAACCATACCACCCTGCTACAAATGGGCTAAAGGAATGTATGGTGCAAACTGTTAAAAATAAATTAAAGAAAATTGAAGGATCTTGGGATGTAAAGATTCCAATCCATTCCATTTCCAAATATGTTGCTTGGCCTAAGGGTTACACCATGCACTATCACAAACAAAAGCCTAGCGGAACTGCTGTTAAATAGACGTCTTCGTACTGTTATTGACAATCTGCATCCGGATTATTTACAACACAAGAAAATGGAAAGTCAAATAGTTAATATGGGTCAAAGGAAAAATAGGGAAACTAATATAGGATAAAAGGTGATGTTTAGAAACTATAATCAAAATGGGTGTAAGTGGTTACCAGGTCAAATTAGTTCAAGTTATCATACCAGGCCAAGTTATCAACAAGGAAGGTCCATCTAACTATAGAGTACAAACTGATGACGAAGCTATAGTTAGGCGTCATATTGATCAGATTGTAAAGTTAAAAATAATATTGCAGTATAGATGAGAGTGAAGTAAATGCTAGAAATATACAGAATGACGTCACAGAGGAATTAGAAAATGAAGCAATAGAACCAGCTGAGATAAACAGTGTTGGGAACAGATGTTAGGAATACTAAGGTCAAGTGAAATAACCATGGCAGGAGGAAAGATCAGGAATAAGATAAATGTACATTCCAAAGTTCTATATTCCAGACCTACGCCTTCCAGACAAGATACTAATTACATGTTTTACAGTGTGCATGTTTTCTTGATTACATAATTTTTGAATTTTAATTAATATTTGAACTAGAGTTGATTTTGATAGATGGTCAGTTTGAATTGTTAATAAGAGGGGGGGAAGGTATGTTATGTATTTATTAGTGGGTACATTTGTTTAACTTTTTAATATAAAAGATAAATCAAGTGGGTAAAAAAAATATAACATAAAAATGTCACTTGTAATTTTGCTACCTAGCACAATAAAGTGATTTCTATAAACCGGGAATTATTTAAACATAATAACTTCATAAATGTAGCATAAACAAGAAGGCTAAAAAAGTAATCGTTTTTGCTTTTTACCTGACCAATTTATTAAATTATAAATCATACAATAAAATGTACTAGCATCTTTAGATAAAATATCATAGGATCTTTGTCGTCTGTGACGCCCTTAAGTATTTGCTGAGAGGCATAGGGAAAAAGAAGTATTACTGAACTCTTTGAATATTAATAGAATCATATTTATTATTAGCCATATCTACTGCACATTTTTTAGTTATATATGTTTTTTCTTTTGTTGTGCAACAAAGTATCAATTATTTTGATTCATTAATGTCAGTCCGATTGGCAGTTTGGTAAATTTTTTCGTTGTTGGCAAATGCGGAATATGGTGGATTCGAACCCTGGTAAAATATTTTTGTAATTTTTTGTTTTTTATCTACTAGAGCGAGCAAAGCTCGGTTGCCCAGGTACTAAGTTATAATAATTATTATAATGTATCCTTGAACTTATAATCATTTTTCTTTCCAGATCACAGGTGATGCAAACGAGGAACAGATACTGACAGCTGGTGCAGTGTACATGGAGAGACCGGCTATGCTGACCAGAGTGCTCAACGACCTGTACTACCTATTCCGTAGTACAGACAGATATAATGCTTATGTCGGTAGAGCTTTGTCTGTCGTTCTAAAAGCTATGGAACAACATGTGTCTGAGAAGCATATACAGATCTCTGGGAGGTAAGTAGTATAAAGACTAAAAAATAGATATGTCTCTTTCTCTCTGCTCAAAGAGTAAGGAAAAGAGTTCTATAGTGAAAAGTAACGGAATGTTTATATGACAACAAGAATTATATCAAAATAGGCCACAACATACATATTATTCTTAACAATTACCTTTAGGGGCATTATATTGTACAATTTGATCTAGTCAATAAAACTCAATTTGCTATAAAGTATAAATGAAAACAGGTGCTCGGCCTTCGCGCGCCTCTTCCAACTAGGCCTTCAAGTTTTGCTAAGTATAGAGTACATACTTTACTTATGCTTCACTTATAATGACATTGGCGCTTCCATTGAATCTTTTTCTTCCTTTCAAAGGGAAAAAACTATTTTTTTATTTTAGGACAATAGCCAGAGTGTCCTACTGATCCACTTTCTGTCTTCTATATATATACTTTCATATTATATTAGAAAAAACTGGAAAAAATTAAGAAAATAGATTTCAATCTTCTACTACGACTTTTTATAGTTAGCGGCAATAACGCTATTAAAAATATTTAAACAGCTTTTTAACTCGATAATAAGTATAAAAACAAATAAATTAAGGCATAAATTTTGAATAGCATAGAGAGAAAAAAATCGTCAATTTTTATAAAATCCCTTAAAATATTATTTTTGAAAATGGATTTCATTGAATAATATGTTGGAAATGATAGGCATTGAAACTCCTCAAAGGACTAATATCGTCTTAACCTATAACCCTGTATGTTATATTTTTGTTACAAAACATGGGCCTGCTTCTCTCGAAACGGAATCAAAAATCAACTAGTATATTAAAATTATTGTAATAAATACACATTTTGACTACAATAATACTTTGTTTGTAAAAAAATGTTGAAGACTAAGGGTCATGAGTTGCGTTTGTATCATTTCCACAGCGCAACTTTATTCTACATAGTGAAAGGCAAGGAGAAACAGCGTATGGGTATGAAGCTTAAGCGGCGTATCATCACGGCATTGCTGGACGGCATGGACGCGCACCTGGGCGACGATACCATGATGAGGAATGGTTGCCTCACGCTCTGCCAGTTCAAGATACCTGTTGATGTGGTATGGTTCAATTTATCAAGTAAATTCAAAAATTGATCAGAAGTAAACAGAAAAATAAAATTATAATTCAATTAACAGAATAAGCATGTTTAGATAGTTTAGTTCCTTTTATTTAAAGCCTATCACAGTGGTTCCCAGACTATTTTGTTTCATAGTCCACTTTCAAAATTTTGCATCTACATTCTACAAAATATCACAAGGCTTTTACTTAAAAAGTTTTTATAATGTAAGACTAAGGGTAACTCTGTAAAACTTATATATAGAATTATCGACCGTATACTGGAATGATAGTTAAATGAAGTGACGCTCAAGTCACACGCTGTCCTTGTCGTTTCGCCTAGTAGAAACAGCGATAGCCTGTGAATAGGAGGGCTCTTAATTTTCATTAGCGTTTCAGTATACGGCCGTAAGTATGCTATGTTTTTTTCAAACATGTGCAGCGCTTTTCTCGTGAAAGTTTACCTTGATGTTACCTGCATCGATACTCACTAACTCTCGCATTTTTTATTGCTAAACTATTTGTTTCCCGCGGTTCCGCCCGCGTAAATACAGTATCCTACGGGAAAACTGTACTTTTTCGGGTTAAAAAGAAGCCTTTGTGTTAATCCAGAGCTTTAACTACTACCATACCAAATTTCATCAAGATCCGTTCAGTAGATTTTGCGTTAATGCAGTGGTTCCCAGACTCTTTTGTTTCATAGACCACTTTCTAAATTTTGCTGGATCCGGTGGACCCCCTTCATCAACATTCTACATTACTACCAATTTCTAAATCTAGAAAAAAAAGTGAAGATTAGATCTACGAGGCATGCCTTTTAAGTTTTGTCGTTTGAATAAAAAAACTCAACTAGAACCTTATAGTACTTTTATTGTTTTTCAAAGTATTCACCACGTAGCTTAATACACTTTTCCATTCGCTCAAACCAGTTATTATAACATTTATTCCACTCTAAAGTAGGGGTGTTCAAAATGGCTAAATTGAAAGCGTCGACTGCTTCTTCACCAGACTGAAACCTTTGACCACAAAGACTTTTCTTAATTTTAGGAAATTAATTTTAAGAAATCGTTAGGGCTTAGGTCAGGACTGTATGGAGGATGGTCAAGAATTTCTACTTTTTCCTGCTTCAAATACTCAATCGTTTGACGAGCGCTGTGTGAGCTTGCGTTGTCGTGGTGCAGGATGATGATTCGCTTTGAGTTAGATTTTCGAAGTTCGGCGATGACTTGTGGTAAACAAACTGTGGTACACCACTTGCGTTAACCGTTCTACGATCTTCAAGTGCAATAGTCGCAACATGACCGGTTTTTCCAACGAACGTGGCCACCATCTTCTTTGTAGTGCTTCGAGAACGAACAACTTTAGTCGGCTTTGGCTCGTCTTGAAAGACCCAGATTGTAGATTGTTGTTTGGAATCAGGATCGTACTGTTATGTCCTGTCCCTGTTAGGGTTGTTGCTGACGTAACGTCGAATCAGCACATCCCGTGTTTAGTCTGGTCTAGACTCTAGCTGTGAGTCTCAGTTGGTCTTCAGTCCTCGGTCGTGACGGTTCTGCCCAAGGGTCCTTTCATATATTATTGTATTTTCCTTTAATAAAAGTGGTTGTGGAAAGAAACCTTTTTTTTAAAAAGCCTAATCCGAAGGGACCCCTAACATATTTGGTGGCAGCGGTGGGATCGGATATCCCCAGTGTCGTTTAATCCTGGAAAGTTATCGTAAGAAAGTGAAAATCTAAAAATTCGTCAAAAAAAAAAAAAAAATCTTTAGTGAAAGTGCAGTGAGGAAACCAACTCATTTCCAATATCCATAAAGTCATTAAGAGCAAAAGTCAAAGTGAAAAGTGAAAATCCCAAGTGCATAGTGTTAAAATCCTAAAAGTTATAACCGTGTGAACGAGTCATCCTATCCGGCCGGGCGCGGGCATGCATCGAGTCGCCGTGCAGCTTATCTTCGCCGCCCACGCGTTGATATCACTGTGAGTCTTTGGTCACTGTTTACATTTAGTAGCCTTCTAAGGTTACCTAGATTTAGGGTTCGGTACTCCACTAAGATAATCCATATTTGTAATTTAATTTGTTATCATTCTCATTAATACTATTTTTCAATATGTCGAAAAGTGAACAATTAAAACTTAACATTCCTATGTCCGAATCGGAAGCTGGTCCATCTGACACAGCTAAAAACCCTCCTGTTTCTCCCACAGCAACGACCCGAAAGGGAACCGCTTCGGGTACGAGTGCCATGATGGTCGAACTGGATCTAAATACACTATTTAAATTTATCAAACCATTTGATGGTTCCCGGGAGTGCGTAAATTCATTTATTATAAATTGTAATAACGCGTATGACTTGGCCACTGAGGTACAAAAGCCAATCCTATTTCGTTATATCTTTAGCCAGTTGCAAGGTAAAGCCGAAATTGCTTGCGCTATCAAAGAATTTAAAAAGTGGGATCAATTAAAAGAATTCCTGCGAAACCAATTCTGTGAACGTAAGCATTATGCTCACATACTTATGGACTTGCAAGAAAGTAAACAGGGTCCTAATGAAAATGTTACAAAATATTCTTTACGCGTAGAAACCTATCTTTCACAGCTTCTGACTGAGGTAACCCTGTCCAATTGCACACTAAAGGAAATCCCTGGTCGTTCAGCGGCCATGGAGGATTTAGCACTTCATCATTTTCTTATTGGCTTACATCCCCGCATCTCAAATATTGTGCGTTGCAGAAATCCGCGAAATTTAAATGACGCTATTAATATTGCGATCTCTGAGGAGCGCATACAACAAAGTCTTTACAAACGACCTCAGTTGGGAGAATCGAAGTTAAATAATAATCAAAGTAACTTGAGACCCAGACCGTTTTTCTCACGATCATATGGACAACCAAGCACTTCACGTAATCAGCCTTCTTATCAGCCGAGATTTAATTCTCCAAATAATAACCCTAATAACAACAATAATAATAATTATTCAGACAGAACCCAATCGGTGTTTTGTCGATATTGTAAAACTACGGGCCATGATATTAAAGATTGCGCGAAAAGGGAATACAATAACAGCCGATTTAATAATAAATTCCGGCAACATCCGAATCGAATGCATTTGGTTATGAATGAACATGATGATCAACACGTCGATGACTCATTCCAATCGGATAATAATAATTTAAACTAAATTCCGTCTCGCTCTCGTGTCGTGCGGGACTAATTAAATCCGAAATCGACACGAAAACTTTCTCTCGCGTTATACGACAGGGTAACCAGCCCCAAAATGGAAACGCTAAAAAATCATCTCGCGTTATACGACAGGGTAACCAGCCCCAAAATGGAAACGCTAATAAATCGTCTCGCGTTATACGACAGGGTAACCAGCCCCAAAATGGAAACGCTAATAAATCGTCTCGCGTTATACGACAGGGTAACCAGCTCCAAAATGAAAACGCTAATAAATCGTCTCGCGTTATACGACAGGGTAATCAGCCCCAAAATGGAAACGCTAATAAATCTCTCAGCATCATACAACAGGGTAATCAGCCCCAAAACGGAGATGCATCCTTCAGAGTCACGCAGCAGGGTAACCAGCCCCAAACCGAAGACTCCCTCGTAGTTGAACCTGAAAAAAAAGAAATTTACGAAATTAATATTGATACAACTAAGCGACGCTTACCTCACATATTAGTAGAATCTTCAGTTTCAGATATCCCTTTATCTTTGTTAGTCGACTCGGGCTCGTCGATCTGCTTAATAAAAGAAACCTGTATATTAAATAGTCAAAAATTAATTAAAGAACCTGTAAAACTTAAAGGCATAGATCCAGGCGACGAACCGACTTCTACAGAGGGTCACTTACAACTTAGGCTAAAATTAAATGACAAAAATCCGTTAGTATTTAAATTTCATGTAATAAAAGAGATTAGCTTACCTTACGATGGTATTATAGGCACAGATTTCTTAACAAAATTCGGCTGCAAAATAGATTACACGAATGATGTATTAAAAATAGGAAAATCCGAAATTAAATTACTTTTCACCGAACCGTTCTTTATTGTTCCACCTCGAAGTGAAGCTGTAATTCAATGTTCAATACAGAAAACTAATTTAAAAGAGGGTGTTATAGTTGATCAACATCTTTCGGAAGATTTACTTATATCTAATTGCATCGTTAAAATCAAAAATAATAATCGCGTTAATTTAACTATTGCCAACACCTCTGAAAATTATGCACATATTAAAGGAGATCTAAAACTCCATGTTGAACCTTTAAATTTTCCTCTACATTCGGTAAATACATGTAGTTTATTTACCTCAGAAAGATCCGAAGCAGTAATAAAAGAACTTCGGACAGATCATTTAAATAAAGGCTCAATGCTCTTGTTGATCTCTGTAGTCAATATCCGGATATCTTTCACATGCCTAGTGATCAGCTCACACATACGTCTGCAATCGAACATACCATCAGAACAAATAACGAAATTCCAATACATACCAAGTCATATAGGTTTCCCGAATGTCACAAGCAAGAAGTTGAAAAACAAATAATCAAATGCTTGAACATAACATAATAGAGCCGTCATCCTCTCCTTGGAGCTCACCAATATGGGTAGTTCCCAAAAAAATTGACTCAAGCGGACAACGCAAATGGCGAATAGTGATAGATTATAGAAAGCTTAATGACATAAGTGTAGGCGAAACTTATCCGATACCTCAAATTTCTGAAATTCTAGACCAGTTAGGTAAAAGTAAATATTTTACAACACTAGATCTTGCTTCTGGATTCCACCAAATTCGTATTTCAGCTGACGATGCACCCAAAACTGCATTTTCAGTCCCTCAAGGTCACTTTCAATTTAATCGTATGCCATTTGGCCTCAGAAACGCACCTAGTACATTTCAAAAACTAATGAATACTTGCCTGTCAGGACTACAGGGAAGTCGATGTTTTGTTTATTTGGACGACATTGTAATCTATTCCTTCGATCTCGACACACACATAGATAACCTTAAAGCCGTATTTGATAGACTTCGAAAGTTTAATCTTAAATTACAACCGGAAAAATCTCAGTTCCTTCGTAAAGAGGTAGTTTATTTAGGGCACATAATAGGCGAAGACGGCGTAAGGCCAAACCCAGAAAAAACAGAGGTTGTAGCTAAGTTTCCTATACCCAAGTCCCCTAAGGACATTAAATCCTTCCTAGGCCTTGTTTCCTATTATAGAAGATTTATTCCTAATTTCTCTAAAATAGCAAAATCACTTACCAGTTTGTTGAAAAAGGATGTTCCGTTCATCTGGAAAGAGGAACAACAACTTGCTTTTGAATCTCTTAAGGAAAATCTTATAAGTGCTCCGGTATTAGCTTATCCTGATTTTAACAAACCTTTCCTGTTAACTTGTGATGCATCCAATTACGCCATTTCTGCAATTTTGTCCCAAGGTCCTATTGGTCAAGATCGTCCCATAGCTTATGCCTCTAGAACTTTAAATAAAGCCGAAACCAATTATTCAGTAACTGAAAAGGAATGTCTCGCGATAGTTTTCGGAACAAAAGTTTTCCGGCCTTACCTGTTTGGTCGCCGTTTTACAATAATTACAGACCATAAACCGCTGAATTGGCTGTTCAGCTGTAAAGATCCGGGCTCTAGGTTAATTCGCTGGAGACTAAAACTTGAAGAATTTGATTATGATATTCAATATAAAAAAGGTAAAATAAATACAAATGCCGACGCTCTTTCCCGGTACCCCGTGAACCCAATCCAAGCCGAAAACCCATCTCCTTCAGCACCAGAACCCCAGGAGGAACAACCGTACTCACCAGATAGAGATCTTTTAGATTTGTTAGTGACACCGCCATCCTTTGATCCCGAGAGAGACCTCTTGGATCTCTTGCCCGATCCAATCCCTGTAGAAAATACTGAATCTCCATCAGAACTTTTGAATACTCCTCCTGATCCATTTGATCCACCCGGCCTCGAAGATGCCGTGGCTAATGAGCCTAACGATCAGCCTATCGTTGAACCAGATTTTGAAGTACCATCCGAGCCAACTCCTTCCACTAGCGCGAATCCAGATGCTCCTGTAGATGATTATCCTACCTTCTTAAAGTCCATGTCAGATAAAAGTAAAACATTTAATACTGTAATCGAAGAATATAACGAAAGTTTATTAAAATGTCCGGCTAAAGTAATCTTTGTACCAACATCTATTGACCTTGATGAATCCAACCTTTATCTTGAAGAAATGCTGAATGATTCTGAAACAAATCAAACAAATTAAATTCTGAAAGAGAGCTTTTTGGTTTCCATAAAATAGAACGTAATAATAAAATATGTTATTTGTTATTTTATAAAATTCATCATTTTGATGAAGCATCCTATGCAGAAATATTTGAAACCTTAAAGAGGATTCGTAATGAATTATTAATTTTCGGAAATACCAACGAAATAGGTATATCAGATATGAAAAATCCTTTTGAAAAACATTCATTTATTAAAATATTTAATATTTTAACTTACCTTTTTCATAACACGCAGATTAAAATAAAAATATATCATAATAAAATTATTTTCCCTGTCCCGACTGAAATAAAGAAAATATTACACGATAATCATGATGTCCCGATTGCTGGCCATTTAGGTTCTGCTCGCATGTATAACAGGATATAAGAAATTTACTATTGGAAAGGGATGCGTAGCGACATAGAAACATATGTTAAACAATGTAAATCCTGCCAAGAAAATAAAGCACTCCGACAAATAAATCGTGCTCCCATGCAAATAACTAGTACTTCAACAGAACCTTGTCAACGTGTAGCTCTTGATATTGTCGGGCCACTTCCAGAATCTGGTCCCGCTAAATTGAAATACATATTAACAGTTCAAGATGACCTAACGAAATTCTCTTCAGCATATCCTATTAGGACCACAACCGCGGAGGAAACATGTGAATGTCTCCTTCATTACATCTCAATTTTTGGTATACCCAAAATGATCCTCACAGATCAAGGGACAAATTTTACATCTGTACTGTTTAAAGAGACATGCAAATTCTTAAAAATTAAAAATCTTTGGGCTTCGCCATACCATCCACAGACGCAAGGGGCTCTTGAACGAAGTCATTCCACCCTTAAGGAATATTTAAAATCATACATTAATGAGGAACAAACAAATTGGCCTCGATATATATACACTGCCATGCTAGCTTATAATACATCCGTCCACTCTACTACACATTTTACACCATATGAATTAATGTTCGGTAATAAACCATTTATACCAAATTCTATTTATAACGAATCCCCATGGGCTACATACCCTGAATATGTCCGCATGTTGCAGAATCGTCTCAAGTACTCCCGGCAAAAAGCCGTAGAATTCATCAATAAATCTAAAGGAAATTCCAAAACATATTATGATACACGGACACGACCAGTCAGCTATCATGCAGGCGATTACGTTTACGTAAAGAATCATTTAAGACTGCGGAAAGCCTTGTCCCCAGTGTGGAAAGGCCCCTATAAAATAATTAAGATCAATGGTAATAATACATTGACAATATTAATTAATCGACGTCATGTCGTACACCACTATGACCAGGTCAAACCTGCTCATGTGCCGAGTTCGTAAAATGCTTGCTTTTATACATACTTTACATTTAAATTTTACTTTATTATACTTACCTATACATTATTTACAAATTACTTTTACCTTACCTTTTTTTACTCTTCATACTAGTGCACACTAAGTATATAATATTAGTTATTATAATTTATAATAGCAAGATACTGTTCTATTCTTGCAGAACTCATCAACATGCTGAAAGTCAGCAAAATCATTACGTTCAACAATTTAAATCAAGCCCAGGGATCTATTTTGACTATCTTGGCAAGCTCAGCGTTATTAACGGGAAATTAAATATCTTGATGCCAATGGACATATCTCACTTAAGTACACATATTGAAAATATAGACTATGCTATAAAATTAGTTAAGGATCTTTGTGAGAAAACGACATTTAGTAATATCGATTGTCACCATCTCCTCGAGCCGCTAGCTGTTAGATATAATGATATGTATAAGGAATTTAGTTCTGTATCCCATTTAGTTACCAGGAAATCAAAGCGTGCTTGGGTGAGTGGAATAGGCTCAATAATAAAACATGTATTTGGCAATTTAGATGAGAATGATGGTCTTAAATACGACGAGGCTATAAAAGTATTGTTTAATAATCAAAATAAATTAGTTTCTCTTGTCAAAAATAATATTTTACTTACCACATCTACCGTGTCGATGTATAACGATACTATAAATAAAATTAAAATTAACGAATTAAATTTGAATGATGCTGTCGACAACCTCTCTGTTAAAGTACGTAATATATCTATCATCACGGATGAGCTCTAGTCTCAGATCAGTATTAACCAGGTTATTAATAATTTAGAAACTTCAATTTTAACATTATCCTTCCAATTGGAAGACATAACTAATTCTATTTTATTCAGTAACCAAAATATCTTACACCCTTCTTTAATCACGACACAGCAGTTATTCAGAGAACTTGCCGATAATCATCAACATTTACCTAATAATATGAAGTATCCTGTGAGCCTCGACATAGCCTCAATGAGTTCTATGTTAAGTATTTCTAAAATTGATAGTTATTATGTAGATAATAAGATATTTTTTGTTCTCCAAATTCCGTTAGTGTTAATTAAGGAATTTATGTTATTTCATAATATTGGATTACCGACACCACATGACTCTAGCAACCCCAACTCTTTCAGTTTAATAATACCTAATTCAAAATACATAGCAATGACCAAAGACAAATCGCAGTATTGTATCTTGGAAGATGTAAATAGTTGCAAAAACATGTTAAACGAAAACTTTGTGAAATTTCAATAATTTATGTAACAGAAACTAAGTCCACATGTGAAACAGAGTTTATGAGTAAAGTAATTGATAAAGTCCCGGAAAATTGTGAAACTAAATTAATTTTTGGAGAGTTAGATATTTGGAAACCGCTTAAAAATAATAAATGGATTTTTGTACAGTCAGTACCCGGTAAGGTCTCTATAGATTGTAGAAATAGCGAAGCATCCGAAATTAAGATTTTAGGCACTGGCATTATGTCACTTCCTAGTAATTGTATCGGTTATCATAAAAGCAATACTCTCTTACGATTTTGTCAACGCTACCATAGAAATTGGAATACCCGATTTTAATCTTATTAATGACAGCTGTTGTAATTTTAAGAAATTAAATTTAAGCGCGAGGAATGTGACCCCTATCAAATTACAAAATGTTGATTTACATAATATTAAATTTAATCAACAAATTTTTCTTAAAAATCTTGAGGACTCAGAAAATATTCTAGAAAATCCTCATATAGTTAAATACGGTACACATTACTCCGTATTAGTCATACTTATAGTGATAGTAATATTTCTTTATTCCATATTTAGATTTTATAACTGTGTGAAACCCGGCAGCAGAACCTTAAAATTGAATCTAGCAAAAGTTGACTCTAATTCCAAAGTATCTAAAAATATTCAGTGTAACATAATAGAAATGAAAGAACCTGAACAGGATGTTGAAGATAATATAGAAATTGAAAACATTAATAATATTCGAAGTAGATTTTAGAATTTCAACTGTAACTTCGATGTCCCCCGAAGTTACATCTTAGGGGGGAGGTGTTATGTCCCGTCCCTGTTAGGGTTGTTGCTGACGTAACGTCGAATCAGCACATCCCGTGTTTAGTCTGGTCTAGACTCTAGCTGTGAGTCTCAGTTGGTCTTCAGTCCTCGGTCGTGACGGTTCTGCCCAAGGGTCCTTTCATATATTATTGTATTTTCCTTTAATAAAAGTGGTTGTGGAAAGAAACCTTTTTTTTAAAAAGCCTAATCCGAAGGGACCCCTAACAGTACGCATAGATCCAAGATTCGTCACCACTGATGATGTCGTAGACGTGATTTGACTCTCCTCGGTTGAACCTTTGCAGATTTTTCTTACACCATCTGACGCAGGCCGCCTTGTGATCGTCGGAAAGCAGATGCGGTATCCAACGGCAAACTAGCTTTCTCACACCAAGCGCTTCATGCAAGATCTTCTGGATGGTTGTCCCTGAGATGCCTAATAGAGCCTCTATCTCTCGATACGTCACATGACGATCTTCGAGAATTCTTGTCTCACAGCAATGATATTATCTTCAGTGAAGGCGGATTTTGGGCGTCCTTCGCGAGATTTGTCACTAACACTAGTATGTCCACGCTGGAATTCTAAATACCAGCGTTCGACATGGGGAGCAGACATGGGGCTTCACTTCACTTCACTTCAGCATCACTGAACACAGATGTTAGCTCTTCAAAACACTGAAGACTTGTCAGGCCTCTTCTAAAGTTGTAGAAAATTATTGCACGAACATTTTTATACGTGAAAGATTTCCTTTTTGTACTTGATCTGACAGATTCCAATCGACGCTGTGGCTAAACAATAGCATTAATCCTAATACTTTCAACTGTTTTGAGATTCAAAATTTAAACACATTCGAATATAGAACAGTTCCTAATTAAAAATTTCCGGGAAATATGGAAACAACAGAACTTAAAAGGCATGCCTCGTATCTATCTATGGAAACTTGCATTGTGGCTGAGTTTCAACGATGAATTAACAGTTTTCGAAAAAAAGGTTAGAATTGATTACTTGATAGGGTTAATTATTTGATAATAAAGTAGATAGACTAAACAA
The DNA here is from genome assembly GCA_037179445.1 of Phengaris alcon alcon. Taxonomy (NCBI): domain Eukaryota; kingdom Metazoa; phylum Arthropoda; class Insecta; order Lepidoptera; family Lycaenidae; genus Phengaris; species Phengaris alcon. The sequence goes on from JAYRCH010000515.1 coordinate 354,076, forward strand.
ATTTTCAATTAAATTTTAATTCATTGAGTTGTGAGTGGATGTCAAAAAAGCAAAGTTGGCCAATCGAAAAAGTGACTCCATCCAACTTTACTTTTTTGAAATCTACAGTGACTCAGCACAAGGACCAATCAATTCTCACAAATTTTATTTAGAAAACGTCTCATTCGGAGTGGTAAAAAGAAATATAGTATATTTCCTTGTGTTGTGGGTATATATATTATATATTCAAATATATAAATTATTACACTAATAATTATTATTGTTTTAACAGTCGTAATATAATCAAAATTAAACACTTATTTATGACGTAATGTAACTTCTACAATGGTAATTACAAAAAAATCCATAATTTTAATGAGATGGATGTACTTGATGGATTGACAGTAAATTATCAATATTTGGCTTGAGTTTGTTGTAATAAGTTTGTAACGGCACTAAAACTTTTTTCGACGAGATATGACGAGGAAAACGCTATCAGAAGCTTTTGCACGATTCCCCACAGTCCAGAATATTTTTCAGGTATTTCTGCCTGCACCCAAAATTTTTGATACTCTCTTTTAAATGTCACTTTCAGCTCCTCATTAGTTTTAAGCTCGAGTAGCTCCTCTTGTAATATCAAATTCTCCACTTCCGTTTCATCAAATGGATTTATGATCCATGGTGGTATTTCCATCGACAGAATGTCTTCAAATGTGATTTTAAAATCATCATCCAGGGCAATCCAATGTTGAACGTATATCTTCATCAAGGCATTCTACCTGCAATAGTTTGAAAACTGTGAAAATTCGCGCCGTCCAATATTTTCCTTAAAAATTTAATTAAAATCTTGATAAATATGTACCATTCGACAACCATCGTACTTCGGTATGTAATAGCAATCGTTGGAAGTTTTCATCATTTTCATCGCACAATTGTGCAAATAAGCGCGTATTCAATGCATTTCTTCTAATTTTGTTAACTGCATTAATCACAAATTGAAGCGATTGGTGCAATCTATCACTTAAATTTTTTGCTACTAGATGTTGTCGGTGGATAACACAGTGAATTGCAGTTACCTCTGGTATAATTCTTTTAAGATGGCCTATAAACCCACGATTTCGCCCGACCATGGCAGGAGCTCCATCTGTTGCCACCGAAATAACGTTTGTAAATGGAGTCTATTTTTCTTTAGAAAAAATAACTCAGGACATTAAATATTGATTCACCTTTAGTGTCCGTCTTCAAAGTTTTCGCGAATAGTAGCTCTTCATGAATTTTTTCGCCCATAACAAATCGAACATATGCCAATAATAATGCTTCATTGCCAGGTAAGGTTGGCTCGTCCAGTTGAATAGAAAAATGAGTTGTTTGCAGATAATCACACAAGAAACTTTCAACATCAGAGCTCATTTCATCAATACGTCTTTGTACAGTGTTGTTACTCAAAAGGAATTCTTTTGAGTATGTCAAATGAAGATTTCTGCAGAACAGTTTTTAAAACCTCTTCAACAGCAGGTAAAATTAACTGTTCTGTTAATTTGAGCGTTGAAGCGAACATACTGTGCACGGTGGGTTTTTTTTCATATTTTTCCTTTAATGTTTGAAAATATTTTAAATCATTACCTATTTTATCGGGATGACGCTTTCTTAGGCGGTCTTCCAGCTTTTATGGTTTCATAGAGTCATTGCTCAAAACTTTCTTGCATAAAAGGCATGTGGGCAATCGTTTATCTGCCTGTGATGGAAGAAAACCAAATTTTAAATATTCAACACTGTACTGAGTCGTCAGTACAGTACTTCTTCTTAGATTCGGTCACGTTTCGTATGAATTACCTACCTGTAAATAATAAATAAAGAAATTAAAGTTTAAATACAAAATGTTGAAAAATGCCCCCTTTTAGCATCAGGCACGCGATATTATATTATATAGGTATACAAATAGGCAGGTAGGTACTTATTTTTCCGGCACTGGTAATCACTAATATCGATTCACTTTTCTTTATGAAATTTCGGAAACAAATGAGTAATGTTTATCCTTGACATTCGTATTTATATTGGTGAAGAATTAAAACACGTTCATACAAGATTGCAAGTACATACACCACAAGTCGTATTAATTTGCACGTTTGAACACGCATTGCGGACGGGACGGCGGCGGCCGGCGCGGCAACATGTCTCGACGCGTTGTACTGAATATGGAATATGCAAGTTTTTACAAGTACAGTCGCTGAGCTTCTCAAAATATTATCTGCCTATATTGATAGGTGATAATTGTCTTATTGAGAAGGTTTAATTTAGGTATAATATTGTTTGTGTTGTTGTATTACCGTATGATGGACGGTGGCTCAATAAGTTATAAATGAAATTGAAAAAGGAAAGTGGCATAGGGCCGGATAGCTCAACTGGTAGAGCACTCGGCGCGATACCGACATGGTCTGGGTTCGACTCCCAGTTCGGAACTATCCATTTTTTTCTCAATTTATTTATAAATTGTCTTATTGAGAAGGTTTAATTTAGGTATCATATTATTTAAAATAACAAGCCAACATTTTAGTTCTTCACTATCGAAACCAAATTAATTTTCATGCACCCCTGCTTACGATTGTAGACCCCCATTTTTTGTCACGTCCAACGTAGACCCTCGTCGAGTCTCCGTGGACCCCTGGGGGTCCACCTGGATCACTTTGAGAATTACTGCGTTAATGTGTAAGAAACATCCATCCATCCTCACAAACTTTCACATTTTAAATAATAGTCATAGAATTGCTTCTTAAGCCTATCTAGACCAAAATGTAGTCTGATAACTTTAAGATTGTCTTCCATGTGGTCTACCACCTTGCACGGTGGTAAAACGATTTATTTTTTGAACAAACTTTAAATAAATGTATATTTTCCAGTTATTCGAGTACGAGCGTGTAGTGCATATACTGCTCAATGGTGTAGCAGACGTGAACCAGGAAAGTTTTGTCCAGCGCATAGCGATATACTTACTCAACTCCCTGGCGTGCCAAGTGGATGGCACGCAGAAAAGATTCCTGGGTAGCAACGGGGCTATCGCTGTAAGTGTATTTTTTTAACACTTTTTATTCAATAGATGTAGATGTAGCTCGCGAGCTAAGGATATCACGCAAGAACCGTACATTTTGCCACGATAAAAAGTATATATCCTTCCCTTAATATATTATATATATTATATATATGTGCCAAATTTCAGCACAATCAGTCCATTAGTTTCGGAGCCTATTCAATCCAAACAAACAAATATTTCATCTGTATAATATTTATAATAGTATCAACGGCCTAAAGCTCAACTAGTATTTTTGAGATAATATACTGCTTTGCAATATTGAAAAATGCTGCTTTGTGACACATTATCATATTACTATGTTAGGCTAACCTAACAAATGTTTACCCCCTTTGTATTTATGCTGTTTGACTGTGTGACTTCTGAATTTTTATTATTTTCTCATCTTGCATCTCTTGCGAACGGTGAATTATTATTGAAACGTGTACACATTATAATTACTTATATATTAATTATTACTTATAAATTAAAACAAAGTGTAACTTTTAAAAGCTTCTTGTTTCATATTTTGCCAATATAATTTTATATGGCCTCTTCTGCGAGAAATTAAAACAATATAATAACTTGTTATTACAAGTGGCTACCTAAGCTATAAAATTGCAAATTGGTTGAGAAACCAAGGGCTTAAAAAGCCGAAAAAAATATTACCTTACTCAATAGATTAATGTTTTAATGTACATCAGTTCTCTATGTGCTATGCGATTTACGACTAAGTGCATTGCAATGACCTAACCTTATCAAATACTAGATGTTGCGCGCGACTTCGCATGCGGACTCCCACGGGAACCGTTCATTTTGCTGCGATAAAAAGTTGCCTCGGTGTTAATCCAGAGTATAAACTACTACCATACCAAATTTCATCAAAATCCGTACAGTGGATATTGCGTGAAACAGTAACAAAACATCCATACATACAAATTTTTGCGTTTATAATTTGAGGAAGGATGGCGAATGCGATTTTATGATAAAATTATATAACTTTTCTCTTTTTATTGTTTTTATTATAATGCGTTATAATATGTTTAATGGCGGAAAATTATCGACATATTCTTTACAATTGTGCGAATTAAAGTCAAAATACTAATACCGTAGACAAAAACTAGTTCAGTTTAATATACCAATAATAGTTTAATATTTATATAAATATTAGTTTTGAGGATAGTAAAATCTACAATCTATTTTTATTTTTCATACTGTGTTATGTTTTTGTAATGAATGTAATTACATAGAGATAGCTAATAAAGCGTGTACATTATTCTGTTATTTATTATGACATAGTAGCTGATGCCCGCGGCTCCGCCCGCAGCACCGTATCCCACGGAACCACTACTTTTTCGGGATAAAATCTAGCAAATGTGTTTATACAAATCCTTAACTACTACCATACAAAAAAATATCAAATTTCGTCGAAGAGTAACAAACATCCATCCTCACAAACTTTCATATTTTTAATAGTATAGTAGGACGTTAGTAATTTGTATTGCAGTCTAATAATAATAGAGATTAGACGCCTCATGCCTACCATAAGTGCGACTGACACTGTGAACAGCATTTGTTTTGTTATTAAACTAACGTTTTGTTCTAAGTTAATAAGGAAAGTTATAATATCTAAATTGAGCATTTGATGATAGATACACCGGTGTACGGACAAACCTTCTAGGTTTTTGTGACCCCGACTTTGTATTGTACCTTGCTTTTAAAATTTGTTAAAAAAAAAGATAACAGCGTACAATGTCATCACTCTAGGTTGAGCCTTATACGTCATTATGTAACAGTCATAATTTTGTGAATATTCATTTAAAGTAATATAATGCTAAAGGTCGCCTTGTGGCTCGTCGCTCAAAACTCGCCCATAATATTTCAATAGAATATTATAAACCCTTATATTAGGTCATTAAATATAAGAAATTGGCGTTTTGTAAAGGAGGAACATAAAGTCGTTTTTTTTAAACATAATATATTTATTTAATCAAAGTATATACCATTGCTATCTATGCACTTTTGCCATCTCATCTAGGTAGTTCATTGATTGCTTTACTAAAAAAACCATTCGGACAGGAATCAATAAAATCTTTGAAGGCGCGCTTTGGACTGCCCTATCGGAGTTGAATTTTATCCCTTGCAAGAAGTTATCCAAATTACGAAAAAATAATAATCTGTTGGAACAAGGTCCGGGGTAACTTTCAGTACAGTCTCGTAAAACTGTACTGAAAGTTTTTGCTTCACGTATTAATATATAATTATAAATATTTTCCCCATCACCCATGTTAAACCTTGTTAAATTATTCAGACTATTGATGTAATCAGTGAAAAAGATCTAAGCGTACATAGCTGGCGAGCGTTAATGCTTTATTATAAGGTAACGTCAGATTTATAATAATATTATTATATTAATAATTTATAATAATAGATTTCTTCTTGCGATCTATTTTCCGTTAATATCGTTTTGTTCCGCTGCTCTGCGCGTAACAATATTTGGTACTATTTTATGATAAGTTTCTCTTGCGCATTTAATCTTTCTGACTATACAGAAGCCATCAGTTTACGGTCACAGTATAGCCGTGACTTACTATCATATTTTAGTCACGATTTTCTGAAACATTCTAGAAAATGCTGAACCTAATCTCGGATCGGCTGGAACGGCGTGTTTGCGACGACGTGCTAGAAGTAGCGTGGTCCACGATGTGGAACGTGACGGACGAGACGCCGCAGAACTGCCAGCGGTTCCTCGACAACCGTGGCATGGAGTACTTCCTGGCCTGCCTCAAGGTACACACAAAAGTAGACTATCAACTTGACAATAAGGTGTAGTATGACGCCGTGCTGGAGGTGGCGTGGTCCATCATAAGTTAAAACTATCACTATAGCCTATGTTACCCGGACCATTATTTCGGATCTATTGACACCTCATTCAATAAAATCAGATCAGTAGTTTAGGCGCTACGACGAAACAAACATACATACATAGACTGCCAAAATCATTACCCTTTTTTTGGCTTCGCCGTGGTCGGGTAAAAATAAGTTTATTTAATTATTTCACACTTATTTTTTAGTAACAATATTGAGTATAAATAGTCAATCAAGATTAGGTTACACAACAGAATCATTGAAGTTTTATTTGGTTCCTGCAATAGGCATGTTCTGCATTTTTATGTTAGTAGCCTGCAGAAGTATCTAATTCATAAGCAGGTGGAGTGTTCTCATAATTAATTTGTATTATTATGACGACATGCAGTCAACACAATTATTGCCAATGAGATGTCAGTTTGATATCATAATATTATTATACATAATAACATAATATATACATAATAATAACATAATACGAACAAAATACGAACAAAGAACACGGGTCCAAAATTCAAATTAAAAAACCCAGCGTCGGCAGCAATGAAATGGTTGCCAATATATTCACTTTAAATCATGTTTGATGACACCAAAGGGGCAACCCTGAAATGCCGAGTATAGATGTGATTATCCTTGCTCATAACTTCTATACCCGGCGTTATTCGGGACTGGCCCTTTGGTTACAGGAAATATGGTGAACACATTGGCAACCATTTCACTACTGTCGATTCTGGGTCAATTTCGGACCATCACGTTTAGACAACGGTCAACCTGCTTAGGAATTAAATTAACATAATTTACCTTTGAAAAATTATAAACGCAATATTTAAAATTAAAAATCATAATATATTTAAATATTAACAATGTAGATAATAAATAGATTATATTTATATTTTCATAGAGTTTCCCGGACAAGGAGGAGCTGCTCCGCAATATGATGGGGTTATTGGGGAACGTGGCGGAGGTGCCGCAATTGCGGCCGCAGCTCATGGACAAGCTGTTCCTGTCCGTGTTCTACGAGCTTCTAGAATCCTCCAGTGACGGCATAGAAGTGAGTATACCCATTATAATGTATTCAAAAGCTACAGCGGGTTTGGACAGAATATTAAAATTTTACTTAACGTACTTACCACGGATACAAAATGTCTTAATTGTTATTATAATTATTAATATAATAATAAAACGAAATAAGAATATCAGTCCAGTTATTTTGAATATCATTAAAATTACGAAAAATATTTTTATATTCCTGTTTTTCACGGCGAAACGGAACGTCAAATCACTGAATCGACGATTTTCTTCTTTTTCTTTTGGCATATGCCTCCCCTCGCCCCTGTAATAGGAGTTGCCAACGTCAGTGTTGGTGCTGATGTTCAGTTAAAAGCTGATGGTGTACAGTGCATTAAGGGAATGACTAATCACTAATAACTATAAATCTATATAGTTTTGACAATTCAAGGTCTTAGTGTTGACGGCAAATGGCAATTGGAAAATGGATTTAGTTTCAACTTATAACTTTCTCGATGCGACACCAATATCGGTTAAACTTCTTGAGGATACAACACTACAAACTTCAAATACAATGTGTCCAAGCTCGCTTTAGCTTATGAATACACTATAATACCCCCGGTATTTCACTTGGAAGTGAAGATACAAGATGCGGGTGACAGATCGGCCAGGTCTTTCTGGAGAATCGTGGTTATTGTGCGCCTCAAATGCGTCATGCGCAAACACAAAACAAGTTAATTTTTAAAAGACAAGCTTGCTAGGCAAGGTATTTGTAGATATATTTTTACACCAAACACAACTCGTGTGTGGGCTTCAGACAGTGATCCTGTATGCTAGTACTATTCTGTGGTTGTATCACACTTGCAGGTGAGCTACAACGCGGCGGGCGTGTTGGCGCACATGGCGTCGGACGGGCCCGAGGCGTGGACAGTTGAGGACCCAGCGCGGGACGCCGTACTGGAGCGTATAGCAGCCGCGGTAGAGCGCTGGAACCTGCGCGTCGAGCGGAACATCAACTACCGCTCGTTCGAGCCGATCCTGGGCCTGCTCAGCGCGCACCATACGCCGCAGTGCCAGCACTGGGCCGTGTGGGCGCTGGCCAACCTCACTACAGTCTACCGTGAGTGTACAGTAGTATAGTGACGTGGCACAATATAATATGTGCGCCAGCGACAAATGGCAGTGGTTGATAGAGATGCTCCACAAAGCCTCATGACACTAAGCGAATATCTCTATTCAAAAGTCGATTTGCATGATTTATGCCGGTGTTTGACAGCAGTACCAACACCTCACGGTTCGAAGCACATACTTAGCAAAAACACAACAGAACCAAAAACACTGCAAGTATCTACGGTCAGAAGTCCTCTCTCTCTCGTATGATGTATCTGTGCGATAGCGAAAAGGAGAAAGAAGGAATCTCAGCGATTGTTTTCACTGATTTTCAAAATTGATCTAGTGTCAATATTCAATAATAAACATTTAAAACATTTCAGCGGAGAAATACTGCAGTCTGGTCGAAGCGGAGGGCGGCATCCGTCTGCTCTACGGTCTACTGAACCATCCCTGCTCCTACAACATGATCAAAGACCTCGCATGGAAAGTGATCGAGAATTGCCAGAACTACTCCCTCCGTCGGGAGACCGGAGAACCGCCGTCTTTGACTCCGGACAATTAACTAATGGACTTCTTCGAGGAGATAGATCCCGAACTAGAAGAATAGTACAACGCCCAGAACCGTGTTTATTCGGTCGTGTGCGTGGGGTTTATTGCCTACGTACGACGGGTGACGTCACTATTCGCGACTGCCGTTTAGGACAGGACCTAAGTGACTATCGAGCTTAACAGTGTGTGCTTACGCTAAGGACTAAACGCGCGTTATTTTACTGCATAAGAGATTATCACACCGATGATCTCTTATATTTTTGTTTTAGTTTTTGTCATCTGTTTGACGTTTCGTCAAAATCAATTCGAAAATCACCAAGCGAGCTGCTATGCTGCTCAATATTGATAAAAACATTAAATTACTTATCCGACTAAGTAAGAACTATTCAAGAAATAAAATCGCTCCTATTAAACCATGTAAATAGCGTACAATCTGCAAAAAAAATAATTTTTGCATCGCCCATCTTTTTATTTAATACATTATTATATCTCTATACTCCTCTGTAATGGGAAATTTGAAAATGTGTGTTATACGGTTGGCCGCCATTTTGTTGAGAGACTTTTGGCGCCATCTGCAAGATTTCGCTTTGTTTATTTTTATTATAATAACCGTACTCGTTATATTTTTATGTTTAAGGCCGTTTGCGACGATTGTATATTATTGTGTAAATTTTTAGTTATCTACAAAAAAAAAAAATTATGTTTTCTCAGAGATTAGGCTGCTGTTCACATAAAGTACGCGGCATATTTCAAATTGTATATAAATATGTATTCGTGTATTGTAGTAGAATATATTTGTATAACTAATTATGTTTGCTGCTGGATTCTATGTTATTTAAAATATGAAGGTTATTAGTAAATCAACCGTCTTCTTAAACCTTACTGTAGAATGTTCGTGTTGCTTTATGTCAGAGTTTAAATATGTAACACAAAGTATTTTTATATTATAATGTACATTATTGTTTATGAATATTTTATATTGTAGCAATTTTCAATTTATTACGGAATTCTGTTGATTTTCTCATTAAAATAAATCAACGTCCTTTTACACTTCTTTGAACAATATTTATAGTAAATTTCATTCTTAGCAGACTTGAGACAAGTAAGTATTAATTAATCGTTATTTATAATAGCCAATGAGTTGCTATACGATTCATTATTAGTCTAGGTATAAAAATAACCCAAAAGATGTTTTTTTTTTGTTTAACCTAATTCACATAACACAATTAGTAATTATTTCAAATTGTGATAAATTGTCTACAAGCTGTCATTGTTATTATATTATAGCTGTAGGTATGTCAATTGTAATAATATGATCATGGCAAGCTCTAAGGCAAGTTATTTAGAAAAAGATTAGGAGCGTTTAACATCGCGCGCCTCAAATTTCACAAAAACGCTACATTTCAAACACGGATATATCTATTAAACACTTGTTATTCCTATTATTATATGTAAAAAACCCGGGGAAATATTTTAGTCTAAATTTGTTGTTAACAATTGTTTATAATAATTTCAAACTTTTGAATAATAATGTCAAAACTAAAGGGGGGTTTTCATAACTGTAGGTTCAGGGGTAATTTCAAAGCATGTAATATCTAAAACCGCTTACATTTTTTAAGGAACAAAGAATATTGACAAAGTTGTTTGATCCCCTTTTGCATGTTCCATAAGATTTAACTTTTTTTTTTGTTTATTACTTCAATAATCTAAAAGATTATCATTTTTTCTTTAACTTGCCATTCAAATTTTAACTAAATTAGCTTGGCTATTTTTTTATTAATTTTTCAAATCCTATTAAAAATTATATTGTTAATATTAATTTATTAATAATATTATTTTTAACCCGCAACAAGAGGGGTGTCATAAGTTTGATATGTCTCTCTGTGTGTTTGACCGTGGCACCTAAACGAAATGTCCGATTTATATGCGGTTTTTTTTGGGACGATTCGGGGGGTTACTGCGTACTAAAATCGCTTCTATCTCGGAAACGGTGCATTCTGCTGAAAAAATAATGAAAATCACTCTTTATATTTTCTTCATAATGAGGGAAAATAAAATTTGAAGAACCTGAATTTCCCAAAATTTCTACAGCTTACATAGCTGGTATCTCGACCTATATAACTGTGATAGTAATCATCAACCTTTATCTGCACCCCAATAACTATTAAATTAACACTCGTGTCATTTATTACTTTGTAAAGTTACTAAGAAAGAAAAGTTGCCATTTTGGAAATTAAAATTGGACGACAATTTTTAATCAGCACCCCCAGAAACCTACCATATTAATTTTAATAAAATACAGTTTGTCCGCCATCTTGGAATTGTCATTTTTGTATTCAGCAATCCCCAAAAACCTGGATACACCCATATAAATGTTACAAAAAACAACATCTAAATCGGACCTTTCGTTCAGGAGCTACGATGCCACGGACAGACAGACTGATCAAATTTTATAACACACCTCTTTTTGCGTCGCGGGTTAAAAATAATATCTTTAACCCTCTAAATTCGCTGCCAAATTCAGTAATACAGTCTGCTCATGTGCAGTTTTTGTTCGCACGATTAATTATATCCCGTTCGCGTCAAAATATGTCTAAACTGACCAATGACGCAATGAACACAGCTGTTCACATTAACCAATTAAAGTAAGCCATATTGTCATATATACGCATGATTCAATACCTTCTTATCGCGAGTCTATTCGCGTTTCATTTAAAACCATTGCATTGCAGACCCTGCTGAATATAACATACACAATGAGACGAGTAAACAAAATACCTATCATATTTTACTAATATAGCATACACATAATATTATTATGACGTGTGTGCCAATTATTGATAAATGTTAATAAAGTAATTCAAGTGTCAATGCATATTAGCTGACTATTTTACCGCGGCGAGTGCCTTTGTGTGCGTGAGCCGAGCGTCTCACGCACGAAAAGGCATTTGCTGTGTTGGCATGCGTGAAATTTGACTTTATGCGCGAGGTATCAACGCTCTTAATACATAAGGCGGTTGTACACTGTATAGATGTTGATGTTTTTAATGAATAAATGCAATTAAAGATAATTCTTTTGTCCCAGCCTATATAAAAATTCTTTATAAATAACAGCTTTGCTTTACCTAATATTGTGTATATCAAGCGAATTCTCAAACGTTTCTTAAAGTTAAGGGCACCAAAAATCACAGGCTATCTTTGTCTTCCCTTAGCAGAATGACAAGTACAGCTTATTTTGTTGTAGCATAAAGCTTCCAAACGGTAAGAAGCGTTTAAGAATTTGGGTGTAATTTTTCTACCTGTTTATTCCAGAAATCAATGTTATATTATCTTCTGTCTTCCAATAGAAAAGTTTTCAAACCTGGTTAATAGTGTTTTTGCTACAGGATCTTTTAATTCAAATAACAAGTCAGACTTTTAGTAAGTATTCATTTTTTTGGATAATTCAGCTACATAGATGGCTAATGCCCAGTTTCTGCGGTTCATTATTGGCAGTTTAGCTATTCAATAGTGCTTTTGAATAGATGACTATGCAAACGCGGTAACCAATTAAAATCGCTATTGAATATATGTATTACCGACATAAAACCTCAGCACCTAAAGTAAAAAGTCAGTTGAATCTAGTTGTAACCAGTGCTTACTGGCGTTCATTTTTTTTTTCTATAAACCAATTTTATTTATTTTCGGTATTTTGCCTGCGAATCTTACGATCTCTCAATACAATTAAAAAATATATGTTTTAATTATCTATTTTATTGAAATCGATGGATATTTTCAATGGCTGGTCCCACATTTCTCTATTATTGTTCGTTTGAGTGATTTTTGTGTTTTGACTACTTCATATCGCCGATATTATTATAATAATGATCTATATTTTTGTAATTTGTTGCTGTAAATCATAATCATTTTTGCTGAACTCCTACTCTTTTTGTTTTTAAATAAATATAATTACAATTTTCAATGAATATAACAAAAGTCATACACATCAATTGTTGTGAATAATTGTGTGTAATTAAATATACTTTAACGGCCTTAACTGGAACGATAGTTAAATTAAGTGACGCTTAATCACACGCCGTCCTTGTCGTTTCGCCTCGCAGAGACAGCGACAGCCTGTGAATAGGAGGGCTCATAATTTTGATTAGCGATTCAGTATTAGGCCGTTAAAGTATTTTTAATTAAAAAAAATAAGAGTATTAAAAGTTTTGACCAATATTTAAAATGGTTATTTAAATATTCAACTTATATGACAATGTTGGTGACTATTTTTATTGGCTATTCAAATATTGATTATTCATAACTAAACTTGCGCCTACATATATAACAATATTAGTTTTGTTATTGACAACATAACAAATATCTTATTTAATTATAAAAGTTACCTAATACCTAATTTAGCTTGTTCCTTCTTTTCTTTTTTTAGCTATTTAAAATATATATAATATATATATTTTAGTGGCAACTAGCGCACTTTTTTTTAAGAACACTGATATTTTAAGAGAACGGAAACAAATCTATGTACAATATTGAAAAAAAACTATTTTAATCTGTTATATAAAAGTGGTTCAGAACCATTTATTAAAAGTACGATTTATTCCCTAATCAAAGGCTTAATATATCTAAGTAGTAACTATTTTTGTATAATATTTAATTTATTATTCTTTAGTTATGTTGAATAAAAATGTGTTTTCATTAGTTCTTTTGATGATTTCATCCAATGATGAGAAAACGTTCATAGTTTCTAAGTATTGAAATTTTATCTTTTTATATTAGATTTAATTAAAAAGATCACTAAGAACAAAAGAATTCATATTTTTTAACTCAAAGTCCATTTATGTGTTACTTTTTTCATACCCACGTAGGATCCTTGAAGCTAAGTATTTCACTGTAATATTTTTTATTTTGTGTTTTCTTATTAATAATTAATTCCATTTATTTAATAATATGTATTAATATTGAATAAATAGAAATGTTTCATCTTTATGTATTTTTAATAAGACTTTATTTGTAAGAAAGTGTTAATATAATATAATTAGAGACTATTATAATGGCAAAAATAATTTTGTGAATTCTGACCTTAAAAATAAAAAAATAAACTATTTTTCATTTTCATGGATACAATTATCTAAAACAGAAAAAGCTTTTTAAAGTGTTCTTATCTACCTCTCACTACTAGATTCATAACATAAACAGTGAAATATAAGCACTGGATCACAAAGTTACAGTTATTCTATTGACAATTATAATAGTAATATTATGTTAATTATCATTGTGAACATAATGAAGTTAGCTACAGTTTGCATATGGCCTACTTTCAGAGCTAACTTCAGAGCAGCTGTTAATTTGTAATAAATATTGTATTATAAATTAGTGCTAGTAACTTAACATTAAATGTCGTATAGTTATGTTATGAAATAAATTATCCGTCAATATTATTATTATTTTATTAACAAAATCCAATAATAGGCTACTTGACCTTGTTTTTATTTATGTCCTAAACACTTCATAATTGTTTCATTACCCACAAAAAAATTATATTACTTTGAAGCCTAAACAAGTTTATTTATCAATCTTAAGTTTTTAATTTATGATATCGCTAGAATATGTTTTCCTAATCCAAGTACTAAAGGAAATATTCCTTCAATGTATGAAATGAAATATGAGTCCAGTAGCCTATTGTTTCAGTATGTTTGTTGCTTATTTTTAAAAGTTACATGTTTATTATAGCGTCATACTCACGATCCAGCCCGCAAATCCAAGGCCATGGACTTGTAGGCAAAAATTACAGATGATTGACACTCATCCAGTCCAGCCCCAGCACCGGTATTAATACCGGTGCTGGATTTGCAGGCTGGACCGTAAGTATGGCACCTACTAACTTGATAGTACAGATACAAACCATGCAAGTCATTGCAAGGGCGACACCGCACTATGCAACGTGCTGCAGCACGAAATTCGAACTCTAGCAATTATATTATGTATATTTTCTAATGCATAGTGAATAAAGTTCAATTTTGAATTGCTTTCTTAAAAAATATTATTATTATTAATTTAATCGGTGTAAACTGACGCGGCACATTGTGTCATTACGATTTTTTCATATATATATCGTGTTATATTATGTTAGGTTACAATGAACTAAATTCATGATATATTTACAAGGGATTCTTCTGTATATTATATGTATGTTATACACGATTAATCCACACAGCCAGATAATTTTTGTTTTACTTTTATAATATGTTACCAGTTTGTATATTATATGGGACAAATAGACTTGTTTCCCAATAATAATAACAGAGGTCGCCCTGTGGTCTAAATTCGCCCATAATTAATCATATAATTTTAAATTTTGAACCTCATTGAACTTTATAAGGGTTAGTGTGTGTTGTTGTTATTTATTATTAATTTTATGTAAATCTATTATCTAAGCATTATTTAGAAAGCTTTCAGCACACCTGCCCTGTTTCTTTTTACATATTAAAAATAACCCATTAGCACTCGAGTTTATAAAAGTCTCTAGTAAAAAGTGCAATGGTCCTTCGAGCCGGATAATGTTAAAAAAAAAACAAATTTAAAACAGTAAGGTTTATTTTATAACGTTTTTATATTTCCATAACATAACTAAATAAAATTCTATCAAATATAGCATGCTAGCCAAATGATTATATCTATAATAATAATTATTGTTAAAATAACATCAAATATATTTGTGCTACATTTACTATGGCTTTAGATATACAATTTAGTGGAAGTTAATTATTTCATGTGGTATATTAAATATAAAAATGTTAATCGACACGAGTCCAGTTTGTAGGTATATAGCGTCAAAATTGACAATTCTAGTTTCTATAAACCGTTATTATCTAGCTTCAATAAAGAGTTGGTAAAAATAATGATATGTGCTCGTCGTGTATACACATAGTTTAAACATGGAAATAACAATATTCATTATCACATAATATTATTCGTAATATATTACTATCTATATTATAATATCTCGTGGTCCATCTTTACGCGTATGCGTCATGTGTCGCGTCGTATTGAACCTATATCAATTCCTTAGTGTAAGAAAAACAATTCGAATTATTTTTGATATTCTAATTACGAAATCATTTTATAAATGCGTTTAGTTTGTGCATTGCCAACATTTTATGAGTTTATTACAATTGCACAAACGTTCGCGTTGCTTAGTTGATCGGCTAATGTGTAAAATTATATGAATAATCCTATCCCTATAAAAGGCCACTAGCTTATAAACAGGCATTTCTATTGTACTTCGTACTATAGTATAATCTAATCAATAATTGAAATAGCTAATCTCCATGATTTAATCATTGACCGGATTACAATCTATGATAATAGCGTGTTTGGCCAAAGAAGACGAATAAGTGACAGCTATCAAATTTAAAAATCTTGTTTCGCCATGCGCGTTTTTTAAACGCTAGCTGACACATGACATGTCGCGGTTGACATGTTGTTATTCGTTGAGTATGCATGTGCGCATGAGTGCGTTGATGACAGAGTACGGGTCGCAATTGGACGCCGGCCGGCGGTCCTCCAGATAGCCCTTCTTCTCCTCTGCCACGCCGCGCGGGATTCGGATACTGCTGCCACGGTTGGCGACTCCTGAAATGGATATAACATGTAATGTCAAAAAATTGTTACGTTCGTGTTTGGACAAATCTCTGTGACGCATTCAAAGCAACAGTTCAAGATTTTTAGAATCAAACCAAGGTCAATCTAGATCGAGATCCTTGTTAGATTTATAGATCACGGTATCTGATCACAAATATCTAGATTTTCTGAAATTTATAATTGTGATACGTGACCTTGTTAACATCACGATCTTGACTGACCGTGTAATGTCTGCCTATGGGTATAACTTTTAAGGCTGTGTACACACCTGCGCTAAAGTCGTTAATACTGGCGGTCTCGTGGAGGCCTGTGAGGCGGCGCTCGTTGTCCTTGCCGCCGCGCGGGTCGTACACCTTGATGTGTTTCATGTGCACCTTCGACAGCTTATCTATGGCCTTCTCGATCTCACTGTAGACAAAAGACGGGTTGGTTGGTAAAACTCGTTATTTCTAGAGGGGGTCTGAGACAAATAGTGCCTGTGATCAGTAGATGTAAACATTTACCTAGTACATAACTACATTATTCTTAGCTGTATAATTATGACACTACAATCTCACTACGAAATAGTTTAGAAAATATTTTGTTTTAAAGTCATTACGTATGTAATTTCAAGTATTCTTGCAAACTAATATTATAGTTACTAGGAACTAGGAACATATGTTTAGTCAATCCCTTTCCCACCTTACTTCCTCCTTTTCCGTTGTGTAAACATTTTTTAAAGGGATAACATATACAACGTTGCTGTCTTTGTTTGTCAAGGGAACTTTCTAAAGTATCAGACAAAGACAGCAACGTTGAATTGGTTATCCGTTGTATAAATATTTTTATTAATAAGTGTCTTAATTACTCATTAGTCATTACCTATTTACCAATAATTATATTCTTCTCGTTCTTCTATTTTTACCAGACTACGGCGAAGTCAAAAGGAAGGGTAATGATTTTGGCAGTCTATGTATGTAGGTATGTATGTTTTTTTCCACCGTAACGCCTGATCCGATTTTTACAAATGGGATTAGTAATAATGGCACGGGTATCATAAGCTATATAATTTATGTAGTCGGGTTATAGTTTTTAACTTTAGATTATTTTATTTTGCCTATGTTGTCTCACTAAATACCTCGCCAGAGTTTTACTTACATTTTTACACTTTATATTTGAACAGAAGATACTCACATAATACCGTTATCCTCTCTCATCTTCTTGGTCGAGAAGTTGGTGTGGGCACCAGATCCGTTCCAGTTCTGTACAGGCTTGGGGTCAAAGGTGACAATCACTCCGAACTCCTCAGCCAGCCTGTGGAGGATGTATCTCGCGACCCAGAGGTCATCGCCAGCTGATACCCCGACTGAGGGTCCCACTTGGAACTCCCACTGCGAGGGCATGACCTCGGCGTTTGTGCCACAGATGGGAATGCCGGCGAAGAGACAGCACCTGTTGGTGAGTGTATTTGTCAGTACAGTAAGAGTTTTGATATTAGCTGTACATATTAATTGTAATAATAATATGTAGAGGAATTACAAATTCGTTCTTAGTGTCCCTCGGCAATCACTGTATTTCTATGGCAGTGACAGACGAAGTTACATGCAAAACGAAGTTTTGTCGCAGCTTACTTTATACTGAGCGACAAAGACAAAACATAAAAAAAAACTCTTATATAAATATCCTAACCAAGAGCAAGGCAGGACATGTCTAAGAAGGGTTCCGTAAAGAGGGTTGCAAATTACTTAAAAAGTTTCTGTCTGATTTCGTTACAAATAATTTTCCTAAAGAGTATTTAGCATGATCCATCAGCATGGAAAATTGTAAGGTTCTAAGTGTCATAGTTTAGAATTGCCAGAGAGGGGCAGCTTATAAACCACTTTTGACTTTGAAGGCTGATTATAATAAAGTGGTTGACAGAAAAAACATTTTTCATCCTCACTTCATATGTATGAAGCCACCTGTAAAATATAAATATATTATAATTTTATGATACCAAAACCGAGATCTAGACACATTACATAATATACCTAACCAAATTTCCTCAATTTATATTCACAACTTAAGAAGCTAAAAGAATGGACAGACAGATGGGCAGACAGACAGACGGACAGTGCTAAACTATAAGGGTTTCTTAAGTACAATGGTACAATAAAAACTCAATATACCTACTCATTTAAATAAAACGTGACTCTTATGACGTAATGTACCTTTATGACATTACGTCATAAGAGTCACACTCTTTGGATAATAATTTGCTAAATATAAAATAACGCATAATATTATTATATTAATCTTGCATTATTAGGTAATTGTTATACAGATAAGTTCAGCAACTTATTTACATTTTGTTATTTTATAATATATTTACTTATCTACATTGTATAAATACCAATACCTACTTACAAAATACATTACCATCTACGAGTATAAAAAGAATTTGCTATTCTCCTTGATTAAGGCTAAAAGTCCTTCATCTATACCCAATAAATCTGTTTGACTGTCTGTTGAATTAGCATTTAGCATTCTCTACTGTCTAATCGAGGTCTTAAATGTTTATAATTAAAAGCCATATTTTTCCTTAGACGACAACTTCGTATTATCACAACTGGACAAGCTGGTTTGCTCAACGTTTTCCTTTGATAGCGTAGTATTGACGCGGCGTATATAAAATATTAAAGGAATATAGGTGATGGCCACACTAAAGATAACTGTCAACATTGCGATATAGTAACGGCTAAAATTAGACGCGTGTAGGACGAGATCAGCAGCAATTATCAACTTAAGAGAGATAGCACACGACGTAATTTAATCGCGCAGAGGACGCGCTTACGGCACCCAAGGCGAGATCAAGGGTTGGGAAGCGCAAAGAATTTCCTTTCCCATGGGTCTCTCAAGCAGTGAGCGTCGACGACTGAAGTACCTATACCTATTACCTACTATAAAAAATTCATTCAAATCTCGTTTGAAGCGCGTAATTTGCGCATCCTTTGCGCGTTTAAAATACGCCGTGTCCTATAGCTCTTAGTGAAACAGATAACGTAACACATATTCTGCTTGAATATTGGAAATTATCATGGTAGAGCAATGTTTGGGCCGGCTAGGCCCAAGAGATATCGCACGGAATTCAGAGTGCCGGCTTTTAATTGTTCTCGTTGAATTTTGTCGAGCGAGTGAGGATTCCTGAGGTGCAACGCACTCGTGACTCCAAGGGTGTTGCTGATTGGTGTCTATGGGCAATGGGCATATCAATCTATCAAAGTTCAATTAATGGAATCATTCCTCTAATATAACATAACAAACTCAATGAAGCGGTTCTTACCTATAATGTGCTTCAACGAGGTCCCTGGCAAAGACCTTGTTGGCGCCTACACCACAGTAATAAGGTCCCTGGGGCGGGGGACAGCCGCCTGGTGGCCAGCCGAAGGGCCTAAGGTCTGAGTCGAGTAGAATGTACTCCTGCTCGATACCGAACCACGGCTCGTCGTCTTTGCATTTGTCTGACGCCTCTTGGCACTTCAACCTGTTGTTGGTGTCTGTAAAGCATGAAGAAGAAGATGAAGCTTTACATTGTAACACTCCCGAAACTGTTTCAAGCACGTAGATTTCAGTTTGACTCAAACTAATTTGATCGTTATACGATCGCACAGCTTAGTTTGTCGAACATTACCTACAGGTTTGAAGCTGTTTGATGAATAAACTTTTTTTATCACTTCTATTTTTTCGCTTATAATGCTTTTAATACATAGCACAAGGTCGTTGCTTTTGCCCGCGGCTGCGCCCGCGTAAATAGAGTATCTCACAGGAACAAACATCCATCCATTCCATACGTCCATCCTCACAAACTTTCACATAATATATAATAGTAAGTAGAAACTGAAGTAAGAACGTTACTTGTAGGTTCCATATTGTATTTGAAGGTGTCGCACATAACGAGTATGTGGTTGCCGCGGCGGAATGGGTCCTTGTATATGGCCCGTGCGACGAGGAATGTATCCGAGTTATGACCGTCCGCCTGACCCGTGGAACTACCGTCGAAGTTCCAGATTGGGAGATCTGAAAAGATCCATGGGATTTTAGTTAAGAATCTAAGCATCTAGAAAACATTCACACTAATAAATAGGTAAGTCAAATACAAAACAGAAGATCTAAAACCGGAGCGGATTTAGGACTCCTGGCAAACAAATCTAAATAATGCTGGGACTATACTATGATCCGGAAGGCCGGGGAAAACAATAGAGTTCTGCCCTTAAACAATAGAGCTGAAAATCGAACACAAGTGTCGAGTCAAATGTCAATGTCGAGAGCTCGACACTTCCATTTTCAACTCTATTGTGCTAGCGCACAGTTGTATTTTCAGTGCTCTTAATTTTCCCGGGCCCGCCGGATTTCGGATCATATAGTCTCAGCCTTATTTTAATCATCAGTTGTAACTTGTACCACGAGTTGTATAGACGATCGGATCGAATTATTTCATATAGGTAAAATGTAGTTACGAGATGTATAACTATAAGCTCTACTTGCACTAATTTCTATGTAAAAATGTGTTGTTGATGTTGTTATCATGTTGTTTCTCTCTATCACAATATTTTTATTCCAAATATATTGAGAAAACTGTTATTTATTAAGTAGTGTAGTTATAAGCCAATATGAAAAAAAAAACGGAATTTCCGGAACGGAAAAAGAATCAAAATATTTACACAACTGATAACCTTTCAATGTTGGTGTCTCTGTATTTATTTTTATGCAATAGTGGGTCCTAATAAGTAGGATATATGTGTATAAGTATAAGTGAGAGCTAAAACGAAAGCTCCCTAAAACTAATCGATACGGAAATCCCCGAAACCGTGATCGGCTTGACCGACTTGTTACACCCGATTTAACGGCTAGTCGGCCATAATCATAATCAGCACATCTCTATTTGAAATAGGTACTGAGTAGTATATGCATGAGCGTTTTGTCACCGAGGGTCCTCATTTCGAAGAGAGCAAGAACCCCCTTCCCCACACCCATGCTACTAACTAAAAGCTACCGTAACAGAGTAACTAACAATAGCTACTTATTAGTACGATCTACGATGTACCTACTATTATCCTAAGAGTACCCATACACCTGCCTATCGTCCAATCGGCATGACGCGGTCGATTTAATCAGTTAGAACTGATCGTGTATGCGGACGTGGATTTGTGGTGGACATGGACGAACTGCAGATTGGATCAAGCCCTCAGCGTCATGGCAATTGGACGATCGGCAGTATGGTGTGTGGCTACCGTAACAGAAGCCACAATCAAAAGTTCAAATTACATTTGTAAGACTGCTACACAATATCGTTAATAAAGTGGAAACCTTGTAAATTCTCATCATAACGATTTCTGTTCGCCCTCCAGTTCAACATGCATTCTATATCGAAATCCCTTTCCAGACTCTTCGGTGAAAAAAATGGCGGCTCTTGATATTTCGCGTAAGGCCCACTTAACCTTTCAAAAGTTTCTACCATACATTCACCCGCAATTTCTTCTAATATTCGCGTCAATTTGTCTAAAACGTTATGCCGATAAGAAATCTTTAGCCTTGTGTGACAAAAATTTGTCAATCTTTGTGGCAAAATGTATCAACTTTATAAAATTAATAAAAATGAAATACGCTGATTTGCATCAGTCACAGTGGTGTTTTCTTTGTAAGCGCAGCTTTTAGAATGTTAATAATGCTTTTCATAGTTCATCATCTTTAGTTAATAACCTCTGTGTAACATTTAGGTTATATTTACTAGAAATGCTAACAGCCATAGAAGGTTTAATTAGAACTGTTCTAATTATAATATTATTCGGTATAATTTTAGCAGAGGTCTAACATTACAGTGTAAATCTTTATTAGGTGTAATATTACAGTGTAAAACTTTATTAGATGTAATATTACAGCGGAAATCTATATTAGGTAAAAGGTGTTTTTAACAACTGGTAGGTTTTCGCTTATCTTATACGGGTACTTTAAACGAGACGATCTTGTATATATATAATCGGTATCTCGACAACGGCTACAAGTATTACCATAAAATTAGAATGCAGGGAGTTTTGGGGGAGATAAATCGATCTAGCTAGGTCTTATCCCTTAGAAACTGCGCAATTTTCAAGCAATATATGTTTTTTTATTTCACCGTGTAAGTATGCGTACCTACGTATTATTTTTGCATTGTTTGGAAATTCGTAATGTGGTGGGTTCGAATCCCGGTAAGATAAATATTTTTGTTAATTCTTTATTTCTTTTTCTTTTATATTTTATATATTTTAGCTCTGTCAACCAGGTACTATTATATTAAATCAAAAAATTTAACCGACTTACAAAGTATAAATGCACAAAAACGTATGAAATAAATCTTATTTCCTAAATAATTCCCGTTTTGAATTTAGCTAAAATTTTAACAATTTCTCTACACAATTTTCATTATTTTGAAGCCGGTACCAGCCCAAACAATATCCTGATAAAAGAATATTTTACTATAGAACTCACGTTTAAGTTGGCTGGTAGTGGTACCGACTTCAAAATTATGAAAATTGTGTAGAGATATAGTTAAAATTTTATCAGAATTAAAAACAGGAATTATTTAGGAAATAAGGTTTATTTCATACATTTCGAATAAGTTTACATTCCGTTTCCGTTAGTTCTATGCAAACGAAGTTGCGGGCACCAGCTAGTATTTATATTAATATACCTAACATGCAATGGACTAAACAATTACAACTTTGTATATATCAGACACAGTAATTATATTTTGTATACAAAGTCGTGTAGCTATTACACGTTTGCTTATTACGAAAACTGTAACTTTCATTGGTTAAGGTAAGTTTATTACCTATAACTTTTTTTTTAAATTGAAGAACATCTCAAAGTCGTGAAAGAACTCAGGTAAGTTTATCTTTACTATGAGATATTCTGTTGGAAATTTCGAATTACGTATTGCAGTTTTGAGTTACGTAACTCAAAACACCATATTAGTTTTAAATCAGTATTTGCTCTCCTTTCCATCATATTTTTTTATTTATAGCATTGCAAAATAAATAACATTAACTTTGGTTACATGATTTTCTGCTTGTGTGAAGACGTTTAGGCAGAAAAACTTTTATCTTGAGAAATATCAAGTATTAACAAATAAATAAATTTATTAATACTTGATATTTCTCACCTAATTTCTCTTCGTAGGACTGCTGGTATATGATATCCCACCAAAAACATATTCATGTTAAAATATTGCCAAAACGATACCATATAACTCACACTGTCAAAAAGTTATTAGGTCCCATGCAAAAGTTTCCGACTCTACACGCCCTAACTCTACAAGACTAACTTTACAAACTCTACACCTTAGTCAAAATATCTGGCCTGGTTCCGTTTAAAAAAAATTGGATTCTGTTTCCATTAACAGTTCCACGCAACGAAGTAGCACCAGCTAGTTCAAAATAAAATTACATTGCATTGTTTGCGCAACTGACCAGCTGTGAGGTCAATAGTAATTATAATAATATCAATTCAAACAACTGAAATCAGCTGTGTGAGGTGCAACGACCTTTTAGGGTCATAGACTCATTCATATACATTTTTTAGTATTACTTAAAAAATGTACATGAATGATTTGATTTACTGACTATGTATTTACATAGTCAGTAAATCACTTCCCCAAAGTTTCTGTAATTTATTTTGCTAAACGTTATAAGTTATAACATCCCGATGAAGTCAATTATAAAACTCGAATAAGTAGTGCAACAAAAGCGATTCCTTTCTATTATACCCGTAGCTAATTTCAGACAAGTTTATATACAAATGTAAGCCTTACCTTTAGGTGCCTTAGGTATAAAATTGAGTGTGCGGTCCTTGCATCTCAGGTGTTCCCCTGTACCATCGATCCAGATGTACGTGGCGAGGATCTTGTCGTCTGGCAGGGGAAGGTCCCTATATCGACCCAACAGAGACTTCGAGAGCACAGCATTTGGAGAGTTGGTCAGCACTGGCCCCGAGAGAATCTTGGGGTTATCTGAAAGAGTTAAGTTAGTTTAATTTCTAAAAAAAAAACAATATTAAAAAATTTAAGTAGTCCCCAACATTTTCAAGCAGTAAGCGAGCTGATAATGATAAGTTATAATTGTAAACCATCTCGATCGCGTCAGCTTAAGAAGAAAAAACTAAGTAGATCAAAATCGATTAATCTGTTTGGGAGTTACGATGCCAATCAACATCAACCGTTCTACTACATTCATAATAATTACATGCAACAATACATTGCCATAGTTATATTATGGTTACGTGTACTTATACATTTTTGAAAAGGACTACTCTAGAATTAGTTATTCATTTTATTACGTAATTGACATCTCAACTAATAGATGTCGCTTTTCCGCAAACCGCCACTAGGGCAATTTATTGATATTGTTCAAAGATAATTGATTAAATATAACCTAACCTATTGGTTAGGTTATATTTAATCAATTATCATTTATCCCCCGAATTTGATGCAAAATATTATTGCTTCTTTTCGTTCCGATGTTCATAAAGTACAAATTAACATAAATACTTTTCGTAGCCACGTATTTTAATTACCAGGCAGTAAATGTATGGCGACTTGCCGGTCTCCTTTGGTGCTAGTCTATGTTACTGTCCGTGTCTATGTCTAGTCTATGTCAATTCGCAATTTTACACTTGTAATTGCTTATGTCTTGTGACTGCATGATTAAATTGATTATACTAATTACACAATTTTCAATATTTTTTCATCTTTCTCATCATCTTTCAGAAAAGCATAATTTATGAATAAACTGAAAATCTGACACGTTTACAAAGTTTATTTGTCCCAAACCCCCTCTGGTTTAAGACAAATGAAGTCCACATACGATATGTCAACTGATTGTGGGATTTGTCTCGAACCCATATTTACGTTAAAGCGCTACACTAACTCCCCCCACGCCGATTTCGGTGACGGTGGCCGGTTTCATTGAAGCCAGGCCAGTTATGCAGAAGTAATTTTATAGTGCTCAAGTGTGTGCGCAGTACATAAGAGCACTCTCTCTCTTCCTTTACTCTCATAACCCAGTGGGACGCATAACCGACACGTCTGGCGAGAGATCAGGCGCAGGTCCGACTTTTTACATGCCCATCCGACGCATGCATCATCTTTCTTGTCAGACAATCATCAGCCTCAGACAAGATCAGCCTGCATTGTCCTAATCAAACTTGGAAACAACATTTTTTGTTGTTCTAATACGGTAACCGAATCCACGACCTCCGAGTCAAGAGACAAGCTCTAACCACTAGACCACGGTGGCTGCGCTACACTTATTAAGTAGGTAAAGAGTTAAAGTGGCAATTTAGTCAATTTTATTGTTATCTATTGTCCCACTCATTGTATAAACGATGAACGTGATGATGAATTATGCAAAGACAGTACGTGTTTGTGTTACTCACTTATGATTAGGTGTGACCACAGAATACATAATAGTACAAATGATTAATAAGTTAAATAGGTAATTATTGACAAAGAGGTTAGAGTTTATTGGAAATTAGGAGTACCCAAGGGAGTGTGACGTCACATTACAGTACGAATTCTGTATGGTGATTGGTGCGATTTTCACAAGACCAACAAAAGCGCTTCAAACAATCCGCGGTTTCTTTGACAATATTGATTTTTCTTGTTATACTATTCCTTTGTAAACTTTCTTTTTAAGGTTACGTACCCAAATGTAACTGTCTGTCTGGCTAGGCTGTATCTTCTTAACCGTGCTAGCTAGACAGTGGAAATTTTCACAGATTATTAAATATTTCTGTTGCTGCAGTAACAACAAATACTAAAAACAGATTAAAATAAATATTTAACGGGCTCCCATACAGCTCTCCTGAGTTTAAGCCAGCCTTATAATTCTAGGTCCTAGAGTATAAACCAGCTGTATTCCACAGTTTCGCTAGCTTGTATTATCTCCATGTAAACATTGGTCAGCTTTCAAATCCCTTAGGAAGAAAATTTTGGTATATCCTTTTAGCTTTTGAGCTTTCAGCAGCCAACATTAAGAAATACCCACCATAATTTAAGTTTTGAGCACATCAGTAAACCGCTACGATTTATATTTATTTCCGAATATAACTTTTGTAGCTACATTTCAATTTGCAGTAATATTGAATGGCGAAATTATTCGTGAGTCCTCCTAATAACACCCTAGCATTACGTGCATTTATTTTTGTAATGCTTATTGAGTGCCAAAACTAATAATCTATAATGTGAGAGAGGCCAAAGGAGTTTAGAGGCCAAATCATAATATATACTATAGAATAATATAAAGAGGATAGATTTGTTTGTTTGTTTGCATTGAATAGGCTACGAAACTACTGGACTGATTTTGAAAAAAATTTGACACAGACATAGATTAGACCACGAGGAAGGGTATAGGCTAGTGCCTATAGTATTTTATCGTGGCAAAATGTTACCTGTATGTTACGTTTCGGATTCCCTTTTGCGCGAACTATTACATCCCTGTGCTGTTCCTAGAATTGCTGACGGGAGTGCTGATACATCATCACCACTCTGTCATCTTAGTTAGTAGGTTTGAGCTGCGAGTCAGTTCAGAGCTAGACACGGGCCACCACGGACGTATATCTAATTTCCTAATGTATGGTTTAATCCAGTAAAATAAATTTGTGTAGTGAATCTTTTCCAGTTCAATAAATTTCCTTTTTTAAAGAGTCTTTTAAAAAGTCCGTTCTAACATTGGTGGCAGCGGTGGGATACGTAAATCCCTAAAACACCCAATACGCTATCCGAAGACCTTTTTGTGCAAAAAGTGAAAAGTGACAATTAAAATTTTCGTGAAAAAAAAAATGTATATAAAAAAAGTGCATCGATATACTACTCTTTGTATTGTGGTCTCGTAAACTGAATTCACTAAAAGTCATATTCTGTAAATTTAATATCAATATTATAATAAATACAAATCAATCTCAAGTGTGTTCCTGTCGTTTTACATCATTATCCCTTGTGTCCACTGTGACAAAGTGGTACCCAGCTGCGGGCCGAGTCAGCCCGAAAGCAGTATCCAGCACCGGCCAGGCGAGGTGTAGAGTCCTGATATCCGTGACGAAAAACTATAATCCAAAAAGTGCAAACTGCTAAAATTCTAAATCATATTAATCCGTGTGATCCCGATCGAGTTATCCCATCCAGCGAGCATGCAACGAGTCGCCGAGCTTATCTCCATCGCCCACATATTGATTATACTGTAAGTCTTAAGCTATTATTTATATTA
The DNA here is from genome assembly GCA_037179445.1 of Phengaris alcon alcon. NCBI lineage: Eukaryota > Metazoa > Arthropoda > Insecta > Lepidoptera > Lycaenidae > Phengaris > Phengaris alcon. Next base: position 381,553 of record JAYRCH010000515.1, read on the forward strand.
GGTCTATTAGGTTACTAAGATATTTTAGGGTTCAGTGGAATAATCCGAATCAAGAATTAAATTTTAGAACTTTAATATTTAAATTTTAAATATGCCGAAAAGCGACAAAATTTCATAACTATAAATATTCCAATGTTGAATTCCGATGCCGGTTCGTCCGGCAAAATAAATCCTCCAGCTAGTTCTCCTAAGGGGACTGCCGGAAGGGAACTACTCCAGGTCCAGACAGGGTCGAGTTAGATCTCAATACTCTATTTAAATTCATTAAGCCATTTGATCGCTCAAGAGAAAGCGTAAATTCGTTCATCATAAATTGCAATAATGCATACGATTTAGCAACGGAAATACAGAAACATATTTTATTCCGCTATACATATATTATATAGTTAGCTACAAGGGCAAAGCTGAAATATCTTGCTCTATTAAAGAACTTAGGAATTGGGTACAACTTAAAGAATTCCTACTGAACCAATTCTGTGAGCGCAAACATTATGCGCATATACTAATGGACCTACAGGAGTGCAAGCAGAGTTCAAATGATAATGTAACCCAATACTCATTGCGCGTCGAAACTTATCTTTCTCAACTTCTAACGGAAATAACGTTATCTAATTGTACACTTCGTGAACTCCCCGTCATTACATTACATCACTTCCTTATGGGTTTACATCCCCGTATTTCAAATATAGTGCGCTGTAGGGACCCACGGAACTTAAATCAAGCTATCAATATTGCTATTTCTGAAGAACGCATACAGTAAAGCCTGTATAAGCGACCTCAATTAGCAAATAATTATAATACTTATTAGAATGGTCAAAAATCATCATCATCACAATCCTTCCGACCATCAGAATCATCTCGTAGAATTCCAAATAGAAATGAGCCGAATTTTAAACCACAAGCAAGACCTTATTATAATAATAAGAATCCTAGTTCATCATCATCAAGAGATGCACCATTTTACTGTAAGAAATCAGGGCATGTGTTAGAAAATTGTAGCCTTCGAGAATATAATAACAGTAGGACGTCGCAAAATCAAGCATTTACTCCGATTAATCCGCGTCCAGTAAATTTTACTGAAATAGATAATAACGATCAAAACTGACGACAATCAAAATTTAAACTAGCTTCTGTCCCGTTAAAGTATCGCGCGGGGCAAGTCCCTCTTGTTCAAGTCGATACGAAATATAAAATAAAAAATAGTAATAGGACCAATGTACAGGGTAACCAGCCCCAAACTCACGGTCTTTCCCTAAATAGTAATAGGACCAATGGACAGGGTAACCAGCCCCAAACTCATGGTCTTTCCCTAAATAGTAATAGGACCCATGGACAGGGTAACCAGCCCCAAACTCACGGTCTTTCCCTAAATATTAATAGGACCAATGGACAGGGTAACCAGCCCCAAACTCAAGGTCTATCTAACCTAGAAAATGAAACCTGTAAATAAGAGATTAATAAAATTTATGAAATCCTTAGTAATAAAAGATATTTACCTTATATTAAACTTAAAACATCAATAAATGAAAAAGAACTTACCTTTCTTATAGATTCTGGAGCATCATTATGTATAGTGAAAAACAGCTCTATAACTAGTAAGCCTAATACATGCAGCGAAGATAATATCACCGTCAAAGGATTTGACTCAAAAAATAATTCATTAAAAAGTATAGGTCATTTCATTTTGCAATTACAATTTAATCCAAATACAAATGTTTCACATACATTCCATGTTTTCGATAGCATTGATCTTCCATACGATGGTATAATAGGTAATGATCTGTTTTTAAAATACAATTGTAAAATTATCTATAAATCACATTCATTAGAAATAAATAATTTTAATACAGAATTATCATTCGATGAACCCTCTTATATTATTGAACCAAGGTCCGAAAAAGTAATCGAATGCTCAGTTGATAATCCAGAAAGCATAAAAGAAGGAATGATGTGTGATCAACATCTTTCTAATTCACTTTTAATATCAAATTGCCTGGTTAAAGTGAAAAATAATAACAGAGTAAACAGTCCTTAATACATCTGATGAATCTGTCACGATAAAATCTAATCTGCTATTAAAAATTTATAATATTGATAGTGAAAATAGTTGTGCATAAGTTTAATAAAAACCAAAGTAGTATCGAAAGAAAACAACAGTTATTAGACTACTTACGAACTGATCATTTAAATTCAGAAGAAACAAATTACATACATGATATCTGTAGTCAATATTCAGATATATTCCATTTACCAGGTGACCAATTAACCAGTACAAAATATATAGTTCAACATGAAATCCGCACGTCCTCAGATCAACCAATTAATGTAAAATCATATCATTTCCCTGAAATACATAAACAAAAAGTCCAAACACAAATAAACAAAATGTTAAAGGAAAATATTATAAAACCATCTAAATGATCCTCTCCTATTTGGGTCGTACCAAAAAACTTTATGCATCTGGAAATAGAAAATGGAGAATAGTAATTGATTACCGGAAGCTCAATGATATTACTATAGGAGAAACCTATCCAATAATGAAATATTAGACCAATTAGGACAAAGTAAATATTTTTCAACCCTTGACCTTGCATCAGGATTCCACCAGATTAAAATGAGCCCTGATGATGCGTAAAAAACAGCTTTTTAGTGTTCCGCAAGGGCACTTCGAATTTAATCGAATTACTTTCGGCCTAAAAAACGCACCTGCAACCTTTCAAAGAACAATGAATACGGTCTTATCAGGTTTGCAGGGATTACACTGCTTCGTTTACCTAGATGACATTGTAATTTATTCAAACTCTTTAGAAAGTCACATAGATAAACTATCTATTGTTTTTGACAGACTTAGAAGTTTCCAACTAAAATTAGAACCTGACAAATGCGAATTCCTTCGTAAAGAAGTAGGTTACCTAGGTCATATTATTAGCCATGAAGGCGTAAAACCTAATCCTGAGAAAGTAAAGGCAGTAGTCTACTTTCCAACTCCCCAATGTCCCGAAGACATTAAAAGCTTTCTCGGATTAGCTTCCTATTATCGTCGTTTTATACCAGATTTCTCAAAATTCGCAAAATCCCTTACAAATTAACTTAAAAAGGATATACCCTTTGTATGGACTAATACACAGCAATTGGCCTTTGAGCAATTAAAATCCAAATTAGTAACTGCTCCTGTCCTAATCTATCCTGATTTTACAAAATCTTTCTTGTTGACATGTGATGCTTCGAACTACGCTATTTCTGCTATTCTATCACAAGGCGATGTAGGTAAAGATAGGCCAATAGCATATTCCTCAAGAACATTAAATAAAGCAGAAACTAATTACACAGTAACCGAAAAATAATGTCTCGCAAATAGTCTATGGAACAAAAGTGTTTCGCCCCTACTTATTTGGTCGCCGTTTTAAAATAATAACAGACCACAAACCACTGAATTGGCTATTTAACTGCAAAGATCCAGGTTCCAGACTAGTCCGTTGGAGACTAAAACTTGAGGAATACGACTTTGAAATCCAGTATAAAAAGGGCAAAATAAATACGAATGCCAATGCTTTTTCGCGCTATCCTGTAAATTTAACCCAATCCGATAACCTGATTAATGTCCTTGGTGATAACGAAACACAGGAAGCCCCTCCTATCGTAGTTCAACCTGAAAATATACCCTTACTAGAAAGTCCCGGTTTACCAGAACTTCCAGAATTACCTGAATTTTTTGACTTATCTGAAGAATATTTTGAAAATCCTGAAGCGCCGAGTGAAATAGTACTTCCCAGTCCCAACGTAGGGTCACCTGCAACTGATGATTCTTTAAGTCATAGAGACACGTACTCCGAATACCTAAAAAAAAAACAAATAATATATCATCTACATCTAACGTTAAGATCCTAGAATATAATGAAAACTTATTAAAAACCAAAGTAAAAAAAATAATTATACCTACCTCTATAGATATTGACGAGTCAAATGCTTACGTCGAATAAATCCTTAATAATACACCAAACTCTGCTGCAATCCGAGATCGTGAAAGAACTTTACATTCATTTTTAAAGTTCACTAGTAATAATGTCAATTATTATTTCCTATTTGTTAAACTTTATCATTACGATAAAAACACGAGGATATTTTTATGAGTCTCCAAAATCTTAGAAATGAATTAGTGGTCGAAGGTGTGAAGGAACTTAGTATTACCGACTTTAAAAATCCTGTCGATAGTCATAGTTTTACTAAAATCTATAATATATTAATGTACCTTTTTAAGATTAGTGACATAACTATTCATATATATATAAAAACATCCTTATTTACCCCACAATGAGTGAAATTCCTAAAATATTGAAAGAAAATCATAATATTCCTATTTCTGGTCATTTAGGCTCTAATAGGATGCTAAAACGTATTCAAGAAAAATAATATTGGCGAAATATGCGTAGTGACGTTGAAAATTATGTTCGTAAATGTGAATTATGCCAAAGTAATAAGGCTCTTCGTAAATGTAATCGTGCTCCCATGCAAATTACTACTACGTCAACTCAACCATTTGAAAGAATAGCATTAGACATAGTAGGTCCACTTCCTGAAGCTGGTAGCGCTAAGTTAAAATATATTCTGACCCTTCAGGATGATTGCGGGTGCGAAGCGGGTGACATGGTTTATGTTAAAAATCATCTTCGTCTCCGTAAAGCATTGTCGCAATTTACCTTACTTGTAAATAGACGACACGTAAAATATCATTACGATGAAGTCAAATTGGCCGAAACCAATACTGAGTAGATTAAGATAGTATTCTAGTTAACCTTAAATCATAATTTTATTTAGTTTTAAATTAAAAAAATATATAATATATTCCAGGTTTGGTGCAACAAGCGTCTGCGTTTTCTCATTGGATATGATACAACCTATAAATAAAAGTATTGGAATATATTTCGATCCTGTGGGAACAGTCAAGGTCTCTGATGATCAACTACATGTCTTAGTCCCTGTAGATATTAGCTACATAAAACCTCATATTGAAAATATTAAAAACTATTTAGATTCCACTGAAACTTTCTGTAATTTGGATTATAACTTTAATTTCACTAATTGTAATAACCATTTAAAATCATTGATAGTTCGCTATGATGGTAGTCTTACAGACTATGACGCCATTTCTCATTTAACTTCTGATAGAAGTTAAAGATCAGCATGGTTTGCTGGAGTTGGTACTGTATTTAAACAGATAATTGGAACTATGGATGAAAATGACGCAATCCGATACAATTTTTCACACCATTCAAACCCTGCATTCCTCAAATAAAAAGCTTGCATCTTAATTAACAGATAATATTTTAGTTACTAGTTCAGCTTTAGAAAATTATAATAAAACATTAAAGTTAATTAAAGAAAATGAAATCCGTTTGAATAGCGCTATTGACTCTATAAGTAAAAATATGTTAAATATCGAATTAGAAACGAAATTTAATGAACTTTACGAAGAACTTTCATCTAGTATATTTACATTGTCGTTCAGAATTGAAAGTTTAATAAATTCTATTATGTTAGTAAAAGTCATTCAATCCATCCATTTATTTTAACTCCTAAACAATTATATACGGAACTTGGAAAGAATATGAAAAATTTACCGAAAAGTCGAACTACCATAAAACTTAAATTTAAACAATAATATACATAGTATTATTGATGGCGCAATTGTCCTGTTATTATGTAGAAAATAAGATTGTATTTGTTATTAAAATTCCTTTAGTTTTGTAGTCATATGGACGTAAATTCAATTGAAAGTACTCCTATTTGTGAAACTGAATTATTATGTAAAATATTCACTCTCCCAAAACAATGTGAAACCAGGCTTATTTATGGACAAATAGATATTTGGCAAGAACTTACAAATAGTAAATGGTTCAGAAGTGTCTCAACATAGATTAATTGGTACTGGAATATTAAACTTACAGGCAAACTGCAAAGCTTATTATAAAAACAAAATATTTTCATATAATATTGTTCTAATTTAACTATTAAATCAATTGCACCTGACTTTAATCTTATTGATGATCCGTGTTGCAACTCTGAAAAATTAAATAAATTAAAATCAAAATCAGCTCCTTTAAAACTATTAAATATAAACTTAGAAAATCTTTCTGATATAGCTAATAAGCAAATAATTACCGATGTTAATAAAATCATAAATAAGCCTGACCCACTCTTAGAATATAATTCCCATTTTCCTATTCTAACATATTGTATTATTGTTATAATTTTAATTTTTACTATTTTTAAATTATGGAAGAGATTAAATAAGCAAGCACTCTTGACTAGAACTCAAGATTTAAATTCAAGTACACAAACCGAACCTCCTGGTAATAAACCAGTTGTAGAGAGAGAACTCTTCTAAGTTGGGGTAAAGGAGTCTCAACTTAGAAGAGTTCTATAAAAACTTACCCTTTACCGGTAAGTTTTATTTTACGCAGGGGGCTGTTACATCCCTATGCTGTTCCTAGAATTGCTGACGGGAGTGCTGATACATCATCACCACTCTGTCATCTTAGTAGGTCTGAGCTGCGAGTCAGTTCAGAGCTAGACGGCCACCGGCCACGGGCCACCACGGACGCATATCTAATCTCCTAATGTATGGTGTAATCCAGTAAAATAAAGTGTTGTGAATCTTTTCCAGTTCAATAAATTTTCTTTTTTAAAAAGTCCGTTCTAACAGAACGAATACGCTAATCTATGTTGCTTTATAGATGTTCTTTTGCCTCTAAAGATAGAAAAAAATGCAAACGTGTCAGATTGACAAAATGGTCAACGAGACACAAAATTGTTTTGTAGTGTGTGATGGTGGTAATAATCTAAGGCCGGTGTATGTTGTTGTCATTTTTATTCATTTTATGTATTTCTAAGTAATTTCACCTCCCTCTACAAAAACTTTGACCGTGCCAAGTGTCAAGTACCAATTTATCATACTCCTCCGTTCGCACAATTCTCGTAAAACTATACTGAATGTTTTTGCAATTAATTATTAGTAATGGGGCTTGAGTTATACCCTTGTGGCCCTTACCCACACTACCGTGGTATCACCAGCTGTGATGGACCGATGTCAAATTGGTAGCGACACCAAGTTGTATGACACTTAAACACGGCAATATGGTAGTTGACTACATGTTAACTAAGTTTACTTTAAGTATTGAGGTATTATTAGTTGATAAATGTAAATAAAATATAACATTTTATGTGTAGTTTTGGTTATTTAGGTGCATTTCGAAGTGACAAAAAAAAAGTTAGATTTGTTTAACATAATTACTGTAAAAAACCTATAAAGTTAAACTTAAATGCAATAATTTCGGATATATATCATCATCATCATCATTAACAGCCATAGGACGTCCACTGCTGGACATAGGCCTCCCCCAAAGATTTCCACAACGAACGGTCCTGGGCCACCCGCAACCAACGGCGGCCCGCGACCTTCATAAGGTCATCGGTCCACCTAGAGGGAGGCCGTCCAACGCTGCGCTTTCCAGTTCGTGGTCTCCACTCTAGAACCTTTACTCCCCAGCGGTTATCAGTGATATATATCATGCAACTGCAGATATGCGTGACGTCAGACTTTTGTATGGAGCATTTTCACGACACATGCGAAATTCTGTATTACGATTAATCGATGTAGCTTTGAAACTATTTATTTTAAATGTGCTGTTTGTTCTGAGAAGTTACTCATATTTAATAGTATACCTACTATTCTATAAGTAAAAAAAATCAGTCAACTAGCCTATACGGACAAATGAAGCCCTATAGTCTATATACAACTACGATTATATGATATAATTGATGACATCATATTTTGTCTTAATGCCCTTCTTTCTGTAATGAATTGACACCTGCATAATACATTTTTTTGGTAGCGATTAGCGACACTAATAATTGTAGAGACATCAGTCATCACTGGCGAGTGGCGGCTACTGGACGAGGGCCTTTAATTAAAAAAAGTAAAACTGGCTCAAACGACCAAATCAAGAGTCGTTATGAATAAAAAGTCCACAAAACCGGGTTCAAAGTACTTCAAACTAAGTCCAAGTTATAAAGTTCTTTCTACGTTCTACCATACTTCGGGAAACTGCTACTTTAAGAATAAAATACATTTTTACCATTTAAATAACTGGTAAAGCCATTAACTGTCATGTTTTGGCATAATTATTTTTGCTTAAAAATACTGCGTGAATTTTGCGCTTCTATGTATTTAAAATTATATAATTGAACTTTACAATTTGAAAATACTTGTGACACATGAAAATAAAATTTGACATGTTGACTTCATTACAATTATGCCACTAGCTTTTTTTTTAATCTTGTCAAAGACAACTCCTACGTGAACTCCATCTAATTACCTAAAAATATCTCGTAGTTTAGTTATTAGGTACATTTATGTACCTACCTATGTACTTTCAAGTATGTTTATAATTTTAAATAGATGCAGTAATTAAATGCATAGGACTTATTTACCTATTAGCGTATGTGATTATAAATAATTAATAAATTGTTCTACAAATAGTTAAATTACTCGGTTGCTTACCTTCGATCTTGGCGTGCGCGTTATCTGACATTGTGTGTATTTGTTTTGAACTGTAACAAAAAAAATATATTAATAAAAATTTGATTATACCCAAAGTACATTTTCATCAAAAATCGCATAGCGCAATAAACCCGCCATGTGCGAGTCGGACTCGCGCACGAAGGGTTCACGAACGATGGGTTTACACTTTACATATTATTTATTTTATTGTTTTTTGTATTACTAGTTACTCGTTAAAGCGACAACAGAAATACATCAGCTGTGAAAATTTCAATTGCCTAGCTATGCCGGTTCATGAGATATAGCCTTGTGATAGAAAGACAGACAGACGGGCAGAGGAATCTTAGTTATAGGGTCCCGTTTAACCCTTTGGGTATGGAACCTTGATTATGATGCAAACAAAGTGTCAAATTTTGAAAATGCAAACAGAAAATCATTAGAAAATAAAGCTTTTTTTCTAGTTATTAGGGAAGGTGAATAAATGAATACGGAGGGGTATTCATTTATCAAATCGTGACCGGATAGGCATGACGATGACTATTATATTTAAGGGTCATACTCACGGTCCAACCTGTAAATCCAGCAGACTGTCAATAGTATCAATTGGCCGTTAATAATGACAATCATTTTTGCCTACTAGTTATACTGTTGACAGGCTGCTAGATTTACAGGCTGGACTGTGTATGGCGCTTTACTTACAGCAATAGTCACCTAAGGTAAAGTTATTTCAGTTTATGCTAAATTATAGTGGATTTCCCCTCAATCAAATCACTCCAGCAATTTACATTCAAAATGACTAATAATGACTTCAGCAGATCCAATAAAAAGGTTACTTCGAGTGTTTTGTATTACGTTGATAACTTGCCAGAAGTTAAGTGTATATTATGCGATCTATAATTATAATAAATATCGTCTATATCGCGACAAGAAAAGAGAAATAAGCATAGGACGATGGACGTATGACTCCTTGTAGTTAATAATGGACCCTAAAAATGGATTGCAATTTCAATGTCTCGCTAAAACTCAGGAACGGCTGGACCGATTTGGTTGGATCTTCAAATAATAGGGAAAGTTCAGGGAACGTTTAAACAGTGAGTAATATTAGAAAAAAAAATGTGAGAAAAAATTGAAAAACAGTAATTAAATTTTCCTTTTCCTGTCTGGCTGTAGCGTAAATATTCGGCGTCTCCAGCGTCACTTGACTGTCAAATACTTATAGACCGTGTGTTCAGTTTATCTGTCTGGTTAAACTGTAAAACATTCAACCATTCTATTTCAGAAAAATCGGTCGGCCCCAGTAGGTTGCAGATAGGTAGTGTAGCGAGCTACGACCTCTTGATTTGTATGTTCTTCTTGTGCTTGAGTGGTGATGATAATAATAAAAAAAAAAAAAAAACAAAATTTTTTTTATTAAAAATTGGTATTTTTAAATACTCTTTTTGAACGTCGATACTACGTGATGCCTACCACTGGTTCGGGAACTAACCCAGCGAGAAGAGCCGGCAAGAAACTCGTCTGGGGCCATCTTTTACCAAAAAGATGGAAAATTATTCTTTTAAAATCAAAATTATTACAATGTTTACTTATGTCTATGTAACAAATAATAAGATAAGATAAGGAGCCACCTTATTCCCAAGGTGTGCCGTCTTGACTGAAGTCATTAATTTTATAATACGCTTTGGCACACAAACGTTCTTTAACTACTCTTTTAAACTTATTAATGGGAAGGTTTTGAACCTTTTCTGGGATTATATTGTATAAGCGTATACATTGGCCTATAAAGGATTTACTAACTTTGCTTAGTCTGAACACTGGCATAATACAGCAACAATTCTTATATTCTCCTTTATTGGTGCTTAACATTACGTATATACGTATATACGTGTATACGTATTACATATGAGATATGCCTAACACAAAATATACGTCTACACTATTTATAGCCTTTTGGCCAGCTAAAATAAACTAACTAGATAGGCTTTACTTCATGTCATCTGTCAATCTTAAAAATGACATTGACACTTACTTTTGTCAATATGCAACAGGTAAATAGGTAGGTAGGTAGGGGTAGTTATGGTTATTTTTTTATTCCAGTTCATAGATAGCTAACAGTCGTAAATAGAATCTTATTAACAAATTCATGAATTTTAGCAGTTTTCAGTTATTAATAAAGCGTAAAATTGCGCCCTTACGGAATTTATTAGTTACTTACTATCAAATAAGTGAATTGTTAGGAGTAACCTATTGGAAGAACAACTTCTTCAAAACATATTTTTACCCGACTGTCAGGAAGGGTTATGTTTTTCGCGCGTATCTTGTATTTATGTATGTAAATTCCTTTATTCCCACGTATCTTCCAAACGGCTGGATGGATTTCGACAATTAAGGTATCGTTAGATTTGTCTCAATAACCCAAGTGTTAGATAGCTTTTTTTCTAAAAAAAAGGCCAAAATGGCGGATTTTGGCGCCAAATTATAGTAGTTCAAATATTTTTTTTAACCAAACTTATCGACATTGGTATCAAAATAAAGGAAATTAAATGGAGATTTCAAAAATATACATATGGCATGAATTTAATCAGGAATAATTAAAATCATTTTAATGAAATCTATCTAATAAATTTGTAATCAATGGATTCAAATAGTCGTATTTAGCTTTAAATATATAAAAATGTTGGACCCTATTGCGCATTTTTGTTATACCCGGTATAGTTAATCATATTTTGTATTTACGACGGTCACCAAATCAGTTTTAATTTTATTATTCCGCTACTCACTGCTAGATGGCGCTGTATGTCGTTTAAAACGCGCTATCGCATGTTCAATCAATATCAATGACCACAGTGTTGCCTAAAATATGTTAACTTTGAGAAAATAATTCCGCTAGTCACTGCTAGATGGCGATGTATGTTATTTAAAACGCTCTATCACATGTTCAAATTTCAATTAATATATTGTATGACCATAGTGTCGCCTATAGTGTTAACTTTAGGAAAGTAAATCAACTTGCTAAACTGAATAATATTCTGATCCTAATATAAATTTATTAAAACGTAAAGCAGAAGCCTTTTCTTAGTTACTTTGGAGGAAAGAAAATAAATTGTCAGACTGAATTATAGTGCTTTTGTTAGCAGGCGGGACCCATTTACAAATTATATATCGTACGTAAATAAATGGATCCCGCCTGCTAACAAACACCATGACAATTATTTCACTTCACATAATCTTCAACCCATAGTGTAATCTGTTAAACTAAATTAGAGGTTGAATTAGGTTTTAGTACTGTGATTTTACAGTCTTGTTTCAGTATTTTTAGTGCGTTAAGTATCTTAGGTATATTAGGTTTTTTTTTTCAGTCGGGTTGTATTCAATTAAGTAATGTGGTAATTTTATACCTGCAGGACAGAAATTGTCCGACTTTGTAACTTACAGCACTATAAAGGCGATTGTTAGTGATTTAATGGTGTTTTTCTTCGAATCTGAATAATTTGCATTGGCATGGCATTGGCTATTGTTCAATGCTTGGGTCATACGTACATAACATGTCGTAAAAATGACTTAGTGGCGAATTAGTTAGATAAAATAGTCCGCGGTTTGTTTTTTGGTACCTATAGAGTAAGAGTATACAGGTACATATAATTGGTCTTAAAAATGAATAAAAGCTGCTGAGAAAAAATAGCAATGAATGGTAGCATTTTTCGTAAAGCTCTGGAAAAAACTATAATATTATGTACTTGGTCGTATTAAGTATTACTTCTTACAGAAAACAATTATTTTGTATTATTGCGTATCAAACAATGTTATTAACAATGTTGTAAATCAACAAGATTAGATATTATATAATGTTTCTCAGAAACATAATATTATATCGACTGTTTTAATTATAAAGAATGCGTAAGGAAATCTGTTGTTGTAAAATAAATAGTCAGTAATATTATTTCTCTAATCTTTTAATCTCCAAAAATAAAATGCGGAAACATTCCCAAATAAATTCCACTGAAACGGGGAAAATCTTCTTATGGCAACACTGCCGATTGGTAAATTACGGGGCCCTTGACATAAGACATTGGATCGATTGGCTCGCTGCCCAACTCTGACGACACGCACGCATCAGGCATAATGAACACGCGTAACACGCACACCTAGTATGTTGCTAGCATACGGCTAGCACTAGCTAGCATATTAGCGTAATACTGAATCGGTCAGGCCATACATTTTGAGTGTGGTATAAGATTTGTATAGAACTTCAGACTTTATACAGAACTACTATTAATACTGCACTGTATCAGAACTGTAGAGTACATAAATAATTTATATTTCATTTTCCTATTTGAAAGCTGACAGTGCAACCAATTGTACCTACTCGTCTTGTTACACAGTACACTGTTTTTGTGGCATACTCTATATAGAATAGAAAACTATATATACACACTCATAATAAAAACGCATAACAATAATTATGCGTTGCATGTGTTGCAATTGTGTAATTACACAAGTACAGAAAGTGGGAAACCTAATAGATATTATATTTATATAATAAGTTTACTAGTAAAGAGTAAGAATTACATCTAAGGCAGTAAGTATCGATTATACCCAAAAGTCACAATTCATGATTCGAGGCTATTGTAATTAAATTTGTTGTCGAATTTTATTTATGTCTATGTATTTAAACGAATGTCTGGAAAATATTGTTTATTAACACATTCATTATAATAATAATATCTATGGACGCTTCACACCACGTCAATCAGGCCCCGTGCGAAGTATTCGAAAAACTTGTGTTACACATATTAAATACACATCTATGACTTAGGAACACAGAAAACTTTTTATTCCAGCTTGAGCACCAACGCGCTAACCACCGAGCTACAGATGTCGATTAATATATCACATCTAGATCCCTTCTAAATTTCCATCAACATCAAAATAATTCCATGTCACTGATATACTTTGTGATAAAAGTATAAAACATTCATCACAATCAATATAAAAATATAAAATTGATTCATAAAAATACATAATATATTATGTAACATAGTCACTAATAACTATTTCAAATTGTACTTTTTACTATGTATTATAGTAAAAAACTAATGATAATATTATAAAATAATAAATATACCTATGTACCTATTAATTGGTTATGTATCAGTCAGCTTGGAAACAACTTTTAGGTGAAACAAATGTACATAATATATTGTACACGAGATAATTTACTGATAGTAACTTATATGTATGTTTATGATAGTCAAAGTGTTATCACGACAACCTATACTACTACCTAGCAACTAGGTATATGAAAATAACTTATAAGTACCATTGAGCAGTCATAAGTACAACTCACAAGCATAATTGTATAGAGTAATAATATACTCAGATTAATAACAATTAGAGATCGCCCTGTGGTCGAAATTCGCCCATAATTATTTATATAATTTTTAAATTTGAACTTTAAAAGGGCTCTCTTGCCTCTTAAGTCATATTAGGTCTTTACCTATGAAATTGCCGTTTTGTATGAAAAAATTTAAACGAATTTTTTTCATGTATTTTTTATTTGTATTAATCGAAGTAATCATCCATGCAATCAATGCATCTTTGCCAACGCAGTGGCAGTTTATTGATGCCCTTCTTAAAGAAATCAGCTGGACGGGAGGCAACAAATTATTCAAAGGCATTTTGTACTGCCTCTCGGGTATTGAATTTTTTTTCAGCCAAGAAGTTATCCAAATTCTGGAAAAAGTAATAGTCTGTAGGCGCAAGGTCTGGTGAGTAGGGCGGATGACGGAGAGCTTCCAACCCCAGTTCTTGCAACTTGGAGACCTTCTGCTGTGCAGTATAAGGTCGCGCGTTGTCGTGCAGGAGCAGCGGAGACGAGCGATTGCAACCAATGCTGGTTGGAGATGTGCCAGATTCTCCATCATTGTGTTCAGTTCTTCACAGTACACATCTGCAGTAATGCTCACCCCGTTTGGTAAGAAGCTGTGATGAATCACACCGGCGCTAGACCACCAAACAGTGACCATCACTTTTCTAGGGGTAAGTTTTCGTTTAGGGCATTGTTTAGGTGCTGAACCAGGATCCAACCAACTTGCTGAGCGCTTGCGGTTATCAAACAGAATCCATTTTTCATCGCAGGTAACAATGCGGTTTAAAATTCCTTCATTTGTGTGTCTGTTGAGCAGTGCAAGGCACGTCTCGACGCGTACTTCGCGCTGGCGATCATTGAGTTCGTGGAGCATCCATTTGTCAAGCTTTTTTACCTTGCCAATTTGACGCAAATGGACCAATATTGTTTTGACGCTAACGTCGAAAGCTGCCGCTAATTCAGCCGTAGATTGTGTATCATCCAGCTTCCACAATCGCCTTTAATTCGTCATTGTCGACCAAAGTCTTCGGACGACCGCGAGGTTTTATTTTTCAGGTCGAAATTTCCAGAACGGAAGCGAGCTAACCAATAACAGGTGGTGTATTGGTTTGTAGTGTTAGCTCCGTAAACGTCGTTGATGTTGCGTGCAGCTTGTGCCGCGTTGATGCCACGACGGTACTCATATTCCATAATTACTCGAATTTTTAACGTATCCATGATGACGAAAAAGATTGAAATGCGATGAAAATGTAACACTAATCAATAAACAAATGACTACTTTTGGAAAAAGAATTCCATGTTTTAAAATAAAATTAATTTGAAATTAGAATTCTTAGCCAAACAAAAAACATTTTGATTTGAAATGGCCAGTACTGCACAACGGCAATTTCATAGGTAAAGACCTATTATATAGAAAGAAAAAGATAAAAAAATTTAATGATGTGAGTATAGGTTGTGAGTTTTGACCATGTTGTGTCAGATTAACAAACATCAACGTTTAACAAAACTGTATTTATCAAACGCACGGTAGTGTGTGTTAAATAGTCTGTGGTGTTTGATGTTGTTGTTATTTTTATGTA
Source organism: Phengaris alcon alcon (assembly GCA_037179445.1). NCBI lineage: Eukaryota > Metazoa > Arthropoda > Insecta > Lepidoptera > Lycaenidae > Phengaris > Phengaris alcon. Next base: position 397,058 of record JAYRCH010000515.1, read on the forward strand.
ACTCTAAGCATTATTTACCTCCTGCACAATTTTTTCTCCACATAAACATTAACTGTGCCAAATATCTTACTCCTCTGTTCGCACAATTCTCGTAAAACTGTACAGTAAGTTTTTGCTTCACGTATTATTAATAGGCATGTATTTAAACTTGCGACAAAACGATGAAATTTTGGGTGTGAAAAAACCGAATATTGAATACTAAATTACCAAGTTGGCGAAAGAATATAAGGTACAAAAAATTTGAAATCTGGTGACTAATTAATACCAGTTTTTTTGACTGAATATTGCAAACTGGCAGACAGATATTATTTTAGCGAACGAATAACTATCTTGGCGACAATTTGAGAGTACACACTTAATTTAAGAATAGGCACATATATTTTCCCTGATGTAGGTAATTAAAAAATATAATAAGCACCAAAACGAGCGCACACAAAAAACGTAAAGGCAACAAAATTCACATTTTTAATTTTTCTCGATCTCAGGGGGGTGTAGATATTGTGTAGATTCATTTTGAAATTACAAAATGGCCAATATTTATTATACTGTAAAATTAATACGGGTGTCAATAAATTGATACGTCTTCGAGGTTTTTAGGGGTGCTGAATATAAAAATGATATTCAATCTGAATTTCAAAGATAGCGGACATTTATTTTCAAAAAAATGTATCTAAGTTAGTTTAAAATGATCTAGGTTTGGGGGATGTTAATTACAAAAAAAAAAACATTTTAATTTCTGTAAAATTCTCTCATAAATGGTGCAACCTACTGAAAAATAATGAAAATTTCGACTCCCTTAGTAACTCCGCAACCACATAATATTTTCTTCATGATGGGAGAAAAATAAATTTGAAATCCGGAATTTTATATTATATTCTTCTATAGCTTTATACATCGCTCGTATCTCAATGTAGGCATTGCCATATATTTGTTCTATAATCGCTTCTATCTCGAGAACAGGTAATCTTACTGAAATATTAACGAAAATTCATCCCCGCTAAGTAACCCCGTAACCACTTATTTTCTTTATGATCAGAGTTTTTTTTTAAATCTAGAATTTACAATAAATTCTTTAGCTTACATAGCTGGTATCATAATCATCAATCCTAATCAGCATCCGCAACAACTTTTAAATTAGTACTCATGTCATGTTAACGAAGAATGAAAATTCTTCATTTTGGAAATTGAAATTGGAAGACAATTTTATAATCAGCATCCCCAGAAACCTAGAAAAGGACACCCATATTAATTTTAATGAAAAAAATTAACGCCATTTTGGAATTTCAAAATGCATTTAATTTTCATATTATTCTGCACCCCCAAAAACCTAGAAAACGACATCCATACCGAAGGAAAACAAACTCCAACAGTATCCAAAAATGCGATTTTCTGTAGCCTGCAAATTGAATTTTTAGCAGCCATTAATTTATCAACCCAATCTAGTTTTATAGCTGCTTACATCGTACATACATACATAATAGTCACCAACTCGGAAATTAAGTCACCAACTTATAAATTTCGGTGCCTTTGGATTAAATTTCGCCACATTTTATCTGCCATTTGTATTTTTTTCCACCCGAGTACTATCGCCAGTTTAGTAATTTAGTCGCCAACATATTAATTCGCTGCCAAATTTAGTAATACAGTATGCTCATGTGCAGTCACCAACTTATTTTTTGTTCACAAGATTAATTATATCCCTTATTAATATAAGTATATAATAATTCTTCAAAGGTAATAGATATACGCAGTTTTTTCATTTTTATTAATGCCTTGTTTCTGTGGTTTCTTGTTGGTAGTTTATCTATTTAATAGCGCGTAGTGCTTTTGATTGGCTATCTTGTTTGCGTCATCGAATCAAAACCGCCATTGAATAGATAAACTACCTACAAAAAGCCTCAGAAACCGGGCATAAGTAATGCCCACATCCTATGATAACATTTTGAACACCGAATCCATTGATAACTAATTTATTAGTGCTAACAGACACTCGAACCCTTATCCGTGTGCGGAGTTCGAGTTTTTGTCACTACTCACCGTGAAGAAGTTAACTACAATTAGTATGGCATTTAATTAGTTACCATTGTTTGCCACTAGTGGCGCTGTTTCGATGCCATACAAATTGTAGTTAACTTCTTCACGGTGAGTAGTGACGAAAACTCGCACACAGCACACAGGTTTCTCTACACACGCACGGATTTGGTCCGCTCCATACCAAATCCGACCGTGTGTAGAGTAGTCCGGCGAACATAATTATTATTAATTGAGTCCCTCCGTAACGAATCTGTACGTGTGTTAGCACTTTATGCTCGAATCATTTACATGCTTTAATTCCTGTTTATTTTGTTTTTTTAATAGCTATTGGCCGCCAATAGTTTGACGTAAATCTGTTTTGTTTCATGTTTTTTATCTATAAGGCCAAGGCTACAAACTAGTACTTACTTACGTGTTTGACAAAATTCAAACATTTTTTATCTCCATCATTCAATTTTGCGCTTATAATATAGAGAATATCCATCCATAAAGGAGATTAGGATTTTACTATGACTGTCTGAAACCGATAATAATGAGAGAGTGAGTATAAATTTTATTGGGTAGGTAACTCTCGGGTAACTTTCAACTGTGGGAAAACAAAATAACATAATATTTAGTTTTGATTGTGTAAGATGTTAAACCAGTGTTGATACTTGATTTATACTAAGATACATCCAGTCTCAACTTTTATAGATCTGACTATATCAGTGAAACGGCTATGCAAATGATTTGGTATCTGGGTCAGAACTACAAGGCAATGTGATAATTAACTTTATCAGCTTTATACAGGCTGTCCAGAAAGTAATGTTCAGATTATAGAGATAACCATTCATTGGATCACTGCAGCTCAACTCACCTGGGGTTGAATATGTTATACGATTATTATGTATAGTTTTCGACTTACGAATGATACCTAACCCAATGGTGTTCTATGGTCTATATCTGGTTCTCGGATTGCCCCCTTTTAGGACACTCTGTATAGACAAAATCACTGTCGCCACTCGAGATATACATACAATACCAAAAATCATATAATCGCCGGCGTATTAATATATTTTTATCAACACACTGCTATCTTTTTGGACCATATGATGCAAGTATTGTTATTCAATGGATAATGTTTCTTAGGATACACTAGCCGGTGACCGCAACTTCGTTTGCGTGAAACTGTTAATGGAAACGAAAATAGTTGGTGTGTTTGCGAGGTTGTCGGGGGTAGTTAATCTCTGGATCTACCGATTTGAAAATACTTTTACCACTTGAAAGCCACATTATTTGTTAATTGTGAGAACATTTTTCGGACAATACTCCGAAAAATGAATACTTCTTTTTCGTGGTAGTCGGATTTCTAAGATAAATGGGTGAGAACGAAGATGTTCAATAAGAACGCCGCCATAGGCTGGGTCTATATGATCCGGATTCCGGATGTCCGGATAAAATTCGGAGCATTGAAAATAGAACACACAAGTTCTATTTTCAATGCTCCGAATGCTCCGCTTTCACAGTCGAGTCAGATGTCAAATGTCAATGCAGGATTCCGGTACATATAGTCTAAACTCCCATTAATGAGAGAATAGTTATAGAGCTTGATAATGCCTACATAAAAGTCACTACTCGCTAGTCGGTCAACGTCGGCGAATGTACACTTTAAAATTCACACAATAGCCAACTGTAACAGGTTGACAGTTCGACAACAGTAGCCAGTGATTTATGACAACTACACTCCTTTGTCTCTGGCATTAGTTATTAGACGCCATTTTGAATGCTAACGTGAGCACGCGCATGATTCAAGGCTCCCGCAGACGAGAGGCCGAACGTTTCAGTTAAAGACGAGAACTGAAGCGATTTGTCACACATGTCCGTTCGGTCCAGAATTAATGATGCCAACCTAGTTATTTTACAAAGTTTTACTACTAAAATATGTATTTTTTCCCCTCCATAGTAGGAATTTAGTTGTTAGTAGTGTTTTAGTATGAAATAGCCAGACAGTAATCATATGTAAAACGGCCTAGGTTAGGCACAAAATTTTTTTGAAAGAATTGACACCGTATCATTCGTCTGTAATTTTCTTAAAACTACCCGTATAATTACTATACAACGTAAAATATCCTAGTATATTTTAATTTATCGGTAAAATTAATGATAAAATTCAATAAATAATAAAATTTCAATGTAATAAAACCTAAAATGAAGTGGTTTTCTGGGGGGATTACTAAGTTTCTAAGCTTTTTTGATAGTTTTCAGTATTATTTTAGTAGTTTTTACTAGAAATTGACGTGAGTTTAGTCGTTTCGCAAAAACAGAGTTGGCAACACTGGAACGACTCGCTTCAGTCCATCCGGCCGACCGATGCGATCTCGAAATTGCACACAAACGATACGACTTTGCATCCGTTCAGGTCGAACTGAAGGTAAACCGGACCGTATATGGGACCCCTTAGCTATTGTCTTATCCGCACAGAATTAACAATGGTTACATGAATGACGTTCTGTATTCGGTACTCCTCTTTTTCCAATGTCTTCTTCTTCTTTAGAGAATAGGTATAAGGTACAGACTGAGTTTCTTCATGATATTAGTGTTGCTACAAAACTCCAATTATAACCTCTGTGCTGCGTATACAATTATTTAAAAAGATAATCTAGTACCACAGAGTAGAAAATATAATATTATACTTCTTTAATCTGTGCTAGTAGGTACTTTAATTGTTAATAAAAAATAAAATAGAAATATTTTTATTCAGAATAAAAAACAAGGTTTTGTTTTCTGAACGTTAAACAAAGAAAAAGGATTAAATTACCACCGCCACACCATTTTTATCTTCTCCTCATCTCCTCATTCGAATACATTAATCTGATTTGAGGTACACGTATTTTTATATCTCGCCCTTAATTAATACATACTGATACTAGGTACTATATCGACAAAGTTCCTGCTCGACCAGTTTTTAAACATTTTCCTTTCTACTAGGACGCCTACAAAAGTAGTGACCGCAACGACTGCAGACGTGGTTGAACTGCTTATTTACACGTGAGTATGTGAGCGTGCGCACGATTTAACGGCGCTGTTAAGCGATTTTCATCTTATGCCTGGTCTAAAGCTAAGTACTAAAGCTTTATGTGTTAAGAGCTTTGTATGCATTCTGAAATTCAAAACTTCAATAAAAAAAAATCAATTAGAAACGCACTTCTTTGTTCCCAGTTCGCAAACAAAAAATGCTCAATCAGACTTCAATGCGAAATTAAATAAATGGACTCAAACCAATACAATGCAGGCAATTTAAACTTGGTAAACAATATAAAAAAAGTACATATTTAAAAGGTTTAACATAAAAAAACATAATGGAATTATAATTATGTTAGTCATATACGCGAAATATTAAAAAAAAATTACATCCAAGGAAGCAGATTTGGGTTGCAACTTGCAACCGGTTTTAATGGAACCAACACGTACGAAAGCAGTTAATACAAGTACAAGTGAACTTTATTTATTCCATCATTGGTCACTTTTTGGTCATTGCATAATATGACCTACATAGTAATGTTGGCTGTATACATATAATATTAGTAAAGAAACGCATTTAATATGACCATAATATTTGGTTTTTGGTCAGATATTTATATTGTATACTATCATCCTATGTTGGACTGGAGTTGGTTGACTGGAGTCAAAGATTAGATTACTTTACTGCGATAGATTTATAAAAATGAAACTGAAATAACAAAACAAACAATAAGGTTTTTTCTTCTGCTTCAATAGGTCCTTTATATTATTACTCCTTACAAATATTATAAACGCGAAAATTTTATTTTAGATTTTTTAGTTTATCCAACACACACTTGGTCGATTTAAAGCAAAAATACGACTATTTCAATGTATTGGTTAAAAAATTCGAATTATTTAATTATAAAATGGTTGTAATTATTCCTGATTAAATTTAAATACATGGCATACATATGTATATTTTTGGAATCTCCTTTTAATTTATTCAAGGACACTTGGGTTTTTGAGACAAATGTATCGATAAATTTATTGTTAAAATCAATCCAGCCGTTTGGATGATACGTGGGAATAAAGGTATTTAAAAACATACATACATACAAGATACGCGCGAAAAACATAACCAGACGGGTAATTAGAATGCACAAACGCTTATAGCGTACCTATATACATTATATAATGGAGGAGAATCACCGGCTGACCAAGAAATGTTTAGCTTGCTAAAAGTAAAAATGCGCAAACGGTACCAGCCAACTTGAACGTGAGTTCTATAAAATATTGTTTTATCAGGATGTTGTTACTGGTACCGACTTCAAAATTATAAAAAATTGAGTAGAGAAATAGTTACTACAATTTTAGCCCTATTTAAAAGGGGAATTATTTGGAAAATGAGTTTTATTTCATACTTTATTATGCATTTTTACTTTGGAAGTAGGTTTTTATTTTTTGGTTAAAAATAATATTTTTTCTCTTAACTATATTTATTATATTATTATTAACACATTTTAAGAAGGTAATAAATACAAAAATAATGCGTTATTTTATGCACGTTTTCTGAGAAGCCGTGGTATTTCCCCAATTAAGCATTACCGATTTGTGGACCTACAACAATCACCAATTATGATAATGATTAGACACTGTATTATTAAATAATAATTATTATCTATTGTAGTAGTCGGCGGAAAAAATGTAGCAGTGAGCATTAAATACATTATAGTGATGATGATGATCATGAATATAATTTTAGCAATAGCAAAATTTCAATGACATTGATATCGGTGGACAAAACTCTGATGAGTAGTCATCGTAATAATATCTTGGTGTTTCGTGTGAAGATTGTGGTTATGATAATGATGATTACTGTAAGTGGTATGATGGCATATGCTTGCAGTTCTTTAAACAACGCCGTAATCCCCAAACATGTATATTTAAGGACTCAGGAGTTATGTTCAGTACCTTTGGATTCAGGGTATACCTTGGTACAAAAGATTACTTTTTGGTAGCATATGCTCTGACTATTTCAGACAAAGAAGAAATCACTATATATGTCCATATAAATTTCGAAGTGGTCCCTCAATTCATCATGGATCCCATCATCACGTCACCACTTTAATGATTAAAGGACCAATTTCGAATTATACGCTTTACAGAAACAAAAGAATTTTGCAAATAGGTCCACAAACGGCAGACTAATGTTCAAAGATATCCGTGTCGGTGTAAAATACTATGAGAAGTAGGTACGTCATAATGTAATGTAGAATGGTGTGATGATGATGATTAATGTAATTGACATAGTGGCATATGCTAGCAGTTCTTTAAACAACGGCGAAATCCCCAAACATGTATCTATAAGGAGTCAGAAGTTATGTTCAATACTTTTGAGTCCAGGTTTACTTTGGTGCAAAATCTTACTTTTTAGTAGCATTTGCTTGGGTTACACTCTTGGGTTGGGTTGGGTTAAAATCACTATATGTGTCCATATCAATTTCGAGGAGTTCCCTCGATTCCTCATGGATCCCATCATCAGTTCACCACGTTGGTAAAAACAGGACCAACTTCGGATACATCAAAAAAATAATTTTGAAAATCGGTCCACAGACGGCGGAATTATCGTTGAACATAACAATATATATACCTAACTTAACAATATATACACCGGGTGTTTTTCCAGTCAGCGTCCAAACTTTCAGAAGTGAATATACTCTTGAATATAGTAGTTAGTAGTAAGTAGATTTATTGTATGAAGATTTTTCTGTCAAATGTACGTCATAAGTCATAACTCATAGCCGATCCTTACGCTGGGACTATATGCTCCGGAATCTGGAAGGCCGTAGAAAATTCTGAGCATTGAAAATAGAACTCTGCGCTCAGACAAAATGAAGTTGAAAGTTGAAAATCGAACACATGAGCGTCGAGTCACATGTCAATGTCATATATGACAGCTCGACGGTCGGACTGGACGGAAAAAGTCGGACCGGAACCATCTACTTCGGCCAGACTTAAGTACATTTTTCACGAAGTAAGGTTTCGCTTGACGTTCTCACTAAAACTACCTTTACACGAACAAACCGATTATATGCGTTTGGCAACCCTATATTTTGTATGGATGTCAAATCATGTTTTGCAAGTTTAAAACCTGTTGTCCACTAGGTAACATGCACGGATGCAGTGAGTCAGAAGGAAAAATCCTACATCGTCTCATTAAACAAGTTGCCAAAAAATGTATATCATAAATAAATTTTAATATAATTACATGTATCCCTCCATTCACAGCATAAATAAAATTTATGTGTCTGTTTGTAATTTTAAAATACCAGCTTCTCACTAAATGCATTATAATATTATATATAATATAAAAAAAGACGGTACTAAAAATAAAAAATAAACAATTACCTGTTTAAATTTTTGCTGTCTGTCTGTCAGTCTGTTTGTTTCGGCTAATCTCTGAAACGGCTGGACTGATTTTCACGAGAGACTCCCACTGGCAGATAGCTGATGTTCTAAGGTCTAACATAGACTTTATCATACATAACATACTTTATCTTAGGGTTCCGTTTCTTTTAGTTCTATGCAAACGAAGTTGCGGGCTGGTATAATACCAAATTACGGGCTAAAACATAACATACTAAAATATAACATAGAAAATATTTATGATATACCGAACGGCAGGCGAGTAGATACCGCAACCTTTTTGCCTCAAACCGTTCAGTAGTTTTTGCGTGTAAGAGTAACAAACATCCATCCATTTGACGCGGGTTAAATGAATCACACTTTGATTGACGACACTGTGACTTTTGGGTGACATTGTGATTTTCCACCGCGAAGTTTACCAAGGTTATATATTTCCACTTTGGGCTTCTTTGTTTAGTCGCGAACATAAGGGCCCCCATACAGAATCCGGTTTTCCTTCAGTTCGGCCTGAACGGATGCAAAATCGTATCGTCTGTGTGCAATTTCAAGATCGCATCAGTCGGCCGTATGGACTGAAGCGATTCGTTCCAGTGTTGCCAACTCTGTTTTTGCGAAACTACTAAACTCGCGTCGTTTTCTACTAAAAACTACTAAAAGAGAACCTATAACTATAAAAAAGCTACTAAACTAAGGAATCCCTAAATTTTTTTAGGGATTTTGTGTTTACAAACATACATAGATTTTCAGTTTTAATATTTAACCGTTAAATTAAAAAATATACTAGGAAATATTACGTATATAGAAATTAAATCGGTAGTTTTAAGCGACTTACGGATGCATCCTACTATGTGCTATTATGATAAGGTGTCATAATAGCACATAGAAGCAGGCCATTTTGCATATTATGATTACTGTCTAGCTATTTTCTACAAAACCACTACTAACAACTAAATTCCTACTAAGGAGAGAATAAAATACAAAATTTAGTAGTAAAACTTTGTAAAACAACTAAGTTGGCAACATTAATTCTGACCTGTAGGGATGGACTGAACGGCAATAAAATTGGACTGAACGGTAATAAAATTCGAGTGCAAAAAAAAACCGGTCAAGTGCGAGTCGGCAAGATGAGTTCCGTATAATACGGAAAAAATCACGTTTGTTGTATGTGAGCCTCAAATTTTTATTTTATTCTGTTTTAGTATTTGTTGTTATAACGGCAATAGAATACCTACATCATAGATTTGTTAAAATTTTAACTGTCGAGTTATCACGGTATAAGAAGGTTAAGATACAGCCTGGCGACAGACGGACGAACAGCAAAGTCTCAGTAATAGGGTCCCGTTTTTACCCTTTGATAAAATCTGAAGACTATTATTTTATAACATATTACTGGAAAAATGTATGACACAATGATTCGGTTTCGTCGATAGCGTGATTACAATTGCAGCAAAATACAATCAATAAATAAAATAATAGCCTAAACTGACCAAGAACATGTCACGACATGTCTAAGGAGGGTTCCGTAACTATCAGCGCGCAATAGACTTTCTTGGAATTACTACAAAAGTTATTGTCATAAAGTTATTACAGAAGCTAGGAGAACGGCGGACAGACAGACAGACGGACGGGCAGAGTGAAATTGTAAGGTTTCCATAAGTATCACGGAACCCTAAAAACACGACCGTAGCTCGCGGCAATTTTCCGTGTATGTGCTCGAATCCGTTTAGGCCAAACCTTAGATTAAAACGCCTAGAAACCGGGTACGCGCATGAAAAGTGAAGTAAATCATACTGAGCCATATCGGCTCAGTTTGTTCAAACGACCATGAGTTGTCAAGGTCAAGCGCTAGTGCATACATCTCCGACTATTAAAAACATTATGACGGTTTGTATCGTTATTGGGTGTCACAATGCAGCGGAAAAGAATTAAAAAAGCTTCGAACATAACATAATATTTAAAATATTTTAAAGTAAAATCATATTATGTCGTCATCTTGCTGCCTTATTGTGAATTGTGAAAGTGTTACTAGTAAAAATAAATTTATTTAAAAATTTTCATGGCTAACTAATAGTTGCAACTAAGGACAAAGTTTTATAATATTTTCTAATTTTTTAAACTATCAATTTAAAGTATTGCCAGTATTAAGATAATCCTTAATACCAGTTTAATATAAATAAATTTCACAAATTGTGTTTAGATGGTTTAAAATGAAAATAAGTTATATTTTTACATCTCACGATATTAAGAAAAACAAATACAATTATTCCAATTTTAAGAGTACACACTTAAAGTTTTGTTTGTGCGCGTGACATCTATCTGTTGATTGCTTCACTTTGTACCACGGAATATAAAACACAATATAAAACTTGTGTTTTATATTCCGAGCTTTGTACGATGAGTTTGTTTGAAGACTATCTAGACGTTATTAATCTAAGGGCCGAACTGACGTCAGTTCCGTCGGATGCGATTTTCTCCGTGTACGTGCTCAAACCGAACGGATCCGGAGAAGGCTTAACAGACGTCAGTTCTAACTAATCGGCCTCTCGTCTGTGGAGGCCTTTAGATCACTTGGATGAAACAAAGACGATTATTTTGATTCATGATGACGCCCGCGTCAGCTCAAACCGAAACGAGACGATATACGACGCGGCGCGTTTTTGTGTAGTGGATAAAGTTCAATTTGGAATAGCTATTTTAAAAATGCAACCGCGCTAATCGCTATACAGGCGCGACGGTATCATATAGTTTCGGTGTGAGGCTCATAAGACTGGCTTGTCCAATGTCCATGGGAGATAAACTGTCTTAGGGTCAATTCACGCAAACACGAAAAGATACGAGACATGGGGCTGGATTTTTAAGAGCTATTAAAAATTTAAATTTATTAATTACACAAGATAAATCCGACGTTCGAACTCTTATGTTGAAACGTGTAGTTTCAACATAAGATTTCGAACGTCGGATTGCACCACGCTGCACAGCACAAGCGCAGTGTATGAATATGACTGATGTCATATGAAACGTGTATTTTTTGACGTGACAACGTCTTATAATTCGATGGAGCCGGCTGCACGCACGAAAAATCATGACTCATGCGGCGTTACCTCGCTCTGAGGCGTTCCATTTTCTTATGACGTTGTCACGTTCAACTATCGTCAGTAAACCGACTTTACAGACAACCGATTTTTGTGTAGGGCACAAAGTTAAATTTTTAATAGGTATCTTAAAAATGCTGCGCCGTTTTGCATCACGTATCGTCGCGGTGTGAACTTGCCCTTAAGACTGTGGTGTCCCAAGTGAGCCCTCGCCCTTATGGTTATAGTACAATTAAAGAGTATCTAATATAGACCTAAACTTTTAAGGAACAAGACGACGATAAAGATACGAATTCAAATTTATTTTGATAAGCTAATGGAATCATTAAGAATGGACAAATATTTTAGTTAAATAGTGCATTAGACTCGTTATCTTAATGTGTCAGAATATTTTTAGTGCCTGTTACAATATACCGTTAACTTAAGATAATATCAAAATTAAATCTGCCATTTTATCGATCGTGTGTATGACAAATCGTAGCGAATTATCGCAAAGATTTGCTATACACACGATCTATAAAACTGCACAGTTCGGCTTACACCATTAAATCGTAATGTTATAACATTAAATGTGTGGCGGGCATTATAAACTCTTCAAAAAGATTTCACAATGCTAATTTTGGGATCTGCCTAGGACCCTAATAAACATAATATATATTTATATTGTGTCGTGTGTGCCTAGTGCAGTGTAAACAAAATAATAATAATAGTGTTATCAAAATAAATATCATTATCAGTAATAAAAAACAATAAAATTATTGAAGGATTTCGTATAGATAGCCTAGTTTCAATCGTGTTTACAGAGCGAATTGATAAAGATATTTATATTATGACAGGACAACGCTTTATTTATTGATATTATTATAATAATAATAATTGTTATTACTACTTGCGCACTGGGTATTTTTAAAGATGAGAAAAACCATACAAATCGCGCCACTGGTGCGGTAATAGGTAGCAGCGGGCAGGTCGCGCGCCGCATGCTAGCCTATGGGCTATTGTTTTCACTTCTCTTCTGACGGCACTGTTTTTTTACCCGACTACGGAGTCTACTGAACTGGGGACTAGGAAGTCGGTTGAACACCTAGGGGCCGAACACTAAACTAGAATCTCTGTTCAATTTGGCAATTGTTATTGTTACAGAATAAAAAGTTAAGTTCTTTTAGAAATACACAGGTCACATTGTATAGTGTATGTGTGAGTGTTGATGATAGTAAAGACGATGAACCAAAAGAGAAGCTGCCGATCACAAAGTCGTGCTCAATCTAAAGGTGATGATGATGACCATAACGTGATTATACTAATAACATTAATCATGATAGTGATGATGATGATTTTGATCGTATGCAATCGGAGCGTTCCGAATAAAGGGTGGTAATGACCGAGCGAGTGAATCATGTGTTTTTATTTTTACGACGTTTTCGTCATCGGCCTTTGATAGCGTTGTGAGCGCGAATGTGCCATGTACACGGATTTCTCAGGGTATTTGATGCATCAGAACTCTCCAGAATGATAAGAAAATTTACAAAAAAAATCACAATCTCACAAATGGTTTCGAAAATATGAAATTAAAGTAAACATTAAACATTCATTTTCATAAAGAGTATCAGAATGAAGACGGCTTTCGTCATTAAAAAAACGACGATGAATGTTTTTGTATGTCATCAAAGAAAAAATATTTTGATCATAACAGAAAGATTTCCAAGACAACAAATGAACTCGTAAACAAATCGTTTTATGTTGGAATTAATGACGCATTTCGTTAACTAGTATGTTGCACTTAATTTAATTTGCCTTATTTGAAGCAATAACCTACACAAAAATATGTGAAATGAATATAAAAATTCTTAAGAAAAAACATGCATAGAAATGATAAAACCAGACGCATATTATTAATAAGTTCAGAGTAATACTGTTGGTAAATGCGCGGAGCAAACACTTCTTATGAAACGTTCTGGACTTTGATCGAATTGGTTCAGGGAATCGCGTTTGTTTTGGCTGACCTATCTTTGGATTTACTGGGATTTTCCGTGTAAGTTATGTGGCGTCGGAGCTTTTGAGATCAGAAATTTTCCTTAAAAGACTTAACTTAAGGATCTGTTCACACCGCGACGCCACATGTTTGAAGATGCTGTATTTATTATAACTAATATGCAGCGCTGCCTCATGCCGTACTTCAACCACAGATTAAATAAAAAACGAACAGATAAACAGCTACATAGTTAGCTTTCGATTTCATTGGACTACTACAAGCGTACGGTGTGTCCACAATTGTGTAGAAAAATTGCGGGACGTCAAAATTTTCGAATTCGGATCGATTTGGACCGTTATATAAAGTTATTTCTCTGTACGCCTGTAAATTCCACTCAGTGCTTCGAGTTTCGACACAAAAAGCGTCAAAAATGGACACCATTCAGGCGTATGAACACAGTGCCAGTTAAACGCAAATGTTAGAAGTCAGTTTGGTGATGTACCTAAATAGGTGCTCGCGCCCTTACATAACATGGTTATTTATGTATTGGTGTTATAGCTTATGATATCACTGAATTATTCATCGACTGCTTCCTTTGTTTGTAAACAGACACGTTGTATAAACTAGGATATAATTTATGCATTACTCAGTGCCGCTCACAAAGTCACATAGAGGCTGGTATAAAAAACATGACGTGTACAGAGTACACGTGGTAAAAATGAAGCGTCATTCATCATTGAAAATCATAAATACTTAGTTACTCTCATAGTGCTTAAAAACATCACTTCAAAAAAGAATAGCAAAATAAATTCGTCATCTGTGTATTGAGACTATTGAGCGGTCCTTTAGAAAGTTGTTATGTAAGAATAAAAGTAGCTTCCGACAGATGTCGTTATAACCAAAATAGTTTCGTAGTTATTATAATCGTGGTTAAGTACTTTCCTTCTCGATTTTGTCAAATTGTTAGCGTCAAAAGTCACGAACATGACCTAACTTTCTTTCTTTTTTACGATCGGTGTCATCCATTCGGCTATAGTTGACAATTGACATAAAGTACGATTTATAATTTGTCAGTAAAATGACATTTTTATTCACGGTTCACCTATCTTTCTTTCTTTGTCAGTTAATAGAGAGTAGAGGTCCTTAAGTATTACGGAACCCTAAAAACTAATGTAAACGTACAAACTTACGAAGAAAGTCAATTGTTTATTATAGCACGTCATCCTTGACATACTTTCAATTATCTATAGTTATTAGTCAAATAGATAATTATTTAGATAATTTTCAGGGTTACAATTATTACGTCGCGTTTTATCGTCCTCCGACCTCCGTAGCGACATCCTAGCTACATTTTAGAGTGAAATTTTTTTTTACCACGACGACAAAGTGATAAAATAAAATCAGGGACAAAATTTACCTCCCATACACGTAAAATGCTATATATGTAATATAATGGTAACGTATTTTTTTTTTCTCGCGTCTACCCCATAGTGTGATGTAACATAAGATATGTCGACGATTTTTGGATTTAGGTATCCGTTTGTGAGATGCTCAACTTTAAAGCTAATTTTTGGGTTAAAATATATGATAATAAAATACCTTATAACATAATATAATAAAATATAAATAATAATAAAATATGTAATATATAATAATAAAATACCTCTGAAAGCTAAACGGCTGGCTCGTAAAATTTGAAAAAAATCATGATGGTTGTCCAAATTGGACATTTAAAAAGTTTGTTTTAAAAAAAATGATTTTTTTTTAAACTTACTTTCAAACTTTATCAGTCTTTGAAGGAAAACTATAACGGCTTAGAAAACATTGAGAGTTCAGGAGTTATAGAGGCCTAACTTGTAATTAGTATTTTTTATGTTTACAAAAATATTATAGCCAATGTCCAATGATATGACAGTGATTCATCGCGTTTGTTGCTTTGCGTAAACTACTTATCCGCGATAAGCGTACATCTACACGTGGCTGGCGCATGTCTCGTCGACATTTATTGACAAACTGCCATTTGCCAAATATTTGCCACTTAGTAACGGCCCATTACATCATTTGATTGATGAATTAATTTGACTATACCATATAATATATTATATTGCTAACGTAAAGAACTGTCATTCAATAGACTTACACGAATGACAGCTCGCGGCTATGTGTGTTGCCGTTTTGACATTGCATGTTTTGACATTATTGACAGTCTACATTCATAATATTATGCTCGGTTCATAGTATTATACCGGTGCTCGAGCTGTCATTTGTAGAGTGTATCGCCCCTGTTACTACTCCGTTCAGATTAAATTCAATCTGAACCTAAACAAACAGTAGCGCGTTATAATGCTACGGATTTAAATATCTCCTAACTTTTTTATATTATTATTTACAAAAGAAATACAATGAGTGAATGACACATTACTTTAGTCGAAATTCATCTGTTTGATTACGTGTGGATTAAATTTGATATGAACAGAATATACATCTCATGGACAGGGACAGGAAATGCGACAAATAATGTCTTAAAGTACATGTTGTTGTAATTTGTCGCACTCCCTTTATTTAAACGTGACTTATCTAAGATCTTGGTAAGTGGGTACCTAATACCTAACAGACAAGTGACAACAGTAGCCCAAGCAGGAACAATTGACAACTACGTGTTCGTAACGTTATAGAATGTCAATTGTATAGGCGCTGTCATAATTTTCATACAATTCTCTTTTGATAACATTCGATTCGATTCGTTGTCAATTGTTCCTGCTTACCCCACAATACCTATTAATTATTATTATTGGGTGCTAGGTGATTACGAGATATCTAAAGCTAGCTTCTCACGGCGCGAGATATCACAAGTCGCGCCGCGCCGAGCCGATTTGTACGAGCGAGCATGCGTCAACAGGCGAGTCCGCGCTACCCGTTCTCACGGGCGCGGCACGGCTTGAGTCGGAGCGGCGCGCGTTGGGCACGGCCGCGGCATGCGGCAGGTCTGTTATATTATAGCCAATGTCCAATGTCCAAATCGGACTACAGTCCGAGATACGCAGTGCATCATGTCGCAAGAAGAAGAAGTCATCGCTCATGCCGCTTTTGTGTTATTTAGTGGAAATTATTTACTTGACAAAAAAAAGAAAAGAAAAAGACGCTGGTGGATGACATCGTTCAATAAGAGCCGATCAAGGTAAGTTGTTCTTTTGATGACTACTGTAGAAGTCAAATTCTGTTATATGTAAGTCACTAATTAGCACGTTTTTTTATTTCAGATACAACGGTTCAGATATGTTAACTGAGTTAGTTAAAGAACCGAGCAAAAAATTTGAAAATTTCTGTAGAATGTCTACAGAAGATTATTAATATATTCTAAATAAAATAGGCCCTCATATTGCTAAAAAAGATACTAACATCCGGAAATGTATTCCAGTTCAAGAACGGTTTGCAATTGCTCCGAGATTTTTGGCATCCGGAGCTACACAAGGAGCTAAACAAGCCTTTCATATCTCTTCAAAGTATATATCCAAACAGTTTCAATTTGCATCAATGATGTATGCAAAGCATTAAAACAAGAATTATCAGATGAAATAAAGGTAAGTAATTCAAGTAAAAGTATTTATTCAAAACTTAACTAGTAGTAAACATGTAGTTAAACATAATTAGCAGATTCCTGTTCGTAAAAATCTCTCAATTCATTGTTTGAAGTTACCACCAGGCTTTCTATTTGCAACATCTGTGGAGAGAATTGTTGTGAAGAATATTGATTTGGAGACGGAGATAAAGTGTAGCCTGTAGAAGAAGGAGATGGATGATAATTTGGTGATTGCTGTGGAGAAGGAGTCTCCACAGCAATCACTAAATTATCATCCATCTATTTCTTTACAGCAATCTACAGGCTTACAATTCAACTCCTTCTCCACAGCAATCATCAAATCATCAATGATATCTTGATGATTGCTGTGGAGAATATGGACGGTGAGAATTATATGCTTCTGATCCACGGAAATGTGGGAACTGATGTGACTGTCCAAAATTGAAAGCCTGTGGTATAGTTGGTACTTCTGCATATGGGTTTGAAGTCAATATTTCATTTTGCTTTAAATTGAATATCAGTCTATCAATTTCTAGCATCGCAATCTCACGCGTATTCTCTTTCAAACCTCTTAATTTTTACACAATATAATTGCATGTATAAGGAACATGCATCTTGCGGCGTTTGAAGTTTTTGAGTCATTTGTTTTAAACAATCATAAGCTTCATCCATTTTCTTTTCTGTTTCACTCCTTTTTGGTCGTTTAGGAAGCGTTATCGGTGTCTTAAATTGTGACTTTCCTTCCTGTTTCGTATCGTCTTTTTCAGAATTGTTATTTTCCCTATGGTGGTCTTCAATATTTTCTTTATCTTCTGGGTTCTAGAAAAGATTAAAAGCTCGTTAATACAACTTATTTTGCTTGTTTCAGTTGCCTCGGACATCATCTGAATGGTTAATGATTGAAAAAGAATTCTGCCGAATTGGAATTTTCCTCACTGCCTAGGAGCAATCGACGGCAGACATGTGTAAATACAATGTCCTATCCATAGTGGGTCAGAGTTCATCAACTATCACAAAACTTTCAGCGTCGTACTTTTGGCTTTAGTTGACGCAGATTACAATTTTATTTTTGTGGATTGCGGCTGCCAAGGTCGGATAAATGATGGTGGCGTGTACAGGAATACTGAATTATACAAAAAAAATTTCAGTGAGAATTAGATTTTCCACCGGCAGAATGTCTACCGCAGAAGTAAACACCACTACCTTATGTTTTTGTTGCGGATCGCTGCATTTGCTCTAACCGAAAATATGATGACGAAACCTTATGAATATGATGAAACCTTATACTGGAACTCACAATAAAGGATCGAAGGAGCGCGTGTTTAAATATCGTCTTTCTCGAGCTCGAAGGATAGTTGAAAATGTCTTTGGTATTATGTCTGCTGTTTTTAGAGTACTAAGAAAACCTATGCTTTTACAACCAGACAATGTAACTAACATTGTAATGACATGTGCATTGTTACATAACTTTTTGAGACGGTCTAAAAGGTCTAGACTCATATACACTCCCGCTGGATCCTTTGATACTGAGAGAGAAGATGGCATGATTCAGGCTGGTTTATGGCGTGATGATCAAAATGGAATGACTTCACTACTTCCGCTACAAGTTCGCCCAAGAAGAGCACCTCTTTCTGCCACGGTTGTAAGAGACCATTTTGCTGAATACTTTAAAATGAATGTATCCGTTGCATGGCAAAATAATTATTAAAAGTGTTCGTTCAGAAGATGATCCGGTAGAGGCAGATTTAAATCATTTGCGTACTGGTTATAGTGTTATTGTCTCATTAATTAAATTAATGACATATAAATATTTATTCGACGATAGAAAACTTTAATCTATGTAATTAATTAATTAATATTAAAAATACTTACCACAGAATTCTTTGTTTTTCTTGAAATATACACAACATCCAAAAATTTTGACATGTCATTATAAAATGGCCGATCGGGCTTATAAATTTCGTCAGTGCCGCTGCCTGACTTTGTAGATTCTGAAATTTTGCATCTTAACTTTCTATAAGTTGCCATCAAGGTATCTCTTTTCTTTTTTATGTCCTTTATCGGGATGGTGCCGTCTTTTAGTTTAGTTTGTAACCCAGGAATCGTGCTGGTCGTTTTTATTTTTGTGTTCCGAACTTTTGGAATTCCATAAAGCTGGTTCGTTTTCATATAAAATTAAAAATTCGGAAATCGTTTCATTAGTCCACTCCATAATTAAATACGCAAGAGTATCTTTCACTCTGGCACAAAACGAAATGAATGACCAATTATTCGCTCACGTCACCCTGCGCCCCGCGCCACCCCGAGCGAACTCGAGTTGCCACGAGTGCGCTTGCGCCGCGCGACCCGCGCCTTTGAAGTTACCGACTTCGATCGGATTGGACGCGCTTGCTCGCGCTAGCTCGCGTCGCCTCGAGCCATTACCTTCACACGGCGCGTAGGCGCGAGCTGGCGCGGCGCGCCTTGTGATAACTCGCGCCGTGAGAAGCCAGCTTAAGATAAACAATAAAATCTAATAAGTTTCGTAGCTAAATGCTTATCTTTACTGATTAACTTTGTTTATATCTTATTTAATCTCAGGTTTTATTATTAATATTCCAACCTACACCATTGCCTACCCACTAGGTAGGTTTAGGTAGTTTTGTTACCATGCAACAATTTAGCGTGGTGTTGATAATTTTTTTTCTAAGTAAAGCATTTACGGGCTATTGAATCTTATACTTTAAACGAGACAAACTTATATATATATATATATATAATCGTAATCTCGGAAACGGTTGCAAGTATTTACATGAAATTTAGTATGCAGGGAGTTTTGGGGGAGCAAAATCCATCAAGCTAGGTTTTATCCCTAGAAACTGCGCATTTTTAAGTTATATATGCTTTTATTTTGCAACAATATATCAATTATTTCGACTCTAATAATGTCAGCCCGATTGACAGTTTGGTTATTTAATATTTTTTGCGTTGTTTGGAAATTCGGATTGTGGTGGGTTCGAACCCCGGTAAAATATTGTGAAATTGTCGCCGATAATAGGTTAACACGGCAACGGCGTAACGTTGTTATGCCATATAAACAAAAAGTCTACGTTGTTGAAGTTTAAAAGAGGAAGAAGGAATTATCTTTAGCAGCGAAGATTTTAAATTTAGAAGAGAAGGGGAAGAAAAAATGGCAAAGTCTCCGCGCACGCTCGTATAATTTTTCTTATTAACTAATGTTATTTAAGTTTAAAACTATTAGTAACGTTTCGTTTAACTGTGTTTCGTTTTTCTTAATGTAAAGTTATTTTATCTCATGCGAGTGTTCATTTTATTCATGAGTCCCGACTCCCGCGAAGTACGACACAAGCACTACCTATACAATAGAAATTATTTTTATTATTTTTAACCTACTTCCAAAAAAAGAGGCGGTTATACATTCAGCTGTATATTTTTTGTATGTTCAAAGATTATTTTTTATTTAAATATTTCAATAAATATGGTCGAATTAATCTATGAAATGCATAAAATGCATTTGTGACATGCGGCATCATGTCAGTGATGATGTTGATGTTTAGTTTGTTATATGAGAGGCAAAGCCCTTATGTTACGTAGTATAATATATTAATCTGTGCGTTATGTACTTGCGGTATCTACGGCCTCACCTTAAGTGTTCGATTACAAAACACGCAACCTGTTACTAGTATAATGTGCAACCACAAATTTATCAAGGTTCCTCTTGTTTACATCCACACTAATGTTATAAAGAGGTAAGATTTGTTTGTTTGTGTGTTCGTTTGCTTGCAATGAATAGGCTCCGAAACTATTGCACATACTCCGAGCGGTCCCTCGAGATTTTCTTTTGCGTGTACGAACGCGCAGGAGATATTGATACAGATATACAACAATTCCTTATCTCCTTATCGTCACTCATACCTGTCATTTCCATAGAAAAAACGATGATTGACAAGAGACATTAAGAAAATGGTTGTACATTGGCTATAAAACGTTTTGATATCTAAAACTTATTTTTCGAGTTTGGACCAACATGGATATGAAACAATCAAAATGGCTTTGAGGTTAGTCGACTGGGGGTGGTCTAACGTGGAGAAAGAAATATGTATAAATAACAGATGTTTGCTATAGTGCTTGTCACATAGGAATAAAGGAACACATTTAGTCATTACCACTAATACGGGTTAATCACCGTATTATGAATATAGTCGGGCTAAATTCTAGTTTCTTATGTAAACAATTATAAAACGGCTAGAGAATTGAGATTTCTTAATTCCTTATCAAAGTTATGTAGATAAAAGTCGGCTACAGTGCTATTTCAGTGTTTGTTTCAGAGTATTGCTAATTACACTTAATAATTCATACTAATTGACTATAATTATGACTACTACATATTTTGTTCCACGACGGACATAGTATATAATATTGAATTCAGAAGAGTAGGTGTAAACGAAAGTTTTAAATGCATGAAGAAAATTAATCCTTACTTCCATTACCTACTACTTATTATAAATGCAAAAAATCGTATGTATCGATGTATGGATGCTTGTTACTCTTTCACAGAATAGCTGCTGAGATAAAATAGCAATTGTATGAAAAACTGTCAGACAGCGCCCATACAAAATACAAATTTAATTTGACAACGTTACGTTTACGCCGCTGTCAAATGGCAGGAACATTTGGCCTTCTGAAAGAATTTTGACGAAATTTGGTATCGTAGTGGTAAAGACGATTTCCGGATTTGCCACATTCGCTACTTTTTATCGCAGCAAAATGTATGGTTCCCGCGCGATTTCTTTTTGCGCGTACGAAGTCGCAGGCAACATCAAGTAAGAATACTTTTAATATTTAAGTTTATTATTATTTAAGTTATTGTATATGTATTATTGTGTATGTATGTATTTATTTATTTTATTTTATGTTTATAGTATCATGATAAATACTTTTAGCGCAATACCCCTCTCCAGCAATTTGTTCCTTTCTTTCAAAGGTTGTCTGGAAGAAATTGCTATTTAGGCCGCCTTTGTGTATTATCGTAGTGTTTTTAGTATTTTCTATATTTGTGTGTATGTGTAACTACTGATTGTGCACAATAAATTATATTTTCATTCATTTTCATTTTAAGCAGGTACTAAAAAATGATTGGAATAAAATCAGTATGTTGTTGACTAAATGTTTATTATTACTATTATTTTTATTACTAAATTGAAATAATATTTATTCGCGAAATAAGGTTACAACTTACAAATTAGGTACGGCATAAAATTAGTTTGGGCAATGCTTGGACTAAACAAACAAAATGTCCTACACATGGACAAAATTAAAAGAAATCCAAACTGGTACGGAAATTAAACTCGTTATCCCGACCGGTCTGAAATTTTACAGGTTTTTGGTTTCGTAAATTCCTTTTTGTGTTAATTAATTGATATAACTAAGTAAAATAAGTTCTTCAGTCAAATTTTTATAATCCATTTTCTCATTGTAACTAATAAAATATAGATTTATAGTTGAAACAATTTTTATAGTGTAAAACGTGAGTTTGAATTATATATAATATAATTTAACACAATACATT
Organism: Phengaris alcon alcon; assembly: GCA_037179445.1. Classification (NCBI taxonomy): domain Eukaryota; kingdom Metazoa; phylum Arthropoda; class Insecta; order Lepidoptera; family Lycaenidae; genus Phengaris; species Phengaris alcon. The sequence continues at coordinate 419,713 of JAYRCH010000515.1, forward strand.
TACACAACTATGGCAATGAATATTTATAAATGATATTAATTTATTTTTGCCTACTGATATTCATAGTACCTATATTCCCCTATATATTTATATTTCAAAGTATAAAAATATTTTATAGTTTGCAATTAAGTAACTTGTGTTAAGTCACTTCAAGTGAATCGTAAACATCAGTAAAATAACTGAACAATTTTAACACAAAAAACGATTATTTATTTCCTCATAAGTAAATGGAATTATCCTTTTGCGTTCCACCGATAGAACCTGTATGATTATTTAATGGTAAGGACTTTTTTATCTTTAATTCATAGGTTAAAAAGTTCGCAAAGCATAACGCGAGCAAATCGAACGTCAAATATAATTCGCATTGCATGCGCGTTGGAAAGTTTCCACATTCTGTCGTAAAATTATTTACAGTACCTTTGTATTCATACGACGAAATCCCTTGTACGTTCTGCACGCTCGCTACACGCACGGCGATCACAGATTGACTGATGAATTTTTGTTGTGCCCATGTATTTATGCGCGCGCAGTGTTGCGCATGCGTGGGGGACGGTTTACTGTGTTCCACTATAATAATAGTCCCCCATTATCTCATTCAAATGGTCGCAGTCTAATCTGTAACCTATGTTTCTCACCCTATGTGACATGACATGACCTTATCCTGTTAAAGGCGAAACAACAAAAATCAAAAACATTATCTGATAAACCAAAAATTAAACCGACTTCCAAAATAATAATACACAAAAAATACTTTTTTGTGATCAGTTTAATTTTTAAAACTACGATTGTCCTGGTTGAAGTTTGTACCAAATAGATATTAGAAAGTGTGTATTTTTTTAATAAAAACAACAGCGCAAAATATACAGGGTGTTCGGCACATGGATGGACAAACGAAAACCGTGGACCCGTGGAGCCTTCTGCTATACATTGAGGCCTAATTACAAGACAGGCCCAATAGTTTTTTTTTAAATAATTTTTTAAGTTAATTTCGAAAAAAGCCAGTTTTCAAACTTCAAACGACTATAAATTTACTTTTAACATTGAAAATCCAAACATGCTTTTGTTATAATTATCTGCATTAGTTGTAGAATCATATTAAATTCAGTTTTGGAGCAAATGTTAGATATAAAATTAGATACGAGTCCTTAAACGACAAACAAAGTGAAAAAATAATTATCATATTCCACTTTGAAATTCTTAAAAAAAAAAACTATGATTTTTAGAGCACTTAAAATTCTAGGAAAACATCTGTGGTTCATACCCTTTATATCGGTATACAATTTGCACATATTTGTTTAAAAATAACTAGAGTAAATCGCAATTTAAACTAACGGGGCCTTAATTCATAAGACTCAATTTGCGAAAACTTAAATCAAGTACAAGCCAATTTGTCATAATTGCTTTCGGTATGTTCACTAACACTACACGTGGGAGCTAGTAGTCTGTCTCTCTCTTACCAGTCACGATACTATCTCTTGTCTCTTTTGTTGAATTTGGACAATAGCCGTACATAGCAGGTAGAAAAAGGGGTGTTATTTCTCTGTGTTAATCTTATATGTATGTATGTTTTTAATTAGTAAGCTTTTTAGTAGAACATGAATTTATTATTAAAACTATGATAATTTAAATTTTAATTTATTTCCAAAATTTATTTTATAACAATTGTTCGAATTGGTGCCCTTGACTTCTTATGCATGCTCGGCACCGTTTTAAAATTTCCACTGTTGTTGTTTGAAATATCATTTCGGCTTTCATTTTTTCGAATGCTTCATTTATTCTAATTATTAACTGCTCTCGACTGGGCACCACGGTTGCGTACACTAGCTCTTTGGCTCTAACCCAGACGTAAAAGTCTATTGGGGTAAGGTCGGGCGACCTTGGTGGCCAAGGAATTGGACCACCCCGACCGATCCACGAGTTCGGGAACACATTATTAAGGTATTCCCTCACAGCTATGCTCCAATGGGCTGGGCAGCCATCGTGTTAGAACACAAAAGGTCTGTCTTCTTGTAATACTTCTTCTACTAAACCGGGCAAATCATTTTGCAGAAATTCTAAGTAATTATTTCCATTAATATTGTCCGGTAAATAATGCGGCCCGATTAGTTTATTTCCAATGACCCCAGCCCAAACATTTACACTGAATCTTCTTTGAAATTTTCTCGGTCTCGTCACTCGTGGATTTTGGTTTTTGGGTGCCCAGTAATGGAGATTATGGTAATTTGAAATACCTTCCTTATCAAATTTTGATTCATCTGTCCACAGAATACTTCTTAAAAAGTTTTCGTCTTCCACGTCAGTGTGTAGTAGATGTCGACAAAATTCTACGCGTCTACCCAAAATCATTATCTTGAAGATCTGAAAACAAAGAAAAAAGGCTTGAGAATTTAAAATAAGGAAGACTAGATCTAGGCTTTGGTACATATTCAGTCTCTTTACGGAATTAAGAAAAATCTATTGTATCCATACCTTGCACGGGAGTGTAATGGAAAGCATGTTGCCGATTTTCCCGGAGAACTGCCCACACTTTCCATATGCCAAGGCCCAGCATTGCAGCTACCTCTCTTATACTTTTATTAGGGTTATTATTAAATTCTTCTAATACACGTTCGTCTGTAGCAACATGATGTTGTCGTACATTTACCCTCGGTTCTTGATAACGCAAATTACCCGTTTCTCTAAGTCGTCGGTATGTAGTAGCAAAAGTTTGGTGGCTAGGCATTCGACGGTTAGGATAGCGCTCTTGGTATAGTCTTTGTGCTTCACGTCCATTGCAAATAGCGGCTCCATACACCAAAAACATATTGGCGTATTCTTCATTCGTAAAAGAGGTGGTCATTTTACGAAAAAAAAACAACAACGTAACAACAAAATAACAGAAAACTTAACAAACTGAAGCAACAAAAATAACGTAAAACGATAACAAAATCACAAAACGAAAACAACAGTAAGCGCAACGGACACGTCAGATCGCAGAGGCAGTTCCAAAATTAACGTTTGACTGATAAGGAATAGACAAAATCAAACAATAGCGCAATTGCAGAGTGAAATAACAACCCTTTTTCTACCTGCTATGTACGTACGGCTATTGTCCAAATTCAACAAAAGAGACAAGAGATAGTATCGTGACTGGTAAGAGAGAGACAGACTACTAGCTCCCACGTGTAGTGTTAGTAAACATACCGAAAGCAATTATGACAAATTGGCTTGTACTTGATTTAAGTTTTCGCAAATTGAGTCTTATGAATTAAGGCCCCGTTAGTTTAAATTGCGATTTACTGTAGTTATTTTTAAACAAAGTGCAAATTGTATACCGATATAAAGGGTATGAACCACAGATGTTTTCCTAGAATTTTAAGTGCTCTAAAAATCATAGTTTTTTTTTTAAGAATTTCAAAGTGGAATATGAAAATTATTTTTTCACTTTGTTTATCGTTTAAGGACTCGTATCTAATTTTATATCTAACATTTGCTCCAAAACTGAATTTAATATGATTCTACAACTAATGCAGATAATTATTACAAAAGCATGTTTGGATTTGCAATGTTAAAAGTAAATTTATAGTCGTTTGAAGTTTGAAAACTGGCTTTTTTCGAAATTAACTTAAAAAATTATTTAAAAAAAACTATTGGGCCTGAGTCTTGTAATTAGGCCTCAATGTATAGCAGACGGCTCCACGGGTCTACGGTTTTCGTTTGTCCATCCATGTGCCGAACACCCTGTATTATAACGATAATATTATGTTTCGTACGTTGAAAGCGAGCGAGTGGAGCAAGCGAGCAAAAATTTCTCTAATATCGCCCGATAAAATTGGATAAATTATTTTTTTCCCATTGTAGTGGTTTAATTTGTAACAATTACCTATCGAAAGGGTTTATTCTATGGAATAATCAACAGCGCAAAATAGACCGTAGACTACTAAATATTAGAAATAACTTTAATATGTTCTGAGCGTTGAAAGCGAGCGAGCGGAGCGAGCGAGCAAAAATGTCTCTAATTTTGCAAGTTTCTATTCGATAAATTCCTATGGACCAAAACAAATGACACACAGTATAGATAAATTAAAATATCTTGGCACCTTAGCCCTCTAACTCACGTGATTTGACAACTCTACACGATTTTCACATCTATTACATTAACGCAGAATTCTGAAGAATGATGCTTTTTATTTCGCGACCACTAAAACGTTCGTTGTACAGTATGATGAGTTGTCCTGTTAATATTTAACTTATATTTAATTTAAGTTAAGACATTTTAGATGCAATCCTTCACTTAAAAAGTATCGATTTGACATGTGACTGTCATTAACTCACGAAAAAAATATGTATCACGCTATAATTGTAAACAGAACTCCAAGCTGAAGCAAAAACAAAACAATATTTGTCTCCTTCATACTCAAAAGCTTATACGCGCACGAGAGTGTGACAGAGTTTTTCACGATGTACTCATCACGGCGCACACTCAGGGCCGGCTTAACCAAGACGAGGCCCAAGGCCCGTTTCATCCTCGGTGCCAAACTATCGATGTTCGCGCCAACACTAGCGCGACGTATAGAATGAACACACAGGACATTCAAATCGGCCAATCACGACCCGAGTATAGCCGACCGACTCAAGGGCGCTGTCAGAGAGTGACGTAGGACTTGCAATTGGAACCCCTTCAGTGCCGGATGCATTTTCAGCTCATCCCGAATTCTTGAACGCGTGTGCGCATATTTATTTGTGCTCGTTATTATAATACCAAATTCGCCGGCGAACCGCGATAAATCTATAGATAATCCGCTCAACAGCTATGTAGTGTAGTGAGAAGAAAGCTCCGCCCAGATCCAGATCCACCAGCTCAGCTAAAAGGTCAGTTCCAGTTGTCTCCAGCCCTCACGTTAACCTATATACCTACTTCCCTCAGCTCAAAGTCGCATGTGTAAGTCCTAGCTTACACATTTTTTGGTCCATCGAGCCTTCGTGAAGCCCTTCCCCCTATTGCCGGCGTTGAGCCTCATTATAACCAGAACCTACAGTTCCACTCCGCCCAATTCTACACATAAAATCAGCTCGATTATCTATATTACAATTAATTCTGCTCAGGTGGCCCCCCGCCATTGTAAAACCAAGTTACAGTCCATTTCCATTATCAATTCGGCACATTTAACATTTAACCCCTATTCTGCACATTGATATTAACCTACATGTTAATTAAATTATTTTGTGCATATTTCGGCCCATAAATTCATAGGAAAAAACCCAAGAGAAAAAAAAAACAATTGTGTGTAGGTTGTCGGCTCATAGTCGAACAAAGAACTCGAACATTCCAGAACTTCCCTAGTTACCTACCTAATACATAATTTGTGCCAATAATATCTCATATAATTTTCTCAGCTCTTAATTACTTACAAAATATTTTAATGTTTGATTTGCATATAAATAACTAGTGAGTCTTGTGAATTACGTTCGGCTCATAACAGAATTGTAAATCGTCGTTGCATTACTAAGTATTTTATCTATATATAACGTTTATATCTTCACATTCTCAAATTTTAAAACACAATATTAATTAACTTAGCATTATTTTACTTAGCATTATTATAGTAATGGGTTGCATAACATCTCAAGTGCCCATACACAGGGGCGTGCGCTCCATATAGGCAGAAATGCAGTGCTTTACTTGTCATTCACAGATATTTTAATAAAACGTTCGTACGTTTTAGATGACTTTAATAATTAATTAATAGTAAATAAATTAATTAAAAAATATAATAACTTAAAAACGCCTAATATTTTATAAATAGCAACTCATGCGGTTGCTTTGTGCAGGACAAATCATTGCATGTATGTGTAATTTTCGTACTTCGCAAACGCACACACCCATGAATATCGACATGATTATATTAGCGTGAACTCCAGCGGCAGGCGATGGCTGTCGGCTTCGGTTCGGCTATCCGATCGCTTCCGAAAACCGCCGAACTGGCTTGTCGGAAATTATTCGTTGCCTATAATCCGAGTAAAAAGAATAGTCGGAAATCTAATAAATCACGTATGCACATTAAGCATTTTTGTTTAGTAAGGTTTTATTTGTTTAAATAGAAGAAACGTTTTGTGTTTCGCGGAGACCATATTGCATATTTCATGTGATAAGCATTGTTTACAATTTAATCGCTCCAGTTTATTTATAGTTTTCTTAAAAGATTTTTCATTTTAACATTTGAAAGTGTGTACATTTAACAGTTTATTACCGAGTTTCTATAATAATTGTAGTGATTTGCTTTTACTAGTGAGTTAGTCGATTTTTTTAAAATGTTATTTGACTGTGAGGTTCTGAAAATGTGTGTTTATTAAAAATAAAAAATAACAAGTTCTCACAATTGTCATTCAGTGAAAAGATTCAATTTTTGTCTAAAGGTAGGTGTGTACCCGAGTTACAACAATTAAACCAGCAAAAAAATAATGTAACTCGAAAATTTCATGTTAAAAGTTATGAAACGTATAACTGGATGTGTGGCTGTGTACACACAATTTAATTATATTGTTTTCCTTGCATATTATTTAGTAATTTACATCGGGATATAGTAATCTCAAGTAACCGGAACCTTGAATATGTGAGAATTGAAGCTGACTGGTGAGTAGTTATAATATTTTTAAATATGCTTATTATTTTACTTATTAGAATTTCTTCCGCCGCGACGATCGATCGCTGTTTTGTCTGCGTTGCCGTAGAAGATGTACTGAATAGTAGTACATCTAAGACTTGCTCTGTTGGCATGGTTTCGACTTAGAGATCCGTCGCTTGGCTGTAGCTATGCTAAAAATCTATAAACGAAAAAGTTTTTGTGACCGAGTACTTCCCCGCATACCTAGTGTCATAATCCTGTGCACGCCACTGCCCATACATACATCGTCGGCTCGCTTCGGTACAGAGAACTTGATTTTTGTGCATTCTGTAGGTAATAGCTACGCGACGCCCGCGCGTAAACAACAGCTGTTACATTCATTCTCAATTAGGTATTCTTCATTGAATAAATAGTGACCTTCACATTGAACTCTTATCTACGTTCTGTGCTTATACAAATATATTATAGGTGTTACGTTACAGCTGTTTTAAATAAGTCGGCACACTATTGAGATTAAACCTGCTCATACCTACTTACATCGTTTTCATTACGTTATTTTGTTTTTAACGCGCGCGCTAAGATTTGTTTATATTCAAACTTCAGGGAATTAAAATAATATTACAGACGGCTTCTAACGCATTAATCTCCGCTTATCAAACATACACTAATACTTTATTAGCATCAGGCGATCGGTCAGCTCATTTGTTCATTAACTCGTACACATTTTATAAACTTAAAAACCTTTCGTTATCCATTTAGGATAACGAAAGGTCTAAAAATATATATCTCTCTCTCTCTGTATAGGTCTCTGTATAGTTAAAAGAAAGTTATATTTACAATATATATATATTCGAAAGATAACAAATATTATAACAAAATTAAATACGAAAACTATTCCAAATTACTAAAAAAAGCATCTCTAAATCACAGGCCATAGGTAACATGAAATATATTAACAAAGCTAAAAATAAAAATAAGGCAGTCTGGGAAGTGATACACTCAAACGTTGACAATAAAGCTAAGATTTTGAACGAAATTGAATGTATCAAAGTGAATGAACTGACGTATCGTAATCCTGAAAAAATAGCAGATGAATTTAATAAATATTTTATTTCTATAAGTCCGTTAAATTACCCTAATAATAATAATAATTTTAATTTATTAAATAATATGTTATACCATTTAACGACACAACTTTATTTCTATCTCCAATCACTAAAGCTGAGGTCATTAAAGTAATTAAAGGTTTGAGGAACACAAATTCTACAGGTTATGACCATGTAGCAACGAAAATAATAAGGAAAATAAGTAATGAAATTGGTGAACCGTTAAGCCATATAATAAATTTGTCATTTCTTGAAGGCAAATTTCCAGATATTTTGAAATACTCAATAGTTAAACCTTTATTTAAGAAGAACGCTAAGGATGAAATGAATAATTACGGTCCTGTAACATTAATATCTAACATATAAAAAAAAATTGAAAAAATAATGTTCAATAAAATTTATAGTTTTCTAACGTCTAAAAATATTTTTAACTCGTCTCACTTTGGATATAGGAAAGATAGTTGCACTAGTTTGGCAAGTTTTTGCCTAAACAAAGACATAACCGAAAATATTAACATGGGTAATTCAGTGGTTGCTTTATTTCTAGACATGTCAAAAGCTTTTGATCTAGTATGTCACAAAAGGTTATTGAATAAAGTAGAAAAATATGGAATCAGGGGTAAAGGACTTGACTGGATTAACAGTTATCTAAAAGATAGGAAACAAGGGGTAGAAATAATTAAAACAGAAGGTCATCGTGTAAATAGAATTGTTACGACACATAGGAAAAATAATCCTTATAGCGTACCACAGGGTAGTGTATTAGGGCCTTTGCTATTCTTGCTCTATATAAATGATTTCCCGGCATTAATACAACAAAAATGCACTATGTACGTAGATGACATTACGATTGTTTACGTGAACAAGAATAAAGCACTTTTATCTGATGAAATAAATAATAGTTTAAGAATAGTTTCTACCTGGCTACAATTAAACAATCTAAAAATAAATGCTGACAAAACAAACATGATACACTTCAAACCATTTAATAGTGCAAACATAAATATAAATATAAATTATCAAGGTACTAATATTGCGCTTACTAACGAAACGACATATTTAGGTATTATATTGGACCAACACTTCTCTTGGAAACAACATACTGAGAGATTGTGCACAAAAATTGATAGATTTATATACGTACTGCGTACTTTGTCTCAAAATGTTAGTGAAAAGGCAGCTCTGATAGCCTACCATGGCTATGTATCATCCAACTTAAGATACGGTATTGTGTTATGGGGTAACTCTTACCATAGCCAGAATGTTTTTATAAAACAAAAAGCCTGCTTGCGAGCACTATGTGGTGCCCGACAATTTGAGAGCTGTAAGCTAATATTAAAAAAATATAAAATATTGACACTTCCATGTCTAACGCTGTGTTCATATCTTTGAGATACTAAAGTTTGTAAAAAAACACACAGAATTTTTCATTAAAAAAAAAGAAGAAGTAAGCCAAAGACCACATAGAGGAGACAAGCTACAAATTCCAATCAAAAGATTAAATATTTTTGCTAAAAGTGCATACTGTATGGCTATAACTATATATAATAAATTACCCGTAAATCTAAGACAGAACTTTAACTCATTTAAAAATCGAATATTTAATTTTTTAATTGACAAATGCTATTATAGCATACATGAATTCATTAATGACAAGAAAATTTCTTTGAGTTTTTGACTAAATGTTCACAAAATTTAAATATTTATAGATAAGTAATTAGGTATGTATCATGTACTGATAATAGACATTGAATAAAAAAAAATGGTTATGAGACTGACAAAATTGACTATGATGGATTTAAGTATCTATGCGAGGGAATGGTTTAAAATTGTATGTTATCAGTAGAATAATGGATTACTTATTTCAGTTTGTATTTCTTTTAAATTATTGTTAAAATTACATTTGCACGCTTCTTACAGCAGAATGTTGTGACACTATATTTAAATATACGAACTTTTGTAACCTACATAACGTTTGTAACGATTATTATTATTATTATTATTATTATTAAATTGTATACATTGTCGGCACATTATTAACATCTATTTTCTGCGTTTTAATTAATTGCGGGCGTATTTTCCGCTCATTAGTTCTAAATATTTAACTTAGTAACAGGCATATATTTTTAAACATGCCTACGAAATCGCAAGCGGCCATATTCAGGCAAACTATAAAATCTATTAGTCGGCTCAGAGAGATCGCATTGGCATTACACAAAGGTGACTCAAAATCTAACAAAACGGAGTTTAATGCGCGTTTTAAAGACCTACAAAACTTGAAACACAAATTAGAAAATTTATACTGCGCAATTTTAGACGACGGCAGTCTTACAGATGAAATTGAAAAATGTTATACAGCCGGTTACGAAAACGCGCTATCCGAATATTAAGATATTTTAATTGCAGCGGAAAATATAAGTTCTACTTCAGAGTCAAGTCAGCTCACTTCTGCCGTTCTGCCCAAAATTTAACTACCAAAATTCAGCTCACGCGTTGAGGACTGGCCATCGTTTATTACGATTTTTAGGAGTCTTACAGACGACATAACGTCACTTACAGATGCAGTTAAGCTGCACTATCTTTTGTCTTGCCTATCGGGGGAGGCGCTCAGCATGATTGCGCATTTAAAAATCACAGTTGATAATTACAGCGTCGCGCTCGATATTCTCACACGTAGGTATGAGAACCGCCGTGTTCTCATTGATGGGTTTGTTGATATAATACTCGGCCTACCTAATATTCATATTCGATCAAGCATACACGCGACGTTTTTAACTCCGCTTATCTCCGCACAAAGCGCTTTAAATAATCTGAGTTTACCTATGGATAGTAATTACGTATTTGTATCCATTGTAGTTAGAAAATTACGAGGCGAGCTCCGCACACGTCACACGAAAGAAGATATAGCACCTCGGAAACTCTGCCCACCTTAGGTGATTTGATTTCTTTTTTAGAGGAGTACGCGCGCTGTATCGAAACCGAATATTCTAATGCAGCGTGCGGTGTTACCTACTCACCACACCCGGGCCCTCTCGTCAACACACACCCCCCGCACACTCTCCGCGCAGTCCACGCTTTAGACCAATTAGTCCCGCGTATCCTCGTAATACTCAGCGCTCGCCATCGGCTCACACTTTAAGTAGCTATCACGTCAGCCCAATTCCTCATTACCCTCAACGCTGTTGGCCCCCCTCCCCCCGAACAGAGCGGCGCGAGTACTCAGCCCGGAATACAGATAAACACAATCGATTCTACTGCCCCTATTGTAGGAATACAGAACACAAACTTATCGCGTGTCCGAAATATAATCATCAGCCCACTCAAGGTCTTTGGGATTTCATAGAAGCCAACGACAGATGTCGTAAATGTCTAGGTCCGCATTTTGAAAATGAATGTCGTTCGACAAACACATGCAAAGAGTGTGGAAGTGCAAATCACCACACCTCGCTTCATCGTCACGGAACTCCAAATTCTCCGGTGTCGTCAGCGCATTTACTTCCTCCTCATTTACGTGCACAGCCCCGCCGGCGTGCTCAAGACAAGACATACCTACACGGCCTACGCACAACATACGCGTGCCCATCAAACATCATGATCAGACCCCAACCAATCGTCTGATCATGCACCGTCTACAACTCATTAATCTCAAAACAAAAAACAATGACTACCTACAATCACGGAGCACATAGAATTAGAAGATCAGCCCAATAATTTAAAATGTCATTCAGCTCATAGCATTCCTGCATCTCATTCAGCTCATAAAATATCTAAATCTAGTTCAGCACATCATTCTGTAGTATCAGCCCAAGTAAATTCAACTCAGCACATAGAAAACCCATTAAAAACTCCAGTGTTACTTCCCACAGTCATTTTAAATATATCTGATAAATGCGGAAAATATCACAAAGCTCGGGCTTTATTGGACGGTGGTAGCATGATAACGCTCATAACTCAGCGCATGACTAGAAATCTTAATTTGCAACCAAAACAATGTTCATTAAAAATTACCGGTGTAGGTGATCAGCACATACAAAATTCTAAAGGTTGTGTCACAATAACATTTCGGCCCACACACCGTGACACGCCATCTATTACTACTACCGCTTATATTCTCAAAGACGTTACAGGCTATTTACCTTTGCAAAAAATACCAGATGTTATACAAGACTCAGCTCATCAGCTCATTCCATTGGCGGATCAAGCTTATCATACTCCTGCGCCCATTGATCTCATTTTAGGCTCAGACATTTTGGGTCACGTTTTGGGTGGTACTAAGATTGCTTTGGGCCCGGGGAAGCCCATAGCCTTCGGCACGATTTTTGATTTTGCACTCATAGGACTCGTTGAACACTCATGCGATTCACCTGTAGCTCAAGTTAACTCTGCTCATATTACTCATACTCATTATACTCAGTTGGCTCACTCTACACATTCTGCTCATTCTACTCATGATATTTGCAAAAGCCTGTTAAGATTCTGGGAGTCGGAAGAACCCCAGCCTCGTTCTGCTCATTCAAACCCGCTACACGAGCAATGTGAACACATATTCAGCTCAACCACCATTCGTGACGATTCAGGCCGTTACATGGTTACTCTTCCCTTCTTATCAGATGCTCCCGAGTTAGGTAGTACTCATGCTATTGCTCTACGTAGATTTCTCAATTTAGAAAAACGGTTCCAATCCGATCACACACTGCGACAAAAATATATAGAATTCATGAACGAATACATAAACTTAGGACACATGACACCGTGTCATCCGTCTACATTTACTCATAAACCTCATCATTATATTCCTCATCATGGCGTGTTCAAATCAGGTACTGACAAACTCCGCACAGTATTTGATGGCAGTTGTAAGTCATCCAATGGAGTCAGTTTAAACGATTGCCTGCACACAGGTCCAGCACTTCAACGAGACATTGTAGATATTATTATATCATTCCACGCACATCGTATAGTATTCAGCACTGACATCAAAATGATGTTTAGAAATATTCTCTTAAGACCAGACCAAAGACACTATCAGCTTATACTCTGGCGATCATCTCCAGATCGACCTCTGCTCACATATGCACTCAACACTGTTACATAAGGATTGCGCTCAAGTCCATATCATGCTATCCGCACATTATTACAATTAGCTGAAGACAAAGGTCATCGCTATCCTCAGGCTGCCCAAATTTTGCGCAAATTTGTTTTCGTGGATGATATACTTTGCGGCCATGACACCATAGAAGAAGCATCAGCACTCCAAACTCAGCTCATTGATTTGTTATCACTAGGTGGATTTAAACTTAGTAAATAGACATCAAACACACCTCAGCTCTTGCAAAGATTTCCAGACGATCAATGCGAAATGCCTAAAGACTTTGACATCAGCGCAGATTCTCCATCAGTTAAGGTTTTAGGTATTAGATGGATTCCCCAGTCTGATGAATTTACATATCACATCTCATTACCACCAGTTACCCACATTACAAAACGTTCAATTCTTAGCACAGTAGCTTCTCTCTATGACCCAAACGGTTGGGTTACACCCGTCATATTCCGCGCAAAAATACTTCTTCAAAGGTTATGGTTAATTAAATTGGACAAGGACGATCCCACTCCAAATAATATTACAGATGATTGGCAGCGCATCTTTCTTGATCTTCCGCACATCTCAGATATACATTTTCCCAGACATATCGCTCCACACAAATTCAATTCAACATACTCACTTCAAGGCTTCGCAGATGCTTCGGAAAGCGGTTTTGCTGCAGTCATATATTTACAAGAATCAGCTCACAACAGATCTGTTAACGTTCACCTCATGATTGCTAAGTCTAAAGTCGCACCGCTTAAAAATAAACTCACAATCCCCAAATAAGAGTTGTCTGTCTCCCAACAATTATCTGCTCATCTCACAATTACACATCACGTTTGTTGGTCAGATAGAACCATAGTGCTTGCATGGATAAAAACTCCGCCTCGTCACTTACAAACATTTGGATCAAATAGAGTAACAAAAATTAACTCAAATTCACTCACACTTAAGTGGCGTCATGTACCTTCCCAATTAAATCCTGCTGACTGTGCAAGCAGAGGATTATCAGCCCAAGCTCTCTCCGCTCATTATTTATGGTGGTCTCCCCCATGGCTCAAATTGCCAGAGGATACCTGGCCTAAGATGCCTTCAGCTCATACTCGACAAGACTTGCCAGGGCTCAAACCTAAATACGTACCATGCAATTCTCGATACCCGGTGTCGATAGTGATCTGCTCACTCGCTTCAGCTCTTTAGAAAAACTAACCGGTGTCACTGCCTACATGAGGCGATTCATTCGTAACTGTAAACTAAATTCAAACTCGCGACAACTAGGCCCTCTAACTGTAAGTGAACGTAGAGAAGCATTGCTTTTCTCTATCCGCTCTGTACAGCAGAATGCATTCGCAGAGGATATTCACCGCCTGCAAACCGATAGAATCTGCACAGTACGACTACAACTTTTGTCGCCTTTCACGCAGGACGGTCTCCTCAGAGTAGGAGGTAGACTCACTCGTTCGGAACTCACATACGATGCTCAACACCCATTCATTAGGCCTAGTTCTAGTCCGCTCGTAGACCTCATACTATTATGAGGTCTATATCACTATCATCGCATACACTGCCACCCTGGCACGGACACGCTACATGCTATTTTACGTCAGCAATTTTGGATATTATCTGCCCGCCGCATTATAAGGCACAGAACGTTTAAATGCATAAGATATTTCCGTTGCCTCGCTCAGCCCGAAGTACCTGTCATGGCTGACCTGCCAGCTGATAGAGTCATACCTCAGCCCGTATTTCGTCATGTATCAACGGATTTCGCCGGACCGTTTCTGCTCAAATCGATCAAGTCAATTACGTAATGCTAAGTTAATTAAGGGATATTTTTGCATAATATTTGTTTGCCTCACTACAACACTGCCTCACAGCAAAGGCGGTTAGTCTTAGTTAGTTAGTCACTTAGAACCAGTCTCATCGCTCACTGCCGAAGCGTTTATTGCAACATTACAAAAGTTCTGCTCACGTCGCGGACTTCCGGTATTGATACGTTCAAATTGTGGCACAAATTATGCAGGAGCTAGGAATCATCTACTAGAGGTACAACAATTTCTCAATGAGAATAACGACGCCATTTCTTATAAACTCTCAACTCAAAATATAACTTGGTTACTCAATCCGCCTAAAGCCCCATGGATGGGAGGTATCTATGAGATTAATGTTAAATCCACAAAGCATCTTCTATACCGTGTTATCGGTGAACAACACCTTACTTTCGAGGAATTCTTAACTCTGCTCACTAGAATGGAAGCTGTGTTAAACTCTCGGCCCATCAGCCAACTTTCGTCCGATCCCACGGACTATCAGCCCCTTACTGCCGGCCACTTTCTCATTGGCCGTCCGCTCACAACTCTCCCAGAGCTGACTCTAGATGAAAGAGTAATATCTCCGCTCAAACGCTTTCAGCTCATTCAATCACTCTCTCAGCGCTTTTGGAACCTTTGGACCAAGTCATACCGCCATACCCTTCAAATCCGCTCCAAATGGCTTTCCTCTTCCTCTCCACCCAAAATTGGAGAACTGGTTCTGCTCAAGAAAGACAATTTGCCTCCTTTACAATGGAAGATGGGAAGAATCTCACGTCTGCTACCAGGGAAGGATGGAGTCATCAGAGTTGTGGACTTGGACACCACTCAAGGCCAGCTGCGGAGGCCTGTCGACAATATTGCCCGGCTCCCACTGGATTCTGCTCAAGATGGGGCTCAGCTCGCTGCCTTTGCGGCCCCCCCAGGATGTTCGCGCCAACACTAGCGCGACGTATAGAATAAACTCACAGGACATTCAAATCGGCCAATCACGACCCGAGTATGGCCGACCGACTCAAGGGCGCTGTCAGAGAGTGACGTAGGACTTGCTATTGGAACCCCTTCCGTTCCGGATGCATTTTCAGCTCATCCCGAATTCTTAGTGAACGCGAACGCGTGTGCGCATATTTATTTGTGCTCGTTATTATAATACCAAATTCGCCGGCGAACCGCGAAAAATCTATAGATAATCCGCTCAACAGCTATGTAGTGTAGTGAGAAGAAACCTCCGCCCAGATCCAGATCCACCAGCTCAGCTAAAAGGTCAGTTCCAGTTGTCTCCAGCCCTCACGTTAACCTATATACCTACTTCCCTCACCTCAAAGTCGCATGTGTAAGTCCTAGCCTACACAATCGAAGGAAATTCCTTTTAATGTGCTAGGGTGAACCTGTATCTAGATTAACTCCTAAATATATTGGGGAGACACCCGAAAATATAAAATTGTTAGGGTGAAGTTGCTTCAGTTATTTGTCTTATTTCTTATTTCTAACCCAGCTACTTAAATGGAATACGGTAGCCTTCAGGAAGAATACTTCTACTTATACGCGTATTATCTTATACTTTAAATGAGACAATCTTATATAAAGAAGGGCCTTGCTAATCCGGCGAGGGAAAAAACAAGGCCCCTTCCGAATCATTGAATCGTCCGGATTATAGTATACAATATTTTATTAACCTTACTACTTCGCAATGAGGTTGAAAAGTAATTCACATGATCTTAGAATGTTTACGCGGCGGCGTCATTTATTTTGTCAGCAAACGCGCAAGTAACTAACACTGCAAGATGATAAATAAAATACTGTCGAGTAAGAATACGAGTATTGATACGTTGTGACCTGCATCTGCCCCTTACCCCCGCAAACATCCTCACGCGCGATCTTTTCACCTGTCCGGATTACAACGTGCACCGAAGTAACGCGGGTCCGGGTTAGCCTACTGAAGGACTTCAAGTTCCTGAAGAAAGAACTGACCGAAGTTCGAGGTAGATTGCAGGCATCGGAGTCTGCTGAGAATTATCACAGTTAAAAAGTGTTAATTCAATATGTAGGTCACCTGATGCAGCAAATGCTACTCGTCGTCGAGGCGCGCAGGCGGTCACGTTTAGACCGTCAGTATTATGAACGAACATCGTCGCTGCCGCCCCTGCTGCCCGCTCCCCGCCGGCACGCACCGGCTCCTGCGCGCCGGTGCCAAGTTACGCAAGTGTCGTAGCTTGCGTCCCCCCGCCACCTCCCCCGCGTCCGAAAAACAAAGGGAAGAAGGAGGCACCTTCAAAAGAGTGTCCTCTTTCTAAAAAGGACCGAACGTGCGATGATGACGGGTTCATCAAAGTCGAGAGGAAGAAGAAGAAACCTGTCGTCCGCAACCATCGCGGCACCGCACCCGGAGGATCAGAGCAGCTGTTGCGGTGTGAGACTCCCGCGACACTGCTGTACGTGTCCAGGTTGCATTGGTCTACAACGGTCAAGCAGGTCGTGGACTACATCAGGAGCAGAACCAACTTCGCCTTGAGGTTCGAGTTTGGAATCTCGTCATAAGGTGAACTTTAGTTCTTTTGTGGTAAGAGTTCCGACCCATCACTTACCGACCTTCGAGAAGGAGGAATTCTGGCCGATTGGAGTCGTCTTTAGAAGATTTAGAGGACGACTCCCGAACACTTCGCGCCCCACGCAGACAACAGGTGTTTAATGTTAGTGTTAGTTTATTATATATGTATGTTAGTCTATAAGGTATTTATAATATGGGCCTATGTAGCCTGAAATAAACGGTATTTAATTTTTTTTTGGAACGAAGCTCCTTATGGCGCGAAGCGAAAGGGGGCAAGACGGAAAAAATTAAGACTTAAACGACACTTTTTGCCACTCGAAATCAAAATGTAATAACGACTATTAATAATGATATAAAAACGACATTATCACCTTGACAATAATGTAGAATTTAGCAATTACACATTGTGACTGTTATCGGCATTCCTTCGTGCAATTCAAATTCGTGTGATTGTTTCTTTCTAGAATGTACTGCTACTCAAATAGGGATGTAATCATATGAATGTTTATGATGTTGGAAAATCGATAGAATCTGAAATCAATCAATATAAATAATATAGTTATATGTAAAAAGGGTTATAATTGTTGATCGTGCGAACAAAAATAGTTTGCGACTGCACATGAGCATACTGTGAATTTGGCAGATAATGAATATAATATATTATATATATTCAGATAAACAAAATTGAAGTGTCTGTTTGTAATTTCAAATTAACAGCTTTTATTTTCACTTAATGCATTTAAAAGTATGATCGGTACTTACAATAAAATATAAATTGTTAACATTTTTCTGTCCGTCTGTCAGTCTGTGTGATTGTTCCGGCTAATCTCTGAAACGGCTAGACCGATTTTCACGGGACTTTCACTGGCATATATAGCTGATATTATCAGGTCTAGCACATATATATATATATATATATATATATATATATATATATATATATATATACAGGGTGGCCAAAAAGTCGTGGATCAAACGAAACAGGGAGACAAAGGAGGTAATTTCCAACAAAAAATCTTTCTCCAGCATGGCTATAACTTCATTGCACGAAAAGATATAAACTATTTTTGTTTTTTCAATGAAAGTACCGAGTTTTTTTACAATTTAATCAGTAAAAAGTTAAAATGATTAAAAATAATTAAAAAAAAGCTGTTGTATTATGACTCGATTTTGTATCAATACTTCAAAAAATGTATTGCAGCTCTTGGTATCAAACTTAACGAGCAATTAATGTTTTTCCGTAAATTTTGATGCGTTTCAAAAAATTACTTCTCACTTTAAGAGCACCATTTGAAAAAAAAACGTATTACGGAAAGGTGACCCTGTATTATAAAAACTTGCCGGTTTAATGCTGATTAAAATGAGGTACAACACTTTACTTTTTGATCTTTAGTTTTGGTTTTATAATCTTTTTTCATATCAAGGTGCAAATTTCATAAAATGATAAATTCAAAGGAAAAATTAGATTTTTTCTCATACATATTACATAGTAATTTCAGAAGCCATTATGAAATAAAAACAACGATTGTGCCTTAGTACTTTTATTAAATACAAATTTTTACATTAAATGTTCAAAGTTCCTACCTCTGACCATAACGCACAATCTGCACCGCCTAATAAAATTTGCTCGTAATCGGCGGAATGCACCTCTGTTATTTTGAATTTGTAACTTAGCAAACTCGAGCTTTTGTCGTAGTTCTTGTTCGGTGTTATTCTCTCCATGATACACTATTTCTTTACAATAGCCCCAAACAAAAAAGTCTATGGGATTTTAAGGTCGGGCGACCGGGGTGGCCATGCAATAGGTCCACCTCGCGTAGGTCAGGGACCAAGCCGCGCTGCATAAACTGCGAGAAGGCCGGCAGTAAAAACACGGAACATAACGCATTTAGTGCGGAGTGCCCGGTCCGGCAAAAGTGGGACGCTATGGCGCGCGCAACAGTCGCGTATAGTCCGGAGGACCAATAGTGTCAGTACTGTCCGGGCGAAAATTGGATGGAATTAAAAATGCATTTTTAAAAAACACCAATTAGACAAAAACTAGTGGACGGTGCGACACTGTTGGGGGGGAGCTAGGCATATATATGATTATGGTGACATAAATCAGCATATATAGCCATAGTAACCAAAACTGGACTATTAGCGTATGTGCGCGCCATGGAGGCTCACAAAAAATGCGAAGGATTCATAGTAGTATGAACCTTGAGCATACGATTGTCGGGGCGAGCACTTCGACCTGGATGAATAGATGATGTGACTATAACTGAGATTGACTGGGACAAAAAACAAGAAAAATGAGTGATGAATGAGATTAGAATGAAATAGGGATAGTAATGTAACAAGGAAAATAAAAATGAATGCGATGGGGCTTATGTAAGAGTGGGAAATAGAGGCACCAATAAACGGAAAGTTAAAAATCAAAAGAATGCTGGAGCTATGAAAGTAAATATAATTGTTAAACATGATGTAAATTAAAACAGAACTGTAAAGGTAAAGGGAAATTGAAATGAATTGAATTAAATACAAATTGCCAATAATGGAGGTAATGTGAATTAAGGTAAAATAGAAACAAATAAATAAATAAATAAATGTAATTGAAAATACTGACAATAAGTACAAAAGACAAATGTAAAATATAATAGATAGAATAATGTCATGTTAAAATAGAAATAAATAAGAAGTGTAAAATACCAATGATGCAAATTTATAGATTTAAATAATGTAAACAAACATACAGAAATGTAAGAGGAAAAGAGAGATGTTAGACAAGGCAAAAGAAACAATATGAATGTATACAAGTTAAAAATAAGATAGTTGAGAATCAAATAGAAATATAATATAAATAAGTAAAGAATAGATAAAAAACAAAATAAAATCCTGTTAATAAATGTAACTGAAAATAATGTTATGACATAAACTAAAAACAGAAATGTAAAAGGAAAAGTTAAAATTTTACATAAGCAAAATAAATTTTCTGAATGTATGCAATTAAAAAAGTAAGATAGATAAGAATGTAAAAATAAACGTAATATAAATAAGTAAGAACAGATGAAGACAAAATACAATGTAAAAACAAATGTAACAGAAAAATAATGTTAGGAAGTATAAAATGTAAAACGTAATTGTAATTAAAAGAGGAATGTAAATCGATTAGTGAAGAAAATGAATGTAAACAAAATAGAAAGTATGTAAACGCAGTAAAATCAAAAATTGTATTAGGACTAAATTAAAATATACTAGCCATAATTAAAAAAAAAACAATGCAGACAATTGTCCTGGCTAATGGTCGGGGGAACAAGGAAAAAAAAAAAAAAAAAAAAAAAAAAAAATAGGTCCACCTCGACCAATCCACCGGTTAGGTTAGTTTTTTGTTTGTTTATCCCAAACAGATGCTGGAATCGATCATTTCTGATGATATGTGGGTTCACTCTGGAGTAATAATGTAAATTGTGGATGTTAAAAACTCCCATTCTTCTAAAATTTGACTCATCAGTCCATAACACTTTGTTGAAGAACTGCGGATCCTCTCTGTGTCTTCTAAGCATCTCTCTACAAAGCCTCACTCTAGGTTCATAGTCAGCTGGCAGTAAAGCTTGCACCCTTTGCACGTGGTAAGCGTGAAATTTATTTCTTTTAATGATAAGCTGCACCGTCGATCGTGGGATCCCGAGATTTCGTGATATTTGGCGTTGGCTAATACCAGGGTCCAATCTTAACTGTCTCAGTATTTGCTCTTCATTATCAAATCGTACTACTGGTCTTCCTGTTCTCGCAGCATGCTCCCCGGGAAAGGTTCCCTCCATGTACGCATTATGCACGCGCATAAAGACCCTGTAGTCCGGGAAACGTTCTCGGTTAGGGTAGCGTTGTCGATATTCTCTGGCAGCAGCGCGAGCATTACCGTCGCAAAAACCATAGAGGTAATGCATTTCTGCATACTACCGTTGGGTGTATGCTCTCCTCGCAGCAGCCATTTTAGCTTATCTAGCCAATCCGAAGTGATCACAGAATCCGATTCACACAGCGCTGGTCACAGGTAGGCAATATCACAAGTCCATAAACAAAGCGTAGGTCACAGGTAGGCAATCAATCACAAGTCCAGAAACGAAGCGCGGGTCACAACTAATCACAAAAAAAACCGTGCAAAATAATAAGTGTGCGTAGTCACATCCAGAAAGTGAGTGAGACACTAAACAAAGAAAGATACTCACGCGCTTCCACCCCTCCCGCTCTGCTTCGCCCGGCATTCTACTACCTGAACTAAGATGGGTATTCTGACCATTTTCGACAAAGGATTAAATGGTTAGTGTGAAAGAGAGGCACAATTCCTTTGTATCGAGTGTTTTTACAGAGTTGTTTGTATTGTATGACCCTTTCGTTTCCTAGAAAAGATAAATCGTTAAATTTAAAAATAAGGCTCATTTAATGAAATTTGCACATTTGTATGAAAAAACGATCATAAAACCAAAACTAAAGATCAAAAAGGAAAGTGTTGTACCTCATTTTAATCAGCATTAAACCGGAAATTTTTTATAATACAGGGTCACCTTTCCGTAATACGTTTTTTTTCAAATGGTGCTCTTAAAGTGAGAAGTAATTTTTTGAAACGCATCAAAATTTACGGAAAAACATTAATTGCTCGTTAAGTTTGATACCAAGAGCTGCAATACATTTTTTGTAGTATTGATACAAAATCGAGTCATAATACAACAGCTTTTTTTTAATTATTTTTAATCATTTTAACTTTTTACTGATTAAATTGTAAAAAAACTCGGTACTTTCATTGAAAAAACAAAAATAGTTCATATCTTTTCGTGCAATGATGTTATAGCCATGCTGGAGAAAGATTTTTTGTTTGAAATTACCTCCTTTATCTCCCTGTTTCGTTTGATCCACGACTTTTTGGCCAGCCTGTATATATCACCTCTCAAGTTTGTTTTTTTTTCAATTTAATTAGCGAGGCTCTACTGTATAATATATAATCAGTTACTCAAAAATGATTGCAAGTATTACCATGAATTTAGAATACAGGGAGTTTTGGAGGAAAAAAATCGATCTAGCTAGGCCTGCCCTGCGAAACTGCGCATTTTGATTTAAGTTATTATATGTTTTCATCGTGCTGTTGCATTAATTTCAACTTTGTTACGTCGGTCCGATAGGCAGTTTGGCATGCGTATGTTAATTTTTGCTTTGATCGAAAATTCGGAATGTGGTGGGTTCGAATCCCGGTCAGATAAATATTATTGCAATTATTTTTATTTATTTTTTATGTATCAGAATTCCAAGCAAACTCGTTACCCAAGTACGAAGTACTACAACTGTCAACTTCATTTTAATAACGATTTTCAATTCTCTTTAGGAAAAGTAGAAAAGAGCTCTCATGAGCTTAAGCTTTACACGGTTCGTCTCGGCAATGCTCGCGAATCGTCCGTAAAGAGATAGATTTTTCAAGTTGTATAACGTATAATAGGTATGCTCCTAATAAAACAGTTTCAATTTTATAAGTAACACAATATTATTTTTATTCATTCCCAACTAAGTAAGTTTTTACACGGTTTTAATTAAAAACTTTGACTCATTGCTATTATTTTACGACCGCTATGACTAAGTAGTTGAGTGTTTCGTTATTTCAACAAAAGGAACAAAACAGTTTTCTGTATTCCTGGCCTATGGATGTGTTTAATACTTAGAGCATTAAATGTATAATATAATAAAAATCTTAAATATATGTAAAGATAGTACAAAACAAAGATATTTGATTGGTCTCGCTACATGACGTACTCCCTAACAAGAACTGCTTTGTAAATGCGGCTACTCATTATTGTAGCGTGTAAAGAGACAATTGACTTAGATGTGACAAATTCTAGTGTGCGTAAAATTGTGATGCCAGCTACTCAATTTTTGCCCGATTTAATGGGAAAAATATCTTATGCTGTGGTCTATTACTTAAGTTATTGGTTATAAATGTAGCTAAGAAAATACTTAAAAACTAGCTTTTGCCCGCGGCTCCGCCCGCGTAATACAGTAACCCACAGGAACACTGTACTTTTAACTCTCACATTTATAATATAGTAGTAGGATAGTAGAATTAAAAGTTAATTAAAAGTAAATATTACATTTTATTATTCTTATGCGCTTTCTCTAAAGAAATAAATATAAATATAAATTATTAAGCCTCATTTTTATTTATTTATTAGTCAAGACATAATACCGCGTGTCGAGGCAGCTAGTACGATAATAATATTACACATAATATATTTAACTGTATCGTTTTCATAATATTTTTTTATAAATATTTTTCGACCTATGCTCCTTGCGAATAGTTATTTAGTTCCATGGGTAGAACTATAATAACTAGTTTAGACAAATGAAATAGGATATAATTTATTGTCATTGTATTTTATTAAATTATAACATAAAATACAATGACAATAAATTCACATCATAAACATATTGGAACTTGATTCTTTCATACGCGGGAACACTGAATGGTGTTTTGAGTTCATGTAATTTTATATTGAAATTTTGAAAGTATACGATACTTACTGATGATATGTGATCCCAGTGTCCTACTTATTTCTGATCCAATTATTTTTACATAGTTTCACTACGTAACTTGGCATCTTTGTTCCGATTTTAACTAAAATTAAATAAAATATTCGGGATGTACACTTGTCATAAAGCTTTCAATATGACTGGGTCGGGTAAGCCGACCTCAGCTGAGTATTTATTGCAGTATTTGACAAGCGCATCAGCTCGGTCTGGTAGAGCGCCCAGCGAGACCAATGATTAATTAGACTGTGGTATAAAATTAATAAAAATATTGTTCCGTTGTCTAGTACGCGTAACACAAGCCCCTCGAGAACTTAGCACAAGGCCAGATTGACGTTGTGTGAAACCGTCCATAGATATTATTACTATTTCCTTTGAAGTCAAAATTAGAATCTATAGTAATCTTTAACTACACCTATTCCAGATTGCGGAAGTTAGGAGAAGTGAACAAACAGACGAACTAACGTAAAGAAGGACGGGCGGAGCAAAACTGTAAGGTTTGTTTGTATTACCTACTACGGAACCGTGTGATGAGTTCACTATTTGCAGAAAACACCAAGCATGTAGAAGCGGATTGACCGTCGGACCCATTGTGATTGTGATTAAATTCTATCCACCTGTTTTTCCATTTTATTAAAAGTACATAGCCACTTAAGAATTTTTTATATATTTATTATCGTTAAATGGCACGGGCCCTAAGGTCAAATACCTTAGGTTTAATCCGGCTCTGCACACGTTGATTCACATATTATATACACACACACACACATGTAACTATCTATGTGTAGACGTGCCAAGAAAATAAATTTATCTGTAACACAGTGTCAAAATCTCCAGAGTAGCATAATATCTTCTCAATTCCATGAACTAATTAAACTAGTAATAATTCCTCCATGTCAATACCAATAGATTCCGCCGCCGCCTTCCGCTTTTAGAATATTTTGCATCGTATATTACCGCAAAAGTATAGTTTACAGAGCGTTAAGTATTGTTTTGTATTCAGACGTTAGAATGTAAAGTTGATGTTTTAGATAAATTTTCGAAAAAAAAATTGTATGCAAATAACTATGTTTTTTATGTTTCTATAAGACAAAGAAATACTTAGGCCACATTTGCCACCCCCTAAAGTTTGCCGGCCTAGGCTTTAGCCTACAAAGCCTAAAATGTGAGAGACAGCTATATTATTTTTATATTGAAATACCTTCTTATTTATTATTTTGTCTCATAATTTATAGAAAAAAGTTAAAAAAAAAACTTTTTGTGAACTTGTGACAGTTGCCGGGGAATTCAATGGGTGACGTTGTGGATTTTGTATTTCCTTCATAAATTGTGTTATTTCGGTTCTTAATGTGTAATATTGGTAGAATATTAACCATTGAATATTCGTTATTGTGCACAAGTGTGGGCAAGTGGTACAACTTAAAAAAAAACGTGCTATTTCGTGTTCCCTCCAAATCTCCCTAGAAACTTTCAGTAAAGCTTCTACCGCTTTACTGAATCAATTGACTTGACTCATTGACTGCACTGACTATCTATTTGGACTTTGACTAGATTTTAGACTTGACGATTTAGGAATACGGTGTTGAAAATTGAAACAAAAATGCTATTTTCAGCCTTTTTAACTTGACACTGGCAAATGGTTTAAGCCGACGCTATATATTTAAATAATAAAAAAAAAACTTGTGACACTGACAAACGTCAACAAACGCACGGTAGGTAGTGTGAGCTTACTGAGGTGAGGCCATTTTTTTAAAGAAGATGGTAGTGATATCATTAATCATAAACTATAATAATTAATGTAATTATTAAAAAGAATATGATATGGTATGAGCGCGCAAGTGAAGACTCGAAACTGAGCCAAAGAATACTGAGCTAAGTACAGGTAGCGCCACGAAACTCTAGCGCTGAATCTTAAATATCGCCGTATATCTTAAAAAATAACGAAGATACAAACAATTTAAATTTACAATATGAAAGAGAGCGATATATCGGCCTGCACGTCACGATTTGCACCCGCCATACATTTGTCATTACAAAATGGATGGCGATAGCAACTTGTGACGTAACCAATCGTTTTGCGAGATAGAGATGGGCAATATATATTTAATATTCGAATATCAAATTTTCGAATATTTGCAAGCCCTACTTTTTACCGTTTACATAAAAAGAGATTGATAGTAAGTTTTCCTAATGAGGAACAAATTCTGGAAAATAAGCTAACTTGTAACAAACTAATTTTTTGACGTTATATTTACACAAATATTGGTTTAAAAGGAGTGTTTAGATAATTTATTGGTAAAAACATAAGGTTCACATTACAATATTAAAAAACAAGAATTAAAAACTAGTTATGATAACAAAATCAATTGTACCATAAAAGTAGGTAAGTACTAAAAAAATAATAACTACTCCAAAACTTAAAATGCTACAAAAAAAAGAAATCTCCCAGGTGGTCCCCACCAGGCAGAGTACCTAGAAGGCTCAAAGAGTTTCCTCGCTGGATTGCGATACTTATTCTCTGGGCCAGGTAGGTGCCGGCTCTGGGGTCTCGGGTGGCCTCAATGAGTTTTTTGGAGATTTTTCCGAAAAGTTTGTGCGCACCCAGACCCCATGTACCTAAGATTTCAACCCCAAACGGTTCAAATATGAGATCCCCACTAAGTTTCTCATATTTGCGCCGCTTGAGGTTTTCCGCCTGATTGGCGGCCGCACCTGCAGAACTCGAGGTGCCCTGGACATGGGACGGAGCAAGTGTATCGACGCAAGTAGCGTCCCATACAAGAGCCCGTCCCACTCTCCAAGGGACCAGGGTCATACCGTCTGGTCTCTTGCCATCGTCGCGCGCCAAACCAGAGAGTTCCAGCACAGCTGGCACTCCGGCGGTGACAAGAGCCCGACGGATGAGATCGTTCAGGCAGTGATGTCGGGAGATGCGGCCGGCGCTTCGTTGACAGGACAGCCCGTGGTGTCCGAGGCTGTCCACATTTGCACCACAAACACAGCGATGGGGGACGACGTGGGGGGTGCCAAGACGCAGGGAAGTGGCTAACCGGAAAGCTGTTCGATCCAGCAATGTGCCCGTATTGGGTGACGGTAATGCTTGTAGCCAAAGGCCCGACTCCCACTTCTCAGCAGCTAAGAGGCGAGCCTGCTCCACAGGACTGGAGGACGTATTAAGAAGATTATTCCGTACCAGTCTGCAGAGTGGCTCGTCCCAGAGCCTTTGGGAAAAAGTATTGTCAGGCAATTCGCTACAAGCACTAGTTACGCTCCAGGCGTCCTTGGCCTCGTCCAGAAAGGTAACTGTATTGGAGTAGGATGGGTGATGTAGTATTTTGGAGATAAGACTATGGTTCGCGTGGACTGAGGACAAGAAGGCCGGAAGCGATATGTCAGAGGACTTTCGAACACCCAGGCCACCGAACCTAACTGGAAGCGTTGCCTGAGTCCATGCGCGGTCATCGAAATTTGTATTCCAAATAGTGCTGAGCGTTTGTCTTATGGTATCATCCAACTGTTTGAGAAGTTGAGGGAACTTCCACAGTTGACAACACCATATGTCAATTTAGGTACGAAAATGCAAAAACGGATTAGGGTAAAGGCCATGTGACAGTTAATTTGGAGGAGGCGGTCTAAAGTTTCATTAAAATTTTGTAATTTGTTATCTAAGAAGTCCGGGAGAGATTCGTCTAAAATAGGTGAGCCCAAAAGGAAGAGCGAATCCTTGTCAATGACAGACAGTTGTGGAGCTATTTCTTTAAAGCTGGATATAATCGCGTTTCTATCCCCACAACTGTCTGGCACAAAAAGTTCGCACTTACCTAGGTTCAGCTGCAGACCTATTTTTTGGAACTCGCGGATCAGAGTGCGGAAGTCTGATAGTACAGTGGGTGCATCGCTTCCAAGGGTCCCATCATCCAAATACCAAACATTAAATTTTGAATTTAGAAGCTCGATGACCGGGTGTATAGCAAGGCTGAAGATTGCTGGACCTAGAGGGTCGCCCTGTTGGCAGCCCACTTCGGATGAGATGAGGTGGTCTTTGTAAATGAGTTTGGTGGGGTCGTTGTAACACTGGAGCATAAATGTTAAAATGGCAGGTGCTTTAGAATTAATTTGGGCCAACAAGGCGCCTCGGTCAACTGAGTTGAAAGCGTTTTTGATATCGACCTTCAGAAACACATCATCGCCTTGATTGTGGATAGCTGTCCTGAAAGAGTGAACGGCGGCCTCACAACCTCCTTTGCAGGCAAAACCGAGCTGTTTTGGCTGGAAGTATGACGCGAGGGAAGTTACCGATTTGCAAGCTAGAGGAGTGGAGTGTTATGTTAAAAATAATTTTCTTCATTTGTTCTATATTTATTACTTTGCGGAATTTGTATCACAACATCAATACTATCAAAAGCGCAGTAATACAAATGTGTTTTCAAATACCAGATTTCGATTTCTGTTTGGGACATTAATAAAAAAAAATGCAGTTTTATCTAAATAATAGTAGGCATTCACGTCATTATTATCTAGATTAATCTTACATAAAATGGTTGTCAAACTACCGATTACACAAAAAAAAAGTTCTAAGCATGTCGTCAAAGGTAAATAAATAATGAACTAATAGAATTTATACGTATTTTGTACCTTCTGTGTCGTGAAATGTGCTATTAAATAATTCTAGTTAAATTACCATGTCTGGGGCAGACATGGTAATTAGCCGTTAGCTCGCAAAAAGTAAGTACAGTCTATGTTTTTTGCTTGATTTTTCGTAAACGTTCCATGATGCTGGCTAGTTCTTACAATTGGACATTTATAGAAGTAACTCCATGTCTATTCCTATATTGTGCCTAGGACGGTTTTGGAGGTTGGAAGAGCTGCACATTAGCACAGTCTATTGTTCTCAATATATCAGGCAGGTGAAATATTTGTTCAAAACCATAGTTCATATTTTAGCCTGCCTGATTATTTGGGAACACAATACACTTAGGTTTTAATCTAAAACACAGTACACACATACAAACACAATAACACAATAATAGACAAAATATGATAATTATATTATAAGGTGTAAGTATAAGGTGTAGGTATTACATTACATAACTCTTATAATAAATATTATAAATGGGGTACCTTCTGTACAACAGCAACAATAAACTCATCCATAAATTTACTAACTGTTCTTTGGCTAATAGAGTGCTCTTGGCCAACACCTCTCTGATAATGGCCAGTCAATAAAACTTAAGTGAGCAGAGAACCTGCAATTTATGAAGCATTATCAAAAAAGTGAGTGGCAGTCCTGCACCATGCGCTTTACCCGGAGTTTTCTGCCGCGCACAATAAAAACTTTTCTGGACCATTACGACCCGACCTGAAACCGTCAAGAAGGGAGTGTATTCCCTCTTAAAATACCGGCAACGCGCTTGGGACTCTACCGATGTTGCAAGTTCCCATGGGCATCGGTAGTCACTTTCCATCAGGCAATCCCTTTGCTCGTTTGCCACTATATATATAATATAAAAAAGTAGGTACATACTTTAAACTAGTAAATTAACATAGCGTTTTGTCAAAAGTTGTCTTACTTACTTTGATTAAAACAGACAGGCCCGGAGATGTACGAGGAGTAAGATCTTCAAAAGAAGAAACTCCTCTTCAAGTTAAGAAACTCCTCGCACAAATACTGCACCATTTCCCTGCTCACTTTGTAGTTCGCTAGGAACTCATTTTCAGGCAAACCCAGAGCTGGTAGGTAACCCTTCGTGCTCGAGTCCGGCTCGCACTTGGCCGGTTTTTATATAAA
Organism: Phengaris alcon alcon; assembly: GCA_037179445.1. Classification (NCBI taxonomy): domain Eukaryota; kingdom Metazoa; phylum Arthropoda; class Insecta; order Lepidoptera; family Lycaenidae; genus Phengaris; species Phengaris alcon. The sequence continues at coordinate 449,209 of JAYRCH010000515.1, forward strand.
AGAAGACAACGGATGTTTTTTAAAATTATATTATATATTATGTTTATTGTTTATTAAATAAAAAAAAACTTACAGGCAATTTTGCGCAGTGTCAATAAGATAATAGCTTGACCTCTACGCTTGACCACTTACGCTTTAAAATTATGCTAATAGCCGCAAAACTATGTTGTTGTCGGAAATACATAATACATAATATAGAACGCAATAAAAACAACATAACCTCATTACCTTGAACTAGTCGTAATATCTTAAGCCAAATGCGACACTTTGATATTTGTTCAATTTGATATAAATACTTAGTATATTATTAATAATATTTGATCAAGGGCTGGCATTGTAACATTTGATATTATTAAATATTAATGACAGGATTGTCTCCCCAAACTGCTGGTTAAAATACACATTATTAAGCATATTTTAATAATTTCCTTACCAATATTATAATTATAATAGACAGTAGTAGTTCAGAATCTGGAATATGGATTAACACATATAAAAAATTTACGACTTCCGCGCGATTTATTTTTGCACGTGCGAATTCGCGGGCAACATCTAGTAAAATATAATCGCGAACTTATGATACCTTTTTAATACTTTGGCGTGAATGACTCACTGACTTTCTGACCAGTGGCGTAGCGTGGGTGACAATTTTGCCGCCGCCTTATTTAGGTTTTTCAATTTAATTAATACATTACATTATCAACATACGAGTACATTAATTCTTCATAATTTTCGGAAAGAACAGTCATCGTAAATTTGCATACAGATTAAATTTTAAATAAAAATGTTTATCTACGCACAAGAATTACAGTTTCAGAGCGTAACATAAATTACGATACGGGACAATGTGAAATGGTCAAAATCCATCAATATAACTTTCCTTATAATCTTTGAATTTTTGAATAAGAACCACGAGCTTCCTTAAACACGTAATTTTCTGTAAATTATTATATAACAAATGAAAAACTGATATAAATATTGGTTTTTCATTATTTTATGGAAGATAAAGTTTATATTTGCGCAAAATTACTCCCCGCCCGCCTCCCGGGTCGACTCGAGTATCATGTGCACGCGCGGTTTATTAGACGAACTAAAAGGTTCTACCCCCAATATATGGAACATAGCGCAAAAATGAAAACTAGCGTTGTTTTGTATTATACAATATATTATATTATTATTAGCTATTACCTCACCGCAAAACTCAAGCATCACCACTGGTACATAAAAAAGAAGATTTTGCCGCCCCCTAAAAAGTGGCGCCCGGGGCGGACCGCCCTCCGCACCCACTATACTATGCCACTGTTACTGACCGATCAACACACAGCCTAAACCGCTGATCGTAGAAATTGAAACTTGGAAAAGTAGAACAAGAGTTTTGTATAACGTAGGCATGCTATAGGAAAGGATTTTCCTTATCATCACATAGAGGGGTAAAAAGAGGGGCAAAGTTCGTATAGGACAGTAAGATTCCTTGCTCCAATCTACTTAAAAAATTGCAGAAACATTATTTAACACAGTTGATGGAAGAATTATTTTCAATTCCAATTAAGAATTACCTTAAAAAGGGGTAAAAGTTTTCAATATTTTTTATGAAAGGACCGTCATTTCTTACAGGTCCATACAGGTCACCTAAAAAATAACACACGCCAATAGGAAAATTTATTAGAAGGTAACAAAATTTCCATAGGCGAAATATGTAGAGAGGGAATATTTAGACGTAGATTATTTTAAATATTTTTCCTGAAAATAGCTATTTCACACTTTTACAGGTACCGAAACTTGAACATGCAAATTGGAAAATTATATATAACAAAATTTCCATTGTATATTTAATTGTGTAATCTCGTTTTCATTGTGTCCGCACTAATTGGTGCTAAAATGTAGTGAACATCTTGGAGACTATCCGGATTGTGAAGCACTTGGGCGCTAATTTTTCTGTAACATTTATATTAGCGTTATCGCACACGAAGTGTACGCGTGATATCATCATCATCTACGGCTTACAGGTGAGAGAGCTACCCTTCGGCAATTAGGCTGGTTTCACAGCTGTCCGGGAGACCCGTTCAGGAAATTTTAACAGCAAATGACTGATGATACTACCCGGACACTCCCCGGTCCACCTCGAATCGGTCGGTACTGTTTTAGCGCAGAGTTCTATTTTCAAAGCTCTGAATTTTCCCCGGCCCGCCGGATTCCGGATCATATAGTCCCATCCATAAATATCCATATAGATTTTAAAATTCGGCAACGCACTTGTGACCTCTGAGATCACGGATGTCCATGGGCAGCGGAATGAAAAGTAACTGCCGCCATATTATACTTAATCCTTACCCAAAATCGCAACTAAAAAATGTTACATGTCTACAATTACTCTTTATTTAAAAAAATTCGAGTAGTCTTTAGTAGATTTGGCTGCAGTTTATTTTCGTTGAAAGTTATCAGTCGAACTCTCTATAAGTAGCAAGATAATAATTGAAATCTGCGACTAAATGATAAAAACACTTGCGAAAGTCTAGATGTAACCAGTTTTTGACATTGGAAATGTCTTTTCGTTCGCTCCAGTATAGGGGCCGATTTCACGAAAAAGTGCGATTCTCTTATATCGCCGAGAGTTGTGAAGATATGATATTTAAAAAAGGCTCAAAAGACGCGTATTCACGGAGCTTTAAGGTGCAAAAAGAATTATTCGAGAAGGTAAGAAACGAAAATAGTTATGGCCGAAATAGTGAAAAAAAAATCTATTTTTACCGAATTTTCGATTTTGGCGCTCGATATTTTGGAAATGAAGAATGATAGCAAAAATTGAGAAAACCTTCTCTGGACAGTTTAGTCAGCTACAATTTGAGCCTAAAACAAATACGACCGGGTTAAGGGTTTGCCCTGTAGCCTAACCTGTTTGAAAAAAAAAAATAATCAAAAAATAAGATTTTGCATCAAGGTATACCCTGGATCCTAAAGCACTGAACAGAAGAAATTTCGTAATTGTTTAAAGAACTGCAAGCATGTAACTTACAGTAATCATCATCATCATCATCATATTTACAATACCTAATGGAAGCTTGGCGTGTATTCAATTAAACATTCGATTGTTTATTTTAAACGTTCTTAAAATGTATTAATAATAATTTAACAAATATCACTAAAAAGGGAAAACCGATTATTTTTAATCAAAAAATTAAACCGACTTCCAAAGTAAAATACACAAAAAAGTATGAAATAAATCTTATTTTCAAAATAATTCCCCATTTTAAATTCGGCTTAAATTTTAACTATTTCTCTACTCAATCTTCTTAATTTTGAAGTACCGATTTCATTTTTCATGACAAATTTGAACGTAAGTTCTATAAATCACTGTAGGATATTGTTGGGGCTGGTACCGACTTAAAAATTAAGAAGATTGAGTAGAGTAATAGTTAAAATTTTAGCCGAATTTAAAAGGGGAATTATTTAGAAAATAAGATTTATTTCATAATTTGTGTATTTTTACTTTAGAAGTCGGTTTAATTTTTTGTTTAACTCGTTTGCATAGAGTGGGAAATGTACCATCGAACAATTTGCCGCTCGACCAGGCATACGATAAGAATCGCTCAACAGCGCTGTTGAATATTGCTAACGCACTATGTGTGCGTTCTACGTCACTCAGATGTAAATACGTAGTTCAGCCACGTCTGCAGTCGTTGCGGTAACTTAATTTGTATTAAAATATTTTGAGGCGTCCTAGTGCAAAGGAAAATGTTTAGGAACTGGTCTAGCAGGAATTTTGTCGATGGTTAGGTAACTATACCTAAGTATTCCCACAACCTACACCAGTCTCTAAACTCATACAAGCCTAAAAAATATCCTATAATATCCAATTTATAGAACTCACGTTAAAATTTGCTGATACCGACTTCAAATCAGGAAGATTGAGTAGAGAATAAGTTAAATTTTAGCTGAATTTAAAAAGGGAATTATTTAGAAAAGGCATGTATTTAAACTTGCGACAAAACAATCAAACTTTGGGTGTGAAAAACCCGAATATTGAATACTAAATTACCAAGATGGCGAAAGAATATAAGGAACAAAAAAATAAATCTGGTGACTAATTAATACCAGTTTTTTTCACTGAAAATTCCAAACTGGCAGACATATATTATTTTAGCGAACAAATAACCATCTTGCCGACAATTCGAGAGTACACATTTAATTTAAGAATAGGCACATACTCGTATATTTTCCCTGATGTAGGTAACTCAAAAAACATAATAAGCAGCAAAACGTGCGCACCTAAAAAAAACGTAAAGGAGCGTACAAAATTTACATGAAAAAATAATGAAAATTTCTTCCCCCGCAGTAACTCGCAACCAGATATTTTCTTCATGATAGGAGAAAAAGAAATTTGATAATCCTGAATTTTCCAACATTTCTGTAGCTTTATACATCGCTCGTATCTCAAAGTAGGCATTGCCATTTTTTTTTAATCGCTTCTATCTCGGAAACGGTGCATCCTACCGAAAAATAATGAAAATTTCCTCCCCCTTAAAATCTCATAACCACATTTTTTTTTCATGATGGGAGAAAAAGAAATTTAGAAATCCTGAATTTTCCAACATTTCTATAGGTTTATACATCGTTCGTATCTCAAAGTAGAGCATTGCCATATTTGTTTTCTATAATCGCTTCTATCTCGAGAATAGATAATCCTACTGAAAAAATAATGAAAATTTCCTTCCCCCCAAGTAACCCCCACCCCGTAACCAAGTATTTTCTTTAAGATAAGAGTTTTTTTTTTAAATCCTGAATTTCCAAAAAATTCTATAGCTTACATAGCTGTTACTACATAACATACTGTGTTAATAATCTGATGATTATATGTGGATTGATAATCCTAATCAGCTTCCGCAACAACTTTTAAATTGTACTAATTTGTCAATCAAGTCATTTTTACGATAAATGAAAATTCTCCATTTTGTAAATTGTAATGGAAGACAGTTTATAATCACCACCCCCAAAAACCTGGAAAACGACACCCTTATTTTTATGAAAAAAATGTACGCCATTTTGGAATTTCAAAATGGATTTATTTTTCATATTATTCTGCACCCCCAAAAACATTGAAAACGACACCCATACCAAAGGAAAACGAACTCCAACAGTATCCAAAAATGCGATTTTCCGTAGCCTGCGATTTTAATTTTTAGCAGCAATTAATTAATCGACCCAATCTGGTTTAATAGCTGCTAACATCGTATAATGGTCACCAACTCGGAAATTAAGTCGCCAACTTGTAAATTTCGGCGCCAATTTGGATTAAAATTTCGTCACATTTTATTTGCCGATTTTTTTATTTTTTGTTACCTGAGTGCTTTCGCCAGTTTATTAATTTTGTCGCTAACGTATTAATTTGCTGCCAAATTCAGTAATACAGTATGCTCATGTGCAGTCGCAAACTAATTTTTTGTTCGCAATATTAATTATATCCCTTTAGAAAATAAGTTTTATTTTATACTTTTTTGTGCATTTTTACCAATAATCAAAGTTCAATACAATCAATCAATGTTCCGTAATAATCAAGGAACCCTTATAGTTTCGCTCTGTCCGTCTGTCTGTCTATATGTCCGCGCTTCTAGCTTCTGTAATTATGAATATAAATGGATGAAATTGGGTATAGTTATAGACTGTGTATAGATCTCGGTTTGGCATCATAAAATAATAATAATTTTATACTATAGGCTCTCCATACATGTGTATGGGTTTGAAATTTTTATTTCATTCTACCCCATGGCATAGGGTATTATTGAATAGGCCTTTTTAAATAAAGGTAAGGTTTCATACACGACTTTTTAACATAGTCAGCCACTGACGAGAAATCGGTCTCCAAAGTGGTTTATAAGTTGGTCCCCCCCTGCTGGCATTTCTAAACTCTTTAGGAAAATTATTTTGAACGAAATTGGACAGCAACTTTTGAAGTAATTTGAAAAAAATATATTACGTGATTATAGTTACGGAACCCTCCTTAGACATTTCTTGACATGCTCTTGGTTAGGTTTTTACTTTGGAATTCGGTTTTAATTTTTTGCTTAATATTTTTTTATTTCTCGTTTTAGTTACATTTATTATCTATTTTATTATGAACACATTGATATCGGTGCACAAAACTCTGATGAGTAGTGAGTACCTATGTCATCATAATAATATGTTGATGTTTCTCGTGAAGATGGTGGTGATGATGATGATAATTACCGTAAGTGGTATGATGGCATATGCTTGCAGTTCTTTATGCAACGCCGGAATCCCCAAACATGTATCTATAAGGGCTGATGTGTTCCAGTCAAAGTCAAAGTCAAATTTTTTTATTCAAAATAGGCATATTAGTTTATTGATTGAATTTTTTCTAACGCTTTTTGGTATCTTATTGTATAGGCCTTTAAACGAATTCTTTACTTTACTAAGTCTAGTCGCTGATACATCAAGCTTATGCTTATTTCGGGTATTTCTATTGTGGTTGTCATTTTTCTTTCTGAACAGGTTTAATTTTTTTTAACATATAATTAATTTGATAGAACATACTGAGAATCTACAGTTAAGATTCCAGTTTCTTTAAACTTCCTCAGCTCAGCTTCAACAGCTCGCTTCTGCAGCAAAAATATAGTATTTATATCGGCAGCATTGCCCCACAGTAGAATGCCATAGGACATTATACTGTGGAAGTAACTAAAATATACAAATATGCTGTGTTTTTGTCCGAAAATTGTCTTGTCTTACTTACTGCAAATGCTGCTGAACTGAGTCTGTCGGCCAACCCAACAATATGAGGGCCCCACTGTAGTTTTGCGTCTAAAATTATACCTAAAAAGACAGCTGTGTCTACTAGTTCCATACCTTTTCTATTCAATAGTATATTGGTTTTAATTCGCCTTACATTTGGCAACGTGAACTTTATAAATTTAGTTTTTTTGCTATTTAACAAAAGATTATTAACACTAAACCAGTGTACTATTTTTGAGAGAGCGTTAATTACTTCGCCATAGCCTGAGTTTTGGCGATTAATATTAAAAGTAACTGACGTGTCATCGTTAAATAAGACTATCCCGTTTTTTCCATTAATAAGGTATGGTAGGTCATTTATATATACCAGAAAAAGAAATGGTCCTAAAATGGATCCCCATCTCAATTTTGGTACCTGTGAATCTTTTTCCATTTATTTCAACCCTATTAGTCCTATTTGATAAATAATATTTTAAGATGACGAGTGCTGGTCCCCTTACTCCATAGTGGCATAGTTTCCTGTTAAACGTTGTGTGCTGCACGCAATCAAATGCCTTATAGGTATCGCAAAAAACTCCTAGAGCATCCTGCGACCCCTCCCATGCATAACTAATCAGATCAACGCCTGCATCTGTTGTAGAGCGGCCCTTCGTAAAACCAAATTGTTTATTATATAAAATGTTATTTATAATAAAGTGTGTTGGTAGATGAGTAAGTATTATTTTTTCATATATTTTACTTAGTGTTGGTAAAATAGATATAGGTCGGAAGTTAGATGGATCCGACTTACTACCAGACTTAAACAGAGGTAAAACTTTACTATGTTTCATCAGATCAGGAAATACGCCACTTTTTATACAATAATTAAAAATAATTGCTAAGTAAGGTGCAATAATATCGATTATAGATTCAATAACTTGCATTGATAGGCCCCATAAATCTGCAGTATTCTTAATATTTAATAAATTAAATTTTTTAATAATGTCTTGCGGTCCTATTTCTTTAAATCTAAATTCAATTACACACACTTTTATATTATCTTTAAAAAGTAAATCAGCATCAGCAGGAGAGGCATACAAATTTTTGGTGGTTAAAACTGGAATGTCAGCAAAGAATTTCTCAAAAGCAGTAGCAACTTCACTGTCGGATTTAATTATTTTACTATTTATATTCAACTTAAAAGATGTGTTGCGGCTGGTGACTCTTCCAGTTTCATTTGCAATGATTTGCCAAGTTGTTTTAATCTTATTTTTCGAATTCTTAATTTTATTTCTGATGTGAAGAGATTTTGCTGCAGAGCAAACTTGCTTAAATGTTTTTGAATATAATCTTACATAATTTTTTAATTCTTTACTTTGATTCATTGTTCTTTCATTATAAAGTTCATACAATTTTAATCTGCTTTTTAAAATACCTTCCGTTGCCCATTCACTGAATTTACTTTTATTGTTTGTTCTCACTGTCTTAGAGGTGAAAATAGTAACAAATGTTTAATTAATTTAAACAGTTTACCAAACGACATATCCGGACTACTATGATACTCTAAATGTCCAATATAAGCTATAATTTCACCTCTAAACTTCTCAATATGTTTGACATTTATTGGTATATATGTTTCTGCCCTTGTGTAATTGTTTGCAATTATTATCTATAGGGAAAATGGCCCGCTGTTCACAGTGCTCAGAGCTTAGTATGTTAAAGACTTCTTTATTTAATGGATATATGTTGATAAAACTATAGTAAAATCAATGCATGTAGTAGAACTGTCACTGATCCTTGTTGGTTCAAAGAATAAATGAGTTAAGTTATATGATTTTAACAATGAAGTAAATCTAACAGTGGTGGAATTACTTTCTAAAATATGTATATTAAAATCACCACACAATAATATATATTTGTTAGATACACTTATCTTAGTTAATAACGTTTCCATTATTTTTTCAAATGAATCGTATAACCCTAAAGGAGGCCTATATACGCTAACAATAATAAAGTGTCCCACCTCTATACAGGCTATTTCAGTTGTTCGTTCTGTAGAGAGGCTTACTATGTCTTTACGTTATTTATATTTTAAATTATTCTTAATTAATATATGTGAGCCGCCTCTTAGGCCTTTTTCTCTGCAGAAAGATCTAGCCAGCAGGTGCATACCAAGATTTAACATAATTTCATTTTTCTTAAACCAATGTTCATTTATACATAAAATGTCTAAATTATTGTTAAAAAACAACTCAATTTCTAATTCCTTACCAGACTGTACCTTATATGTTTTGATGCACCAGCGTAAGTTTACATAATTTATTATCTTTAATTAAAATATTATTTTCATGATTAAAGTATACCTACAATGCTAGAGACTTCCTCTGTAGTCTTACAGGCTATTTTAAATTATTATTATTTGGAACATTTTCCAAGGTGTTATAATAAGTCATAATAATATGACTTATAAACTGCTCAATAGAAGCAGTTGTTGTCTTACTAGCCAAGTACTTTGCTGAGTTAAAATATAAAAAAAGTTAATAGCGTACTTGCTATAAGTCTTATAAAATAAAAGGATAGATAATATCTATCTAATGACAATTTACATAATTTATAATTTTAAATAATATTAATGTCAATTATATTTATTTTATTGTCATAATTATTTAATAATATGCAAATTATTATTAACAGCAGTATACAATTGTCTGTTAAGCTTATATCTAATTTGGTTTTCCCGTGGCAACCGTTTTATGTAAGGAAATATGAATAATATAATCTTACTAATATTTTGCAGTTTGTTTAATGCTTCTATATAATATTCTAATTGGTTACTATTCGCATTTCCCAGTCTCCCCACTAATAATATTAGTGTTGTATTGGGACAGTGAGTTGTACTTAAATTTTTTTTTATTATTTGTAAAAATAATCTGTTCAGTACTTTTGGATCCATGGTATATCTTGGTACAAAAGCTTACTTTTTTTTCGAAATCAGTAAATGTGTCCTTATAAATTTCGAAGAGTTCCCTCGATTTATCATTTCCTCATCAGGTCTCCATTTTGGCGACTAAGGGACAAATTTCGAATTATACAATTACATTACCTTTACAACAACAAAACAATTTTGAAAATAGGTTCACATACGGCAGTTTGGTTTCGTTTACTTTTGGTTCGAGGAGTTCCCTCGATTCCTCATAGATCCCATCATCAGGTCACCACTTTGGTGAAAACGGTACCAACTTGGGATTATATCCTTTATATAAAAAAAAGAATTTTCAAAATCGGTCCGCAGACGGCCGAATTATTGTTGTACACACAAAAAAAATATATATATACAGCCGATACCAACCCGATAGCAATGCAAATCTGTAAGTCTTCAAGCAACTGCAACAAGCACTGATTAAAGAGGAACAGATAAACAGCTACAATAGCTACTTATCGATTTGATTGCACTACTACAATCATACGGTGTGTTCACGATGGTGAGGAAAATTGTGGGCCGTACAAACTTGAAGGGGACGTCAACATTTTTAAATTCTACGTTTCTTTCTTTGTCGCTTTATGAAATACCTGGTTGATCCAAAAACAAAGAAAGAATGTAAAAATGACTACGAAGCGTTGTTCAATGTATGCAAAGTTCTACCGGTTCACAAAAAAGTCGAATACCTAGTGATTCTCGAACAATTTTATAGTGATCGATTTAAAATAAAAATAAGGAACTCGCATAATACTAAAAATGTTAGATTACGTAAACTTGTAACACCGTGGATTAAAAACTATTACGGGATGAGAACCACTAAGTATTTGACCCCTACACTGTATAATAAATACACCTGGCTGAGAACACAAGCGGACGACAGTAGTTGTAAGGTAAATAGAGTCATTGTCAAGAATAAACTGAAAAAGTTAATGTTACCAAATATAAAGGCATCAGGTACGAGTAGTGGCTGGAACAATTACAAATATTTGGTCAGTGTTTAATAGGAAATAAGTAAAAGTATTACTGTTAAGTACAATAGTGATAGTGTTGCTAAACATGTTTACTATTGTTTAATTATTGTTTAATTAAAAAGTCTAAAAAGATGTATAAAACGAGCGCAATACCTGTCGACAAACTGTGACGCAGTTCGGCGGGTTTAATACTGTATTAAGATGTTTATTTGCCAATAAAGATATTTTTTATTTATTTATTTATTTATCTGTACGTAAGTTTATATAACGTAAATGTATATAATTTCGTAAAAGTGAAAGTACAATATTAAAAATCAATACATTTCAGTATTATGAAATTACAATCATTAATTTCATAATACTGAATTGAAATCACACAAAGCAAGCAGATAGATTACGGAAAACAATAAATAGGAATAAAAAAATATATAAAGAGGGCTCAATGTTTTTTCTGAAAACCTATCAAATGATATATGAGAGCTACTGCCAATTTTAGAGCAGATTTTTTTTTCACAGAAACCCAGCTCTCGGTTTAATGTTTGTATTTAAAGAGAATAGTTTTCTTATTATACGACAAACGCCAAAATATCACGGCATAATGTCTAAACTATCCCGTAATATTGTACTTTTCCGTTCTTTAATATATTTTCTAGTCTATAATTAATTATGCTCATCTTCACTTTTATATGAGAGTTTTTAGTTTTATTCTATTAAAAAAATCAGTGTTGCTACGATTTCGCTACAATACGCTGAGCCAATTTGGTAAAATATAAACTAGTTTTTTCGCTAATTTTATGTTTGTTGTGTTTCTCTTTGCCAAATAAATAATATTTCTATTTTATTCTAATTTCTAAAGAAGAACGGATTTACGGAACGAATTTAAAATTATTTTTACCTGCTAGAAGATGTTCTAGCAGCTAAAAATAATTTTAAATTCGGTTTTTACATATCTCATACAGAAGAATCAGCATGAATAGTTCATCAACTATTCATGCTGATTCTTCTGCCTGAAATATCTAAAAACCGGCCAAGTTAGAGTCGGATTCGCGACTGAGGGTCCCGTACCAAACGGAAAAAGAGTCACGTTTGTTGTATGACAGTCCCCACATAAATATTTATTTTAGTCTGTTTTTAACTTTTTAGTACATATTTGTTGTTATAGCGGATATGTCACAGGGGCGATACTCTACAAATGACAGCTCAAACTCCGGCGAAAGTCAGCCATGTTGACGTAAGCCTAAGGTTGACACCGAAATAATTTTAAACGTCGCGTCAGACAAATCTATCATAATTATTATGAAATTATATTGTCAATTATGTCAAAGCACGAAAAGACCAGCGGCCATACCCCGTGAACGAAAGTCCTGGCTGGGAAAAAAACGCACACATAGCTGCGAGCATAAAATCCTGTAAGTCTATTGAATGACAGTTCTTTACGTTAGAAATATATATTTCAGCCTAGTAACAGACAGATGGACGGACAGCGGGTTCTTAGTAACAAGGTCCCGTTGTTTGCGTACGGAACCCTACAAATTGTAATCGATCGTGGCCACAAATAGTTTTGATAGATTCGGAAATCAGAACAGTACTGTTAGTGGCCCCATACACGGTCCGGTTTTCTTTCAGTTCGGCCTGAACGGATGCAAAATCGTATCGTCTGTGTGCAATTTCGAGATCGCATCAGTCGGCCGTATAGACTGAAACGATTCGTTCCAGTGTTGCCAACTCTGTTTTTGCGAAACTACTAAACTCGCGTCGTTTTCTACTAAAAACTACTAAAAGAGAACCTATAACTATAAAAAGCTACTAAACTAAGGAATCCCTAAAAAATTTTTTAGGGATTTTGTGTTTACAAACATACGAGGGCTGCACTAAAAGTATCGGGAATGGAATATTTCCACTGTTCCTGTCATATTAAAATCTTTTTAATTTAAAACTTCTTGGTTTTAAAAATCGAATACCGTTTATTTATTTAAAAAAAGATTCTCGGTCTTGTTACAAGGTCTTGTCAAACTTGTTTAGTCGTTGAGAAAATGGAATTGACTCGAGAAAATTCTAGAGCAATGATTTATTATGATTTTCGAAGTGGTTTAACACAAAAACAGTGTGTTGACCGGATGATTTCTGCATTTGGTGATGAAGCCCCATCCAAAACCACAATTTATCGCTGGTTTGCTGAATTTCAACGTGGACGTGTCAAGCTCAGTGATGATCCCCGTCAAGGTCGTCCAAAAACTGCAGTCACCCAAGAAAACGTTGATGCTGTGCGTAAGCTGATTGAGGAAGATCGACATGTGACATACCGCGAAATTCAGGCAACTTTAGATATTGGCATGAGTCAAATACAAATAATCTTGCATGAACAATTCGGTGTAAAAAAGTTGTTTTCCGCAAAAATGGATACCGCATTTGCTCTGTGAAGAGCAAAAAGCGGCTCGCGTTACTTGGTGCGTCAGAACTCTCGAAAGATTCCACGCAGGATCCTCAAATGCTGTATACAACATCGTATCAGGTGACGAATCCTGGATATACGCGCCCGAAACAAAAAACCAGTCACGAGTTTGGGTGTTCGAAAATGAGTTAAAGCCAACAAAAATTGTTCGTTCACGGAGTGTTGCAAAAAAAATGGTGGCCACGTTTGTCTCCAAAACCGGCCATGTTGCGACTATTCCTCTTAAGGGACAAAGAACGGTTAATGCAGAATGGTATGCTAACATTTGTTTGCCACAGGTCGTTTCTGAACTCCGTAAAGAGAACTGCAACCGCCGCATCATCCTCCATCACGACAATGCGAGTTCTCACACCGCGCACAGAACAAAAGAGTTTTTAGAGCAAGAAATCATAGAATTATTAGACCATCCGCCGTACAGCCCCGACCTAAGCCCTAATGATTTCTATACTTTCCCTAAAATAAAGAATAAATTGCGTGGTCAGAGATTTTCATCACCTGAAGAAGCTGTGGACGCCTACAAAACGGCCATTTTGGAGACCCCAACTTCCGAATGGAATGGTTGCTTCAATGATTGGTTCCATCGTATGGAAAAATGTGTCAAATTTCGTGGAGAATACTTCGAAAAGCAATAAATACATTTTAAATAGTAATGTTGTATCACTTCCTTGATTCCCGAAATTTTCAGTGCCGCCCTCGTACAGAGATTTTCAGTTTTAATATTTAACCGTTAAATTAAAAAATATACTAGGAAATATTACGTATATAGAAATTAAATCGGTAGTTTTAAGCGACTTACGGATGCATCCTACTATGTGCTATTATGATAAGGTGTCATAATAGCACATAGAAGCAGGCCATTTTGCATATTATGATTACTGTCTAGCTATTTTCTACAAAACCACTACTAACAACTTAATTCCTACTAAGGAGAGAATAAAATACAAAAAGTAGTAAAACTTTGTAAAACAACTAAGTTGGCAACATTAATTCTGACCTGTACGGATGGACTGAACGGCAATAAAATTGGACTGAACGGTAATAAAATTCGAGTGTAAAAAAAAACGGTCAAGTGCGAGTCGGCAAGATGAGTTCCGTATAACACGGAAAAAATCACGTTTGTTGTATGTGAGCCTCAAATTTTTATTTTATTCTGTTTTAGTATTTGTTGTTATAACGGCAATAGAATACCTACATCATAGATTTGTTAAAATTTTAACTGTAGAGCTATCACGGTATAAGAAGGTTAAGATACAGCCTGGCGACAGACGGACGAACAGCAAAGTCTCAGTAATAGGGTCCCGTTTTTACCTTTTGGGTACGGAACCCTAAAAATGGCACGTGATCTAAAGAAATTTATTAAAGTTCATTGAAGTATTTAAAACTTTAGAGCCACCATGGTTGATAAAATCTGAAGACTATTATTTTATAACACATTACTGGAAAAATGTATGACAATAATTCTGTTTAGTTGATAGCGTGATTACAATTGCAGCAAAATACAATAAATAAATAAAATAATAGCCTAAACTGACCAAGAGCATGTCACGACATGTCTAAGGAGGGTTCCGTAACTATCAAGGCACAATAGGTTTTCATTGAATCAAAATCAAAATCAAAAAAAAATTATTCAAAATTGGTATTTTTAAATACTCTTTTTGAACGTCGATACTACGTGATGCCTACCACAGGTTCGGGAACTAAACCAGCGAGAAGAACCGGCAAGAAACTCGTCTGGGGCCATCTTTTACCAAAAAGATGGAAAATTATTCTTTTAAAATCAAAATTATTACAATGTTTACTTATGTCTATGTAACAAATAATAAGATAAGATTAGAAGCCACCTTATTACCAAGGTGTGCCGTCTTGAATGAAGTCATTAATTTTTATAATACGCTTTGGCACACAAACGTTCTTTAACTACTTTTTTAAACTTATTAAAAATTAAATTACTACAAAAGTTATTGTCATAAAGTTATTACAGAAGCTAGGAGAGCGGCGGACAGACAGACAGACGGACGGGCAGAGTGAAATTATAAGGGTTACTTATGTATAACGGAACCCTAAAAACACGACCGAAGCTCGCGGCAATTTTTCGTGTATGTGCTCGAATCCGTTCAGGCCGAACCTTAGATTAAAACGCCTAGAAACCGGGTACGCGCATGAAAAGTGAAATAAATCATACTGAGCCATATCGGCTCAGTTAGTTCGAACGACCCGTCAGTTGTCAAGGTCTAGCGCTAGTGCATACATCTCCGACTATTAAAAACATTATGACAATTTGTCTCGTTATTGGGTGTCACAATGCATCGGAAAAGAATTAAAAAAGCTTCGGACATAACATTTCATATGTAAGTATGAAATGTTATGTCCGAACAATTTGACATGTATTAAGTCAAATATTTAAAACATTTTAAAATAAAATCATATTATATCGCCATCTTGCTGCCCTATTGTGAATTGTGAAAGTGTTACTAGTAAAAATAAATTTATTTAAAAATTTTCATGCCTAACTAATAGTTGCAACTAAGACAAAGTTTTATAATATTTTATGATTTTTTAATTATCAATTTAAAGTATTGCCCGTATTAAGGTAATCCTTAATATATTCCTTAATACCAGTTTAATATAAATAAAGTTCACAAATTATGTTTAGATGGTTTGAAATGAAATATAAGTTATATTTTTACATCTCACGATATTAAGAAAAGCAAATACAATAATCCCAATTTTAAGAATACACACTCCACAACTTTAAAGTTTTGTTTGTGTGCGTGTCGGTATGTAATGCTTACGCCTACATCTATCTGTTGCTTGCTTCACTTTGTACAATGCATTTGTTTGAAGACTGTCTAGGCGTTATTAATCTAAGGACCGAACTGACGTCAGTTCGGTCGGATGCGATTTTCTCCGTGTATGTGTTCGAATCCGTTCAGGCCGAACTGACGTCAGTTCTAACTGAAACGGTCGGCCTCTCGTCTGTGAAGGCCTTCCGTTAACTTATATTATGACAGTTTTTGCGCACGCGACTTCATGCGGGAAGCATGAAGTCGCGTACATTGTACATTGTGCCGTGATAAAAAGTGGCTTATATTCCCCTGGTTTTCTCTATATCTGTGGCAAATGTCATCTAAATTTTTGTTTAGTTTTGTCACTGTTTACTTTATACTGAGCGACAGAGGCAAAACTTCCGGATAAGCTAATTGTCACTTATTAGGCGACTGTGAAACAAGCCCTAAAACTATTGTTAAATAGACAACAAAGTACTAAGCTATATAAAAACCTTATCCCTAATTATTATTATAGTTATTTATTCCTATTACCTAACAATCACTACTAACACTTACTGTTTATTTATCATCCATTAATTACTATATAGTTATTATTATAAATGATTTTTATTGTTTCACTTTTAGTATAATGTGTTTAGTTTATGAAGATAATATCCATTTGGGGTCTAATGCAAAGTCAATATTGAGGTAGGGATATTAGGGGAAATATTATACGCATTTCACGACCATGGATTAAATGAGCACACGGAAAGCCCGATGGTATTGATTACCTAGCGCAACACCGGATACTCGCAACACAGGAAATATATAAGCACCTACCCGTATTTTTCTATTTATGTAAATAGTTCCATCTTGTTTGATAAACCGTGTAGAACGATCAGTTTTTGGATATATCATTCAATATAACTAAGATATTATGAACATGACGTTTGTAGAGTACACGTCTAATTAAGTTATCATATTCACAAACTCTTCCACTTTTTAGACCCGGATTTCTTCTTAATCTGATGAGGTTGTGACTGTCCTTAGCATAGTGGACAGTCTCAACCTTTTGCAGGTTGATGATGATGAAGATGATATGTATGAAATAAAGGCCAACTGCAAATGAACAATAACATTGAGTTGTCTATTGTGTTTTATTGATAGCGTCCGGTAATTACACAATTTCATAAAACCTAGGTCGTCTGAGTCAACGAACTTATTATCTCCTAGGTATAAATGTTTGTTTTTAGTTAGCATATGACATTTTATAGTCCCTCTCGATTAGGGATAAACCCCTTACAATAAAAAAACCGGCCAAGTGCGAGTTAAACTCGCGCACGTCGGGCTCCGTACATTTATACCAATTTTTTACGTATTTACTAATTACGAAGTTTTACGAAGTAAACGCATTTTACAAGTTAAGTCTCTTAAACTCCTGAAGTAACAAAATTATATAAGCCGTTATAGTTTTGCTTCAAAGTTCATGACATGGAGTACTATCATGACTTTTTTCAGATTTTTCGAGCCAGCTGTTTAGCTTTTTACACTATTTTAACAAAAAATGCGCTTTAAATTTCAATATCTCGCCAACGGATTTAGGTACCTAATCAAAAAATCGGTTTAGCTACCTCTCAATCTTTTTAAAATACCTATCTAATGATACCCCACACTATGGTGTAGGTGCGACAAAAAAAATCATCCCCACTTTACGTGTAGTGGAGTTACCCCAAAAAAATATTTTTTTATGATTTTATTTTAGCACTTTGTCGACGTGGCAAATACACATTACACATATCCATGCAAAGTTTCATCTTTCTAGCACTAACCGTCTGGACGGTAAGCCGGACGGGCGGGCGGAAGCACGGACATGACGAATCACGAAACCATATGGGTTTCGAGACATGAACTACGGAACCCTAATTAAATTGATGTTTATAACAGCCTACATACCCTAAGAAGCACAAAAGTGATGTATATCACTTTTGTGTTCACAACAAAATCCAAAGGGGTACTTGCTGGCTTAATAATCAATAGCTCATATAACTTTGATTTGGGCACAAATTAAACAGCTGTTAGCTGTGATATTTGATGTATATCAGCATTATATCAGCAATATTAAGGGTAACAGTTGTTCCAAGAGCTGA
Organism: Phengaris alcon alcon; assembly: GCA_037179445.1. Classification (NCBI taxonomy): domain Eukaryota; kingdom Metazoa; phylum Arthropoda; class Insecta; order Lepidoptera; family Lycaenidae; genus Phengaris; species Phengaris alcon. The sequence goes on from JAYRCH010000515.1 coordinate 467,253, forward strand.
ATATTAGCTGATTATTACAAAATGTGTTAACTTTTATACAGCACAAAGTACACGTTCGGGTTGTTTTAAAATTTCTATAGAGGTCAATGTTCATCATCATCATCATCATTAACAGCCATAGGACGTCCACTGCTGGACATAGGCCTACCCCAAAGATTTCCACAACGAACGGTCCTGGGCCACCCGCAACCAACGGCGGCCCGCGACCTTCATAAGGTCATCGGTCCACCTAGAGGGAGGCCGTCCAACGCTGCGATTTCCAGTTCGTGGTCTCCACTCTAGAACCTTTACTCCCCAGCGGTTATCAGTTCTACGAGCGATGTGGCCTGCCCATTGCCACTTCAACTTGCTGATTCTGCGAGCTATGTCGGTTAACTCCAGTTACTCCAGGTCAATGTTCACAAGTGCCAAAATTGTGAACAATTTTACTCTTGGACCCTTATCTTTTTGATTTGTTGTATTGTGTTCACCATTTTATGCAACTTATGAGGTAAAGTAACGGTGAATAATATATTATTAATTACAAATATTGTTTTCGGGTAAAATCTCGCTTTTACTGCAAATTCTTATGAGAAAGAGAATTCATTGTGAAACTATATGAATATACTCGTATAAGGAAATTTTCACGCGCTCTCAAAATATCACTGTTTACTTGAAAATGATAGTGTAAAATATATTGATCATAGATGGAAAAGAAAATGTTTTTTATTATTTTGCATTTATAAATGTCCTTATGCTGTTTGCGTATAAAATCAGTACATTTACTATTTAATCAATCAAACTTGCGATAAAAAAAAAACAAAGATAATTTTTTCATTCAATGAGTTACATACAATTATAACCTGAAAATGGCGGACAAGCAATGTGATCAAAATTACCGCTATGGCATGTATAAGTATCCACTCGTGGTACATAAATCAGTAACGAGCTGTTACCTGTAGTTATTGTGTAAAATAAGTCAGCCACAAATTCTTGTACAGCTTTATAGCGGGTAACATGTATGCAAATATTGTAACTAATCAGTTAACCGCACTAATGTGGATTCTACATTAATTTTTCGGCGTGTTCCGCCATTTCTTCGTTTATCTTTCCACATTATGAACAATACAATTCCAAATGTATATCACAATATCCGTACTATGCTAATATATGACGGACGAATTAACTGGATATTTCATACCTACACGGCGAAGAATAAATAAGTCTTTAAAGTACATGATTTCAGCTTTAATGTGAATAATGAGTAATATATAAGCTAATTTATAGCTGTGTGCTGTAAATGCTGTAATTTTGCATCATAAGAGTACACCTAAAGTGGTCATGTGTATTTAAACGCTGTTATACGATTACATGTAACAATCTGATTAACTCAGAATTCTGAATTGAAGGCCACAGGTGTACCCCCAGACCCAAGCGGTCTGGGAATTTTAAGAAAGAACATGTGAGCTACTATAATGCAACTAGTTCTTCTGTGACTTTAATTAATGCGCCTTGCTGCATAAAGTAGAACTTTAGCAGTGTTAAAGTCCACGAAGATACTTTATTGCAGCTTACAGTTCTATTTATTGCTAATAGCTCTAAGATGCGCTTGCAGCTTTATAGTGTGGTATCTGTGACGCGTGATAGCGTAATTATCAGCTATCGCAGTTATAGTGTACTGTTATACCTTTTTATAAACGCTAAGGTTACCGATGTTACCCTATGTGTCATCTTATACAGCAGTTTTGTGCTACTTGGGACAGCTCTACTAGCTCTTCTGTAGCACCTTAGGCTGGGACTATATTATGATCCGTAAACCGTAAGGCTGTGGAAAATTCAGAGAATTGATCATACAACTCTGCGCTAAAACAATAGAGCTGAAAATCGAACACACAAGTGACGAGTCATATGTCAATTTCATACATTATGACAGCTCGACACTACGATTTTCAACTCTATTTTAGTAGGGCATAGTTATATTTTCAGTGCGAGAGTATAGATGAATAGAGTTTTCTCCGGCGTTCCAGAGTCCGGATTATATTATAGTCCCAGGCCCCAGCCTTAATCTTACGGCATTATGAAAGCTTGTACCGACTGATAGCAAATCTAAGACTGGTAGAGCAGAATGTAATAATACTGTTGAAGTTATAAAGTATTGGTTACTCTTTGTTAGCTGTATTGTAATGTAATGAAGAAAAACTTTGAGTACAGTATTACGAGAATTGTGCCGATGGAGGAGTATAAATTTGGACACAGTTAAAGTATATGTGATAGAAGGTATGTAGAAAGCTTTTTTTTACATATGCCTAGAAAATAGAAATACATAAAATTATGAAACATAAAGTTACACACACTACCATGAGTTTGTATAATAACAGTAGGTGTTAGTTTACGGCCGAAATTAATAACGTATCTAAAATCTTAGATTGACTTCAATCTTAGATTCTCAAATAAAAATTGACGTAAATTGACGTGAAGTCAATCCTGGGATCGTTGAAATGTATTGAAATCTTGATCTGAGATAGCTAAAATGAGATTAAGATTGATTATTAATTTCGATCGTTAATCAATTATTGTCAATCTTTTTTTCACATTCCATAGACAACATTTGCATTTTTTTAATGCGTATCGAAAAGGCAACAGAAAAAAAAGAAAATAATGTATGAATGGATGTAAGTATGGATGAATGTTTGTTACCCTTTGAACAAACTTTAATGAAATTTCGTGTATTAGTAGTTTAAGCTATATATTAACACATAAGCTACTTTTTATCCCGAAAAAGTACAGTGTTCCCGTGGAATACTGTATTTATGCGTGCGAAGCCGCGGGTAAAAGCTAGTTCATTATATAGCGAAGTTTTCCGAAAGGAAGTGATCTGACAATTTTTATAAATCTAATTCTATTACAATGTGAACACTTGAACTTTAGTGCAAATTCGATCTTTGACTCCTGTTGATAGTGCTTGTTTTATCAGCAGCACGGTCCCGCCGCGTGTGCACTATCAGGTTTGACGTTTGCAAAATAAAAATAACGAAAAATATTCCTCGTATTGAGGACAAACATGAAAACAATTGTTACTACACAGAAGAGATAAGTATTATAATAAGACAATGACTGTCCGTATAATCTTTATAAATCTTCTGTGCGTGTGTTTGCAATCGAACTCCTTCTAAACGGCTGGACCGAATTTGTTGGAATTTTTTGCGTGTGTTCAAGGGGATTCGTGAATGGTTCAGATTAATAGGTCCACTGGATGATGTTTTATAAGTTATATTTTTGTAAGTATTTACAAGTAACAATATATTGCAATTTTAATGTCTCGCTAAAACTCGAGAACGGCTGGACAGATTTGGCTAATTTTGGTGTTGAAATAATTGTGGAATATCAGTGTAGTGATCTGTGATCATGGCAACTTTATACATAATCTGTGTCACTAGTAATGTCATTGAAGTTTTGTCACTTGGAATAACGCTGAACTACGAATACAATGGTCGACATATAGTCTGCAGTTAATCATTTATTATCTCGCCCATCCCGCTCTGCCAATCCTGAAATATAACATGAAACCAATAGAGCCAGGAAAGGTTTAAAGTTTGTACAGAATGTGGACTAAAAACAGAATAAAATACTCGCTACGACAACAAAGCCATCGAGCTTTCCACTCTTCCCTGATGGAATGGACTTGATAGTCTACGCTCAAGGCACAGGTAAAGTCCTCTATAAAACCCCTTTTAAACTTATTATTGGTCTCGTTTAAACGAGGCCAAAAAGCGGAAAATCCTCAACAAATATCATTATTATCTTAAAGTTAATTTTCCCATTTATATATACATGCTGATTCTGAATGTTTGTGTAATAACTGACCCCCATAATTGAATGATAATTTCGTCATTACTTCATTTCATATAAAATTACGTCATCCAAGTTATCTGTTTTAAAATGTGCTGGAGTTAGATCAGTCAGGAGTCAGGACTCAGTACACCTACACTAATATTATAAAGAGGAAGGAATTGTTTGTTTGTTTGCATTGAATAGGCTCTGATGGCACTTACCTAAGTTTATGAAATTTGGCACAGATATGGAGTATGGGGAAAGGCATAGGTCATTTTTTATTACTGTATGGTTCCCATGTGATATTATTTAGCGCACACGCAGCCACGGTCAACATCTAGTACCAAACTACCTACACGAAGTATTTTTCTCACAACAGGAATTCTCTTCTTTGAACTTTATAGCCTACAAGCTACAGCACTTTTTATAGCCGAGGTTCAGAAACTCCGTTACTGAAACTAGATGCTAAAAATTACAGTAAACGATGTACTTAGTTCATTTTATAAATCAATTTAACTAAACATATTTAATTATATTAAGTTAATACGTGAAGTAAAAACTTTATAACCACTTTCAAAAGAAATCCCGTGGGAACTGTGTATTTTGCTGCATTAAAAAAGAGAGAAAATATGAAATTTGGCACATATAAAGTTTATATGGAGTGAACTGCACTTATATTTTACTTATAAAACTCGCTCGAGCTACGAAACTATGAACTACATTAAATTAAAACAATCATTAGAATCAGATGCACTTATAAAGCTTGAATACCTACTGAAATCACAAATAAAAAACCATAAAATATTAAAAACTAAAATAATGAATTCGCCAAAAGAAGATTAGACAAATAAAAATATAACGAATGGAATCAGTCTCAGGGACCATTTATGGACGCGGTTCAAGAAAAAATCAGAGGATAAAATTTTCGAACAAAAATTTAAACGGCAAAGAGCCATCGTGGTCCTTTTACCACCATTCACGCAGACGATATGACGACCGATATGGTTATATTAAATTATATTGTATTATAGATATGCGACTATTTTGTCCCTGCATGTGGACTACCAACATCGTCTCAATCTATATCTAACGTAAACGTCGCTTACTACACACACGTCGTTTGCTACACACAATACAAAGTTATTCTGACACACACACACACACAAAACAAAGTCATTCTGACACACACACACACACACAATACAAAGTCATTCTGACACACACACAATACACAATAATTTAGACTTTAGAGCCTCAGTAGGTGCACGAAGGTCTTGTCAACACGCATCGTATATTGTTCCTGCACGCGAATTATGCACTTATACAATTGACGTTCTATTATAACCTATAAAAATAAATGTCCCACCAAGGCCAACGAAAGACAATGCAAGAGACACGCCTGTTGTTTTGTTTTAATGATTTTGGTCATCTTATTTAACTTGTAAAATGCGCATACTTGGAAAATTTCAAACAAAAATAACGAAATAATTAGTAAACATGTTTATTATTGGTACATAATAGTAGGTACCGGACCCTACGTGCGCATATCCGATTGGCACTTGGTTTTTACTCTGTGGTAATAGTATTAGCTTAAATTGATGATGTGTTAGATACACTGCGCATTTTGTAAAGTAAGTAGTTTTAGCTAATTTTGAATCATGACTACTTTTATTTTACCGCAAGCTGAACTTTGTAAGTGACTGCAGCATTGAAAGTCTTTATAATATTTTAAAACCACCAATACACTACACTAATAATACACTAATAATGTAATGGTGGTTTAAAAATATGTGACCACCATTACATTATTAGTGTATGAGCATAGACGTAAGTATAATATAATATTATAGACATGTAGAGGCAAAAACTGTCTCCACTTAAATGGCCCCCTTTTTGGAGTTGTTTTGGCCATTTTGACATTTGGTATGAGTATGAGAATGAGGTACATGAGATATGGTGAAATCAAGATGGCTGACATATGAGGTATGCTGAAAAGAAGATGGCGTAACTTTTTCTTGTATGAAGTATCTTTGTTGAGACCATCCATTACAGTAAAATACTGAAACTAATGAACAATAATCAAGCATAACGTGAGTGTTTACCGTCGTCACGTAGAACTAAAGCCTTGGTTACGTTAACGATTCTCTAATCTCTTTAAATTGGCTTAGAAAAAATTAAAAATAAATAAAAAATTCAAGCATCCTATCTTAGAACTAAAAAACAATTTTAGAACCCTTTCAAATTCGATGCTTTAATTAAATCACTCTATCCATTATCATTTTCAATATTAAGTATGTACTACCGGGGAATCTAATTCACAATCAGGTAGAGTGTTCCTGCTTGTGATATTTATTTGTATTTAAATAGCATATGAATAACTTTTTGGGGAGTTGGGGAGACGACTAGGTGCATGTCAAATATTTAGTTTAATTGTTATACCAAGAAGTATTGAGGTAAATATTACTAATTGATAAAGTTAAAAAATTATACCGGGTGTTTTTCCAGTCAGTATACAAATTTGCAGGAGTGAATATATGTACTCTCAAAATATAGGCAACTTTTACTATGGGATCAACTTAAATCAGCTGTTTCATACAATAGGGCTACGGCATAGATAACATTTTGTAGGAAAAAAAATTCACTCCTGAAAGTTTGGACACTGACTGGAAAAACAACCTGTATAATTATAGAATTAGTTTAGCAATTAGATACATCTAAAAAATACAAAAAAGTTTTTTTTTTTTTTGATAAATTAGAAAAAAGCCTACATTATGGTACCAGGTAGTATGAACTTAAACGCACAAATTTCTGACATATTTACAAAATATAATTATGTTCCTGCGGCCTTATATTTCAAACACTTTTACCTAATGGCTAATAGTGATGTCACATTTAAGTACGACTTTTGTATGGAACGTTTTCACGAAACGCAAAATTTTGTAAACAAATCGCTGTACCTTTGAAACTATTGATTTTTATTAGTATACTGTTTCTTCTCATAAGTCAGAAGTTAGTCACATTTAAGTAGAATTTACTCACATTTATGAGTAGGTACTATATTTTATTTGTGCGATAAAAAAAAATCAGTCGTCTAGCCTATTAGGTTCCATGATAGTAGATACCTTTTTATTATGTAGGTTTTCAGAACCAGTACTTTGGTGCCTTTCTGCCATTCCTTCTCAAAGTCCTATGGGTGATGCGCACGATATATGTAGGTAAAAGGACATTGGAAAATCCTGCCCGATTTTCTATTAACAGCGGACAAGTTTCTAACATATGTGGTTTTATAGTACCTACATAAGAAGTTATTAAATAAAAATATATATTTTTAGGACATGGGAATAAAAATTTATTTTGAATTTGTCCACTGTGACGAACAAGTTCTTTAAAAAAATCTGGGACCTTATTATTTTAATTTTTAAATAATTTATTTTGATTAAATAGTAGAAAATATAACAGTCAAACAGATAACAAATAAAATTGTCTTCTGGCAAGACTTTAACTGTCATTTGTCAATCAAAATGGTGCATTCGGAGGTATTCTACATACTTTACTCAAGGTATTTATAAGATTTTATTATACACACACCGGCATATTTAGCGGAACATAAAATAAAGGTTTGATATCAGTATCATATAAGGTTGCTGGCTAGTTTATACGTCATTTAATTTAAAAAGAAATATTTTCAAATTAAGAAAACAACTAAACATCACATTTTATGCAATTGTTTTAATTTTATTCAAATACACCTTATCTGGAGCGAACTTCGAGTAATCTGAGTTTGATTTAAAATTTAATTGAAATACTGTTTTTTGTTAGTTTTTTTTAATCGCGTATCTTTTTGGAGTTGAGGACTGAATTATGCCTGACTTAGCCCCAACGGAGATTGCTAGGGCACTCGAAATGCGAAGAAATGGTCAAACCTACAGAGTGATATCCAGAGATCTTCGTCGACCAGTTTCAACGATCCATCGCAGTATCCAACGGTTCAGGGAGACCGGTACTTATGTGAGAAGAGCAGGACAAGGCAGAAAAAGACGCACTTCGAGTAGGGATGATCGTTTCATTCGGCTTCGTGTACGTAGGAACCCCCGTTTGACGGCCGTCCAAGCCCGACATGAGTTAGAAGCAGTGCGGGGTGTAACCGTAAGTGAGCGTACGGTACGAAGAAGGTTCGAAGAAGCTGGTTTGGGTTCATTTGTGCCCGCCAAGGCTCCAAGGCTCGAGGTAAATCATCGTAGAAACAGGTTAACTTTTGCGCAGGAACATCGACTTTAGAACGCGGACCAATGGAGTAAGGTATTGTTTAGTGATGAGTGCAGAATTCTCTTAAATCAAATTGACGGCAGGCAAAGAATATACAGACGCAAAGGAGAACGATACATTCAGACAAATTTTAAAACTACAGTTGCATACGGTGGTGGATCAATAATGGTTTGGGCGGGCATTTGTTTGGGAGCTCGCACAGACTTGGTAGTGATTGACAGAGGGAGTCTGACTGCAGACCGCTATATCAGAGAAGTTTTAGAAGAAAATTTTTATATTCTTATTATTTTAACCCTCAGCAACCAAAATATTGGGCCGATCTACATAGATTCATAAAATCATTTACTAAAGCAATTACAGCCGCCGTAAAATTACAATCCACAGGCCCAAATTTTTTAAAGTAAAACTCCTTTACGCACTCTTGACTTAGGGAGTAAGCTGGTGAATGCGTGACGAGAGCGTTACGAACAGTGTGATCGGGCGAGGCGAACTTAAGTTGAGAGGGAGATATAAGTTTGTTAAGATAGAAAGAGAGTGAGATACGTTTCGAATATCTAAGACACAGTGCAAGCTTATTATCTGTATCACACTGTAGGAGCAAAAGATATCAGTGCGTGAAAAAAGACGTTTTACTTCAGTCGTGTGGTATATCTAAAGCACACTCTTTTTTTATCGAAACGGGCGACCCGATTTCTCCACGCCATTTAAGAGCGCCTTAAAGGAGGTTATAAAGATAACCTCGAAAGGCTGGGGAGACAAGGGTATTGTTATCGACAAGAAAATGCTTACAAACCTTCACTTCGCCGATGACATCGTTTTGTTTGTCACGTCAGCCCAAAACCGGCAGTCAATGCTAGAAGACCTTAGAATGGCGAGCCTCGAGGCGGAACTTCAGATGAATCGTTCAAAGAGCAAAAAAAGTGTGAGTAAAGAGTGGCCAGAAAAAGTTAAGGATCGCTACTTGTGAAAAGAGAGACCTTTGCCCAGCTGTGGGTCACTAACGGCTATTAATAATAATAATTATTATTATTTCATTGTGTAAAATGAAGTATAATTAATGCATTAAATTATTGTTCATTGATAATAATTAATATAATTTACTCTTGCATTATTCCATTTAATTTCTTTGCCTTATCGATGAAGTCCGTCGCGGCGGACAAATCATTATATTAGTGAATGGCCGTTATTGCGATGGAGACCGCTGGGACGAACCCCCCATTTCTCATAAATGAAACGTGTTTTTTTTTCAGGGCTCTACATTACTACCAAAAGTTAATAAATTGTAAAAATGTGGAATTAGCATATTAAAATCTCCGTCGAAACAAGGGTTATGTAGGTTTTCGGAACCAGTACTTTGGTGCCTTTCTGTCACTCCTTCTCAAAGCCCTATCTATGGGATATGTATAAGAAGGTAAAAGGACATTGGAAAATCCAGCCCGATTTTCTATCAAGAGCGGCCAAGTTTCGAACATAATATGTGGTTTTATAGTACTTAAAAAGTTATTAAATAAAAAAAAACTTGGAAATAAAAAGTTATGAATCTCCGAATATCAGAGAATTCATGTGCAAAATACGTATATACGTACGTATATATATGGTTATCATGCTGTAAATTTTCAATTTCAAGCGTAAAAGCTCGATCTAGTGGCCCAATAGATAGATTTATTTTTTATTGGAGTATAAAGTTATTTTCTTTTTCTATAGTTCAATAGTTTAGTAAATCTAAAATGAAATGTTACTTGGGGTGTGAAATAGATCCCTCTATACTATTTATATTTATACCAAGAAAAATAATTATTGTTTTTGGTTTTCGTGACGTGAAAGCGACATCTATCATATTTTATCTGTAGCATATTGCGTTTTCAAACAAACTAGTTAATGTTTTCATTACGTAATTGACATCACAACTAATAGATGTCGCATTTCCGCGAACTACCACTAGGGCGATTTATTGAACAATAGGTAGGTTATATTTAATCAATTAACTTTTATTCCCCGAGTTTGATGTATAATATTATTTTTTTTTGTTCCTATATTCATAAAGTACAACATACAATAAATATTTTTGTGGCTACGTATTTTAATTACCAGGCAGTAAATGTATGGCGACTTGCTGGTCTTCTTTACGAGTAGGTAGGTAGTAGGTACATCTACGTAGGCTAAAGATATTATAATGTGTGTATGCAGGTATGTTTTGTGCATGTTTTGTGTAATTGATGATTAACTCGGTAGTTTGGTGTAATTACAGCACATCCTGCTAATTCTGTTTAAATAATGGACGCCATTAACATTATAATTTAGCGGAGAGTAGAGACACTTGTAAATTATTCTGTTTACCTGTTATAGTTTTTACGAGAACTAATTATATGGTGTTTAACGAGATATTAAACAGACAATAGTGGAATGAGTGGTATTTTTAACTTGCCAGCAGGCAGTATGCTAGTGGTGGGACTAGGTTCAGGTAGGACTAAGCTTAGGCTGGGACTATAAAAATACTATCCGGAACCCGAAAGGCCGGGGGAAATTCAGAGCACTGAAAATAGAACTCTGCGTTAATACAATAGAGTTGAAAGTCGAAGCTTCGAGTGACGAGCTGTCATATATGACATTAACATTTGACTCGATATTTTCACTTTTCAGTGCTCTGAATTTTCCCCGGTCTTACGGATTCCGGATCATAACATAGTCCCAGCCTAAGTCAGATAGAGAAGTATTGTCAATAAGCAATCACTTAATACCTAGGAACGTCTAATAAATCCTTAGATTATTTTTATAATTTTTAATACTTATTTGACGACGAAGTTGGAACCGCTTGCCATCAAGCGATGCGATTGCTCGTTTGACCCCTATTGATTCCATAACGGAAGCAGCTAGCCTCGAGTTCCATGAGGACCATTATCTCCCCTACAGCAATTACCTATTTGCTGTCTCCCCCATTCGCGTCACAGGTACCTACAATTCCAGTGTGAGAATAAGTCCACTGTTAAAACAATCATTATGATTAATATTTTTTAACCAGCGTCAGTTAGTCGAGATAGCCCTACAAATATTATACTTATATGTGAAAGTTTGTGAGGATGGATGGATGGTTGGATGTTTGTTACTCTTTCACGCAAAAGCTACTGAACGGAGTTTGATAAAAATTGGTATGGTAATAGTTGGAGATCTGGAATAAAATAAAGGTTATATTTATCCCAAAAAAGTACAAACAACACACGAAAACACGAAAAAGTGTTACCGTGGGATACTGAATTTACGCGGGCGGAGCTGCGGGTAAAAGCTAGTAGAACAATATTTTAGTTGTAACTTGTAAATAATTTTTACCCGACAACGGCGAAGCCAAAAGGAATAATGATTTTGGCAGTCTATGTATCCGTCCGTAGCGCCTTAACTACCTACTGATCCGATTTTAATGAAAGATCTGTCAAAAGATTCGCAGTAATAGCCCGGGTAATATAGGCAAATCATTAACGTATCGTAACGTGCGTGGGTAATAGTTTTTTTTTTTTTTATTGTTCTTATTCTAAGATCAATTAAGCTAAAATACGAGCATTAACAATAGGTGCGCTGAATTGTCAAATAAATTTTCACTTTTTCAAACGAAAGCTGTCTCCACGCTGTCTCTATGTGCACTTAAGCACAGATTACTAAATATTTACTACCTATGTAATCTTAAGGCCTTAGTAGGGTTTTGTTTTGATAGAACGATATCAAATTGATCGAAGGGTTCAAATTACGATACTTACAATAAATTATTCTCCTTGTCGCATGATTTTATTCAAATTTGACAGTATAATTACTGTCCTTTGCTTTTACTTTACAATTATGGATTACTATCCATAATTGTAAAGTCGGCTAAGGATAAAACTGTGCTAACTACTAATTACGATTAGAAGATTTTTAAAAACTTATTTATGTCATGACAATTTTAATTATTGTTTTATACTTAGGTACACAATGTTATTTTTCTTTCGAATACTGAAACGCTAATTAAAATTAAGAGCCCTCCTATTCACAGACTGTCGCTGTCTCTGCTAGCCGAAATGACAAGGACAGCATGTGACTAGAGCGTCACTTAATTTAACTATCCTACTAATATTATAAATGTGAAAGTTTTTGTGGATGGATGGATGGATGGATGGATGGATGTATGTATGTTTATTACTCTTTCACGCAAAAACTACCGAACGGATTTTGATAAAATTTGGTATGGTAGTAGTTTAGGTTCTGGATTAAAACATAGGCTACGTTTTATTCCGGAAAAGTACAGTATTCCCGCGGTATACCTGAGTATACTTACTTATAGTATATGTAACAGCTAGTTAGTGTATAAACGTCGAATTATAAAGTTATAATAATATTATTATCTATCTAGTATCTAGGCATTAAACTGTAGACGAGCCTCTAATCAGGATATGTTCCCAGTATAGGACTTATTAAACATGTAAAGTTTTGATTGCATAGGTCTTTAGATTTTTAGGTGTTTAGGTACTTTAGATTTTATTGATATCTAAAAACCCCTGAATTCGTCACTGACTCACTGATAATCAACAAAATTATATGGTACTTCCGAATGTCCTAGAAAGCTGAAATTTGGTACGTAAGGTTATATTAGTACACAACCAAGATGATAATTGTCAAAATTTTACTTTTACTCCTAATGCAATTAGAATGTTACCTTTATGTTTACTTTTCCGTTTAAATTACTAAAGAGTAAGTAGTTACTCGGGAAATAATTATTTCATTATTACGTCAATTAGTTTCCAATCCAAGAGATGAACGCCGACATAACTAACATAGTTCATAATATACGCGATAGATGACACTTTTAATAAAACTTAAAAATATCATTTATTATCAAAAAGATTATTAATTAATTGAAGTGAATAATAATGTCAAAAAACAACATGTTATATTATTAGGCCATGAAACAGCTATATTATATATACTTTTTAGTTTTTAGGCTTTGCAAATAAAAAGGGTTTTAAATAAACAACTTAATCCACTTCGCTTTTTGAGAAAAATAACATCTCGTCAAAATCGCCATATCTAGGCAAATAAGTACTTAGCTAATAAACAATATCAATGATGTGTATTCAAGTAGTGCTTAATGCTACCGATAGATGTCAGAGTTTGGAGGCTGCATCACGCTTATGCTTGCTTTCAATAGATTACTTATGAAATCATAGATTCTGTAAATATTATAAGCAGGAGAGACCCGCGTCTCCCCTGTCAAAATAATAGCTTCTAATCCGTAGCTGTCCCCAATATCCGGTTTGAACATCACCCGGGTGATGTTAGGGAGGGTCAAACCCTCCCATCGTCTACCACCAAACAAACTAGCCACCAGGCTAGTTATAGTCCGACTTAGCTACAGCGGTCTTAACCCGACCCTTAGCATAGACCCGTTCGAAAAAAAAAAAAAAAAAAAAAGTAAATATTATATAATATATTTTATTATTATGTATATTTCTCACCATATGATTCGGACGATATTAATTAGTCGGAGACCGAGCTTCGCTCGGAGTAATATTATTAGTACGGACAAAAAACATATATTTTTTTATTTTTATGAAATGAACCAGGAAACGAGCAGCCGGATCGCGTGACAGTGAGCGATTACCGCCGCCTATGGGAGTGTCCACTCGCAACACCAGAGAAATAATTACACTTGTAACTCCTCTGGTGTTGCGAATTGAGTTAGTTTAGACTTTAGACCAAGTCCTAATAATCCCCAACACCCCTTGGGCCTCCAATAACTTTAACTCACTCTCGAAATACAAGGCAAGCGTTATTTTACGCTGGTTTTCTGTGAGGCCGTGGTATTTACCCGGTCGAGTGACGTGAATGGGTCGGCCATTCATGTCGAAGCATGGCTCTCCCACATTTAAATATATAAAATATCGTCTGACCGGGATTCAAACCCTCCACCAATTTGCCAATAACGCAAAGTCTGATGCTTTGTAGCTGAAATACTGGAAGCCGTTTTCGAAATTCTCAATATTATAATATTGTATATTACATATTTACAAGATTTACTCATTTAAAGTAAAAGATAATAAAAATTGTATTGTTATGTAATACTTTGTATATGCTAGGTAGTGAGTGATATTATTGTTCCAGTGTAATGTGTATGAAAATACCGTTAAATTATTATTCATTACGTTACGAGGAGGCAAACGTGAAACCAGCAGCTGTGTCACCTGATGAAAAGCTACTACTGTTGCCCATGAATACCCGCGATAGTTGCAAGTGCGTTGCCGGCCTTTAGTAGTCTAGTTAGCCGTACCTATACTAGTATCTCATGCTTCTTTTCTTTTATACGTCACATCACACGCGATAAATAGCGCTTTGATGGTCCTGCATTATTAAATGGATGTAGGATTCCAGTTTAGTAAATGTAGCCGATAGATATCAATTATCGATATAATATTATGTCCTGCTGAATCGCGCTACCGTTTTATCATTACCTGTATGGGCAAATTTTACTTAACAGATCAAATAATTTACTGGGTCATCTACGTTCTCTTGTCGGCAGGATTATGTAACACTCTCTACAGTGACTAATAGTTCACTAGTTAAATAGTTAACTAATAGTACTTGGTGTTCACCAAATAGATATTGACTCTAGTAGTATTAAAGCACAATAGTCAGCTATATTCGAAGAGCCAAGAATCGCCCTATTTGTCATTTATTATAAATAGGAAGCCAACAAAGAAAAAAGGCAAAGATAAGAAAGTGGGCAGTAAAGAGGCGCCTTTGTTGTGCAAGAAATATACCTTAAAAGAGAAATAAAATAAAAATATTGTCATAACAACTTACAAAAAGAAGTGAAATCTCACCAAAAACATTTTCATGTAAAGTGATACCAAGATCGCACTGTCAAAATGTTATCAGATCTCATGTAAAACCAAGCTTCTGCCTCTGCACGTCTTAACTCTTAACTCTACAAGCATAACTTCACAAACTCTACACCTTTGTCAAGTTATGTGGTTTGGCCGTTTGTTGTGTTTGTGAAGTTAGGCTTGTAGACCCATGAGACATGTAGAGTCAGAAGCTTGGTTTCAAAACATTTTTATTTGAATAAATTATTATAAAGTTCGAATTTTAATCGCTGTCGTCTGTACTAGACAAAGATGATTCGTCGGAAGAGTCCGAGTCAGCTGTGTTTATGATAAAACTATCTATTGTATTATCAATCATGTTGTCAATATTGCTATAAAAATAATTGTCCTCGACTTTTATTACATGATCCACACAATTTCGCCATTTATCAGCAGATACACGTTGGATTCCCTCTTGTAGCAGTTTTTTCACATCTTCAAATTTAAATGTAGTATTATTGCGAGCTACGTGTCCCTTTATGTCAGCCCATACGAGTTCAATTGATTTCTTTTAAAGGTTGTCTAGAGCCGACAGGCTGTGATTACATAATTAGAATCAACAACTAAGCACTCACAATAACAGCAAAAATCAAAAATAAAACTAACCGAAACTGAATAATGGCAACAAAAAACCAAGTAAATACGGAGACGAAAATATATGTATCACTTCGAACGCAATCCAAACAGGAATGAACTTGTTCACAATTGTTTGGCGGACCAAATGTTGACAACTGCGGCACTGGCCGCTTTCCTGTACCACGAAACACGCTACGACAGCTGTCGTCGACCAACTGACGTCATTATTGCATACGAGTGATAAGGACAGATATAATATTAACTCACTTTCATAATGCAACTCAGTAGCGGTCCGTTTATTTACGTTTTTTATCTCGTCTCGTTGGCCTTACTTTACGTAGTAGGTTATAGTTTTTATAAAACAATATAGTTGTTATTGTACGAAGTTTTCCAAGTAATCGCCCGCGCGAGATAAGTCTGTAAACTAAGAAAGTTATATAAGCTGTTATAGTTTTCCTTCAAAGTTCTTTACATGGACTATCAGCATGAACATTTTCAGATTTTTCGAGCCCGCCGTTAAGCTTTGTCCTATTATAACAAAATATGCGCTTTAAAGTTGAATATATCGCAAACGCATACCTAAATCAAAAATTGGCTTAACAACCTCTCAATGTTTTTAAAAGACCTATCTAATGATACCCCACAATAAGGCGCGAGAAAATATATATGGCGGCGGCATATTATACATATTATATCCATGCAAAGTTTTATCTTAGTTGTTTATCTCTTTAGTGGTTAGTGTAGTATTAGTGGTAGACCGTTATGTGGAAGGTTAGCCAAAGACGGGTGAACACGGGACATGACGAAACTATAAGGGTTCCAAGACGAGAACTACAGAACCCTAAAAACGACAATACCCTAGACTCTAGAGACATTATGAACACAGTAGTGTTAAATACAAATAGTATTATGCTTTTGTGAGTCTGACTGTACCGAAACAGGAAGATCAATAGGGTTTCGGATACTTTTATTACATCCGCTTATTAGTTTTTATTGGGCACTCAAATAAAAAAGGCACAAACGGGTTTTTAAAACCAACAGATAAAAAAAGTTAAAAAACGAAACGACCTTCTTAACATTTGAATTAAAATTGAACCAATGAGCATATAATCCTTTTCCTTTTTTTTATCCGACTTTCAAAAAAAAGGAGGCGGTTTTATGTTCGGCTATATATATATATACAGGTGACCTGAAATTCGATACATTCCTTTGAAAGACAGAAAGTAGACCTCATTTACAGTAATATTTTTCATGGCATCCCCTATCCGAAAGTTGATATTTACAAAGTTATTGAAATTTCAAAAAAATTTTCTTTATTTTCGACTTTTTGACTTTGACATGACGTATTTTTAAAAATGTTTGTCTTTTTAGTGATTTTTTTATGTATTTTAACCGTCAATGAGTCAAATATTATTTTTAAGGAATAAATAGGGACAAAATAAGCGAGAAATTTTCATTATGAGACATGAAACAGATGTTCTTTTAAGAAAAATGCACATTTTTCTTAAAAACAGGTGATTTTCTTAAAAAAATGTATGATACAATGCGTACAAATATTCTAAATAATTTCCTTATCTTATTAGCTTTCCAAAAAGGTGCAAATGTCTACATAAAAATATGACGTTGTAGTAAACATATTAGAAGTAAAATGAAATAATGTCTAAATCGATTTATTTGCAAAAAGGTTAAAATAAAAGGAAAAACTTGAATTTAATTACGTTTATTGTGTTTAAAAAACATCAATGTTTAATTAAATTTAATAATAAATATTCTACTTTAGGTCTTGTTCAAAATGTGAACCTCTGTTTCTGATACAGGCCCGTAGTCTTCTCCGTACCTCTGTTTTGATTATTCTGGTAGTAAGACTAGTTTTGATTTCTTCTGCTGCATTTCTTATGCGGCTTCTGAGCTCCTCTACAGTAGTTATGGGTGTAGTATATACCAAAGCCTTCATATGACCCCAAAGATAAAAATCACACGGGGTCAAATCGGGACACCGTGCTGGCCAAGGAATTGGCCCGCCTCGACCTATCCAGCGATGTGGGTAAGTTTGGTCTAGCCACTGGCGTACGCCGAGGCGGAAGTGGGCCGGGCAACCATCATGCTGGAAAATCATATTACGACGAGTTGCTATTGGCACATCTTCCATTAAACCAGTAATCTCCTCTCTTAGGAAATGTTCGTACATTTCACCATTTAAATTTTGAGGCAAAAAATGAGGTCCAACTAAATTATTATTAAGTATACCCATCCAGACATTTAGACTGAATCTGGTTTGATGGGCCCTTTCTTTTTTCATCCTGGGGTTTTCTCCTTTTGGTGCCCAGTAATGTGTGTTGTGGAATTTGTTTATCCCGTCACGGTCAAATTTCGATTCATCCGTCCACAATATTCTTGAGAAGAAATTGCGATCCTCCATGTCTGCATTTATCATAAAACGGCAGAATTCCATTCTTCTAACCGGGTCTCCCTCTTCCAACGCTTGGACAGGTGTGTAGTGAAATGGATGTAGACGCGCTGTGTGTACTGTAAACCACACCTTCCATTGACTCAATCCAAGTTTTCTAGCTGCCGCTCTTGTAGAAATAGAAGGATCATTTTGAAAAAGTGTTAAAATTTCTTCTTCTTCTTCTGGAGCATACAAACGAGGTCTGCCTGAATCGCCACGTCTTCTATCAACACGGCCGCTTTCCCGAATTCGTCGAAATGTTGTTGAAAACACTCTAACGTTTGGCACTCGTCGATTCGGAAAACGTTCAACGTATGTTCTTCGTGCATCAGCAGCATTACCATTACAAAGTCCGTAACAAAACAAGATGTCAGCGTATTCATCGTACTCAAAAGCAGCCATCGCGATACAAAAAAATCAAAGTAGAAGTAAGGGTGTAGTTTAAAGCAACAATACGTCCGTACACGGCAATAGTTGACTTAAAACTAATATTAGCTACTAAATTTGCTCTCTAAGCCAGTCGGTAACTCATTGACAAAGGGCCGCGACGACAGTAGCCGAAAGATCCCGAAGTTTGAACAAAGGAAACAATTGAAAAAAAAGGGTCGCCTCAGGTAGAGTAATTCTTGAGATAACGTTACCTGATGATTGTTTTGTCTTTGTTTATTACATGTTCATATTTTTATGTACATATTTGTACCTTTTTTGGAAGCTTATGAGGTAAGAAAGTTATTTAAGGTATTTGTACGCATTGTATAGCTACTAAATTTGCTCTCTAAGCCAGTCGGTAACTCATTGACAAAGGGCCACGACGACAGTAGCCGAAACATCCCGAAGTTTGAACAAAGGAAACAATTGAAAAAAAAGGTCGCCTCAGGTAGAGTAATTCTTGAGATAACGTTACCTGATGATTGTTTTGTCTTTGTTTATTACATGTTCATATTTTTATGTACATATTTGTATGTGTAAGCTTATGAGGTAAGAAAGTTATTTAAGGTATTTGTACGCATTGTATCATACATTTTTTTTAAGAAAATCACCTGTTTTTAAGAAAAATGTGCATTTTTCTTAAAAGAAAATTCTGTTTCATGTCTCATAATGAAAAATTCTCGCTTAGTTTGTCCCTATTTATTCCTTAAAAATAATATTTGACTCATTGACGGTTAAAATACATAAAAAAATCACTAAAAAGACAAACATTTTTAAAAATACGTCATGTCAAAGTCAAAAAGTCGAAAATAAAGAAAAAATTTTTGAAATTTCAATAACTTTGTAAATATCAACTTTCGGATAGGGGATGCCATGAAAAATATTACTGTAAATGAGGTCTACTTTCTGTCTTTCAAAGGAATGTATCGAATTTCAGGTCACCTGTATATATATATAGTAACCCAAGCATATACCTAGTATCAAAAAGTAAGATTTTGCACCAAGGTATACCAAGGGTGTACCCAGGATTTCAGCTAGGGGGGGGGGGGGGGGCAGCAGCTCATACCTGTTTCAAGAAGATGGTCGGTCTGGTATATTGAAAATTGGAAAATTGACGTTTATTTTATCTTCTAGGGTATCTACCTGGGTATGCCCATGAGGTATACCCTGGATCCAAAAGCACTGAACAATCTTTAAGACACGCGTTTGGAAATTTCGACATTGTTTAAACAACTATATATATATATATATATATATATATATATATATATATATATAATGTTCTTTATGTTAAACAAGAGCGAGTAAAAATTTTTTCATACTTTCCAGATTGAAATCTGTTCAACTTTAAAACCTGCAGGACTGTGAACTTCGGAAAAATACAGTAAAAGCAACATATTATAACGGAATATCTGACTAAATAATATAATATGTTTGTTTATGTTCAAAGTGAGCGGGCGAAGCAAGCGAGTAATTTTTTTTTCTACTTGACCATTTAAAATCTATTTAAATTTTAAACCTTGAAAGACTGCACTTGGGAAAACACAAATCAATAGCCTAAAACAGAACGTCAGTTTATAATAATATAATATGTTGGTTATGTTAAAAATAGACTGAGGGATGCGAGCGAGTTCTTTTTTTTACATTTAACTAATTAAAATCTATATTATCTTTAAGTCCCGAAAGACTGCACTTGGGAAAATACAATCAAAAAATCTAAATTTTTTTCTTATTTTACTTGTTTAAAGAACGCCGTAAACAACGTACCTAATGCAATTTCTATTTTTACTATTTTGTATTTTTTTTCTTTACATTATGCAGTAGATCAAATGACCAAAATGTCCGTAACTGATTTTACCAAACCTTAAGTACACAGGTTTTTTTTTTATTTTTCTATATTATAACACCAACAGCGTATACATAATAAAATTAACATTAAGCAATTAACAATGAATATGGCCAATAACAGGTATTAGATACTTATATATAGATCTTAACAGAGTGTACAGGCGTGTAGCTAAATAGAAAGATAATAATTAATATAGAAAATTTCCAAAGGTCCCTATAATTTAAAATTTAAAAGCAACTCTCAGTTCAATGGTAGTATTAAATACAACTACATATCTATTTAAAGCCTTATTACACTGTGTGTGTGTTTGTGTGTGTGTTGTGAGTGTTTGTTTGTGTGTGTATTGCTTGTGGGTTGTGGCACCCTAGCTAGCCCTGCGACACGAGGGGTGTCGTGTGAGAAGTAGTAGTCGTGCAGCAATAGACAATTTTATTTTTTTATGTTTGAATAGGTCAGCACTACAAAAGCTTCTAGTATATGAGCGGGTTATAAGTGGTAGGACAGAATTCTTTGCATAATTTCTGTTGGATGCAGGTACGTGTAGCAGCAGGGTGTTCCTAGTGCGATATTTCATTGTGCGGTAGGTAAGTTGAGATACAAGGTCGGGGCAGTCAACTTTACTATATCGCGATATCGTTTATCAGACACATATCCAATACCGTACGTCTCTGTTCTAAGGACAAAAGATTAAAATCTGCGCAGCTATTATCATAACTATCAAAACATTTCCTACTGCGGTAGTATAAATGATATGATTTTTTTTTCTGAACGCGTTCCAGATGAATATTATATATGATGTACTGCGGGGACCATATCGGACCGGACTGTTGTACTCTAAAACACTTGTTACGTACGCGAAATAAAAGATTTTAAGTGCCGAAATGCTCGTAAATGGCTAAACATACTCGAAGATCAAAGCCCAGATTCTTGTAGGCTATATGAATTACGTTTTCAACATGATCAGAAATACACACACACACATGTGTATGTGTGTGTGTGTATTTCTGATCAGAGATCTTGGTGTGTACCAGGATCTCTAACGATTCGTTTTCTCTGAATTTGTTCACCATTCAAATAATAATTGTAGGTTATGGCCTTTGGTCTCCGAGTAAATGTTATACATTCACACTTATTTGAATTGAAACAAATATTCTTAAGAGTGTAATATTCAAACAAATGGTTAAGGTATTTTTGTAGCAATGAACAATCCTGATTGTAATTGATCTTGCAGAATATTTTTTTGTCGTCCGCATACTTAAGATAGTCCGAATGGGTCATACAAATAGGCATTGTTCAGGAGTGGTCCCAAATTCGGACCCTGAGGAAACGTAGGCATACCAATATGCCTACACTTCCGGCGGAAAGCGGCGGTAATTGGCGGTTATCGGATGACTAAGACTGATAACGGACCATTACAACAGCCTGGCAACAATTCGATAAATATGATTTTATCCACCGCAGTAAGTCTCCATGAATACCGAGCTCCTGAAGCTTTTATAAAAGAATGTGGTGATCTACACGGTCAAACGCTTTTACAAAGTCCATATAGATAACATCAATTGGACATCCGCGTTCCATATTCTCCAAAATAAAAAAATAAGTTTAAAAAACTATAACCCGACTACGTAAAAAAAGGGGTCTAAAAAGGCCGAAACAAGAAAATAATTCAAATAGAAATCCAGAAATGCATAGTTACAAAAATGGTCAAGGTAGAGCCGTGGTCGCACACACTAATGGCGTCATCTAAGCGTCAGTTCACACCGAGATGTGTGACGTCTATACTCGGAATTATAATTCGATTCCACATTTGACATTAGCTACTATCATTTTATAAAATAATGATACCACATAATATAATAGTGTAGTGATGAATACAAAAATCGATAAACAATCGCGATTTATGTTTATGTAATCATAATATTGGTGTGCCAATTAAAGTCTAAATTATTTATTTTTATTTAAATAAAAACATAATTATTCATAATAATTATTTATTAATTAGTAACCACTGCTTTATTTTATAAAAAGTTAATATTTTTGTTTTTTATATTAAAAACAAAACTTATAATAAAAGAGCCTAGATAGATAGTTTTCTGTATTGGCAACCCGTGAGCGCTCGTGCAGCTATCGCCATTTTGTTTATCTTGTCATTCGGCTTCATTTTCACAGTCTGACTGCACGAATATCTTGTTTCATTGCGAATCGATATTTTGTTATTTTGTTGGGTTTTTGTTAAAGTTTTGTTACGTTGTGTTTGTTGTTACGTTTATAGTTTTTTGTGAACTTTGAGTGAATCTATTTGTTTTGGTTTTCCATCAAAATGGATCCCCAGCCAAGTACATCACAAAACGATACCGCGCACAGAACAAAAGAGTTTTTAGAGCAAGAAATCATAGAATTATTAGACCATCCGCCGTACAGCCCCCACCTAAGCCCTAATGATTTCTATACTTTCCCTAAAATAAAGAATAAATTGCGTGGTCAGTGATTTTCATCACCTGAAGAAGCGTGGACGCCTACAAAACGGCCATTTTGGAGACCCCAACTTCCGAATGGAATGGTTGCTTCAATGATTGGTTCCATCGTATGGAAAAATGTGTCAAATTTCGCGGAGAATACTTCGAAAAGCAATAAATACATTTTTAAATAGTAATGTTGTGTCACTTCTTTGATTCCCGAAATTTTCAGTGCCACCCTCGTACTATAAACGAGAGGAATCGATCCGGAAATATTCCATTTCCGTATCGAATAATTTCGCAACGTCACTATTTAGTACTTGTCATAACGTTGCAACACTGAAATTGTCAAATCTGGAATCGAATTAAAATTCCGAGTATAGGTATAAACTGAAACTGCGTATATCGTCATGTACACATGCATACCCCAAGATAGTTACAGACGGCTGCATTTTGACATCGACTGTTCCGAACAGTAGGTGTGACCACGGCTCTACCTTGACCATTTTTGTAACTATGCATTTCTGGATTTCTATTTGAATTATTTTCTTGTTTCGGCCTTTTTAGACCCCTTTTTTTACGTAGTCGGGTTATAGTTTTTTAAACTTATTTTTTTATTTAATATTTTTCCGTTTCCCAATCTAACTATTTTTTTACAAATTATCCACAAGCGGGCAAATTTCTTTACATAAATATTTATAGGTAATAAAGTAACTGAAAAACTGAAATTAAAATAAACTAACCATAGCATACACAGTATATGACGACTTGATTCGAACTCGCAGAACGATTTATAAAATATAACTTTATAATTTTAATTTATATTCAATAAACGCAATAGAAATCATTCAACTTTCATTCATTTCACCAATGCAATTATATCACTTGTTAACTTTCAGTCGTATTTTGATCTTATACAATAATTATTGTAGTGGAATATAATATCATATACTTCTAAACACAACGATACCGCGATTCAGAAAAATTTAAGACTCGTATAGTGACATCTATCGAACGAGTGAGTAATAAAAGTGCTAGTAATTGATTTCATCTTCATTTTCTTATTAAAATCGGATGAACCAATTAACCGATTTTGATGTAGTTTTTTTTGTTTGAAAGCTGATATAATTAAGAGTGGTCTTAGCTATAATTCATCATCATCAGCTCGTTCACTGCTTGACAATATAGGTGTTATTTAATTTTTTTAATTTGTTATGTATTGCCTGTAAAAAATTATATTTATAAAATAAAATATAATGTTATGAAGGAACATAATATATACATTATATATTTATAGTCTTATTATACGTAATATTAGAAAATTGGACAAATATTGTACGAATTGTATTTTAAACGTATATTTTGACTTGAACAATATGATATAAGTAATCCTTACTATCCTTACTTAATATTATAAATGTGAAAGCGTGGATGTTTGTTACGCTTTCACGCAAAAACTAGTGAACGGATTTCGATGAAATTCGGTATGGTAGTAGTTTAGACTCTAGATTAAAACATAGGCTACTTTTTATCCCTTAAAAAGTAGTGTTCCCGAGGGATACTATACTTATGCGGGCGGAGCCGCGAGCAACAGCTAGTATAATATATATATACAAATTATGTAAATATTTGTAGTGTGCTTGCCAAGACCTTTCTTTTGATACCAAACATGTGATAATTATCTCGATTTAATTTTTTTAGATGTTAGATTCTGAGGTTTAATTTTCGAAATACATAATTATGAAAAAAATTATATAGCCTATGTTACCCGCGGTATCATTACGAATCTATTGACACCTCATTTATTAAAATCGGACCAGTAGTTTAGACGCTACGAGGGAACAAACATACATACATACATACATACATAGACTGCCAAAATCATTACCCTTCCCTTTGGCTTCGCCGTAGTCGGGTAATAAAAGAAGTAAAACAGGCCAAATTAGTACCTAGTTGTTGTTGAACGGTGCTTTAGGATACCATGTTGTTGAAAAGGAAACAAACAATGTAATGTCGGATAGATATTATTAAATACAATTTTTTACAATATTTTGGCGGCTGTATTTAAAATAGAGATACCCCTGTAATTCTTATCGTCCACACGTGAGCCTTTTTTGTGTATAGGTACGATATGGGCTATTTTCCTTTTTTTGCGGGAACACGCCATCACGAAGTGGTCGATTGAACAAAATGGTCAATGGAAGGACGAGGGATTAAGAACAGCGTACCCAAAACAGGGATGGTAGCATATCGCTACCAGAGTCTTTCTTAATATCTAGTTTTTGTAAGATACCTTCGACTTTTGAATATTAGACACTACGTCAGAATTTATACTAAGTATTCGATCGGAAGTAATACTACTAGGCTTGCCGAATACACTTCGAAAGAAAGTATTAAAAGCGTCACACATATCCCTACCTTCAGTATCCTCTGCCCCATCCAATATATATATTTTTAAGGTAAACTGAACCACCTTGTACAGCCTTTATGGAAGTCCACAATGTCTTAGGATTACTTTTTAAGTTGTTTTCACAGTTGGAGGTAAATTTTGTAAAACATTATTTTTGTACACGACTGTAGTAAGTTATTACCGAACTTTTACAGCGTTTGTGTGCCCTACTTTTTTATTTAATAATATTAATAAGCACTGGCGAGTACCACTTGGGGTAAGTACGCCCACCCGTGCAGGTAGTAACGGGAACATGTGACGTGACGCTGCTGTTTATTGTTTCGTAAAATATTATATCGACGGAATCATCAATAGTATTAACAGCAAACTAACCCAGTCCTGTTTAAGAAAATTATCATTCATAATAGTGTAAGGGACTTTTTTAAAGTTATACTTTTTTATCAGAGCCCTCGTGTAAGGCGGACACATTCAAATCAAGTACAATGAAGGTAAACGACGAACGCGCGTGGTCTTCTTTCAAGAGAGGCACGGAGGCCGGACTTACAGGTAACGGAAGATTACAGAAAACAAGATCGAGTGTATTACCGTAATAATTTGTCAATTGATTTTACTAATGAAATCCATAAAATGTTAATGATTCCATAAATCTAGTTCCGGATTCTTGGACTTCAAAAGGACCCTTTTTTAATACTGTGTACCCGTTTTCGTCCCATGACAAAAATGGGAGGTTAAAATCGGCAATTAATTATGGAAAGTTTTAATTTTCTATTGTTCACGATCTATGACTTCGAGAAATAGGTATCTTTAAGTTGAGAATTAATTCTTATGTTTTCACAATAGTAAGAAAAACCTTGTGGCGTGTACTTTTGGATTTTCAGTACTTTTATTTTTATCGGCTGTTAGGCGCGAGGCCTTCTAGAAGGCTTGGACTGCCAGGACGTGGGCGGTCGCCCACACCGCCCATGCCTTGCACCGCCTCTGCTAATATGGAACGTTTAAAAGTTAGATACTTTTTTTTGTATACATAATTAGTTACTATTTTCAGTTCTATTAGGTTAATACAATAGAGCTGAAAATCGAACTTACAAGCGTTGACGTTTTTAATTACTGTCTTGTGTTCGATTTTCAGCATTATTGTATTAGGCATTAGCGCGGAGTTCTATTTTCAGCGTTGTTATTATGTATCAAATTATAATGTTATGTATCAAAAATATTTTTTACGCTACCGCGGTCGATGCGATGGAGCGCGGGGCCCGTAGCTCTTGCTACCTCCGCCTAATTGGTTAATCCGGTACTGAGTCCATCCTTTTTTTAAATAAGAAATAAAAATTAATAAAGAAAAATAATGCAAGTTTATTATTTAGGTACTTCCAAATAATATAAAAATATTTTTTAACTTTCATAGCATGAACTTCTAACTCTTACTAAATCTCTACTATTATAAATGTGAAAGTTTGTGAGGATGGATGGATGGATATTTGTTACTCTTTCACGCAAAAGTACTGATCGGATTTCCATGAAATTTGTTATGGTACTTAGTTTAGGCTCTGGATTAAAACATAGGCTACTTTTTATCCCGAAAAAATACAGTATTCCCGTGGGATACTATATTATATGCTGGCGGAGCCGCCGGAAAAAGCTAGTATTATAATAACTTTACAGTACTGAGTACAACTACATTCTAAAAAATTATAATTCGGTAATCTCTGTTTCATCCATGTCAATGTCAATGACATTCATTACAAAATTACAATAATAATTGCTGTATGTTAAATTAGTTGTACTGTAATGATATTATATTTTTATTCCCTTTAATAGTCCTGACACGAAACGTTGGCGTCATTCATAACCAAGCAACTATCCCTATAGTCAATCTCAAAAAAAATATTTTTATGGTAGGTGTGGCCAATAAGCCTTATATAATTAGGCAAAAATAGACATTAAAAATAGAAACATGTTCAAATAGTATAAGAATTATTAATAAGAAAATAATTTGTCAGTTTGCCTTTACCAACAAAATAGTAAGATGGTTGATATCATCGTCTATTCCTGATGTCACGCATAATTTGGTGGTGAGCCGGTGGTGGATGGTGACTATCGGTAAAAAGTTACCACTGAGCTACTTTTTTTCCTGATGTCTCTCCACCAGTGGGGGACATCGGGAATATGCCTCATATTCTACTTACTCTTAGGTATATAAAATATAACACACAACTATGAGCATTGAGTTTATTAAGTTTAAATAATTATAAAACTACAACAATCAAAATGCATAATAAATACATCATACATAATAGTGTTTACATTTAGATAGTTCATTTCTTATTCCAGCTAAGAAAAGAACAAAATATAATTTTACATCATGAAGCATTTTTAATTTCCCAAATTCTCGTAATTAACATAGACTTTCAATTAATTATAAATTAATTGTCTTGATATCATTAACTGATTTTGGAAGCAGCTTGGATCAATCAGATCCCAATCAAATGATTACTTTTATGAATCTTTCTATTTTTTAAAATGTCTCACTAATATTTTTGTAAGCTCTACCAAGAAATAAGTTCTCCAAAATTTAAAAAATAACCGTAATTAAATAATAGGTATTTTTCTATACTACTAGAACTCAGAGGAAAGCTTGGTCACCCAGATACTATAATATTACTTTACTGTTATCAAAAGTTGGTGATAATTGCAATGCTATACAATGCCTATATCTTATTATAAATCATAAAAGCATTATTATCTATTGTAAAATGTAAAACATGCTAAAAACATAAGTAAAATCCATTCAACTTAAACCATAGTGAAATAGTTCATGGTGGCAAAAAATACATTAATAGGAAGTTTATAAATTCGTAGTGAACAGTTGCAGTACTTTAACATAAAATGCATAAAAATATATATGTAAAAAATGCTTAAGCAGTGCGTAGTATGATATGGACACCTGAGTCGGTGCTAACTGGATGGCTAAGTTGCCCGACTTTCAAAGAGAAGGCGATTTCTTCAAATGGTTTTTGCATTTGTCCCCTTTTGAACTTGCCAAGATCCCCTCCACGTTTTGCAGATGAGCAATCCGAGTATTGTTTGGCAAGATCACTGAGAGTGGCTTCTTTACTCATAATTTGACGACGATACTCTGAAATAAAAAAGATAATTTTTATAATGAGTTGTTGTAATGTTAATGACTTAATTTTATTAAATAACCTATAGACCTCTTTATTATAGACAAAGCATTTCAAAACTAAGGTCTGTCTTAATAAAGCGTTCTTATCTCTAAGACAATTCTCAAGAAAGTACTTAAGACGTTGTTTTAATTAATAGACCTTACTTAAGTACAGCTGTAGGTACGGTGTATTAAGTGAGTGCGAACGTATTAATAAACGAGACTCGTTACTCAAGTACGCTGTCATTGCTGTCAAACTGTTACTTGAGACGCGGTTTCGTGGGTACAGTCAAACCTTGACTTGAGAATGGCTTGCTTGAGAATTGGGATACAGTACATTATTATTTGTGGTGTTTTTGGGTGTGTTACAATTATGTAAATTAAAATCTAAATATTTATGATTAAACAAACTCAGAATTTACACTACATACTCAACACAAAAAAAGTTATAAAAAGATGCTATATTGATACATGATTGATACTTATTCTTCTTTTTTTGGTAATCGCGATTGCAAAGGTTTTGCACCATTCTGCCAGTGTCGAGTATTTGTAGAAATATTTTCGATTTTATTTAAATATATTTATTTATTTATTTGTATTAAACGAATTGCCTATTTGATTTATATTGACTTGATTTGACACTTGACAGCAGAACTTTTTTTCGCTGCCCAAAAAACAATCCTCATTATATGATCCCTCCCTCCTACAATTCCTCGCCCTATCAACCTTAAATCTGTTCTGTGTTTTGTAAATACTCCTTTTACTGAAACTTTATGTACATACTGTGGTACTCGCCCTAAATTTGTCTGTTCTAGGTATTAGATTATTCAACAGACTTCCTCCTGTACACCGTGCCCTTGTTTATTCATAAAACCCACTCATAAGGCAGAGTTTTCGTCAACACAACACATTGACGAATTAGTGATTCACTTCATTAGGAGCCACTTTAAAGAATAAAAAGAAAAAGAACTTTTTTCGAATGGCATTCCACTTTACGTAGTTGTTAAAAAATATGAATATTATTATGCTCGACAATAATAAATATTAATATATACGTAAAAAAATAAGTAAAATCAGTTTTTTTTCAATATAAAGAATATATACTAAGCTTTTTTTGGTATTTATATTATTAAATATTACATTTTTAAAAAGAAATATTGAAGGAATGTATAATCAATAAATCCGTTCTTTGTAGGTGTAATCGAAACGTTATTTTATTCCTTCTTTGTCGTGTAGATGACGCTTAAAAATTGAGTAAGTGATCTCAATAACGTTATCAACTGAGACGGTCTTGAGATCATACTATGAATTAAAGACCGTCTTGAGAAGCTAATTGTTACTTGAGACTGTCTCAGCCAAGAAAGGTCTTGAGAATGGTTTATTAATACGGGCCTAAGTGTCCACACTTAAATTGTTCCATACTTTTGGGGTTGTTTGGGGTAGTTGAGGCTTGAAATTTGTCATTTTGATATTTACTTTCTGCCGTTAAATCAGTCCACTTAAATTTAACAAAATCTTCTGAAACCAATATGGAGTAACTTTTTCCTGTATGAAGATTTTTTTTTCAAATGAATGTCTGAGACCATTCTTATTTTTGAAATCATTGAAATAATCTAATAATTCAACAATTACATTTTTAATGTATGTTTTAGTCACATTATCTTATATGTTATTAAGAAATATTTACTTACCGTTTAAAATCTCTAATGCCTCCTCCTTTGATCGAGTAATGTTTTCTTCACGCCAGGACGATGGGCGACGGCTGTCACTGTGTTTCACCAACAGATGACTACATTGGACTTCATTAAGTTGGGCGGACTCGCTGTTGTCTTCCTCATATGGAGCAGATTCTGTTGGAGTCTCCCATTGAGAGGTCTTGGTATGAACATTCAAGTAATAGGTCATACCTGGAAAGAAAATTTTACTGTGTAAATTTTTATTATAATGGTCAGTTTTCATTATGGTCTATGGTTGTGAGAATTAATCACTATGTTATTATGAGAAACTCTCTTTAATACCTATAAAAATAAGTGTAGTGAGGATATCTTTGTTACTCCATCACTCAGAAAACTATTTAAATATGGCACACAAATATTTGTAGTAATGTAAAGATTGTCGTATGATTAAATGGAATAAATAGTAGTATTACTATTTATTCCGGAAAATGTATGGTTTGCACATAGGTATAGTTGTTTTTCCATTTCCTTTCGTCGCTAACGAAGTTGCGGGCAAAATGTAGCTAAGAGAACGAGACTATCTTACCAGTACTTCTACTTGTGCGAGCTTCCCATCCTTCCGGCAATACCTCTTCGTTACTCGACATGACTACAAACTACTGTTGTCGGTCGAAAGCACACGAATTAAAACGCGCTGTCCTAAAAAGTATAAAAATCATAAAATTTAATTGCTTTTTGTAATTCTTTTCATGTCTGTAAAAATCGATATGATGTCTTTTATAACAGGTGTAGGTAAGTACCTACAATAATCTATAAAGATCTATTTCTAAAAGTAAGCAGTTGGTAAATACTTTTACTCATTAATGTAGAGATAACACTTATCACTTAATTTATAGTATTATAGGCGGGTATGAAGAATAAAAACAAGTAAAATGGCAAGCCGACATCGTTGTGTGACGGTTGACTATATTTTAAAGATAAATCTAAAATGAACACAATGAACAAACATGAGTAACAAAAGAATGCTTACTTCGCTTACATTGATACCAAAAACAGCAGAAAAAACGTTTTAAGCGGCAAAATTTTCCATTAAATGCGACAAACTGTTTTGCTTTAAAACTCACTTGAATGAGCGCCAAGCGGCGAGCGGTGACCCGGTGATTTGACAGTTTACGTCTTCAGTAGTATTACTTATCATCTATGGTTTACGTCCTTTTTTTTAATAAATGGCGTCAGTTTTTAACCATTTGCCAGTTTGTTTGGCGAAAAAAGCGCTCGAATGCGCTCGTAAGCAAAATGGCGATTACTAAGCGGTAAGCGCTGTTAACTACTAAATGCTTTTCTCTAGGACGCTAAATCTGGAACCTTACCTATCATAAATATATGTTTTTAAAGTATTCAGATCAATTTATATACATAATAAACAAAAATTCCAGTTTCTCGCCTTTTCAACTTTGACACTGGCAAATGGTTGTAAGCCGTAACGCCTTAGGTAAATAAAAAAAAGAAAAAAAAATGTGGTTGTCATTTGTCTAATTGAGTTTTGTATTCGTGATTCTAACCACAGACTACTTAGAAGAACTAACGTTCTAACGTAACGTGATTCTAACCTCCATGGATTAACGTGTGTCTCCCGGTTTGGTGACTCCGGGCTACCGAACAAAACTCGTACTAATCTATCTCAGTTACTTAATGCTGTCCTCAATAATGGCCCTCACTGCGATCCAGTGGAACTGTCGCAGCATCAAGAGGAAGAAAGTTGAACTGTTAAATTTAATTAATAACTCCAGACCGTCAATTGTTGCCATCCAAGAAGCATGGTTAAAGCCTGGTTCACGTTTTCGTATCTCAGGATACTCATGTTTCCGGGATGACAGTATCAACGGTAAGGCTGGAGCAGCCATTTTGGTCTCCAGTCGATATACATACTCTTTGCTTTCTCTTCCTGTACATAGCACATCTATTAATATTGTAGCTGTCCGTGTTGTAAATACTATATTTATGTCTGTCTATGTCCCCAACCCTAACTCCTCTATCCTTTCTGAACTTTCCTCTATCATTTCTTCTATCTCCCTCCCTCTGGTTGTATTAGGTGACTTCAATGTTCACCATACATCCTGGGGTCCTACTGTAACGATTATCACTCTGCAATGTTTTTAGACATTGTAGCTGATAATAACCTAGTCGTCCTTAATGACGGGTCTCCTACTCGACGGGTCCCTTTACAGAACCCGAGGAGTGAGGTGGACCTCTCATTATGCACCCTTTCCATCTCTTCCCTATGTTCATGGTATGTCATTCCTGCTTCCTATGGTAGCGATCGTATTATCCCATTTTTATTTTTATTACTATGACGGACTCGACAATACAGACCATCCCACCCATCGCTCCCAGACTCAAGTACAAAATAGAGAATACCAAGTGGGACGAATTTGCGGTTGCTGCAGATGCTGAGGTCGCCTTATTCCCACTATAAATACAAATAATACCCACATTCAATATAAAAATTTTCAAAATACCGTTTTACAGGCAGCAGATAGGTCAATCCCCTTAAAACTCACGGGAGATAGCAGATTGACCCCCCCCCCCCCCTGATGGGGTGGGATTCCGAATACACCTCAGCATGCAAGCAACGCAAGGACGCATAAAAACTATACTCTAGATCCATGACCTTAGTGAATTTTATGAATTACCAAAAAGTAGCAGCTGAGATTAGAAAATAACTTTCCGACAAAAAGAAAAGTGATAAGCATCAATTTTGTTCTATGGCAAGCGATTACCGACAGTCCAATGAGTAATGACCCATCCGAGTGGATTGAATATCCCTGTAAAGATGATGAACTACATTTGTAACAGTCTTTCCCCTCGTCGAATTACCATCTCTTTTCCAAATTCTAATCCGTCCACTAGAACTGTATACAGGGTGTAGCGTAATTAATGGATAATCCTTCACCTGCAGCTGGAGAATATCATAACGGATCAGAAAAATCGTAGTGATACTAGTTTTAGAGGGTTGCTAAAGTCAGTGTGCTACCATACTACTTCCAAGAGATACGTTTTGTTAGTAAGAAAGAATTTATTATTATTGATAAAGTGCTGTGACCTCGGACTTGATTTTGCTCAGTGTAGTATAGTATAAGTATAGGGAATTCAGAGATTCTGCGGGTGTGTATACAAATCGAGGCATTGCACTCGATGCGCGGTATGTCCAGGTTAAAAGTCCAAATCACTAGCAATAAACAAGTCCGGGGTTAGAGCACAAGATCAATATTTGTATCATGGGATTACCAAGTCCATGTCACTGAGCAAAATCAAGTCCGAGGTCACAGCACTTTATCAATAATAATAAATTCTTTCTTACTAACAAAACGTATCTCTTGGAAGTAGTATGGTAGCACACTGACTCGAGCAACCCTCTAAAACTAGTATCACTACGACAAACAATTATGTTAGTCTTCTGTGTGTCTCTTTCACCGTCAATAACACAACTTTTCCGTCTTTTGTTTTTCGTCGTCGGAGCAAGTAATAAAGCAGGTACAAAAAGTTGGGTCTGGGTCTTTCGGTGGGAATTTTTCTACGAGTTGAATAGCTTTGCTTTGTCCTTATTATAAAATGTATAATGTGATAATGAAAAAGATATTATAAATATAAAAAAAGAAATAATTAAAATATTTTCTGAGACGTATGTTTTTAGGAAACTAGGCCTTCATCAAAGTCATTAGGTAATCACTTTGAAATCTAAGGGTTAAATACCATGTGTTATACCTTTTTACAATCTCAATTAAATATTATAATTATTTGTAAGCTGTTCAGTCAAGTCCCCATACACTTTTTTTATGATATGTGCGATCAAACACAAAGAAAAAAGATTTGAAAGAAAAAAACTTATTTTCGGTAGCATTTGTAAAAATAAAATAGGCAACAGCACAAAAATGACATGATACATTTGATAATACAACTATTCAAGTAAAAACCTGACATAGATAATTCATGTTTTTGCGACTGTGAATACAAAATTAGTGAGCAAGGGTAAAATTTTCATAATTTTTAAAAGATGGCCGATAACTAAAAAACCATGATACTTTTACTAAACATGAATTGTATTTTTCTGATCCGTTATGATATTCTCCAGCTGCAGGTGAAGGATTATCCATTAATTACGCCACACCTGTATAAGGGCTTACCGCAAGGTAACGTCCTCAGCCCGCTTCTCTACAATATTTACACTAGCGATCTAGACCATTCATTTAATAGTTTTAGTGAGGGTCTTCATTACGCAGATGATCTAACCTTGTACATCGCCTCAAGGATATAGAGTAATGCTCTGAACTCTGCCATTGCCTAATGTGATTGGATTAAAAGACACGCACTATCCATCTCTATTCCAAAAAGTTCCGTTGTTGTTTTTCGCGATCTAGAAGTATACATGAAATTATTAACATTCAATACAACCAACAAGTTTTCATAAGTTTCAAGATAAAGTAAAATTTCTGGGTGTTTGTTTGGACTCCAGGATGACTGGTGTTCATCACATCAATTTTACAGCGCGGAAATGCGAGAAAAATACAAATATCCTCTGATCTATCTCTGGCGTGTGGTGGGTCTCACACCCCTATACACAAAAACTTTTATACAATTCACTTGTCCGTAGCCACTTGGACTATAGTTCCTTCCTTTTAGAACCATGCAATAAGCTTCCTTTAAAAACTTTAGACAAGATTCAATCAAAGGCACTGAGAATTATTGTTGGAGCTATGAAATCTACTCCTATCAACGCTCTCCAATGTCGGGATCTGCCACTTAGCATCAGGCGGCAGTGCCTGTCCGACAGATTTGTATTTAGAATTTTATAATATTCCTTCCACCCACTTAGGCAAATTTCACATTCTTTCCCAACTAGTAAATTCTTCCAACTACTGGTCACGATCTTCCGTGTCTTTTGATCAGTTACCGTAAGCTCACCCGTCTTCCTTTCCCTGTTTTCCTGTGTGTTCTTAATCCCCTCTTTTCCACTCCTTTCAATACACTTAATTTCTTTTCAAAAGTGCTTCTAAATTTTTCAATAGAAAAAGGCTCTCCTTTGGCCAATACATAATTTAAAAATGTTATTAACCAACACTTTGAAGATTGGTTGCTTATTTTCACAGACGGTTCCAAGCTTTTAGAGCTTGGCGGTGCTGGAGTGGTTGTGTGGATTCCAAGGTTTAATGTCATTGTAATCTTTAAATTATCTCCAGGCTACACTGTATTAACGATAGAAGCCCTGGCAATATTGGAGGCGCTTTCCTTTGTTGAGTCCCATCGTCTCAATAAGTCATTATTCTTTCAGATTCCAAAAGTGCTTTAGAGTAATGGCCTCTAACCAGTTTCGCTCTAAATGTAAATCTCCCCTAATCTTGCAAATACGCAACTTTTCTTTAGAAGTCACTTAGATAATATTCAGGTCATTCTGGCTTGGATACCAGGTCATAGTGGAATAACTGGCAATGAAAATGTAGTTTCCTATGCCAGACAAGATAAAACATCAGGTGGTCTCAGTCAATATAAACTTTATTATCAGGATCTAATTCCACTAACTAAAAGTCACATGAACATCAGGAGGTACGAAAATGGACTAATGAACAAGTGAAAGTAAAGGCAAACAATATTTTGAAATCCAAGATGGCATTCCAGTTAGGCCATGGTTTTTCATATATAAAAAAGTAAGTAAGCCAGTGTGCTCAACAATTTGTCGAGCCAAACTCGGACATTGTTGCTCGCCTATATTCCTTGCAAAAATCAGGGTAAGGGACAGTTCCCTTTGTAAGTGTGGACTAGACGAGGGTACCCTGTGCCATATATGTATTTTTCTCTTGTCCTTTAGAACCAGTGTTCCCTTTACGATCTCCTTCCTCCTATTATTCCTCGCCCCATTAATTTTAAATCCGTTTTATGTTTTGTAAATACCTACTTCATATTTTATTCAAATCGTATGCACATTTATTACTACTAACAATATAAAACTGTAATATAGCTATTAGTTACTAAGCCCTAAATGTTTGTGTTTGTTTTAGGTTTTTTCAACAGACCTCGCTATTTAGTATACCGTACCCTTGTTTTGTTATAAGACCTCCATAAATACCAGAGTTTCCTTCAATTACTCTGACACTGACGAATCACTACGGAGCCATCTATAAAAAAGAAGAAGAAGATATACGTGTGGTGAGTAGTGACAGAATAACAGTGGTCTCGAATCTACCGATTTTTCGGTATTTCTACAGATTTGGGGTCTGATCTACCGAGATAACGAAATGATACAATTTTTTACGATTAATTAAGAGTATACATGGAAATTCTACCTATTTTTCTACCGAAATTTACAAAATCTTACATTTTTTGATTTGACAACTCTCCTTTTTAGGGTTACGTCGTACTGAAAGAACCTTATGGTTTCGCTCTGTCCATATGGATGTCTGTCTGTCTGTCCACTCTTCCTCCCTCTGTAATTATGAATATAAATTGCTGAAATTTGGTATAGTTATAGGTTGTGTTTTATTATAATTGTATATTATACCATCCGTAGTCAGTAATTATTAAATTAAATTTAAATTGATTGATTTTACCGGACCATATATCTCGACCTGAGACGCATAAGGTCGAATGTCGAGATCAGAGTAAAATACCTTTAATAGTCAGCTGAAACCAGTATCTCGCGCTCTTTCTAAGCGTATAATTTACTGAATCGACTGACATGACTCATGCACTGTACTGACTATTTATTTGGACTTTGACTAAACTTTAGACTTGACGATTTAGGAATGCGGTGTTGAAAATTGAAACGAAAATTCTATTTCCCGCCTTTTAACTTGACACTGGCAAATGGTTTTAAGCCGACGCCTTATATTAAATAAAAAAAAAATAGGCAAATGGCACTCTAAATAATCTTTGTTTGGAATTCGCTTTAAATCCTAAAAAGAATTTTACCTCTGCTTGTAGCTGTGAAGGTGTTGAATATAATTGTATAAATATGTAAAAGTGATACGATGGCTTTGACAATAAATTCAACAAACCCTCCTGCTGACAACGATAATGCAAAAGTTTCTGGGGATATAGGTGATATACAAATCACAGAAGTGACTGACTCAGAATCCGATAGTGAGCAAGACAAACAGAATGTATCCAAGACTGTAAGTGTACCTAACTTGCCAAATAATTTAATCCAAAAAACTGAAGTGCCAGTATTCGGGAGCGTAGCTATAACCAACTCAGACAATGTACAATTTGGTCACAACACATACTTCAACGGGCCAGTGACAATCAAGCAAGTAATAAACAAGTCAGGAGTGGATAACCCCGCGTATAACAAAAATGAAGATGAAAGTTCCCCATCAGCAAAGCCTACTGAAAGTTGTAAGTATTTATTACCTATTTTTTATAGTGTCAATTACTGGAAACCATTCAAATATGATCTAAATAAAAAACAAAGAGAAAGAAAGCGGGTTCCATCTTTCCCACCCAAGACAAGTCTAGTATGACCACAGACGAACCATGCAACCCTAGAATGATCTTGAAGCTCAATAAGTTGCCAAAAAATGACATAATGGTAGCCGGAAAACACAAACTAAAGTAAATACTAAACAAAACCAATCAAAAACAACATTCCCCTACCCGGCTGGTCCCCGTGAATTAGACCACATCTCCCCAATATCAACATAAGAAACAAATATTATCATAGCAACCTTCCTAAGCAACCACTCTAAGAACAGACGAAAGTCTGCTGGAACTGACAATGGCATTGGAAAACATAAAATGGAGTATAATAGGATCAGCGAAGTCAGGCATGTGGATGACCAAATAGAGGACTATGGCAACTTCATTCTATACTCAAAGGGTGAGATGCTGGGAGAGCATGGTTTTATGATACATATAATGAGTTGAAAAATAATATCATTAAAGTCTGTGGGATCTTATATCCATTATAGCTATTCTCAGAATCATGTTACCAAGTGAATGGACCATAGTACAAGCATATATCTCCTACAGAGCAATCTTCTGACAGCATCATTGAATACTTCTATAAAAATTTAACAACATATTAACACAATTAGGACTTTAACACCCAAATAACAGGTACCCAATCGGTACAGACAGGCAGTACAGGTCCAACTACCAAGGAAAAAGATCAAGAAATGGAAAGAAGTTAATCAATTTAGCTTTTGTGCAACACTTAGTAATTTTAAACTCACTATTCAAGAAAAAACAGAGCAGACGATGGACCTGATCATCTCCTGATGGTCGCTATAAAAATGAAATCAATTATATACTCACTAACCATCCCAGATCATTTGAAGACTGTGGTTAATACTAACCATCAAATGGTCCGAAAACAGCTAAAACCTACACTAATCAAATCTCTACGGATTTACATAAAACAATATGGAGATGCAACTACACACAAAGAACCACAATCAACAGCCACAGAACTTGAAAATGAATGAAAGAGTATGGAAGAAAATCTGTCAGATAAGAATATACTAGAAACCGACAGCATATTCTCTGATACCTTAAGTAAAGACATAAAGCAGAAAGAATAACATGTAAAAGGCAAAGAGATATTATCAGGAAACAAAAAACAAATAATGGAAAATAGATTAGAAGAGAATTGTTAAAAACTTCTCCTAAAAGAGCAGAAATAAGACAGGTTATCGCCCAACTAAGCAAAGATTTAAGAATGTAAAGACAGGACACACAGACTACAAACATTTCAGAAATTCATTGAGTAAACTTGAGGAACTATGAACTGAAAGTTCTTTAACTTCTTAAAGAAACTTCTTAGGTAGAGATAAAACTAGAAGACCAGACATTATAAATACCGCTACAGAATATTATAGAAACTTTATACTCAAGAAGATCAACTACCAATCACATTGAATTATCTGACATAGATAAAGTACTATTCATTATGCGACGAGAAGTCGAAAAAGCAATCGGCACACAAAAAAGAGATAAAGCCCCAGGCCCTGACAATATTTCTAACAAAACTCTACTTAAAACAAAGTATATTATCACACCACTCTTGACCAAAATCTTTAACATCATCCAAAAAACAGAAAATATACCAAAGCAGTGGATAATATCCTCTATTAAACTCTTGCACAAAAAAGGCAACAGATATGATATCGGCAATTACAGGCACATAAGCCTTATGCCCAATGTAGATAAAGTATTCTCTAAAATTATTTAAAACTGCATTATAAACACCTTGGACGGTAATCAACCCTGAGAGCAGACAGTTTTCACAGTGAATCACTTGCACATACTTAGACAGATAACAAAAAAATGCAAATAATATATACATCCAATACTACTTTTGCTTCATTGACTTCTGTTTCAATCTGGGAAACACTGCAAAATCAGGGGGTCGAACACAAATACATATGGGATGATAAAGAACATCTACATAAATATCCTAAGAAGGGGAAGACAAGGTGACTCTCTATCACCAAAATATTCACAGCAGTTCTAGAGGAAATCTTCCGGAAACTCAATTGCACAAGAAACGGTTTAAACATAAATGGTGAGAAACTATCAAATTTAAGATTTGCTGATGATATTGTGTTTTTTGCCAATACGGCTGAAGAATTACAGCAAATGCTTTTCAAACTCGACATAGTCTGCATACTCATGAACCTTCTAAAAACAAAGGCTATGACCAATAGTAAAGAAACGAAGGAAATAAAAATAGATAATAACATAAATAAGTATGTAACAGAATATATATATTCTGTTACTTATATTATATATGTATTATTATTGTAGTTATAGACTGTGTATAGATCTCGGTTTGGCATCATAACGTGTATGGGTTTATTTCATTATACCCCATGGCATAGGGTATTATTGAATAGGCCTTTTTAAATAAAGGTAAGGTTTTATACACGACTTTTTAACAAAGTCAGCCACTGACGAGAAATCGGTCTCCAAAGTGGTTTATAAGTTGGTCCCCCCCGCATTTCTAACCTCTTTAGGAAAATTATTTTATATATATTTAGGACAACTAATATCTAACAACGACTCTACATCAAAGGAAATAAATAGAGGAATTGGAAATCCATGGAAAAAATATTGGTCTATGAAAGAGTGATGAAGAATAGCCAAAAAAGTATGCACATTTAGAAGAAAATTTTCCACCCTTTTTCATTCTTTCAGCATTCTCCCAATCTTTACATATAGCTGTCAAACATGGGCACTGACTAAAATACAATGCAAAAACTGAGCATTAGCCAGAGAGGCATGGAAAGAAGTATTTATTGTAAAGAAAAGAAGACTAGACAAAATAAGCAATAAAAATCTAAGAGAAAACAGGGATAGTTGACGTTACAAACAAAACAAAACAACTTAAATGTTCCATTGGGCTGGACATACCTTAAGAGGAGATATGATATAAAGAGTCCATTTATCTGGACCCTATATGTCCAGATAAATAGACTAAAATAGTGGTATCTCAGAGGCCACAAAAGAAATAGAGGTAGACAATTCAAAAGATGGACAAATCCCTCCACCAACCCATGGCCCTAATAACAGATGAAATGGAGGAGATGGCGGGAGGGACCAAGGCCTGGACTAGATTGGTATACAACAGAGAAGAATGGAGAAGATTGGGGGAAGCCTTTGATCGAAGGCTGTGAGCCTACGAGCAAAGGCTCACAGCCTCGAAATTTAGAGAACATATAAAGAACAAACTATCTCTGTATATAAAAAAAATCTGTTAAAAACTCTATAAATAAAAAAATAAATAAATACTGAAACCAAATTGCTGAATTACCATTCATCTTTATAATTATTTTTTCTTTTAGTTTAGTGTCTAAATTGTATGTGTAATATTTGTATCTAAAACCTACACAAACGTCATAAGACTGAATTACATGAATCAATAAATTGTTATGTATAAATAAAGTAAATATGATTAATAACAGTTGATTCGTATTTACAGCAGTAAAAAGAAAACAGATTCTCTTGTGGCATAAAGTTACATTCTCAGCGGTCTGTATCTCCATACTTGGTGGTATTCTAGCAATTATATTAGTAGTGCAAAATAATCACGAGGAGGATATCAAAATATTAAATGCACCAGACTTTACACCAAATGTCACAGCATGTAAGTATTTTCAATTCAATCACTAATTTCTAGAGCATTCTCTGCTTTTTGGTTTTATTGCTACTAAAATTAGGTATATTCATTATTATTGTGAATTCAAAATGGCCGCTGTCATAAATTGGCGGTCTATAGAATTATTTACAAACTTTTCGATGTGGGTACCATCTGAAAGAGCATAAAAAGTAGAATATAGTTGATTATAAAAAATATCACCAACACAAAAAAGAATCTCTCTAAGACTCTGCAGCGTTAAAACTATTATTTTGTCATAAAACTGCTCGTAGCTTAAATAGTAGATTGTATTTAGGTAGTTCAATTTTGTAGAACATACTTTTATCGTAAAATGTGTTAATGAAGAGATATTGCCAAAATATTGAAATACATCTCCATTTTTTCATGATGACGGATCAAGTGGCAATACGAGGTAGCAAATTTGAAAATCGGAAAGATTACATACAAATCTATTAAAATCACGCTTCATTAAGTGCAAATTGCTCATTGATTACCTATTAGTAAGCATCACAGGGGGTAGCTTTATCCCGGTCTGGCCGAGTTTTGGACAGGTTTGAGCATGGCAGACCGACGATTTTCGAAAGAGGATTAGGCCTAAAAAGGCCACTTTAGGTGTTTCATATATTTTTTTTCCATACAAATTCGTGAAATGGTAAAATGGCTACATGATTCATCTGATTTCATCATATTATTAGAAATCATCATATAAGAAATCATCAGTTTTGACAGTTTTCAATAGAAGTGCATAAAATGGCGCACATAAGATGAGTTGAAAAAAAAAAAATTAAACTTAATATGAAACACCAATAATTTTAGACCCCCAGATTGACTTATAACTTGACCTTGTTCTGTCCTTGTCCCTATGACATTTTTTACTGAAAATTCTTACACATTTAGGGTGGTCTGACTGGAAACTAGTCAAGAGTAGAACTGCTAGACTTGCATTTTTATCGGTTTCTAGTTGGCTCGCAGCCTTGTAACAAAACAGTTTTCTTGTTACTTATGACCATTTTTTACTCAAAAAATCTTCACACATTTTGGTCAATAAAAAAAAATCTGCCAGGCTTAGAACCGCCAGACCGACGGTTTTATATAAAAAATTTGCGATCTACCCCTAGCGATCTGCAGTGGTCCAATGCTTGTTCGCGATGACCTTCTTTTTCGACGGTGCGATATAATGTTTTATATAGAGAGATATAGATTAGAGATACCTATATGTTTTATTAGACCAACAATTTAGATACTAGTTATCAAATTAAAAAAAAAGGTCCGCCGCTTTTGTAAGTATCAATACATATTTGTGAAAGCGAAAAAAAGAGTGTAGAAAAATCTCCTTTTCACAACTTGTCAGGACACTAAATTGTGAATACAGAACAAGGGAGAAATTGTACAATATGTTTTCATATATTATAGTCTGTCATTTTCATAGAAAAATTATGAATGCCTAAGGCATTTAACAACATGGTTAACTGTTTAAGTGCCCTTTAATCAAGCAAGCCTAACATTGAGTGGAACCATTTATCAATAAGGTGTTTATTTCAGCTCCATCTAAGGTGGTGGGATACTGTTATGACAATATACAAGCCATTATAATATCAATCATTCTGTTTCCATTAACATTTTTGTTGATTTGCTGTTTGTTACTAACAAAAAATGTGGCAGAAAATATAACGGTATCTAAGAAGAATGAAATGCATGAGAATTGTGTAATCAAAGGTTGCACGCACAAGGAAGGTATGCTCATATTATATCATCTGTGTTTCAATTGTATTAGGTCCTTACATATGAAGTTAGCTTTTTGTCGTACTGGCTACTTTGATCTCAAATATATCTTCTTTGGTTATGAATTCCAATTTCATATCTTTATTTACTTATGCATTTGTGTTTCGAAAACCGCAATTCATTTGTTTTCTCCTCTTTTGGTTTTTTCTTTGCGTCACTCTGTTTACAAAATGGAAAACTTGAAATTTCGTATTATTTTCGAGTGAGTTCCACCGTGGCGCCAGTGCTGCAGAAACGGCTCGAAAGATTAATGATGTGTATGGCGGCGGTGTCGCAATACAAAACACAGTGCGTTTTTGGTTCCAACGTTTTCGATCTGGAAATTTCGACCTGCAGAACAAGCCCCGTGGACGTCTGGAGACCAAAGTTGATAATGAAGAATTGCAGGCTATTGTGAAAGCGGATCCATCGCAAACCACGTCCGAGTTAGCTGCAGGCTGCGGTGTTAGTGATAAAACTGTTTTAATTCACTTGAAGCAAATTGGGAAGGTGCAAAAGGCTTGAAAGGTGGGTACCTCATGAATTGAGTGCAGCAAACCGACAAACGCGCGTCGACTGCTGCGTTACATTACTCAACCAGCAAAATAATGAAGGGATTTTAAATCGAATCATTACCTGTGATGAAAAGTGGATCCTGTACGATAATCGAAAACGCTCATCGCAATGGTTGAACCCTGGCGAACCAGCCAAAGCCTGCCCCAAGCGAAAATTGACTCGAAAAAAAGTTACTTGTGAGCGTTTGGTGGACTAGTGCCGGTGTCGTTCACTACCGCTTGCCTAAATCTGGCCAGACGATTACGGCAGATGTCTGTTGCCAGCAACTGCAAATCATGATGGAAAAGCTAGCTGCTAAACAACCGAGGTTGGTCATTCGCTCTAGGCCACTGCTGTTTCAGGACAACGCTAGACCACAACTACCACTGCACAACAGACAGCTACCAAATTAGAGGAGCTTCAATTGAAATGTCTATAGGTTGATGTCTTCATCCTGCGTCATCCCCGGACCTTGCTCCAACAGATTACCATTTTTTTCTAAATTTGGATAACTTCTTGCAAGGGAAAAAATTCAACTCCGATGGGGCAGTCCAAAGCGCCTTCAAAAATTTTATTTATTCTTTTCCGAATGGTTTTTTTAGTAAAGAAATCATTGAACTACATATGATTGGCATTAGTGCATAGATATCAATGGTATATACTTT
This sequence comes from Phengaris alcon alcon, assembly GCA_037179445.1. Taxonomy (NCBI): domain Eukaryota; kingdom Metazoa; phylum Arthropoda; class Insecta; order Lepidoptera; family Lycaenidae; genus Phengaris; species Phengaris alcon. The sequence continues at coordinate 511,351 of JAYRCH010000515.1, forward strand.
GATTTAATAAATATATTATGTTAAAAAAATCGACTTTATGTTCCTCCTTTACAAAACGCCAATTTCATATATAACGACCTAATATGTTCGGGTATAAGAAATAATTTATTAATAGGGAATATGCACCACTTTATTTATTTAAATAGATCTCGCTAGTTTGATGAACCGTGTAGTAAAATCAGTCTTTGTTTATATAATTTAAAATAACAGGAATGTTTAAAGGAGTCAATTAGACAGAGAAAGTTTATAATATTTCGTTTTGCTAGTAAGATATATATTTAAACTTTGACCTAATATTTACCTTGCTAATTTTTCAACAGATATAGGCGATTTTTTTCGCTATCTCTTTTATTTTTCAGTCTTGTATCATATTTTTATTTGGGTAAATTCTCCGTTCTATGCATATTCTTTATTAAATAGAGAACTATTTCTTATATTAAAAATAATTTTGCTTATTTATTGTTTAATCATCTAATATTATTTATAAATTATATTTATATATCTAATCTCGCCCTCTTCTAATTCAGTTCTAGCAAATTTAAATAAAATGAACTCAGTTTTCAACGATGGATATGAATATAAGTTTAGAACCATTTACTAAATTATCTAACTTATTTCAAACTCATATTAACTTTTAACATTGCTAACTATCTAATTTGCTGTATGAAAAATCAATAACTATTTCAGTCACCATCAATGAAATATACATTTTTTTCAATAAGCCATTACAATGAACTTTCAGCAAATCAAATAGTTATCAACAGTAGCAGATGAATTCTGCCAGTAAAGGAGCATTGTTGATTTAACAAATATTTAAATATTATTTTCAGCTGATCCATTAATTATAGCACCAGATGTGCTTAGAATAGTGCCAAGAACTGACTGGTTGGCTCAACCAGTGGAGAATGCTTTAAATAAGTTGCAACTGCCTGTACCTTGGGTCATAATTGCTCATACAGCCACAGAGAGCTGTTATACTCAGGTAATAGAAATTGTGTAAAAATTGGAGAATATAAAAATAGTGACCATATTTTTATACATCTGCATGTTAGAAGCATCCTGCCTTACATACTATAACCACACCAAAGACATCAAACGTGCGTTGCTGGTCATAATAAAAATAAGAGCTCCCCAAACAGTTCATGTCGGTGACGGTGGCCGGTTTCAACGTAGGAGTTATTTTATAGTGCCCAAGTGTGTGCGCAGTACACAAGAGCACTCTAGAATCCTAGTGGGACGGATGACCAACACGATTGGCGAGAGACCAGGCACAGGACCGACTTTTTACATGCCCGTCCGACGTATGGATCATCTTTCTTGTAAGACAATCAGGTGATACAGCCTGCATTGTCCTACACAAAATTTTTTGCTGTCGAGAGCCAAGCTCTAAACCACTGGATCACGGAGGCTGTCAATGGGATTACTTAAATACCCTAGTTTTGAACAAAGGTTAAATGAGATAAAATCATAACTATTTGTGTCTTAAGAAACTTAGTCTTTAATAGCAAAGTAACAATAAATTGGGTACCTACTTGATTTTTTTATTACATAAATGAGTGAAAAGAGTAGCATATTAAAAATCAATATAAAAAAAAAAACTGCGCGTTGTTTGAAGCATTTTTTGTGTCTGGCGAAAACGCCCCAAACAAAAGTCACTGTGTTTGTGACGTCACTTGCTTACAAATTGCTAAGAAACGGTCATATGGTCACATGCACAAATTTATTTACATTTCAACTACACTTTACTACGTTAGTAATATAGAGAGCGTGTAAGTGCAATATTACGTAAACGATTACAGTACTTATGCACTACTAAAAATTTCCATAATTTACAGAAAAATAACACGATTAACATTTCCTGATAACTCTCACTCTTGCGCTGCCGCGATTTGAAGGTCACGTGATCGCTGTGCAATATCGACCGCGCGGTTATGAATCGATATTTAAAGTATTTTGTATACTTGTTTTGATTACACCCTGTAGGAAATATTTTTTTAATCGACTTAAAAATAAACACATTACCCTCCTTTGCGTCGCGTAGTCGGGTAAAAAAGAGGTTCTTAAATTGTTTTGCCCACTACGGGCCCTCCCAAGTCCCGAGAGAAACAACCGATCAACTCGACAGATTTATTGAAACTTCACAACTAATACAATTTGACACACTATTTAAAGAAAATATATATTTTAAATATGGAATACAGACCTACGAAACTCTTTGCGCTAAAGCGGCGCAACATACCGGCCGCCAAGGACATCGTGATGTCCTTAGCTAGATGAATCTTCTTCGTAACTGTAAACCACTGCGTCAAATTATAAATTACTTCTCCATTATTACTTTTATCTAACATCTTTGATATGCATCTCTGTGCTATACCCATCGATTTTCATGTTTGGATCTTCTTTTCGTGTTTCTATTAGGTTCCTTTTTTTCTCGCCACTTGTGTTTGTTGTACCTTAACTGTATATAATATTTACATTTTGACTCGTAAGTTTGCTGTACTTTTGCTTCTTTGTATATCTTATGTAGTATTCATATTTTTTGCCTTTAATCCTTCTTGTGTCATCATCTATGTTTTATAATCGTAAACTTCTATAGCTGCTTTTTTCCAAGTGTTATAAAATATATCTCTTTCTTCTCTAGATGCATTATGCATGCCGTCAATAAGATGGCGTTTGTTTTCATCTGTATTAATTACTTTTCCCGGTAGGATCCACCCTAGTACTGGTTTCTGCTCTATAGGTATACTAGACGGCCCGTACATCACGCCACCTTGTGTTATACTGCTGGTGACAACTTCACCTCTGAGCATAGAGATGCTTTTTGATCATTTCGATTTCGATGAGAACAGTTTTTCGGAAAGAATAGAGATTTTTTCCGAAAAACTGTTCTTTGCTCTAGCTTTGACCTGAGCGGTCGCAAGCAACACATTTTTGGTATTTATTATTCTCAGATAAATGGGAAGCTGCATCTTCAATATTCTTTGTAGACTGTATGATTTTCTGTTCGTTTTTGGAAATTTCATCTATTCTGTATGTTGAATTTCTGCTGTCGCTTCTGTGAGGTATAATATTGCTAGGCACGCTCGTATCGCTGTATTTATTTCTGTTCTCTGTCTCTATATTATTAATTCTCTCAATTGCATTTACATCTCGTTTATTATTTACAGGTTTTGTTCTTCCTTGTATTATATCAAGCATTGCTACTTTAGCTGCTGTGTACTTCTCCTCACAGTCGTCATAAATATAATTATTTATGTATTTTGTTTCTTCTAATTCCATGCTATATTGAATTAGCTCAAAATAGATAAAATATTCAATGAAACTTCACAACAAATACAATTTAACACACTATATATAGAAAATAAACACTTGAAATATGGAATACAGGCCTACAAAACTCTTCTCGCAAAACGGCGCAACACAATTTTAACCGACTTTCAAAAAAGGAGGCTGTATATATTTTATTTGTATGTTCAACGATTATTCCGCCGTCTACGGACCGATTTTCAAAATTCTTTTTTGATGTAAAGGGTATTATAATCCGAAATTGGTCCTTTTGACATCAAAGAGGTGATATGATGATGGGAGCCATGAGGAATCGAGGGAACCCCTCGAAATTTATACGACATTTACACATAATAGTTGTAGTTTAAGCATATGCTACCAATAAGTAAGATTTTGCAGCAAGGTATACCCTAGATCCAAAAGTACTGAACAGAGTTCCTGACTCCTTATAGATACATGTTTGGGGATTTCGGAATTGTTTAAAGAACTTTAATCATCACCACCGTCATCACACCATACATCATCAGATTTTGATGATATAATAGGTACTTCTAAGTTCTACTTCTCATAGTATTTTCACCGACACGGATATTTTTTAACATTACTTTGCCGTTTGTGAACCTGTTTGCAAAATTCTTTTGTTGTTCTAAAGGTTATAATTCGAAATTTGTCCCTAAGTCACCAAAGTGGAGACCTGATGATGGAATCCATAATGAATCGAGTGTACTATTCGAAATTTATATGGACACATATAGTGATTTCGACTTTTTCTGAAGTAGTCCAACCATATGATAATAAAAAGTAAGCTTTTGTAGCAAGGGTAAACCTTGGACCCAAAAGTACGGAACGTACCTTCTGAGTCATTATAGATACATGTTTGGGGATTCCTGCGTTGTTTAAAGAACTGCAAGCATATGTCATCATACCACTCAGAGTAATTACCATCACCACCATCTATCTTCACATGACAAAATAAAAAATAAAAAAAGTATTTATTTTCCCATTGTACATATTATAAAGTTAACATTGAAATTTAAGTCTGTATTTGTTAAGTTCATAATATTCTTAACTTAGTTTGTTTAGAAGATCTATTGTTATATTTTATATTTCTTCCGTGTGTAGTATGGGCCCCTTGTCGGGTGAAGGCCTCCTCCATTTCCTTCCATTTTTCCCTATCTTTGCAGTATTGAACCAGTGATTGCCTGCAATTTTTGCTCACGTCACGTTATTTGCTAGGTTGCAAGGAAGATGGGCAGACGCCCATCTTCCTTTAGGCCTGCCTACTCTTCTTTTGCCAAAGGGATTTTCCCACGAAACATCAACAAATTAACTGTCACATGGCCTTTACCCTAATCCGTTTTTGCATTTTCGTACCTAAATTGACATATGTCTTACGGTGTTGTCAACTGTGGAAGTTCCCTCAACTTCTCAAACAGTTGGATGATACCATAAGACAAACGCTCTCCGCTATTTTGAATACATATTTCGATGACCGCGCATGGACTCAGGCAACGCTTCCAGTTAGGTTCGGTGGCCTGGGTGTTCGAAAGCCCTCTGACATATCGCTTCCGGCCTTCTTGTCCTCAGTCCACGCGAACCATAGTCTTATCTCCAAAATACTACATCACCCATCCTACTCCAATACAGTTTCTACCTTTCTGGACGAGGCCAAGGACGCCTGGAGCGTAACTAGTGCTTGTAGCGAATTGCCAGACAATACTTTTTCCCAAAGGCTCTGGGACGAGCCACTCTGCAGACTGGTACGGAATAATCTTCTTAATACGTCCTCCAGTCCTGTGGAGCAGGCTCGCCTCTTAGCTGCGGAGAAGTGGGAGTCGGGCCTTTGGCTACAAGCATTACCGTCACCCAATACGGGCACATTGCTGGATCGAACAGCTTTCCGGTTAGCCACTTCCCTGCGTCTTGGCACCCCCCACGTCGTCCCCCATCGCTGTGTTTGTGGTGCAAATGTGGACAGCCTCGGACACCACGGGCTGTCCTGTCAACGAAGCGCCGGCCGCATCTCCCGACATCACTGCCTGAACGATCTCATCCGTCGGGCTCTTGTCACCGCCGGAGTGCCAGCTGTGCTGGAACCCTCTGGTTTGGCGCGCGACGATGGCAAGAGACCAGACGGTATGACCCTGGTCCCTTGGAGAGTGGGACGGGCTCTTGTATGGGACGCTACTTGCGTCGATACACTTGCTCCGTCCCATGTCCAGGGCACCTCGAGTTCTGCAGGTGCGGCCGCCAATCAGGCGGAAAACCTCAAGCGGCGCAAATATGAGAACCTTAGTGGGGATCTCATATTTGAACCGTTTGGGGTTGAAACCTTAGGTACATGGGGTCTGGGTGCGCACAAACTTTTCGGAGAAATCTCCAAAAAACTCATTGAGGCCACCCGAGACCCCAGAGCCGGCACCTACCTGGCCCAGAGAATAAGTATCGCAATCCAGCGAGGAAACTCTTTGAGCCTTCTAGGTACTCTGCCTGGTGGGGACGACCTGGGAGATTTCTTTTTTTTGTAGCATTTTAAGTTTTGGAGTAGTTATTATTTTTTTAGTACTTACCTACTTTTATGGTACAATTGATTTTGTTATCATAACTAGTTTTTAATTCTTCTTTTTTAATATTGTAATGTGAACCTTATGTTTTTTATCAACATAATTATTATTATGATGCCATAGATACTACTCATCAGAGTTTTTTGCAACGATATAAATGTCACCGATACCGATATCTATGTGATCATCATCATCATCACTATAGTATGATTAATGCTTACTGCTAAATTTTTTCCGCCGACTACTACAATATATCATAATAATTATTTAATAATATAGTATCTAATCACTGGTGATTGTTAGTAGGTCCACAGATCGGTAATGCTTATTTGGGGAAAGACCACGGCCTCTCAGAAAACTGGCATAAAATAACGCTTGAGTTTGTTTTGCTGAGAGAGTGAGAATAGCGGAGGCATTTTAGTATTTATAACTTTCTTAAAACGTGTTAATAATAATATAATAAATATAACTAAAAAGAAAAGAAAAAGTATGAAATATAACTTATTTTCTAAATAATTCACCATTTAAATTCCGCTAAAATTGTAACTATTTCTCTACTCAATCTTCTTAATTTTATAGTCGGTACCAGTCAACTTGAACGTGAGTTCTATAAAATATTGTTTTATCAGGATGTTGTTAAGGCTGGTACCGACTTCAAAATTATGAAGATTGAATTTTTGCCTGAAAGATTGAAATTAGACGAATTTAAAAGGTGAATTATTTAGAAAGTAAGTTTTACTTATATCACACTTTTTTGTGCATTCTGTGCATTGGTTTTCAATTTGTTTATTACTTAGCACAGCTTGTGTGGCAAGAGCGATAGAGTCTAGAACAGGCATGACTAACCTTTTTAAGATTGCGTGCCACTGTAAAAACTTTTATCTGTAAAAATCCACAATTCGTCCACAAAACCCCAAAAATTACCGTTTTTCAAACATTACCAAACATTGACATAAACGCAGGTGTACACGACGACATTAAAAAAAAAAACGCTCGATTACCGGAGTCGACCGCTAAATTAGCTCAGGGGCCGCACCTTGGTCATGCCTGATCTAGAAGATTTAGAAAAGTGACATACTCCAAGTATTGTATCGCAAACGATAAGAGTGCACTACAAACACGAACCAACAATAATTATTATTAATCATTATTGTTTGCGATTCGAGTACCAGGAAAAAAAAAACATTATCAATAGGTATAACTAAAAGTTAATCTTGAGAGAAATGACTTAAAGATAAAGCTAAAGACGAAAGACATGTTCAAATCTATCAGCTATAACATATGTGTTATAAGCTACAATAAAATAAATAATACAAAAAAAACCCGGCTGCAAAAAAGAACTAAACAAGATTGAGCTGAAAGCCTAAGGCCGTTTATCCACTGCCACCGTCACCGGGACGTCACTAGAACTGTAGCAAACTCTCATCTAGTACCGAGCAACGAAACGTTACACACGAATACAATTCGTTACTCGCATTTTTCGTAGTATGGGTACCTACACTGATCCCGTCAACAGTTCACTTGTAGTTCTACACTTTACCTATTAAATCAAACTAAATTTAGAATAACTTAAACACAAGTCTGGTTCAAAATACGGAAATGTGAAAAAATGCACCTTACTCAGCTTGGTATGTAATGTATAAAGTATGTTTTCAACAAATTTCGAATGTTGCGACACCGCGACATCATACTATACGCAATACGACTAGATTCGTTGCTCTAACATAACATAGCATGTTATGAGTAATCAGAAGTAACGAGTAACGTAACGATACTATAGTAACGAGTGCTAATTGTTATAGTAACGAATACATACGGGTAGGTACGCTTTTCTTCGTTACTTTTACACCTCTAGAGGTAACCGACAACAAGATTATTTCGGGCCGAGATTAAATTGTCGTGACGGCAATCGTTTGTCCACCGTGACGATCTCGGTGGTTCATTCGGTTTGTTCTTACTGTGTGTGTTACATCAATATGTACCTACTGAGTACTGATCACGTCTTTAATTTTCTTGTCCATCACCTCAATGTTCGGCTCAAGAAAAATATTTATGTTATACACTTCTTCGCAAAATTCTTCTGTCTTTATCTTTGGACACATCCTTAGTTTTATCCCACAAACATAACTAACTTTCGACAAGTTATATAAATAAATAAATGGCGTACTAAAATTTCTTGACCATTTTTTTTATTTTGTTGTTCTCGGTGACGTCCCGGTGACGTGGCGGTGGGCACGTTTATACGTGTTATGTATTGCCGCCACTTTGGCCCGTCACAATCACGCGCCGAGTTCTAGCGGTAGCGCCGAACTAAACGATATTTAGGCTGACGGGATGACGGCGCCCGGGTGACCAGGGATGTAACGGAGGTAGTTTTATCGGAACCGAAGGCGGAGTCGGAGTTTTTAAATTTGCTTTATCGGAGTCGGAATCGGAGTCGGAGTCAGGATCAGAAGTGGTGGCATGAGAGAGAATTTTTATTTAAGGACAAATAAAACATTATTTAGTCAAATTTTTTTCATTTCAATTTTCAATTATTGAATTGAATTCTTGAATACGTCTTCATACACAGTTTACACTTTGCCGAATCTGAATTAACTTCAATGAAGTAGTTCCAAATACAACTTGATTTAGGTTTCATAATTCATTGTCCAACACAAAAACAGATCACTTTTATTGATAATAAGCCGCAAAAATCAAAACAAATATCTATAACCTATGAACGTGTCGTAACAAATTAACAACAAGTGAAAAAATAATTGACGATAGAGTGCACGTAGTGGGAGTCGGGGGGATTCCCCGCGCGACATGTATGAACCTGTTCATAACAGTCGACACAGGCCGCCGCCGCCGCTATGTTATGCTTCGACCTCCGATAAAAACCTTCGATTTAAAAGTGTCGGAGCCGAAGTCGGAACCGAAGGTGTAATAATAATCGGAAGTTCCGACTTAACGGAACCGGAGTCGAAGCTCCGTAACATTCCTGATTTACACCATAGTAAGTGTGTGTATCGCTAAATCGGCGGCGTCATCTCGTTATCGGTGACGTCCCGGTGACGGTGGCGGTGGACGAAGGGCCTAAGTGAAATAATTGACGCTACGTTTGATATTAATACACATTTGCAAATTATTTATAAATCGTGAAAAAATAAATTTTTGTTTTTATGGAATATAAATGGCGAACGCTGCTCGCTTGCTAGTTGCTTAATGGTAGCGTTAGCAACCTTCTACCGCCTATAGACATCCACCACATTAGAGGAGTTTCAAGTGGGTTGCTTTTCTTGAAATTCATCTAGCTTGAGCCTCTGGTACTGTCACTCAGCCGTCGAAACGACATATTATTTCTGTGAGGCTACGGCCTCTACTACGGTATATCTACGGTCGAACCCGCCCATTCGTGCAAATCCATGACTCTCCTTCGGGGTAAATTACAGTGGATAATGCCACTTATGCAGGTGCGTATTTTACCCGACTACGGCGAAGGCGAAAGGGGCAGTGATTTTGGCAGTGTTGTTCCACCCGATGTTTGTTCCACCGTCACGCATAAACTACTGATCCTATTTTTATGAACGAGGTGGACCGTAGATCCGTAATAATAGTTCGTTATATCGGGTTATAGTTTTTTTAATAAAAATTGTACTTATTATTTACATAAAACAGAAATTGTTACTATCTATACACAGTGTATTCGCGTTACGAAGTCAGTGAATCATGCGTACAAATGTCAAAATGAAACAATGATGTCTTCACATTAACCAATCCAATTATATTATCAAAGCAAATCATTTTGATATATTATGTGTGCATGATTCACTGAATTCTTGACGCGAATAGACTATAATGTACAGAACGTTGTTACTTATCTATAATTTTGTACGTTTCAGAGCCAGTGTGTACTGCGAGTTAGATTGATACAGACCTTCCACATAGAGTCTCGAGGCTGGGACGACATAGCCTACAATTTTCTAGTCGGCGGCGACGGTTCGGTCTACTATGGCAGAGGCTGGGACTACCAAGGCGCTCACACAAAATACTACAACAGATACAGCATAGGTATTGCTTTTATAGGTACTTTCAATAATGACCCACCGCCCAAACAGCAAGTTGAAGCCTGCAGAAAAATTATTAAACAGGGCGTCCAGTTGGGAAAAATAGCCGAAAACTATAAACTCCTAGCGCATAGACAACTTATGTCTACACTAAGTCCGGGTGACAAAGTTGTGGATGTTATAAAGGAATGGCCCCGCTATGTTAGGAATGATGCGGATATCGAAGATTTGTTACCAAGCCAAAAGCTTAAAGGTTGATGAGAAAATTTGATAGCCGATGATTGCCGCTCAAAAAATGTGCCAAATAACCACATAGTGAAGGTTAAATGACTTATGCCCACTTACGCCATATTAAATTGCGCAACTCCGAGTCTATTAACTCTTGGGTGTTCAATTTTAAACTATTGTACAACTTTCTTTAATACTTATTCTAAAACACAACCTCAAATTAGAATTACCCGTTAACCCGGTGTTAATAAAATTAACCTTCCAAAAAAGGTTGGGTTAAAATTTTTTACTTTTAACTATAGGTTATGTCCTAACTATCAGTGGTGCAAGACGAATTAATTATAATTTTACTCCAGACTAGGGTAATAAATCTGGTTTTATTTATTTAACCAAGAATGACGCAAGTGGGACTTAATATTATGTGCTATTAAATAGTATTTTATTTCAATATAATATTTTAACTAAAATGTCGCTGTCCAGCCACCATATATAAATTTTTCTAGTGTAAATGGTTATGGTAACAATGCTTTTATAACCATCCTAATATTTATATTTCATTATATAAGAAACATTTACCCATAAACCGTTTTGTCCCAACTATTAAACAATTTTTTATTTCGTTTCGAGAGAAATGTTTGCCACGGCCATGTTATATATTAAAAAAATAGAAGAATATAATATATACTAAAGCATTTATGTCACAGCTCAAGTATTTGAAAGTTGGAACAAGATGATGAATTAAGGTAGAACACACACGAAAATATTGCTGAAATGGACAAAGTTGTTTTGGCCACACGAAAATGTTGCTATTTTATGTTCTCATAATTTTCAATTGAAATTATGAGGTGTACCATAGGTGTGGTGTTATTTGTTACTTAAATCTGAAAAGAAATTTTGACACATATAATACATCACATTTTACTTTATATGAAGTGTCTTAGTATTGTTGTTATTTTGGTATTATAATATTATTTTAACAAATATGTAGTAAGTTCATAATTAAACGATCTCTGGTTTTCAATTGTTCATCCAAACCTTTTTATTAGTTTTTTTTTTAATGAAACTAAGTCATAAATCTCACTTATAGTTTCAAGTTTGGCCTGATCATATTGACGATTTCAAGCGTATTTTATATTTGTGGTAATTTTGAAAAAAAAAAAAACTTGTTAATTGTGTATTTGAAACATGATACAATTTTTTTTTGGTAGGTATAAGGATCAGTTCACACCGAGACATATTACTTGCAATGAAACGTCTATCCTCTGTGTAGTACCTAAATAAAGTTTAATTTTGAATCGCTATCTCAGAAAGTGCGCAGCGCGTCGTGTCTTTGTGCTAACTGGGTTATATTATACTAAGTTATATAAATGGGAATATGGGTTATAGGCATGAACAAAGTTAGTCAAGGAACAGATGTCATGTAGTTATTTTAGTGTAGTGTAGGTATATTAAATGTGATATTATATATGTTGATGATATATAAATTTTATTTAGTCTGAATATTTTGACACTTAAAGACTTCAACATTGCAAAATATAAATGTTATTACAGTAAAACGCTGCCCGCATGTGAGATTGGCCCTCGGCAATCTTTGTTTTTCTATGAAAATAACAGACGATGTATGAAAAGACGGTTGCCGAAAGACATTAAGTTCGTGGTCGAACTGTAATATATTTTTTACTTTGTCATCATCGTTAATATTAAACGGTGTTATGTATGATTTAAACATTTAAAAGATTTTATGAATTTATGTATCTTGTATTATATTAGAACATCCTCCGTGGTCTAGTGGTTAGAGCTTGGCTCTCGACTCGGAGGTCGTGGGTTCGATTCCCGTATTGGAACAACTGAAAATATTGTTTCCATGTTTGGCTAGGACAATGAAGGCTGATACCTGATTGTCTGACTAGAGAGATGATCCATGCGTAGGGTGGGCATGTATTAAGTCGGTCTTGCGCCTGATCCATCACCAGTCGTGTCGGTTATCCGCCCCACTGGGCTACGAGAGTAAAAGAAGAGAGAGTGCTCTTGTGTATTGCGCACACACTTGGGCTCTCTAAACTTACTCCTGCGTAACTGGCCTGGTTTCAATGAAACCGGCCACCGTCACCGAAATCGGCGTGGGGAGTTATTTATATTATATTATAATTTTGTTAACCGAGTTAAATCGCATTTATTTTAAATACTGTATATTTTTTAAAATCTAATTTACTGTTATGTTTACTCTTGTGTAGATACAGTACGACTACGATATTAATAACTTTCGGAAATCGTCGTTTTTCATACATCATCCGTCATTTCCTTAGTAAAACTAAGGTTGCCGAGGGTTATTAGCAACGTTGTTTTACTGTACCTACATAATATGTATGTGTGTCATAAATAATATTAGTCGACGGATGTTCGAAAGGTTTATTTTGTTATTTGTATGTTGTAGAACTTATACGAATTTTTGAATTGGTGCTATTTTTTACATTAAAATTTATAATGTTAATAATATTGTATTTAGGCAAAATTATATTCTAAAACTGTATATTTTTTATTTTTAATAATATTTTGCAATAAATTATGTTATTTTTTTTTAAATAAATTAATTATTTTAATCTCTTAATAAAATGTTAGGAAAGATTAATTCCGTCTTCAATAACTGACACAGAAGGAAAGAGAGATAAGATTGCTTAGAAAATATGATGTCATTTAACTTATGTACTGAGATAAGAAATCAGTAGTACAAGTACTAACAATTCACAACAAAGTATTCATAACGTTATCGAGTGAAAATTGTAACTGCGCTGTTATAATTTTTTCAGTCGATAACATTACGATTTGTTCTTAGCTGTTTGGCCTACAGAGTATAAATACAATTATTTTATTATTGTTTATCTGCATGACCAATTTATTTGTTATATCTTTTTTTTTTATATTGTAAAAATATAATCACAATGTTATATTTGTTATTGTGAAGCCAGTAATAAATAGAATGAAAGAAACATCTTTTTTCTGCTAAGCGAATGCTGTGTAATCTTATTGTGTGGTCTATTTACATATTCAGTGTATGACTTGGCAAAATGTTTGTTGTAACATAATTTCTTACAGTGTGACCGAGTTGATGGCCATCTTCGTTTTTTTTATGGAAATGGCAGAAGAAGCATGAAAAAAAAAACGACGATACCCGAAGGATATTAGCAACGTGGTTCAACTGTTAATATTTATTTTGTACCGTACGACTACGTTTTCAATTCGGGAAACTTCGTTTTCCATGCATCGTCAGTCACTGCCATAGGAAGACATATAAAAGTAGTTGTATGTGTTTGTGTATCGATGTTTTACTGCAAAGCGAATTCTACTCATTTTTGTGTACATTTTCGATACAAATAATGTTGTGTTGTCAATCTGCTTACATAATTATAGTACGACGACCCCTGTGGCTCAGTGGTTCAGCGCGTCGCGTCGGTGCTCAAACGGTCGCGGGTCCGAATCCCGCCGAAGGAACGAAAAGTTTTTCAGTGTTCCTGGGCCATGGATGTGTATCAAGTATGTGTATAATATAATAAAAAATCTTCAATATATGTATAGTATTAAATATACTTTCCGTTTTCTGGTACCTGTATCACGAGTCCTTCGGATACTTAGCACGGGGCCAGATTGACGTGGTGTGAAGCGTCCATGGATATACTATATTTATTATTACTTACTTAAAATTTTCATTATTTAGATTATGTTAATTTACTAAATTTTGTAAAAAATCTTCAGATATAATATAATTTACACTTTCTTTACAATAAGTATATGTGAAGTTGCTCTCAGATGGTTCTTAAACATCGTTGCTTGCGAATATTTTGATTAATTTATATTATAATAAAACGTATTTACGCTCAATGTGATTGTATTAAAAATATTCCTACTTATTGAATTATTTTTACTTTACGACTATAACGTAGATAATCTGTTTTAATACTACTTTGCGATTGTAATACTTTAATGGATTTAATAGTAAAAGAAGGATATGAAAGATATTTTAAATTAAAAATGGTTGGATGTTTTGTTTTTATGTATGTAGTAGAATTTTAATTATATGTTTATATAATTGTCACAAGATAAAATATGTAAATAACATTTCACTATAAAAATACATCTACTAAGTAATAAAGTTAAATACATAATTATCTTAGCTATTAGGTGAAAACACCCATCTTGCGAACGAGTTGTATCAAGGACTTTAATGTTTCTGTCTCGCTTCAGCCTATACTGTGCGAAAGAGACGAACATGCGATAATAGCGTTCTGAATTATTAAACTAATGCGCTTATGCAGTTGTGTTTGTTCAATATTGATTGACCTTTTTGTGTTGAAATGTACTATTGGCGCTTGTAATCAATTTTGCAGATAAATTAATGTGTGTACCTTTGTGTAGTACATAAAAAGTTGTATGATGATAGGTTTGCAAGGTAAATAATTATATCTAGTTTTTTTTTTACTATTGCGAGTTTGCTAATAAACCTTTTAGATATTAGGTTATATTTAAAATATACTATACTCTGAAAATTTAATTTTTTTCTAAATATTTATGACAAACTTTATCGTCTTTCTACTAGTTTCAGAAAATTGTCAAAATTTGCCACAAAATATATTTTATTATAAAATCTCAAACTATTTTAATGAGGGTTTTTAAATTTGTGACATCTGACAGCTTTTTGACACTACAAGGACGGTTGGGCTACCTAGCGCCGCCTGGTGACAGAAAAAGAATCGAAAATTCTTATTGACCGTTTTTGATACCACTTGCGACACCAAATTGTTGGGTCTGCCTCCTAACGGCAGAAAAAATATCAAACACCCTCATTGAGACAAAAGTGTAAACAATAAGCTAGACGACATCATTTTACTTAAGACAAATATTATGTAAGTGTATATTTTCATAGGTACAGCGATTTGTTTACAAAAATTCGCAAATCTCGTGAAAACGCTCCATACAAAAGTCGTACCTAGCTGTGACGTCATGATTGGGTAAAAGTATGAAAGGTAAGGTAAGGTAAGGCAAGAACTTAATATTTGTAAATATCTCCGATATTTGTGCGTTGAAGTTCATACTAACTATAATTACCGTTTATGTGTATATTATGATGTAATTAAACTAATGATGTAGTTTTTTTTACTAATTGTGCAAAAACTTTTTTTTTTGGTATTTTTAGATGCATCAAATTACTCAACTACACATAAAATATTATATTTTTTTAAGTTTATATCAAGTAAACGTAAAAAAAAAGTTTATATATAAATAAATTCCTTAATATTTCTGAGAATATAAATTAAAATAATGATTTTACATGTAGTCGTCTCCCCAATTAAGATTTTGATGGTTAAGTTTTCGATAATAGTATTTCCCACACTTAAAATAAATGATTAATGATAGGTTTAATCGCATTTCATCGATTGACCTACTAGGACCATTATAATACACGTAGTTATTTTGTATTGTGAAAGTATTTACGTATGAAAAGACATACTTATTCATAAGTGGTATTGGTATATTGCTAAAGTGTTTTAGAGTTTGACTTGTAACTAAATGAGACCCTTTTAATGTGTGTAGGTCATCAATCATGAAAATTGACTTTTATTAATTAGTTTGATTTTGACACAAAACAAATTATTATATATATATATATATATATATATATATATATATATATACAGGGTCTGTCGTAAATATTGGATAACCCGTAAACTGGAGTTGGTCCGGATGTGAAACTGTAAGAAAATCGTATTTTCTTGCCAGGGTTTCTAACCATATGAAAACGGCGTAGCATTTTATACTTTTTTATAAATTTCGCTACTTTTTTCGTTCATTCCGTTGCCATTTCATCAAATTTAGGTATTTCTGTGTGATTTTTTTAGTATTATACTCCTGAAGACGTGTATTATTTAATTTTAATACAATTTTAGGTGTTTTTAACGTAAACAATTTTCAAAATCATCCTTTTATTCTTTTTTTTAAACTATTTTTTTCTTAATGTCAACTTTGATCATTTACTGTGAAAAAAAAAGTATGGCGCTATAGCTGCCCATTATCTTAATAAATTGTCTAGTATGTGTAGTTTCTAAAAAGGTATTACAATGTGTACTTTACTAGCAATATTAAGTTACAGGAGCGAGATCAATATCAAGGTCAGAATTCAAAATTTTTAAGTACTGTTGTAAATTAATTATAAAACTACCATAAAATTATTATAAAACTTCGTCATAATGATCTTATTCTACCAAAATTCTTTACACAAACGTTATTGGGCCTCTAATAAGGATTTTCAGAAGAACAACAGGTTGTTTTTAGTAAAAAAAATATCATAACTCCATGGTAATAATGTAATAAAAGTGTTCAAATTTAAAATTGTTGTGCTCTAAATGTTTCATGCGATAAACATGTTGCGACAAGTTTATTCGAAAAAAGGATCATTAGGTAAAAAACTAACGAAGACAGCAATACAATGGGTCTCTATGCGTGAAAAGGACGATTGATGGTCATTGTTACTAGGCAGATGCACACTGACCCTTTCAAACTCACGGTGTGTGAAAAGTTATGTTTGTTTGTTGCATGTTTTTGCTTTTAGGGCGCGATCCTGATTGTAGAGTGTACACATCTCAGTGTGATTTTGACTATCCCATGTGCTCTTGTTTTCGTTATTTTCGTCAATTTGTTACTGCTTTCTAATATCGGACTTTGATTTACCTTGTGATTTGGACTTGTGAACCTGGTGATACTGACGACTTAGCTCTCATTTACGGACATTGTTTTGTGCTATCGATTGGATTTGTTGTTTGGAAGTTTTTGCATCATGCCTCAGCAATACACGTCGGCTGAATACACAAACATGCATTACATTTATGGTTTATGTAATGGCAACGCTACCAGAGCAGCTAGTGTTTACCGTGAAAAATATCCAAATGCTCGACATCCTGATTACCGTGTCTTCATTAGAGTGCACAATGCATTTATGGAAGGACGATTTACTGGGACCTGCATAGGCGAGGCCAGTGAAGGACGACCTCAACGACACAATGCAGCCGAAGTACTGGAAATAGTCGCTGAAGACCCTGGTACGTCCATAAGTGTTATTTCACGGCGTACCGGGATACCTAAAAAATCCGTGCACATAATTTTAAAAAGGCATGAATTATATCCCTTTCATTATCATAGGGTTCAAACACTAATGCCAAGGGACGCTGCTGCGAGAGTAACATTTTGTCGCACAATGCTGCGAAAGATGAGAGAAGACCCAAGTTATTTTAATAAAATTTTATGGAGTGACGAGTCAACGTGTCGAAAAGATGGTTTTTTGAACCTCCACAATTTACACAGCTGGCAACATGAAAACCCAAGATTTATACGTGAAGACAGATCGCAGTATCAGTTTAAAATAAATTTATGGACTGGCATTATTAACGGACAAATCATTGGTCCATTTGAGTTGCCGGCAATATTAAATGCGGATATGTATTTGGATTTTCTAATAAATACTTTACCCGGATTACTGCAAGACGTTCCAAAGGAGATAAGAAACGAGATGTGGCTTCAAAATGATGGATGTCCAGCACATTACGCTGTTCGTGTAAGGGAACATTTAAATAATACATATCCAGATAGATGGATAGGGCGATTGGGTCCAATTTTATGGCCTCCACATTCGCTAGAGCTTAACCCGTTGGACTTTTTTTACTGGGGCTGCATTAAGGAAGTAGTGTACAAGGAAGCAATAAGTTCTGTGGAAGAGTTGCGTACGCGCATTCAAGTAGCAGCAAGTAAAATCGCAGAAGCCGGCTATGCGCGTCGGATTAAAAGATCTTTTATTAGGCGATGTAGAGCTTGTATTGCTGCCGGCGGGGGGCATTTCGAGCATTTAGTTTAAGTTATTGATAGAATATTTTTTTTTTTTACTAAAAACAACCTGTTTTTCTTCTAAAAATCCTTATTAGTGGCCCAATAACGTTTGTGTAAAGAATTTTGGTAGAATAAGATCATTATGACGAAGTTTTATAATAATTTTATGGTAGTTTTATAATTAATTTATAACAATACTTAAAAAATTTGAATTCTGACCTTGATATTGATCTCGCTCCTGTAACTTAATATTGCTAGTAAAGTACACATTGTAATACCTTTTTAGAAACTACACATACTAGACAATTTATTAAGATAATGGGCAGCTATAGCGCCATACTTTTTTTTCACAGTAAATGATCAAAGTTATTACATTAAGAAAAAATAGTTTAAAAAAAAAGCATAAAAAGATGATTTTGAAAATTGTTTACGTTAAAAACACCTATTTTTTTTTTTTATGAAAATTAAATAATACACGTCTTCAGGAGTATAACACTAAAAAAATCACACATAAATACCTAAATTTGATGAAATGGCAACGGAATGAACGAAAAAAGTAGCGAAATTTATAAAAAAGTATAAAATGCTACGCCATTTTCATATGGTTTAGAAACCCTGGCAAGAAAATACGATTTTCTTACAGTTTCACATCCGGACCAACTCCAGTTTACGCGTTATCCATTATTTACGACAGACCCTGTATATATATATACCTATATTTATTTAACAGTAATCTTCTCGGATTTGCCGAAAATTTGTCTGACAGTCTTATCAATAAACTCACTGTTTTCTTTTAAATAATTGCAATGTACGCTCATCAGACATAAATCCGTAAGCCTTTCTTCACCCATGGTGCTTCTAAGCCACGTTTTAACTCTTCGAAGCGTACTGAAGGACCGTTCTACGGTCGCCGTGGTGCATGGGATAGTGCTTAAAATAATCAATGCCTTTCTGACAGCAGGGTAAAAAATGTTGTTTTCGTTGAACAGATCAACTACTTCTATGTCCCTTAATTGATCATCTGATAAAGCCTTCTTCACCCATAAATTATGCCAAAGGTTCAGTTCTCCGGTGATATCCAGGTTATAAAATTCTAAGAATGATTCTTTGTTCTTGTGTAAGCCTGTAATGCTGGCTTTGGTCATATACAAGGGATGTAGCTTACTTAAAGCAAACGCCGGAGTATTTTCTTGGGAGAATCGAATATTCAACGATGAAATGAGTGAATCAATGTATGGTATTATCAGGGAACGCCGCCAATATTCGTTATCATTGTCTGTGATGTGATGTGATGTGTCTGTTGTGTTATTATATTCGGCTTTAATCCTAGATGGCTCTGATTGTCTCGTCGGGAGCGGAAACTAGGTACGAGATGCGACGGTTTCGCGGGAGATTTAAATTATATTGCGTCGCTAACAGTATACTATATCGAATGTTGTAGAATATTTAGTTTAGATAAAAAAAATATTAAATCAAAATATCTGACTGAAAAGATATTTTGTTTCCAACACTTCATTTTGCGCATAGTAGATAACACGTTTCTGCCCCTACCTGGGTACGCACGCCCATGTAGGTCATAAATAAAATTATTTATTTAGGTTTATTCAACGTAAGGTAGTTTAGTAACCAAAACCAAATATTCAATTGCTTGTTGCTCGGGGGGGAGTGGGTTCCGGTCCCCAAAGGGGGGGTATTATTATTTCTATTATATTGATTTAGATTTATTGGGTATTTATAGATAGGAATCGGTTAATAGATAGTTGATGACCCCAATTATATTTTCTCTAGCGTGACGATTTCACGATTACTATCTGAAGTGTAATTAACCTTTTTTATGAAAAATGTTTAGCTTTAAATCGGTGTAATTATAGTATTATAATAATCGAGTTAAAAAAATAAAATAATCAAAAAGTAATCTGCATGGAATGGTGTTTAAATGCAAATGTTGAAAACGCTAATGTACCTAAAACATTTTAGGTACCTATGTGATATTCCGATAGAGAAAAAGAGATTAAATTAGTTGAGTTTCTATTTAATCAATTCATTTTTTATATAGAAAATGAATTAAGAGTTACGATGCTGATTGGTACTACTTAATACTCTTTAGGTATTCCTAAAGAGTATTCAGTAGTACCTATCAGGTATAAATAATATTATGAACAAAATCGAACACAAAATTTTGAAGTAATATCCTATCTCCTTAGACATGTCCTGACATGCTCTTGGCTATGTATATAAACACACCGGCATATTTAGCGGAACACAAAAAAAAGGTCCATAATTAAAAATATATGGTTTTATTTTAAAATCTACTTACTACACTTCTTTTGTTCTTTAAAGTTTCATTTGTTTTACTTAAAATGAGATCACATTAAGAACAGATTTTGCGAGTAAAGGCTATTTGTGAAAAATGGTACATTTTTGTACTTTTCATGTAACCGGGAAAAGTGAAAATGAATATTAAAATAACAATTAATTAAATTAGAAAAATGGTGCTTAATATCGCGTATTTCCTCCACGTGCTCTTATTAAAGTTTCTACCCGTCTAGGCATACTGAGAATGATGGTATCGATGGTCTCCTGGGATAGTCTCCGCCATTCCTCAACTACGGCGATTTGCAGTTCACCCACCTTGGCAGGAGCTGGAATTCTGGACTTAACTTTTCTTTTCAGCAAGTCCCAAACGTGTTCTATTGGGTTCATATCCGGTGATCTCGCCGGCCACTCCATAACAGTGATATTCATATCCTTAAGATAAGCTTGAGTTACCCGAGCGGTATGCGGCCGAGCATTATCCTGCATAAAAACAAAATCGTCACCGATATATGGGGCAAACAGTACGACATTTTCTTCTAAAACTTCTCTAATATAGCGGTCTGCAGTCAGACTCCCTCTGTCAATCACTACCAAGTCTGTGAGAGCTCCCAAACAAATGCCCGCCCAAACCATTATTGATCCACCACCGTATGCAACTGTAGTTTCAAAATTTGTCTGAATGTATCGTTCTCCTTTGCGCCTGTATATTCTTTGCCTGCCGTCAATTTGATTTAAGAGAATTCTGCACTCATCACTAAACAATACCTTACTCCATTGGTCCGCGTTCCAAAGTCGATGTTCCTGAGCAAAAGTTAACATGTTTCTACGATGATTTACCTCGAGCCTTGGAGCCTTGGCGGGCACAAATGAACCCAAACCAGCATCTTCGAACCTTCTTCGTACCGTACGCTCACTTACGGTTACACCCCGCACTGCTTCTAACTCGTGTCGGGCTTCGACGGCCGTCAAACGGGGGTTCCTACGTACACGAAGCCGAATGAAACGATCATCCCTACTCGAAGTGCGTCTTTTTCTGCCTTGTCCTGCTCTTCTCACATAATTACCGGCCTCCCTGAACCGTTGGATACTGCGATAGATCGTTGAAACTGGGCGACGAAGATCTCTGGATATCACTCTGTAGGTTTGACCATTTATTCGTATTTCGAGTGCCCTGGCAATCTCCGTTGGGGCTAAGTCAGGCATAGTTCAGTCCTCAACTCCAAAAAGATACGCGATTAAAAAAAAACACAAAAATTACGAGTAAGAAATACTCGAAGTTCGCTCCAGATAAGGTGTATTTGAATAAAATTAAAACAATTCCATAAAATGTGATGTTAAGTTGTTTTCTTAATTTGAAAATATTTCTTTTTAAATTAAATGACGTATAAACCAGCCAGCAACCTTATATGATACTGATATCAAACCTTTATTTTATGTTCCGCTAAATATGCCGGTGTGTGTATATAAATATTGAACAAAAATATTATTCTTAAGAGTCATCTTTATAGTAATAACTGAAACCGCTCTAAAATTAGAAAACACCTAGTAAAGCTATTAGATGCTATATGTCGCTTTTAGCGAAAGTTTAAAGAACTACGAAATATGGTCCTTATAATATTAAGGGTTAAAGAAATGAAATAGTTATGACTATTATTTTCTGTAACATATTTTCAAGTTTTAACGATTTTACGTACTTATATCTACTATAGAAAATTATTGAATCATTTCGTGTCGTGAGGTTTAATGTTGATGCAGCTTTTCGGCGCTAGATGTCGTCACAGATAGCGATTTGTAATTCTGACGTAGCCAGAACGCGACGTAGTAAACAATTTGAAACTAAACTTGAACGCAATAAATATTTTTATATATATTATAGTTAAATTATAAAAATTTGAATTTTGTGACCAATAAGCAAAGTAGAAAAATAGCAAGATAAATTAGCTATAGGTACTATTTATTACTTGCTATAAATAAAATAATAAATTAAAAAATAAAGTCTTTATTTCAGGCTAGAAAGTCTTTATTTCTCTCTTTAAGTCGTTACTTATAGTAATCAAAATAGTAAAATTAGTAGAAATAATTAACATGAACAGTCGACACTATAGTGGTGCCCGGTCATCATCACATTGGGCAATTTTTTATTCTGGTCCATGTGGACAGACATCCACTGCCTGAACATTGGCTATAATTAGGTACCTACCAGTGGCGAAGGCTGGTTGTCCTTCATAGGCAAGCCCTAGCCTGTATTATAGGTAAGTGGTAAGTGAAGCCATATGAATAGAGTTATAGGAACCCCACGCCGCTGGTACCTACCTATGTTAAAATATTAAAGATAGTTGAAATATATTATTAAGGTACCTACTTAGTACCTACATTTAAAACCGCATTTTTTTTTAAATTTTTATTTATTAGATAAATGATTTGGAATTACAAATACCTAGTTTAACCCTCATATTTGATACCTTTTATTACCAACCCCCATTGCTTAGTAGCGATATTAGTACTGAATTAATCTCCAACCCTTTGTGATCGATAGCATCTTTCAAAATATATCACTTGTAGGTTGTAAGTGGTAGGTGTAGGACGTAGGCGGATGTAGGAAGTGTAGACGTAGGTAGCAGGTGTAGGTTGGTGTAGGTGTAGTTGCTGGTGGAGAAACTAGGTGTATGTAGGTAGTTAATTATTTATTCCAGAGGGTCAATTCTGCTAAATAAAACCTGCGATAATACAATTACAGTCAAGTCGCTATACGTTAAATCTGTCAAACCGGTATTGTCGTAAATGTAACACCGGCGTCAAACGCGTTCTCATTCAAACTTCACAAATTCAGTTTATGATAACAAGTAGCTTCACTTATAATACAATCCAAAGTAAAATGAAAGTCGAATATACGAGAATTGAGCTTCTGTTCATAGTTAAGACAGAACAACGTCTGTTGGGTACAGAGTGCTAAGTGTGAGTTTTTCTTTTCGCATTCGATCGTGAGCGCGTTTGGCGTTTACTAAGAATTTGTATGTGATTTGTACAGCGTCACCTAGTTGTAACTAGTAACTATTACGATGCAATCGACAAAGGGCCGCCGCACGCCGTCAGATCACTCAAACCGCACGTTCTCGCGCTTACTCATCGAAATGCCATTTAGTTTTTGTGCAGTGGATGGCTGCAGTATAGTAGTTTAACATCTAAATTTAGTAGTTTTTTACCTCTTTATTAGGCATTAAGTTAAGTAGTTTTTTTTTGTAGGAAATAGCGTTCAGTTAGAAAACATTAGAAAGAGCGTTCTTAAATAAGTATTGCAAATTTTAAAATTGCAATACCTATATATTTAAGAATTTATTGATTTTCTTCCGCTTTGCAGTTTTCCTTATTATTATTATATAGGGTAGACCGGGTACGGTTGTAGCAGGGTACAGTAGTACCATCCCGAATATCTCTGAAACAAATAAACGCAGCCCCTCCCCTTTCCCCTCGAGTGGAAGCTATAACGTGTGCCGACTCGCTGTCAGTTGCCCGCGCGCGCGGCTCGACCACAGAACACTATTACTCCTACCGGAGAAGAATATCAACTCCCTACAACAAAAGTTTACTACTGCCATCTATTATCAGCCCCAGGCAATTATATCCGGATAAACAAAACGCGGGTTTTTTTTAATTTGTGCGGTAAATTTAAATCTTAAAACTTTCATGGGATTTATATTTCATAAAGGCACTCATTTCAGTCGTTAGAAAAACTTAAAAGGTAAGTAGGTACTTGCAGTTTTGGCACTATTTACCTTTTTAGTTATCCTTACAAATGAAAATCCACATTTTAAATGAAAACAAATTAATATAGAAATAATATTTATTGAAATTATTTAACATTTCCCATGAAGAAACAATAGTCTTACATTAAATTGCAACATAAATAATGATAAGTGAACTATAAAAATATTCAAACCCCAAAAATATTATTATTCAATATTCACATAGGAGTACACTCCTCGGTGTAGACTGAAGACATATTATGTACATAATAATATATGAATCAGTGATAGCTGCAAGCAAATTAATACCCGTTGCCTTTATTCGTTTGTACAAAAATTGATTTTTCTTAGTCAGCCATTTTCACAAAGAAACACCGAGTCAATATCTCACTACACAACAACACCGAGTCAATATCTCACTACACAGTTTTGAAATAGATGCAATTTGTATTATTCGAATGGAGGAACGGAAGCTCAACTCAACGTTTTATTCACAAAATACATCAAAAAACACCAAACAACACCTCGTTCGTTATGAGCAAAACAAAACAAACGCCATTTTGTTGTTTTGACCGGTGACGTAATTTTTTTTTATAAATATGCGATCATGGTGATACCAGGTGAAGGAAATTAAGTAACCTACAATATTTGTTTTTTACAAATCTTATTTTCATTTGCAGTTTAAACGCAGAAATAAAAATAAAAGCGTAAAATAATTATATTTATTCAAAATAAAATCCAACAATTTTTCTCGTCATTAACAAATACACAAATAAATTTACAATTCGGTTACCCACAAAAATGGGTGTATTTTTCAATCGGTCGCACAACTCTGCCCCCGTAGGTATTTTTATCTGCCCTATAGATTTGACCACCCCTGGGCTCGACGCGGACGCTTGTGACAGTGAGGAGAAGTTTCGGCGCAGTCAAAGTAAATTTTTTCCCTCCTATTTTGTTGATCACCACAGAAAATCTAAGTGTATTTTTTCAACTAGCTTTATCTTGATAAGTTCCTAGTTCCTTATCTTTATTTTAATAATTAAACGTGTGTATTATCAGTTTATTTAGACGAGAATTCTAGGTTTTTTTTCAAAATGACCTTAAGGGGACAACTGTACCAATTTTTGCGGGACGGTTGTAGTGGTACAACTGTACCCGTGTTACAATTGTCCCCACTTCCACAAACTATTTTATATTTTTTTAGCTTATTTATTTCGTATGTAAGTCAGTCACCTCCTATTACTCATAGTTTTTTTTTTGCATCAGATGCCGAGAACCAGAATCAGAAAAACTGATAGAGCCTCGAAAGATGTATTTCTGTACCAACAAGCGTACCAAGAAATTCTTGCCGGTAAATCCATAAGATCTGCTGCTGAAATGTTTGGTTTATGCCACGTGTCTTTGATAAGATATAAAAACAAAAAACAAAATTCTGAAGTTGGGGTAACGGTGTCGATGGGTTATAATTCTGCAAAAAAGGTTTTTTCTGAAGACCAGGAAAATATTATTTCAAACTATTTGCAAAGATCGGCAGATATTTACTTTGGCCTGTTGCCCAAGGAAGTACGAAGAATGGCATATGAATTAGCTGTATCTTACAATTTAAACAGACCAGCCACTTGGGATGAAAATGGAATGGCGGGACCTGACTGGTTTTCATCTTTTATGAAGCGTAACCCAGAGTTGTCAATAAGATGCGCTCAAGCTACTAGTCTATCTAGGGCTACGAGCTTCATCAGAACAAACGTTAGTACCTTCTTTGACAATTTGGAGAAAGTGGTGGATAGACATAAATTTGAACCAAAAGATATTTACAACATAGACGAAACTGGAATAACAACCATCCAAAAACCGGATAGAATCGTAACCAGAAAGGGTATGCGTCAAGTTGGTGCAATAACATCTGCGGAACGTGGAACCTTGGTAACAATTACAGTGGCTGTAAACGCACTTGGAAATTCGATTCCCGCCATGTTTATATTTCCCCGTTTAAGATACAGCTCACACTTTGTTCGGGATGGTCCTGTAGGATGTATCGGCGCGGGTAATTCATCTGGATGGATGCAAGAAAATGAATTTTTGATATTTTTAAACCATTTTCAAAAATACTCACGTTCGTCAAAGGAGAATAAAGTGCTATTGCTCCTAGAAACCATCCGTCGCACATAACTATATCTGCACTTGACTTCTGCAAAGAACATGGAATCGTTATGTTATCTTTCCCACCACACTGCTCTCATAAATTGCAACCTGTAGACCGCTCAGTGAATGGTCCATTGAAAAAAGCAGTCAACTCGGCGTGTGATGCATGGATGAGAAGTCACCCTGGCCGAACAATGACCATATATGATATTCCATCAGTTGTGGCCACAGCATATCCATTGGCTTTGACCCAAAATAATATACAGGCAGGATTTAGATGCACAGGAATATATCCATACAACAGAAATATCTTCACTGAACTGGATTTCAGCCCTTCTTTTGTCACGGATAGACCCATGCCCGATTTTAATGACGTATCTGCCATCGTTGACGCAGCTCAAACAAAAGAAATGGCTCACACAAGCTCTATAGATCCACTGATGCCTACAGAATTCAATCAAAACTTATTAAATTTACGACTAGAGCAAGGCACCTCTTTTGATTTTTCCACGGAAACCAGTACCAACCCTGCAACAGAACCATTAGACCCTTTAGCAGGCACTGAAAAATCAGAAGAAATAGTACACACGACACCACCTTCCACACCTTCGTTGGGTACAGTGCAGAAAAATATACATCAGGCCAAAAATATGTTTTCTGAACCATCCACTAGTACAGCCACAATGACAACGTTTTATCCGGAAGGAATAAGACCTTTACCAAAAGCACCGCCACGGAAATCAACCACTAAAGGACGTAAGAAGAGAAAATCTGCTATATGGACTGACACACCGGAAAAAGAATCAATTAGAAAAGAACACGAAGAAATAGAGCGTAAGAAAAAAGCTAAACAAATAAGGAAATACAATGTGAATACAAAACTCAAAACTAAAACTAAATCTAAAACAAGTACAAAGAAGCCAAAGACCAAGGAAAAATCTGATGATATTAATTCTAGCTCTGAAGAAGAAGATTGTTTATGCCAAGTATGTATGGAATCTTTTGGTTCTAGTAGACCAAACGAACAATGGGTACAGTGCACTTATTGCCATAACTGGGCCCACGAAGACTGTACACCACAAGAAAATTATTATTTTTGCCACAATTGTGATTCAGAATGAAAACTACAAATAAGACTGATTTATTAGATATATGGTTGTTAAAGATTTTAAAATAATAAGCATTTGTTTTTATTGAAGACTGATTAATACTTAATTAAATAATTATTTTTATGTCCTTTATGGGGATGGTTGTACCACGGGGACAATTGTTCCACATGATTTTTCATACAAAGTTTTAATTAACATATGGTCCATTTTTTCGATAATAATAAGCATTAGACCAAAAGAATTGTAATTTATAAGACTTATAGAACAATGTCTTATAATCAGTATTTTAAGTTAAATTGTTGAATACTAGGAAAGTTGAATTTTATGTTTGTTGACTTAACTCATATACTTATGAGAATTTTGATTTGTTTTTTTGCTAGATTATTAAATAACTTGTCTTGTAATATACTGTGATTGAAATAAATATTTTTTTTTAAATTAAACCAAGGTGTTTTGTTTCATGATATAACTGGTACAACTGAACAAGGATGGGGGACACTTGTACCATCTTATCCTTTTGGTTTAAATGTGAAATATCTCAACTTGTATCGTTTCTACACATTTAAAGATGATGCTTACTTATTGCCAAGGAAACTAAGTATCAATAAACAAAAACACTTTTGCAGTGAACTCATAAATGAAGCCAGAAATAAGTGTCAAAGTTAAAATGCTACAATTGTACCCGGTCTACCCTACCTATTAAAATTATTCACGAGATTTAGGATATTTTCAACTAGAAAGGAGACCGCGAAGTCGGCATTTATTTACTGCCTGGTAATTAAAATACGTGGCTACAAAGAGCATTTATTGTAAGTTGTATTTTATGAACATAGGAATAAAAAAAGTAATAATATTATTATGCATGAAACTCGGGAGATAAAACATAATTGATGAAATATAACCTAACCTATTATTCAATGACTTGCCCTAGTGGCGGTTTGCGGAAAAGCGATCTCTATTAGTTGTAATGTCAATTACATAATGAAATTAATGACTAGTTTGTCCGGAAACGCAATATGCTAACAGATAAACAGATAAGATCCTTTTCACGTTACAATAACTAAGAACATAATAATTATTTTTCTTAGTATAAATATAAAATATAGTATAGAGGGATCTATTTCATGTAACATTTTAGTACTAGTTTTCATTAAACTAGTACTAAACTGCTGAACTATAGAAAAAGAAAATAACTTTACACTCCAATTTAAAATAAATATGTCTATTGGGCCACTAGATGAAACTTTTACGCCTTAAATTGAGAATTTACAGCATGATAACCATAGACTATACAAGTATACACATATGATGACAACAATTACCACATATAATTACTTATTTTGCACATGAATTCTCTGATATTCGGAGACTTTTTATTCTCAAGTCCTAAAAATATAGTATTTTTTTTATACAATAGGTAACTTCAAGAATTATAAAACCACATATATTCGAAACTTGGTCGCTTTTGATAGAAAATTAGGCAGGATTCGCCAGTGTCCTTAAAAACAAGTTCCTACAAAAAAAAACGACAAAAAAACGACAAAAAAACTAAATGCCTACCAAAGAGGTAAACAACTACTAAATTTAGTTGTTAAACTACTATACTGCAGTCATCCACTGCACAATAACTAAATGGCATGGCATGGCATATCGACGAGTAAGCGCGAGAACGTACGGTTTGAGTGCTCTGGCGGCGTGCGGCGGCCCTTTGTCGATTGCATCGCAAGAGACATGCCGAGCGGTAGGCAAATAATGAGCGAGTGACGAACGCCTGCTATTCCCATGTTCAAATGTTCACCAACTTTCACATTTACCATGTGACCTTACCTAAATATTAGTAGAAAACACAAATGTATGTAAATTATATCTACCTAAATATATTTTTAATACGAATTACTTACATGTCGTGTGGGAATGTTAAACTCGCATTCGATGTCAGTCCACAATAATTATAAGTACGATCGAGTCAATTTTTCATTGGTACTCGACAGGCGTGCATGTCTGATCGCCCTAAATTCGTAATGAAATTTACGAAGAATCGTGTCGTGCCGAAGAAGATGGAGGAAAAATCGCAGTGGCAATTCAGCAAGGACAAGTTTGTGGAGTTCTGCAAGAGAACAGATTTGCACGGCTTCAAATATATCGTTATGGAGGACTTGAATATTGTGGAGAGGTTTGTTTTATTATTTAAGAGATGTTATGGATTTTTCACACGTTAGCACAGTGGATTGAGCGCTGATGATGATTGATGAGGTAGGTAAGTCGTAGCTATTGTCCACGTAAGTCAAAGATATATGTTATTATAGTATACATAGGTATACCTACCTGTAGGCAAGGTTTTACTTTTGATTTAAGATAATAGTATTAACCGACTTTAAAAAAGGTGGTTCTGAGTTTGACGTGTATGTTTGTCCGCGATTTTTTTAAAACTACTGATGCTATTTGGCCGGGGTTAATTAGTTAGTAGGAAAGAATATGATTTTATTTTGCTATGTATTCAGTTTTCAGAATGTAAAAATCCTACAAACTGTTGGTACGTTAGTAACATAAAAAATCCTTTCTGTGTTAATACAGAACAATTTAGTGTTTAGTTACAACTTACAGGCAGTAATTGGTAATAGGTATGTGTCAAATATTCAAAGAAGTGCACAGTGAACGAACACAGTGTTTAAATATTGTGTCCTATCAACAGATGTTTAAGTACATGTTCATAGAGCATTGTATTGTATACATTTCCGTAAAAGGACACAATATGCTTTTGACTTTGGAAATGTATTTTCGTTCGCTCATCAGTATAAGGGCAGATTTCACGAAAAAGTGCGATCTCCTTATATCTCGGCGAGTTGTGAAGATGTGATATTCAAAAAGGCTCAAAAGACGCGTATTTACGTGAGCTATAAGGTGCAAAAAAATATATTCGAGAGAGTAAAAAATGAAAAAGTTATGGCTGAATAAGTAAAAAAAAAAATTGAGAGGTGTCAAGAGACACCCGGATGGAACGAAGTTATAATATATATATTATACCTAATATAAATATATAGTTGATAATGAAAAATTGAAGCCTATTTTGGAAAATGTGTGTTAGACCTTATAATATCAGCTATATATGCCAGTGAAAGTCCCGTGAAAATCGGTCTAGCCTTTTCAGAGATAAGCCGGAACAAACTCACAGACTAACAGACGGACAGAAAAATTCTAACAATTTATATTTTATTGTAAGTACCGATCATACTTTTAAATGCATTAAGTGAAAATAAAATCTGTTAATTTGAAATTACAAACAGACACTTCAATTTTGTTTATGTGTATAGATATAATATATTATATTAATTATCTGCCAGATTCACAGTATGCTCATGGCCGAAAACACGTCGAAGGAATGCCGATAACAGTCACAATGTGTAATTGCTAAATTCTACATTATTGTCAAGGTGATAAGGTCGTTTTTGTATCATTCTTAATAGTCGTTATTACATTGTGATTCGAGTGGCAAAAAGTGTCGTTACAGTCTTAATTTTTTCCGTCTAGCCCCTTTCGCAACGCGCCATAAGGAACTTCGTTCCAAAAAAACATTTTTTTCCGAATCGTTCGATATTTTATAAACGAAGAATTATATCAAAATTGCGCATTTTTAATTAAGCAGTATAATATGTTTGTCGTGCAACAATATATTAATAATTTCGACTCCCTTTTTCGACTTACGTTCTAATATAATATGTGATTGACGGCTTGGTATGTGAACCTATGTATAATTTTTGCGTTGTTTGGTAATTTGGAATGTGGTGGTTTCGAATCCCGGTCAGATAAATATTTTTACTTATATTTTTTTTCTTTTATATTTTATTATATATTTTTTTATTATTTTATCGTTTACTAAAACTTCGAGCATCGCTCTGTCTCCCAGGTTCTGTATACTTATGCGCTACGGCGACAATTATTCAAACTTCGATACGCATGTAGAAAGGAGATTGACCGATTTGGGCTAAGTGCTGCCCAGGCATGTGAATACCTGTATTTACATTAAAGTTAAATTAAACAATTTTCCTTACATTAAAGGACGAAAATAAAAGAAAGAAATAAAAAAAATCATCCATGGGTTTTTTTGCAACACACATGCGCCTACAAAACTATTTAGTTTTATTGTAGGCGCATTAAGCATTGGAATAACACATTTTTTTATAATTTACGTTACAACCTTACTTATTGTACCGCCCGAGCCCGGTAAATCCGCGACCGCGCGCGTGCGGTCCTCGCTAGGTAAGTTTTTTTTTGTAACAGCGCACCAAGTAATCTTGGTTGCGACGATATACAAAAACAGGTATTGACAGTTTTTTTTTTTTTTCTTGTTCCCCCAGCCATTAGCCAGGACAATTTTTTACTTTTTTCATTTATTACATTTACAGTTATTTATTATTTATACATTTCCTTCTCCTTCTACATCTTGTTCTTACATCCCTTTTTATTTTATTTCCTATTATTACATTTCCTTCATTTATCTATTCTATAACATTTCCTTTTCTCTATTTTTTAACTTCACATTATTTATTTCTTTCAATTTTTTACTATCTTTATAACATTTCCATCGTTTATCCATTCTATAACATTTCCTTTTCATTTTTTACATTTACATTTACTTATTGCTTATACATTTCCTTCTCCTTCTACATCTTGTTCGTACATCACTTTTATTTTATTTCCTATTATTACATTTCCTTCATTTATCTATTCTATAACACTTCCTTTTCTCTATTTTTTAACTTCACATTAATTATTTCTTTTAATTTTTTGCTATCTTTATTACATTTCTTACTTACTTCTACAACTCTACTACTTACTTACATTTATTGATTTCATTTGCATTATTCACTAAATTTACATTCCCTATATTACATTCCCTTTTTCATATCCTTTTCATTAGTTATTTGTTTTTGAACAACTTAACCCACACATTCCACTATTACAATTTTCATTCTATTATTGAATTTTCTTCTACGTACTTTACTTCTACTTCTACTTATACTTTATTTAAAATTTTGTTTGAGTTTCAGGTTTTACATCAATTTTAGTTTCTACTTTTTCTACTTTACGTTCGCTTTCCTTACTTATCTAAAACCTTCTTTCTGTTCTATCTCTACTTCTCTGTATTTTCAGCCCCTCCGCGCCCAGGTCGAAGTGTCCGTCCCGACAATTTGTATGCTCAGGATTCATACTCATATGGATCCTTTGCATACTTTGTGAGACTCCATGGCGCGCACATACGCTAATAGTACCAGTTTTGGTCGCTATGGGTACATATGCTACCTTATGTCACCATAGTCATATGTATCCCCAGCTTCCCCCAACAGTGTCGCACCGCCCACTTGTCTTATTTCTAATTAGTGTTTTAAAACGCAGTTTAAATGACATCTAATTTATTCTGGACAGTGCTGACACTATTGGTCTTCTGGACTATACGCGACTGTTGCGCGCGTCATAGTGTCCCACTTTTGCCGGACCGGGCACTCCGCACTGAACACGTTGTGCTCCACTTCTTTGTTGCCCACCCTATCACAGTTTACGCATCGCGGTTTACTGCCGGCCATACGGTCCTCGCACCGAGACTGGTGATGCGCCCCGGAGCAATGGCCGCACCTCTCCTCGGCGGTAGTGCAGAATCGCCGCCCATGTCCGTACCCTAGACAGCTCGAGCACTGTATTAGGGGATTGTATATGGGACTGGTCGGCGACCCGCACACGCTGCATATCTATATATAGATAGCCCACCTTGGTGAAGCACGTCCACATCTCCGGCGACACGGTCATCACCACGTGCTCGGTGCTACCGTCTCTTCCCCGCCTCCTATATCTAACCTTCATCCTATCCTTTCCCCCGGCCAGGATGTGCTCCATGAGGTGCTCATTTTGCGTCCTTACGGCTCCGTAGATGTCTTCATCCGTGTTTGAATTGAGCACCCCATACAGCACAACCTGCGGATCCTTATTCTCTATATTCTGCACTTCTAGTTTTCCTCCACTTTTCTCTATTCTTTCTTTGACCTTATCCCTGTCCTTGCTATTACTTAATCCTATAATGACTTTCCTATCTTTTCCTTTTCTAATCCAATCTATTTTTATTCCTTCTTTCTTTGCCTCTATCACTTTTCCTACATCCGCCACTATCTCTGATCCTGTCATGATGCTTTCCCTATCAGTCACTATTAAGGAGTGGAGGGTCACGCGCCTCGGCTCCGGTGGCGTGGTTTGGGTTTCCCCACCGCCACCGACCACGCTCGCATAAGTCGCGGGTTGCGGTTCTGTCGGGGCCTTGGCCCCCCACTCCTCGACGGCCCTACTTAAATTTTTCTTATTTTCCTTTGCAAATTCCTGATTGTCCTTTCTAATTCCCTTACATTCGCTTATGACCTCCTGATTTAGCTTGTTTATTTCTTTTAATTTGTTGCTTGTCTCCTTTCTTATGTCCTGACTTAATTTTTCTACCCCACTTATCAACTCAACTGCCCTATCTAGATTCTCTTTACTTTCTTTTGCCAATTCTTGATTTATTTGCTTTATTTTCTCTACCTTATTGCTTATCTCCCCTTTTATTACCTTATTTTCCTTTATAATATCTTGGTTTAACTTATTTATTTCTTTAAATTTATTAATTGTTTCCTCTTTTATTCCCCGAATTAGCTCTTTTACCCCCTTTATTAGTTCGACTGTCCTATTTAAATTTTCCTTACTCTCTTTTGCTGATTTCTGACTTATCTGTCTGATTTCCTCCATCCTACCATTCAACTCCCCTTTCATATCCTTACATTCTTTTTTAACATCCTGGTTTGAGTTATGCATCTCTTTTGTTATTGTTTCTATTGTTCTTTCATTCACTTCCATTACATACTCTTTCATACTTTCTTCCTTTTCAATTATTGTTTCTACTGTTTTTTCATTCACTTCCATTACATACTCTTTTATACTTTCTTCCTTTTCAATTATCAATTCTTTCAATCTTCTATATATCTCGAGAATTATTTCCTTACATTCATGATCTTCCGCACATAAATCACTAAATCCTTTTGAGACTTTTCACACTGTACTTCCACTTCCCTAGTTTCCCTAATTTCTCTTTCACTATCCGTTTCCGTCCTTTTTCTACTCAATAAGGCGACTTTCCCTATCTGGCCTGAAATTTTTGTGAGATTATTTGCTAAACCAGACCTTAGGTCTCCCCTCATGTTTCTGGTCTGGTTTAGCAAATACACACTATTTTGTATAGTTCTCGACGTTTCAGCCAGAAGGGCGTCGAGGGAGCTGTCGGGGTTTTGTGGGGTGCTGGTTTTTATTAGGTGCCGGCTACTATCTCCGCTACTACTACCAACAGCCTTTAACAGCCTCCGTGGTCTAGTGGTTTAGAGCTTGGCTCTCGACTCGGATGTGGTGGGTTCGATTCCCGCATTGGAACAACAAAAAATCTTGTTTCCAAGTTTGGTTAGGACAATGCAGGCTGATCACCTGATTGTCTGACAAGAAAGATGATCCATGCGTCGGATGGGCATGTAAAAAGTCGGACCTGCGCCTGATATCTCACCAGTCGTGTCGGTTATTCGTCCCACTGGGTTACGAGAGTAAAGGAAGAGAGAGTGCTCTTGTGTACTGCGCACACACTTGGGCACTATAAAATAACTCCTGCGTAGCTGGCCTGGTTTCAATTAAAACCGGCCACCGTCACTGAAATCAGTGTGGGGAGCTATTATACTACTACCAGCAGAACCCGGCCCCTCCATGGATAGTTGTTTGGGTATTGACAGTGGGTATTGATTGGGTATTGACAGTTCCAATGCATCCCAATTCATTAATATAGCCAGAGACCGGCTGAATGTTGCCAATCACTTAGCTGATTATGTTGACGAGAGAAGGTTAAACCGGAATAGAGCCAACTTCATAAATATTACGGCGGATGCAGAGAACCTTGCTGCATTTCCCAGCTTAACACCGGAAGAGTTGACTCTCTTTGCTGTAGGGACTTATCAAATCAAACTCGCTCCGAGTTATTACAGCGAGCACATACGAAACACAGAAACATTTATTGTCCAGATATATAACGGCCTACTTACCGACCTATCAAACTTTTCTATGCCCACAGACAATGTTGTACTTATTCGTGCGCACCTAAAGAGCAGGCATACATCTTCAAAAGTATACCGATGCTACATTTTAATTGATGAGAACAATCATGGTCTAGATAAAATCACCCACTAGTGCTGCTCATGTTTTTCTGGACGAAGGACGATCGGCAGCTGTGCCCACGTTGTGTGCCTTGTTTGGTTTTTGGGGTGGGCTAGGCACCAAGACGCTTTAACGTGCCCTGCTTTATTTTTAGATAGTATTATCATAGACGACGATGAAGATGACGAATAATTATATGATAGAAATTGTTGTACGCGCCAAAGCGCGCATCCGAATTTTGAAATTGTGTCTTAGACAATTGTTACAATGATAATAAATAACTTATTTAATATTATACCGTCTTTTATTTTAAAAAATAGGCTGTTGGTATGATTGGTTGAGTAGTATTTTTATGTTTTTCACTCGTACTTGACCATTTTGCCATACTTGTTATATATTTTCGGAATTGTCTTTTTAACATCTTTACTTTAATACCAAACATGATATGGATTGAGTCAGAAAAAAAAAATAAGTGTAGTCCAAATACTTTGTAATAACCCTCTACAAAAATATTTTTTTCTCAAAACCTCTCGGATAGATTTCAATGCGCTTTGGTGTAAAGTATAGTAGTAGCCTAAGGTACATTATGCACTATGTGGCAATCCTGGGCAGCTTAGCCCAAGGTCCATACAAGAATGGTCAATCTCCTTTTGCAATTTGTTTGTTCACAGGTGTTATGTCGAGAATACTTAATACGTTAATCTATTCATTTTATAATCTTCTACTAGCTGATCCGGCAAATGTTGTTTTGCCATATATAAAACATAGATTACGACCGATTTTTTTTTTACTTTTTTTTGTGTGTTCAACGATTACTACGCCGTCTGTGGACCGATTTTCAAAATTCTTTTTTTTATATAAAGGGTACAATCCCAAATCGGCCCTTTTGACATCAAAGTGGTGACCTGATGATGGGATCTGTTATTGATACAAAACACATACAACTTTTCGTTTCTATATTTGTTTTGCGGGTTTTCAACAGGAGAATATAATATACATACAATTTTATTAATACGCTTTTTATTTCTGGAGGGAGGGAGCCGGAAAAAATAGACCATTTTTTCTCTTAAATAATAACTTATTTGACATTTCCCTTCAGATTCTTTACTTTAAATTAAAAACTTATTCTATTGTGCCAATACTTTTCATAACACACTCCCGGGGGAGGCATAACAGGTACATATTATACTATCTATTAAATATTATGTTCTAAGTATTACAATACACATGCACATACTTATATTGTATTCCACACATTACAGATTCATTAAAAATTCTATCTTGACTGTTTTTAAACAAAACTTGTAATTATATTCTTAACACAAATCAGTCTCATAATCGTTTTGACTTTATCTCACGAAACAATAAAAACAAATCAAGAGTTTGAGCTTGAAGAACATTAATTATTATCTTAATATCTAAAAGGTATCTTTATGTTCGTCCTGACCTCGTGATTTTCACTACGGGACGTGGACTAGGTTGAGTATGGTCATCATTACCTGAGTCGACTATGTCCGGTGAGTCTGATGGTGAGTTCTTGAACCACTCCTGAGAAACCGCTATGACTTCCAGAGGAATTAATCTTTGATAAGGTGAGTCAAAGCAACATCAGTTGAGAAGGTAAGAACCTTCTCACCTGATGCTGTTTTGACCCTTGCTCTTCTAGTGCACCCATCTTTACCTGTAAAAATCTCTTTTATTACGCCAATAGGCCATTTCAGCCTTTGAGATGATTCGGTTTGTACAAGAACTACATCCCTACCTTTGTCTCATTTTGCACTGATATCAATGTCTTTGAAATTTTGTTATTGGAAAAATTATATTCGTGATCACCATCGTCACCACAATATTATATTAAATGCTTCTTTTCCGCCGACTACTACAATAGATAATAATAATTAATTAATATTAAAGTATCTAATGATTTTCATCACTGGTTTCACTTTTTGTCGCCTGAGTGCTTTCGCCAGTTTAGTTTAGTAATTTAGTCGCCAACATATTAATTCGCTGCCAAATTCAGTAATACAGTAAGCTCATGTGCAGTCGCCAACTTCGTTCGCAAGATTAATAGACTATAATAAATAATAGACTCTGGATTAAAACATAGGCTACTTTTTATCCCGAAAAAGTAGTGTCCCCGAAGGATACTATACTTACGCGGGCGGAGCCGCGAGCAACAGCTAGTTAAAAATAATTATCGTATAAAAATATTTATCGTACCGGGATTAGATTACTTATCATTATTATTATTACCCACCACATTCCGAATTTCCAAACAACGTAAAAATCATACGTAGGTACGCATACCAAGCTGCCAATCAGACTGACCTAAGAGAGTCGAAATTTTTGATATATTCTTGCACGACAAAATAACAAAACATATATTACTTAAAAATGCGCAGTTTCTAAGGGATAAGACCTAGTAAGAATGATTTTTCTCCCCCTAAAATCCCTCCTAACTAAATTACATGGTACCTAATACTTGTAGCCGTTGTCGAGATACCGATTATATATATACAAGATTGTCTCGTTTAAAGTATAAGATATTATGAAGGAAAAAAAAAACTCAATTAACATTAATGAAGGAAATAATAAAATCAAAATGTTCGGGCCAAGGCCTCTTTTGAGAGCTGGATCCGCGCCTGTAGCTTTTGTCAAAGCTATTTCTAAAGTGAATAATATGATAATGATGTTATTCCATAAAAAGCTCTCATATTTTCGAAAGCTTGTTGACTTTAGAAAGGTCTCATTTCTATGAAATTTATTATATATACAGAAAAATATCTAATTTCCCCTATATTTTTATTTCCCCATAAAATGTAGTTTTGTGCAGTTCACGGAATATAAAACACACTTGTGTTTTATATTACCTACCTTACCTACCTAACACATAAAACCAAGAAATATAATATCTATGCTTAGAATAATTACATATGTAATTATTCTCTTAAATAGTGTTATGAAAAATGTACGTCCTTTGAAGACATATTTTGTGATAACTGCCAGTAATATTTTGTAAGATGTGTCCTCTAAAATTGATTTTGTTCCCGATGAGATGATTGAGACTAACTTTAAATTTTGTATTATAGAAGGTAGTTGTTCACTATGCCAAAGCACTATATCCCCTTTACCCGGGGGTCCGGACAAAGTGAATGCTATCACACGTTTTAGAATATTGTTTCTGGTTCCTAATTGTGTTAGTTAAATGATTATAATAAATATTAAACGAATCAATAAATACTGATTTGTGATTTTTTTGTTTCTATCTCTTTTGTACTTCTTTGATACAGCCTCCTGTTTCGGTAATTTTTTTTACCACAGGGCCACCTTTCGCTATGTACCATGCCATAATTAAATTTTTCTGTTCATTTGAAAAATTACACTTCCGTGTGCAAGAAAAAAAAAACTGCTAAATCAAGGGTCAATTTGTGTAACCGACCAAATTTTTAGGACATTTTTCTAATATGTCGCTTGTAAAAATGTCATAAATTTTTGCTCATTGTTGGTAAATGACATTATTACTTACTGACGCTGGGACTCCGAGCGCTTATAGCTCTTTACCAAAAGCATCTGATTTAAAAACTGGAGCTCATAATATTATGCTTGTTATCTTTGTCATCAAATATATTAATCGTCGCGTATCCCGTCGCGTCCCAAGTACCAAAATCAAATTCTATGCTACGATTTCGGTCATGCCCTACTACCACACACAATATTTATGGGACAATGTTGTTTATGTTTTACTTTACAAATACCAAGAACCAGTATGTACCTAATAATTTGTTACGTATCGTTGTCGAAACTTGACTATCAGCTATAGGCATAACGCTGCTCATTGTCGTTTATCCTTCTTTACGTATTGCAATAATTCTACTGTTACCTAGGTGATAGCACATAATAGAAATTATAATATAACAATAATAGTAGTCTGCGTCGTAATTACTATTAGCTGCTTCAGCGCAATCCGCTCAGTGGTTTGAGATGCAAGTATTTTACAGATTTGAACAGGAATTTTTGTTTTAGGAGTATTTGGGCAGTAGCTGTAGTGATAAGTATTATATGCGCCGCGTATTTCGTAACAACTGCATATAGATGGTATGCCAGGAACCCTATTGTAACGGTGAGTAGTTTTTACTGTCACACCAAAAAAGTGTAGGGGAAAATAAGCATCTAGTTATACAGAATGTCTGGTAGAATGAAGTCAATCTATGAAATCCGGGCGGTCAAGTCGAATCTTTCGAACTCCTACAAATATTTTTTTTCGAGGCCATCACATTAAATTCATGACTCGGAAAAAACTATTTTGCCTGTGAAGCTCACAATATGAATACTTAAACTATGCGAAAAATTTCCAAGCTTTTCAGCATGAAAACGATTCAATTGTGAACTTGAATTTCCGTAGCATCCTACATGTGAAAGTTTGTAAGGATGTTTGAATGAAAGGATCTATGTATAGATAGATGTATTTTTGTGACTCTTTCAAGGTTCACGCAAATTGTAGCTTAGGCTCTGGATTAACACATGCCTATGTGTTTTTATCCCGAAAAAGGACAATGTTCCCGGGGGATATTATGTATTACTACTATTTTAAATGTAAAAGTTTGTGAGGATGTATGGATATATGGCTATGGCTCTGGGTTAAAAATTGTACTACTTTTTACGCCGATAAAGTGGGATACCTACGTATTAACGCAGGGGGAGCTGCGGGCAAAAGCTAGTTAAAGATAATTAACTAGGTACAAACATCTTATGCAAATGGTAATACGAGATCACAATAATTGTTAAGCGAGCTGCGAGATATTAAACTGCCAACAACACAAAGCGAGGAATTCCATAGCGATGACACCTGATATCTTCATAACTAAGGTAGGTACCACTTTGATAAAAACTTAATGGGGTACCAATTTGAAAAATACGAGACTGACCGTGGGAGAGCCGTGCTTAATCACAAAAGATTTAGATACTATATCTCCTCCTTTCATGCCTGAAAATCGCACGAAATGAAGAAAATACCGTAGGGAAATGCCCAAGAGGGAATTTTAGGGGTCCCATATACGGTCCGGTTTGCCTTCAGTTCAGCCTGAACGGATGCAAAATCGTATCATCTGTGTGCAATTTCGAGATCGCATCAGTCGGCCGGATGGACTGAAGCGATTCGTTTCAGTGTTGCCAGCTCTGTTTTTGCGAAACTACTAAACTCGCGTCAATTTCTAATAAAAACTACTAAAATAATACTGAAAACTATAAAAAAGCTACTAAACTTAGGAATCCGTAAAACCACGGCATTTTAGGTTTTATTATATTAAAAAAATGTTATATTGAATTTTATTATAAATTTTACCGTTGAATTAAAATATACTAGGAAATATTACGTATATACTTAGTAATTAAACGGGTAGTTTTAAGAAAATTACGGACAAATGTAATATTATGATAATGTGTATTTTTTTTTGTGCCTAACCTAGACCATTTTGCATATGATTACTGTCTGGCTCTTTCCTACTAAAACACTACTAACAACTAAATTCCTACTAAGGAGGATAAAATACTTAATTTAGTAGTAAAACTTTGTAAAATAACTAAGCTGGCAACATTAATTCTGGGCTGTACGGATGGACTGAACGGACCATGTGTGGACAAATCGCCTCAGTTCTCGCCAGAGCCGCGGCCGTGCGGGCGTGTATCGTGTACAAGCGTAGTGAGTTTTCGCGGTGTTTAATTATTATACAATTATTAAACACGACCGTGTAGCTTGCGAAAGCAAAAAAAAAAGCAAACCAGAACGAACTGATGTGATTTTGTCGCATATCGTGTGTGTGCTCGAATCCGTTCAGGCCAGACTGACTTCAGTTCTAACTGAAACAATCGGCCTCTCGTCTGTGGAGGCCTTTAGTTTAGGCCTTTAATCTAACTCTCGAGTTACATACTCGAGAGTTAGATTAAGATAATATAAGGTGTCCAATATATCCATGTCTTTAGTAATCAAGTTATAAAAATCAGTTTACTTGTTTGGGGCGTTCAAAAGTAAATGAAAACACCTCAAGGAAGCTAGAACTTAACGTACTGCCGATTTGAAAGTTAGGTAAACCCGTTGGATTGACTATACTTAAAGAGTTGAGCTTCTCAGATATTTTGAATATTTTTGTAAGCTACTATTTAATGGCATTTTCTTTTTTCTAAGTTTAAAAATGCTGTACCGGCTCATTGTACCTTGTAAATAAATAAATGAAAAAAAAACCATATTCTTTTTTTTTTCTATTTTCTTCCTATCACCTAATCTACAAAACCTACTAGGCTTCACGACGCTCCGCATTTATTATAAGTGATCTATCCCCCCCCCCGTTTCTACCGGTCTATGGTCCCCTTACCATAGACCGGTAACGGTACATTTGTAACTCATTTGGTTTTACGTGTGTCAAATTATCAATATGTGGTGGTGTGTAGTAGGTGGTGGTTCAGGCCTTAGACGATAAAAGTAAATTATTAATTTCTACACTAATAATATCAAGAGTAAGGATGTTCGTTTGTTTATCTGTATGTTTGTTTGGTTGCATTGAATAGGCTCCGAAACTACTGAATCGGTATTGATGCAATTTGCCATAGGTATATAGTAGATCACGGGGATGGAGAGAGGTTACTTTTTTCTGTGGGCAATATAATTTAATAATTAATTAATTTGTGCGCAGCCCCTTTGTGTACAGACAGACATTCTGTAACAATGCTTTCACGGTATTACACACTCGATAACAGCCCATTCAATTTGAATAATTTAATATCATTGTATTCCGTCTGTAAGCTTTGAACGGATCCTGCACCTAGGGCTGCTTATATAATTTACTAGCTTTATCCCGCGGCTCCGCCCGAGTAAATATAGTGTCGGGTATCCCACCGGAATACTGTACTTTTTCGGGAAAGTAGTCTATGTTTTAAACCAAAGCCAAAACTAATGCCATACCAAATTTCATCAAATCCCGTTCAGTAGTTTTTGCGTAAAAGAGTAACAAAATCCATCCATTTCACATATTTTATAATAGAAGTAGGAAGTAGGATGTAACTAGCTGATCTTGAATTCCTGACAGACGTTGTTCTGTATTTACTATAAACTGGAATAAATAAATAATTACACCTACTACCTACACTTACAGTAAAAACCTGCACCCTACACCTGCAACCTACACCTGCACCCTACACCTGCACCATAATCCTGCAACCTATATCTACAACTCTCAACTAAAAACTCGTTCGGCTTACACTCACGGGGATCCACAGAATACCAGGGATCGTGGTATAAATTATGTCGCGATCGTGTACCTGAGTGGAGTCCTACTTCAATTGTTTGCATTGCACTTTTGTGCCCATCTAAGTACCTACCTAATTTCTTATTTTTTTGCCATATTTTTTGTTTGGTTAGGTAGGTAAATATCGACTTTATATATTTTTTAAATTCTTTTTTTTTGTCTGTGTAGCAATAGCGTACCTTGTTATATTGTCTTATCCTGTTATGTTGGTAGTTGGTACTTTGTTTTAATATCGCGGTATAAAAGTCAGATGAGCGTATCTAAATTTTTTATAATTTTACAGGAGAGCAATAAAACAGCGAAAATTTACAAAATCAAACTTTGAGAACTTTATAATATCGGCACTCGATGTAGTTATTGGGGTACGCGCGCCAAATTAGTAGTACTAATAGTGATTATTAATTAACTTTGTGAATGTTTCAATATACTCAGTGATTGAACTAAAGTGTTTTTGATATCCAACATTACCCACTACCGCCCACTGTAATAGGAATACAAAACGAATAACGACGAA
Source organism: Phengaris alcon alcon (assembly GCA_037179445.1). NCBI lineage: Eukaryota > Metazoa > Arthropoda > Insecta > Lepidoptera > Lycaenidae > Phengaris > Phengaris alcon. The sequence goes on from JAYRCH010000515.1 coordinate 554,673, forward strand.
AATCAGCCTTCCCCGTTATCAGATTTGGGATCCATGTTGGATCAGAACAAAGAAACAAACATGTGGCGTGCCATGTTCAAACAACAGAACAAAAATATGCTAGCTTTGATTGCCACGCTTCAATCTCCGAAACCAGCATAACGTGAGGAACTACCGCCATTTGATCCTGAAAAACAAGATATGGACGGAAGATCTTGGTGCGCGACAGCAGATTTATGTTTTTCAGAAAATCCACCGACTGTCAGTCGACTTGTTTTGGCAGTTAGTAAAGCACTCAAGGTTGAAGCATCCACATGGTTGTCTCAAATAGCTTACGAAGATATGACTTGGAACGAGTTTAAAGTACTTTTTACAACGAGATTTATTTCGACCGAGACATTGGCGGATACCCTCATAAAATTAAACGGCGAAAAACCGAGTGAAAAGGAAACGTTACCCGCGTTCGCAAGTCGTTTAATTTCATCGTTGACTAATCGCTGGAAAGATGTTAATAAAGAAGAAATTGCCGTTGCTACAGTACTCGCTCGCATATCTCAATTTGACCCGAGAATTGAACGTATGGCGTTCACGACAAACACTGCATCACGAGATAAATTACAGCAGGAATTAAACGCTTTTTCACATTTGAAGCGGAAGTTAAACACTAGTGAATTATCTAACGCAAACGATAATAATAAGCGAATGAAGATTAACACAATTCAGTGTGGGCGATTGGGCCATAAGAGAAGCGAGTGCAGAATCAAGCCGACGGAGTCAAGAGTGCGACCTCAAACGTCTATATCCTTGTCTAATCAAGCGCCTCAGCAGCGTACAGCGAAGACTTTAGTTTGCTTCAAGTGCGGCATAGCCGTCCGCTGTACGAGCGGCGGCGGAGCACAGGCCGAGCCGCGCGTGGATGTCTGCAACCACCATCGAGCACGTGGTGAAAATACAAAGGTGAATTAATACGATTTACATACGATTGTGGTGCTGAATGCTCGTTAGTTAAAGAAAGTGGTGATTCTAAATTTAGCGGAAAACGCACAAATAATGTTAATGCTATGACTGGTATTGGACAAACGCGAGTATTCAGCACAGAACAGATTTTATGTTGTGTAGTGGTTAACCCTTTCGAAGTTCTATTGCATGTTTTACCTGATAATTATTTACAAAGTAACGTTATGTTAGGCCGCGAGATTTGAAATTTGGGTCTTGTTGTTAACATGACTGCAACAGAGGTTTCCTTATGTGAAGTTCGTAGTGTTAATTCGGTGCGACAGGAATATAATAACGCGATTACGTTAGATTTAACTTCTATCGTGACGGATGTAAATAATAACGATAAAATTAATGTGTTGCAAATACTCGAGATCTTTTAAATTTTTTTATAACCGGTTTACCCACCACTCGTGTGACTACAGGTAAGCTTAAGATAAATTTCATAGACCCGAATCGCACTGTATAGCGATGGCCGTATAGGATGTCTACAGAAGAACGTAGTATTGTGCGCGACCGTGTGAAGGAATTGTTGGATGCGAATATTATCCGACCTAGCTGCTCACCATTTGCAAGTCCGGCTCTTTTAGATAAGAAACAACACTGTTAGTTAAGAAGAAGAATAACTTTTAAGAGTTAAGAACAACAGCAATACCGTCTCCAACCGTTATCCACTTCCTCTGATTTCAGATCAAATCGCACGTCTTCATGGTGCGAGTTATTTTCCAAAATTACATTGCGCTATTGGTTTCCATTTGATCCTCGTAAATATAGAGTCGATAGAGAGTATTTTATAACAGCTGAGGGTTCGTACGAGTTCTTGACTGTGCCATTCGGCTTGAAAAATGCTATTTCCGTATTTCAACGGGCTTTCATGAATGCCCTAGGTGATTTAGCTCTTGATTACGTAATTGTGTATGTTGATGTCATTTTGATTATTTCGCCCGATGTAGAGTCAGGTTTAAAGAGACTTCACATAGTGTTGGAAGTTTTGACCAAGGCAGGTTTCTCTTTAAATCTAAAGAAATGCTCCTTCCTAAAGACGAAGTTAGAGATCTTGGGATTTGAAGTAGTCTGGCCAAATCAAACCAAATCACAGAAAAATAGTCTTTTACGCTTCTGCCGTGTCCACAGACAGTGTCCCAATTATGACAAGGGCTTGAGCTATGGCTAGGGCTTGTATCTTATTTTTGCCAATTTGTACAACATTTCTCTAGGATAATGGCACCCCTGTACCGACTGACTTCACTAAAAAGCGACGTAACGTGGAAACCGAAACATGAAGCTATCCGTCAAAAAGTAGTCTCTATATTAACTAATGAATCAGTACTAATGATCTATGACCCAGAGCTCTCGATAGAGCTCCACACAGACGCAAGTAGTTTAGGGTATGGCGCAATATTGTTTCAAATAAAACCCGATGGTAAGCGATGCGTGGTAGCCTCCTTTAGTAAGAGAACGTCTGCTGCAGAGAGCAAATACCATTCGTATAAGCTCGAAACTCTTGCGGTCGTTAAACTGAATCAAAAATTTTAGGCAATACGTGCATGGCAGGAAATTTACCGTCGTTACAGATTGCAATTCTCTTAAATCGTCCAAAACTAAACAGGATTTAACACCGCGAGCGCATAGATGGTGGGCATTTCTGCAATCGTTTGACTTCGATGTAGTTTATAGAGAGGGGAAACGAATGTCACATGTAGATTTCTTCCCGCGAAACACTCTCCTGCTTGATTCAACACCAGTAGACTTTTATGAAAGCTCAAAACGTATTGATTTCACAAAACTCTTTCCTAACTGGCTTCAGGCCGAACAACAGCGTGATGTTAAGAATTTTAAAATTATAACTGATTTAGAAAATTATCAACTCGATGAGCAACAAGCAAAGACTTACGAAATACCTTCGGGCGTCCTACACCGTAAAATCCAACGAAAAGGACGATCTAAATAGTTACCTTACTTACCTCGCGCTCTTCGATGGTCTATAGTTAATAATTTTCACGACTCTATTACACATCTCGGTGCTGACAAGACAACTGAAAAGCTAATTGATTATTATTGGTTTCCGGGACTAAATACGTTCGTTAAGAAATTTGTTGATAGTTGTGTAACCTGCAAATTAGCTAAAACTCATTCCGGTAAGGTTCAGGCCGAGCTACATCCTATACCTAAGGTGACGAGCCCATGGCATACGGTTCATGTAGATGCGACAAGTAAACTCAGCGGAAAGAATGATTAGAAGGAATATATTTTGGTAATAATAGACGCTTTTACGAAGAGTAGCACACTCTACCATGCAACAAACATTGATACTAAGAGCAGTCTACACGCGATATCTTAAAGCGTTGCACTTTTTGGTGCTCATACTCGCATAATAGCGGATCAAGGGCGCATAATAAGGGATTGTTTCGCCAGCAAAAACATTGATTTGCATTTAATAGCGACAGGATCGTCACGCGTTAACGGGCAGGTTGAGCGTGTTATGAACGTTTTAAAATCAATGTTGACTGCGCTCTGCTCTGTCGCAGTCAACATTAATTGAAAATGGGTTCATTTTTAATAAAATCGAATAGGTATATATAAATATATTCGTTATTTTGGAATTTGTGATATATTGAAGATATTGTTACGTCGTTTTGACATAACATAAAGGACCACAATCGAATCTGATTTGTTAACAAAACTTGTTTTTGATTTTTTTGTAGATACGTTCATCTGGTTCTTATACCGCGATATGTTTAAGTGTAATGTTAGCGTTGAATAAATGTTTTATTATTATTATTATTACACCTACTACCGATCCCTGCAACCTGCAGCGGAGTGTGAAAGAGTCGATACACACAAGTCGACTTATCGACCACTGAGGGTTGAAGATTATTACAGTACTATAGTAGTTGGTGTTAGAAAGGTCAAAATTGAAAGAGGGATATTGTATTCTTAATGCCAAATCATAGAACAATAGATAAGAATAAAAAAAATTTAAAAAAATGTTTTTCTTTGGTGTCGGCCACCCTTAAAGTAATAATAATGGTCTTAGGGTTAAGAAAAATTGTTTACAACCTATTCTCATACCAACCGAATACACCTACAAAATTTCATAAAAATAGGTAAAGTCATTTTTGAGGAGTTTTGTAACACACGAGATTATATAAAAATATTATTAAAATTAAGGCTAGTTTTTAACCGACTTCCAAAAAAAGGAGGCGGTTATACGTTCGGCTTTATATATTTTTATTTTTTATGTATGTTTAACGATTACTCCGTCGACTGTGGACCGGTTTTCAAAATTATTTTTTTGATGTATAGGTATAATCCCAAATTTATCCTTATGACATCAAAATGGTGACCTGATGATGGGATCCATGAGGAATCGAGGGAAATCCTCGAAATTTATATCGAAATATATGGTGATTTCAACTTTTTCTGAAATAGTCCAAGCACATGCTACCAAAAAGTAAGATTTTGCTCCAAGGTATACCCTGGATCCAAAAGCACTGAATTGAACTCCTGACTCCTTATATATACTTATAATTACTCCTTATATTTGGGGATTTCGGCGTTGTATAAAGAATTGCAAGCATATGCCACGTCAACTAGAGTATTCATCATCATCACCACTATACATACATTATGATGATATAAAAGGTACTTCTCATAGTATTTTACACCGAAACAGATATCTTTGAACATTACTCTGCCGTTTATGGACGCATTTGCAAAATGCTTTTGTTGTTGTAAAGGGTATAATTCGAAATCGGCCCTTTAGTCACTAAAGTAGAAACCTGATGATGGGATCCATGAGGAATCGAGAAGGCTTCTCTAAATTTTTATAGACACATATAGTGTATTTGACTTTTTCTGAAGTAACACAAGCATATACTACCAAAAACTAAATAATAATCATAATATTTTGCACCAAGGTATACCCTGGATCCAAAAGCACTGAACAGAACTCCTCAGTCTGAATTTATTATCATAAACGATAAAATATCTACTTACATGAGAACAAGATATTATTTTTATGCTTAAGATAGTACGAGTACAATTCGAACTTATGCAAATTACAGAAAGCTTTTGCAAATCTTTTTTTTTACCTGATCTACGGAGAAGCCAAAAGGAAGGGCAATGATTTTGGCAGTCTCTGCGTATGTTTGTATATATCTGTGTATATATATGTATGTGTGTATGTATGTATGTTGTATGTATGTAGGTGTGTATATTTGTTCCATCGTAGCTATTAAACCACTGATCAGATTTTAATGAGTGAGGTGTCAGAGACTTGTAATAATGGCCCGGGCAACATAGGCTATAAAGCTTTCGTAGTCGGGTTGTAGTTTCTAACTTTTGATAATACTAGATTTAAATTAAAAATACTTATGAAAATAATAATTAACAAGACCAGTATTAAGTTTGTATGAAACAATTTTGAATAACATAAATAATAATGTAGTTAAATAGTTGGTGGGTTAATATTTTTAAAATGGTCGGGTAAACTATTATAAAATTGTGCTCATTCAAAAGTGATGCCCTTTTTGGCATAGTTAGTACGTATTTTAAATAAAACTAATAAATTTGGCCGGTGATTGCTTCGAATACTTACTTGTGAGTTTACGACAAAAGATAATTCACTTCACTTTTAATTTTACCGTCTATTATTTTTCTAATTAAGATACAAGCTTTATATGTGTAAAGTTGCTTAATCATCATAATTTTCGTATCATTATATATTTTGGCTCTTGGTGTTAAGTATGGGTATCGAAAAATTATTTTTATTATTTTAATTTGTAATCTTTGTAGTTTGTTCAATTTAATTTTATTTGAATTACCGCAAGCCACAGTGAGATATAGTAGCCGTGACTTGACGAGGGAGTTATAAATATTGAAGAGTAGTTTTGTTGGTATAGATTGGAGTGAGCCTATTAAAGATGATAGTTTATTAGTAATAATAATAATAATATCTATGGACGCTCCCCACCACGTTAATCTTGTGGTAAGTTCTCGAAGAACTTGTGTTACGGGTACCGGACAATGGAAATATATTTAATACTTTTTATACTATACATATATTTAGGATTTTTATTAGATATATTATTATACACATATTTAATACACATCCATGACCCAGTAACACAGAAAAGTTTTTGTTCCTTCGGCGGGATTCGAACCCGCGACCCCCGGCTTGAGCAACCAACCAACACGCTCAACAACTGAGCCACAGAGGTCGTCAAAAATCATTAATTAGTTATAGAATCTATTTGGTTATTCCATGTAAGATGCCTATCCATTCTCAGGCTTTTAGGCAGGTATTTTTCACTGTACTTTTGTTCAATTGGGGTGTTGTCTATAATTAGTGGATCATGTGTTGCGATGATTTTGTTTTTTGAGCTAAAAATTGTGTAAGTTGTAGACACATAGATACATACAAGATTGTATTTAAACCATTCAAAAAGAATATTTAAATAACATTGTGCTTGTTTGATGCTATCGTGAATATTAGCTCCAAAGTAAAACTACTAAACTAACTACTAAACTAAAAGGTATCGTCTGCAAATAAAGTTAAATAACCATGTAGTCCTCGTTTATGAATATTGTTTAAATTTAATAAGAAAAGAAATGGTCCCGAAATAAATCCTTAAAATATACGCGTTTAGAAATTTCGGCAATGTTTAAGGAACTGCAAGCATATGCCACTAACTAACTTACATTAATCATTAATTAGCTGCCACTCACATTAATCATCATCATCATCTTATTTACAATACCTAATGGGGAAGCTTGGCGCGTATTCAATTATACATTCGATCGTTTGATTTAAACGTTCTTAAAATGTATTAGTAATAATTTTACAAAATATCACTGAAAAGGGAAATAGTACAATAGTCGCTACGCTCGGGCGCTAACTTCACATTATACCTCGCTACGCTCCGGCGCTAACTTCACGCCGTGCAATTATACACTAACTACTTCGGTCACGAGTATCGTATACTATTTTATAGCAGATGTAACATACTCGTAGATCCGACTCTGACGCATGGGACGAATGGGTGTTCGGGGGGCGATCGCACCCGCAAACAATGCGTGATAATGAACCTCCACACGTCATCACACGCGATCACACGTCACCACACGCGATCACACCCGCACACAGTGCGTGTTAATGATCTCCACACGTCATCACACGCAATCACACCCGCACACAATTGAACTTCGCAGGATATTAAAAAGGGCTACTTAGGTCACGGAAAAGCGTGCGTAAATTGCGGGTTTAAGTCACACTGTGCTATAAAAACAAAAAATTAAACCGACTTCCAGTAAAAAAAAACAAATGTTACGGGGGAAATTAAAATAAAAACGAGGTTTCCCGTGACAAGTCGTGGGCAGAAGGCCGTACGGTCTGGTCTAGCCTCTTGGTGTCTGAAGGGTATCGTAGGGTGTCTAAACCACGTGGGGACTTAGCTCAGGGATCCAGGTCTTGAGTCCAGGGGTCTGGCACGTGGCAAGAAGGCAAGAAGTTGGCGGTGCTCGAGCCCGTATCAAAGTGGGCGGTGCTCGTGCCCGTAACAAAGCTCCCTGGAAATATTCATACCAGCGTGTGAAGAGTGTGGACCACAGCAGCCAATTTGTACAACATTTCTCTAGGATAATGGCACCCCTGTACCGACTGACTTCACTAAAAAGCGACGTAACGTGGAAACCGAAACATGAAGCTATCCGTCAAAAAGTAGTCTCTATATTAACTAATGAATCAGTACTAATGATCTATGACCCAGAGCTCTCGATAGAGCTCCACACAGACGCAAGTAGTTTAGGGTATGGCGCAATATTGTTTCAAATAAAACCCGATGGTAAGCGATGCGTGGTAGCCTCCTTTAGTAAGAGAACGTCTGCTGCAGAGAGCAAATACCATTCGTATAAGCTCGAAACTCTTGCGGTCGTTAAACTGAATCAAAAATTTTAGGCAATACGTGCATGGCAGGAAATTTACCGTCGTTACAGATTGCAATTCTCTTAAATCGTCCAAAACTAAACAGGATTTAACACCGCGAGCGCATAGATGGTGGGCATTTCTGCAATCGTTTGACTTCGATGTAGTTTATAGAGAGGGGAAACGAATGTCACATGTAGATTTCTTCCCGCGAAACACTCTCCTGCTTGATTCAACACCAGTAGACTTTTATGAAAGCTCAAAACGTATTGATTTCACAAAACTCTTTCCTAACTGGCTTCAGGCCGAACAACAGCGTGATGTTAAGAATTTTAAAATTATAACTGATTTAGAAAATTATCAACTCGATGAGCAACAAGCAAAGACTTACGAAATACCTTCGGGCGTCCTACACCGTAAAATCCAACGAAAAGGACGATCTAAATAGTTACCTTACTTACCTCGCGCTCTTCGATGGTCTATAGTTAATAATTTTCACGACTCTATTACACATCTCGGTGCTGACAAGACAACTGAAAAGCTAATTGATTATTATTGGTTTCCGGGACTAAATACGTTCGTTAAGAAATTTGTTGATAGTTGTGTAACCTGCAAATTAGCTAAAACTCATTCCGGTAAGGTTCAGGCCGAGCTACATCCTATACCTAAGGTGACGAGCCCATGGCATACGGTTCATGTAGATGCGACAAGTAAACTCAGCGGAAAGAATGATTAGAAGGAATATATTTTGGTAATAATAGACGCTTTTACGAAGAGTAGCACACTCTACCATGCAACAAACATTGATACTAAGAGCAGTCTACACGCGATATCTTAAAGCGTTGCACTTTTTGGTGCTCATACTCGCATAATAGCGGATCAAGGGCGCATAATAAGGGATTGTTTCGCCAGCAAAAACATTGATTTGCATTTAATAGCGACAGGATCGTCACGCGTTAACGGGCAGGTTGAGCGTGTTATGAACGTTTTAAAATCAATGTTGACTGCGCTCTGCTCTGTCGCAGTCAACATTAATTGAAAATGGGTTCATTTTTAATAAAATCGAATAGGTATATATAAATATATTCGTTATTTTGGAATTTGTGATATATTGAAGATATTGTTACGTCGTTTTGACATAACATAAAGGACCACAATCGAATCTGATTTGTTAACAAAACTTGTTTTTGATTTTTTTGTAGATACGTTCATCTGGTTCTTATACCGCGATATGTTTAAGTGTAATGTTAGCGTTGAATAAATGTTTTATTATTATTATTATTACACCTACTACCGATCCCTGCAACCTGCAGCGGAGTGTGAAAGAGTCGATACACACAAGTCGACTTATCGACCACTGAGGGTTGAAGATTATTACAGTACTATAGTAGTTGGTGTTAGAAAGGTCAAAATTGAAAGAGGGATATTGTATTCTTAATGCCAAATCATAGAACAATAGATAAGAATAAAAAAAATTTAAAAAAATGTTTTTCTTTGGTGTCGGCCACCCTTAAAGTAATAATAATGGTCTTAGGGTTAAGAAAAATTGTTTACAACCTATTCTCATACCAACCGAATACACCTACAAAATTTCATAAAAATAGGTAAAGTCATTTTTGAGGAGTTTTGTAACACACGAGATTATATAAAAATATTATTAAAATTAAGGCTAGTTTTTAACCGACTTCCAAAAAAAGGAGGCGGTTATACGTTCGGCTTTATATATTTTTATTTTTTATGTATGTTTAACGATTACTCCGTCGACTGTGGACCGGTTTTCAAAATTATTTTTTTGATGTATAGGTATAATCCCAAATTTATCCTTATGACATCAAAATGGTGACCTGATGATGGGATCCATGAGGAATCGAGGGAAATCCTCGAAATTTATATCGAAATATATGGTGATTTCAACTTTTTCTGAAATAGTCCAAGCACATGCTACCAAAAAGTAAGATTTTGCTCCAAGGTATACCCTGGATCCAAAAGCACTGAATTGAACTCCTGACTCCTTATATATACTTATAATTACTCCTTATATTTGGGGATTTCGGCGTTGTATAAAGAATTGCAAGCATATGCCACGTCAACTAGAGTATTCATCATCATCACCACTATACATACATTATGATGATATAAAAGGTACTTCTCATAGTATTTTACACCGAAACAGATATCTTTGAACATTACTCTGCCGTTTATGGACGCATTTGCAAAATGCTTTTGTTGTTGTAAAGGGTATAATTCGAAATCGGCCCTTTAGTCACTAAAGTAGAAACCTGATGATGGGATCCATGAGGAATCGAGAAGGCTTCTCTAAATTTTTATAGACACATATAGTGTATTTGACTTTTTCTGAAGTAACACAAGCATATACTACCAAAAACTAAATAATAATCATAATATTTTGCACCAAGGTATACCCTGGATCCAAAAGCACTGAACAGAACTCCTCAGTCTGAATTTATTATCATAAACGATAAAATATCTACTTACATGAGAACAAGATATTATTTTTATGCTTAAGATAGTACGAGTACAATTCGAACTTATGCAAATTACAGAAAGCTTTTGCAAATCTTTTTTTTTACCTGATCTACGGAGAAGCCAAAAGGAAGGGCAATGATTTTGGCAATCTCTGCGTATGTTTGTATATATCTGTGTATATATATGTATGTGTGTATGTATGTATGTTGTATGTATGTAGGTGTGTATATTTGTTCCATCGTAGCTATTAAACCACTGATCAGATTTTAATGAGTGAGGTGTCAGAGACTTGTAATAATGGCCCGGGCAACATAGGCTATAAAGCTTTCGTAGTCGGGTTGTAGTTTCTAACTTTTGATAATACTAGATTTAAATTAAAAATACTTATGAAAATAATAATTAACAAGACCAGTATTAAGTTTGTATGAAACAATTTTGAATAACATAAATAATAATGTAGTTAAATAGTTGGTGGGTTAATATTTTTAAAATGGTCGGGTAAACTATTATAAAATTGTGCTCATTCAAAAGTGATGCCCTTTTTGGCATAGTTAGTACGTATTTTAAATAAAACTAATAAATTTGGCCGGTGATTGCTTCGAATACTTACTTGTGAGTTTACGACAAAAGATAATTCACTTCACTTTTAATTTTACCGTCTATTATTTTTCTAATTAAGATACAAGCTTTATATGTGTAAAGTTGCTTAATCATCATAATTTTCGTATCATTATATATTTTGGCTCTTGGTGTTAAGTATGGGTATCGAAAAATTATTTTTATTATTTTAATTTGTAATCTTTGTAGTTTGTTCAATTTAATTTTATTTGAATTACCGCAAGCCACAGTGAGATATAGTAGCCGTGACTTGACGAGGGAGTTATAAATATTGAAGAGTAGTTTTGTTGGTATAGATTGGAGTGAGCCTATTAAAGATGATAGTTTATTAGTAATAATAATAATAATATCTATGGACGCTCCCCACCACGTTAATCTTGTGGTAAGTTCTCGAAGAACTTGTGTTACGGGTACCGGACAATGGAAATATATTTAATACTTTTTATACTATACATATATTTAGGATTTTTATTAGATATATTATTATACACATATTTAATACACATCCATGACCCAGTAACACAGAAAAGTTTTTGTTCCTTCGGCGGGATTCGAACCCGCGACCCCCGGCTTGAGCAACCAACCAACACGCTCAACAACTGAGCCACAGAGGTCGTCAAAAATCATTAATTAGTTATAGAATCTATTTGGTTATTCCATGTAAGATGCCTATCCATTCTCAGGCTTTTAGGCAGGTATTTTTCACTGTACTTTTGTTCAATTGGGGTGTTGTCTATAATTAGTGGATCATGTGTTGCGATGATTTTGTTTTTTGAGCTAAAAATTGTGTAAGTTGTAGACACATAGATACATACAAGATTGTATTTAAACCATTCAAAAAGAATAATTAAATAACATTGTGCTTGTTTGATGCTATCGTGAATATTAGCTCCAAAGTAAAACTACTAAACTAACTACTAAACTAAAAGGTATCGTCTGCAAATAAAGTTAAATAACCATGTAGTCCTCGTTTATGAATATTGTTTAAATTTAATAAGAAAAGAAATGGTCCCGAAATAAATCCTTAAAATATACGCGTTTAGAAATTTCGGCAATGTTTAAGGAACTGCAAGCATATGCCACTAACTAACTTACATTAATCATTAATTAGCTGCCACTCACATTAATCATCATCATCATCTTATTTACAATACCTAATGGGGAAGCTTGGCGCGTATTCAATTATACATTCGATCGTTTGATTTAAACGTTCTTAAAATGTATTAGTAATAATTTTACAAAATATCACTGAAAAGGGAAATAGTACAATAGTCGCTACGCTCGGGCGCTAACTTCACATTATACCTCGCTACGCTCCGGCGCTAACTTCACGCCGTGCAATTATACACTAACTACTTCGGTCACGAGTATCGTATACTATTTTATAGCAGATGTAACATACTCGTAGATCCGACTCTGACGCATGGGACGAATGGGTGTTCGGGGGGCGATCGCACCCGCAAACAATGCGTGATAATGAACCTCCACACGTCATCACACGCGATCACACGTCACCACACGCGATCACACCCGCACACAGTGCGTGTTAATGATCTCCACACGTCATCACACGCAATCACACCCGCACACAATTGAACTTCGCAGGATATTAAAAAGGGCTACTTAGGTCACGGAAAAGCGTGCGTAAATTGCGGGTTTAAGTCACACTGTGCTATAAAAACAAAAAATTAAACCGACTTCCAGTAAAAAAAAACAAATGTTACGGGGGAAATTAAAATAAAAACGAGGTTTCCCGTGACAATGAGTTTATTAATGAAATAGGGGTCGTGGGCAGAAGGCCGTACGGTCTGGTCTAGCCTCTTGGTGTCTGAAGGGTATCGTAGGGTGTCTAAACCACGTGGGGACTTAGCTCAGGGATCCAGGTCTTGAGTCCAGGGGTCTGGCACGTGGCAAGAAGGCAAGAAGTTGGCGGTGCTCGAGCCCGTATCAAAGTGGGCGGTGCTCGTGCCCGTAACAAAGCTCCCTGGAAATATTCATACCAGCGTGTGAAGAGTGTGGACCACAGCAGCCATGGTTCTAGCCCCTAACGATCCAACCATGGGCTGTGTGTCCATCACAAAATAAGGGATAAGCAAAAAAAATATAAAAAGATAAAATGATATTAAGGACAATTAATTTGATACAAACATCCTAATAATATCTAACAATGCAAGATCGGAAAAATGAAACTACAAATTGAGCACGTGGCCAATCAAAAGGTTTGCCAACAAATTTTACAATGGTGCTAATTTACAGGAAAAAATAATGTGTTTTAATTACAAGCGTGATTTAGCAAACATTCACAACACAGATATTTCAAATTACTCACCGTGAACACGGGGTTAAAATATAATTATTATAAACGACTACATCTTGAAGAAGTTGAACAACAAAAATTCGGCAGGGAAAAAGGGCGTTGTGAGGAGTAGGGAGACTTCTCCTCGCGCGCCGGGCCCCTGAAAAGGGCCTTGGGCGGGGAACCAATACCAGGGGCTAAGCCCCTCTAATTGGGGTGGGAAGACGCACCCAGTACGAGTACTGGGCGCATGAGTCTCGGTTTTAGGGGAAGACCCCCCGCGGCAGAACGCAGGGGAAACCCATGGGGGGGGCACCGCAAAATCCGAGGGAATGACGAGTGCCAATCCAGGCCCGACCAAGAACGACGGTCGGCTCCAAACGGCGCGTGGGGGTCCCGACCCGGGGGCCGGGAAGCGTGTTTGGGTCCACTCCCTCACGCGCCGCGTTTGCCGGACCGCGGAAACAAGCGACCTGGGGAAAGGGGGAAAGGGTAAGCTTCCGGTTCCCGACTTTTAATGTCGGGGGGGAAGGTGCACCAAGGAGGCGACGGGGTGGCAAGAGGGCTGCCACCCCGACAGGCCCCAGGTGATTAAGTGACGGCGTACACCGGCGTCTGGTTTGCCGGCGTAGGGGAAAGGTGTGGGGGGATACAATCCCGCGGTGAGTGGGGCGCTGTTGCGCCGGGGCGCATCATTGCGCTCGGTGTGACGCGTCATTGCGTCAGGGCTCCTCCTCTTCGGGGGGGGGGGGGGGGCGGTGGGGCGGGCTGCTTGGCTCCGCAGGGTCCTCCGTGGGGGGGACGGCATCTCTCGGCAGACGGTGGCGGTCGGGCGGGCGGGCATGCCACGGCGCCAGGTCGGTCAGCTCGACCAGGCGCGAGGCATCCGCTCGCGCGAACAGCTTCGCGGAGAGCTGGGCCACAAAGGCCTCCACGCTCTCCACCCTGAGGTCCCTCGCTATGGTGGCATTGCGGACGTACCACGGTGCGTCCACGATGCGGCGCAGCACCCGGTTTTGGGCCCTCTGCAACAACCCTTTCTGGGGTGCAGAGAGCAGGTGGTGCCACGCGGGTGCCGCGTACGTGAGGCGGGACCGTACGTACGTCTTGTAGAGGGCGATGCGCATCCTCAGGGGGATCAGCGGGGACGCGTAGGCCGGACGCAGCTGGGCTACCGCTGAGTTCGCCCTCGCCACCGCCGCAGAGCACTGGGCGACCATGGACAGGCGGCGGTCGATGGTGACCCCTAGGTATTTCGCCGTCTTACCCCATGGAATTTCGGCGTCACCGATCTTCAGAGGAGCCGGAAAACCTGTTCTCGTAGTGACGGCGAGCGCCTGGGACTTACGTGTGTTCACGGATAGTCTCCATTTGCTCAGCCAGTCCGGGAGAAGGTCCAGCGTCCTCTGAAGTTTTCTGACTGCATGGTCCCTGTTGAGCGAGCTGGCGATGAACGCTGTATCGTCAGCGTACAGCGCCGCGATGGTGCCGGGATGCGTGGGTATGTCGCTGGCGTATAGGTTGTACAGCCCTGGGGAAAGTACGCTACCTTGGGGTACGCCAGCGGTGATGGGGTGCTCGGCGGAGAAGACTCCGTCCACGCGCACCTTGAAGGATCTGCCGGAGAGGAAGGAGGCCACAAGCCTTACCATCGGGGGAGGTACGTTGGCTCGAATGAGCTTGCAGAGCAGGCCCTCATGCCAGACACTATCGAACGCCTTTTCCATGTCCAGGAAAACGGCGACCGAAGCTTCCTTCTTGTTTGCCGCAACGGAGAGGTGGTGGATCACGCGTACCAGCTGGAGGGTGGTACTCAGCTGGGACCTGAAACCAAATTGTTCCTCACGAGGAGGGAGGTGTGGAGCAAGGTGTTTGAGGAAAAGGGTTTCAAAGACCTTGGATAGGGTCGGTAGCAGGGTTATAGGCCGGTAGCCCTCGGCCATCCGAAGGTTCTTGTGGGGTTTGGGGATGGTGATGATGAGTCCCATCTTCCAGGAGGATGGAAAGTGGCCGGTCCTGACGATGCCGTTATACAGGCGAGTGAGGGCGGCCACCGTCCGGAAGGGAAGGTGTCGGAGGGCGGAATTGGGGATGCCGTCTACACCGGGGGCCTTCCTCGGTTTGAGGCGAGCTAGGGTCCTTTGGACCGTCCTCGGTGAGAAGGAGAAGTTTGGGGGGGAGGAGGGGGAAAGTAGGAAAACCTTTACCTCCTCGGAGACCATTTGGGCGTGTTCCGTTGCGGACGTGGGCAGCGGCGAGAATTGGCGTTCTAAGTGCTCGGCATGAATACCTGCTCTGTCCTCCGCGCGGTACCGGGGGTTGCCGTCCGGGTGGAGCAGGGGATGAACGGAGGCAGTGGCTCCGGTAAGGGAGCGGCAGAAACGATGAAGGGAGGGCCAGTCCTCTCCGGCCTCCTCTATGCGTCGGGTCCACTCCGCGGCGTGTAGGTCCTCGAGCGCGACTCTTACCTTTGCAGTGAGGCGGTTGAGCTCTGCCTTCTGCGTGGGGCAGCGCGAGCGTTGCCATCTCCGGCGTAGGCGCCGCTTCTCCGCCAGGAGGTCGGCGATGTGGCGAGGGAGTGAGGGCCGCTTGTAATGGCGGCGGGTGGGCGGCTGGGTAGCCGCGTTCATTGCAGCTGTAATCGCCTCGGTGATCTGCAGCGTCATGGACTCGACGGTATCTGCAGAGTCGACCGGGAAATTGGGTGTGGACTCGTGCAGCTGCAATGAGAAGGCGTCCCAGTCGCGGACTGGGTAGGGGGGGAGGGGGGGGACGCTAGCCGGAACGGCGCGTATGATGGCTAGGACCGGGAGGTGGTCAGAGCCGTGGGCCACATCGAGGACCTCCTGGTGGAGGTCACCGGGGAGTTGGTGGGTAATAGCCACGTCGAGGACATCAGGAGAGAAGCGGGGATTCTCGGGGTAGTGGGTGGGGGAGTAGGTGCCCACCACCGAATATCCGACTCGAACAGAGTCGGCATGTAGGCGGTTGCCGTCCGAGTTAGGGGTGCGAGAGCCCCATCCGGGGTGCTTGCAGTTCAGATCTCCGGCAATCACAGTCGGCTCCTCTGATAGGAGCCTATGGATGTCGGAGATATCTAAACGCGACCCCGGAGGTTTATAGCACGCATATAAATGGGTGCGGCGCGAGCCGAGGAGCACTTCCACTCCAAGAGCGTATAGTGAAGAGACTGGGGGAGGGGGGAGGAGTTGGTGCAGAATTTTCCTGCCGACCAGAACGGCGAGGCCTCTGCACACTCGCTCACCCCCTGGGAAATCCTGGCGGTAAGTGTAGAAGCCGGGAACACTGAAACGGTCCTGAGGGGACAGGAGGGTTTCGCTAAGCAAGGCGACATCCACCTCGTACTCCCGAAGGAGGTGGCGAATCGAGGTCACCTTGCCGCGGACCCCCCGGACGTTCCAGTGGACGACCTTTAGGTGGACTGGGGCGTGGTTAGCCATTGGGAAATGAGGGAGGCAAAGAGGGTGGCCCCCTCGGGGAGGGCCGTTAAGAGCGTCTGGAGGATTTCCTCCCCGGCCAGGATTCTATTGAAGACATCCATGGCCAGGGAGAACAGAGCTTGTAAAAGCTGGGCCGTGGTCCTGGGGGACTCTCGGCGGCGAGAAGAGGGGGGGGGCACGAGGGGGCAAAATGGCGGTAGTGATCGCCGGGTTTGCGGGCTCGGTGGAGAGCTCGGTCACCTCTGGTTTAGTGACCGGCGGGACAGTACGTTTGATGCGCGCAGGGCGCGGGTGGCGCGGGGTGCGCTGCGGTAGTGGGGGGGCCGATAGAACGGCATCATCCACCGAGGGGGCTGCTACAACAGGGGGGAGGGGGAGGGCGAGGGGCTCTAACTCGGAGTCCGTGGCGGCATTAGAAGTCGCAACGGATTTGGCCCTTTTTTTGATCCTGGTCCTCGTCCTGGTCCGCTTCCGCTGCTTCGGGGCAGCTGGGGGGGGTGCGGCGGAGCGGGGGGTGGGGTCATTTGCCTCCGCCATGAGGGATGTGGCGGTGGGCGGCGGCGGGGCAACCTCTCTCTCCTGAATATTGGGAGCATCACTTACCCGGTTTGTGCGGGTTGTGCGGGCTAGGGGGCCCGCGCGGCGGTTGTTTGTTTCCCGGCGGAAGACCGGGCAGTTCCGACTATTGGCGGGGTGGGGCCCCTTGCAGTTAATGCAAGTGGGCGGATCGGTTAGTGGCCGGGGGCAGTCGGCGGCGGCGTGCTCCTCGCCGCATCTGACGCACGCCGGTTTGCGGTGACAGTTCCGGCTGGAGTGCCTGAACTGCTGGCAGCGGTGGCATTGGGCAGGGCCACTCTTCCCACGCCAGGCCTCCACCTTAATATTAGTCATATTCAAGATCTCAGTTACCTGGTAAATGCCTGGTACCAGGTTCGGGGTGCGCTTCAGTAAAACAAAGTAGGCGCACCCGGGTCGGTCCTTCCGGGCGAGGATCCGGGAAACATGGTCCACCTCGAACCCTTTGGCGGCGAGATCAGCGGCTATCCTGTCCGTGGGTGTGTTGACCGGTAGGCCATGGATGCCTACCTTTAAACCGCGGTCCTGGGGCAGCGCGTACGAGTACCAACTGACCTGGTTGGACTCGCTCAGGTCAGCTAGGTACCTTTGTACGCACCGGTACTCCGTTTCTCCCTCTGGGGAGAATTTTACCCCCTGGCCGTACGTCTTCGCATTCGGGGGGTGCCCTAGGAGGGCCCTGAGGCGGCTAAAGTGGTCGATCCAGTCATCGAGCTTCTCGACGATGATTGGAGGGCACCGGGGAGGTGCTTTCGGCGGCGGAGAAGATGCCTTCGCTGTGGGGCCGACGGAGGTTACCGGATTCACTACTTCCATCGGCGAGGGGGCCCTCGATGTAGAGGCCACTGGGGATCCGGATGACACGGGGGCGGTGGTCGCTGCGGCGTAGGTGGCCGGGCGATCGGCACGCTTGGCAGGCGGCGAGACGTCTGAAGACGCGTCTTGGCGCTGCCGCTTTGTTACCTGCACGGGAGGAGCAGGGGGCGGGGGCATGATGCTCGACGAAGGGGCCGGTACCGGGGCCTTCGGAGCACTTACCCCTCTGCGGTCTTCTTCCGGCGGGGAGGCCGGCGAGGCGGCGAGGGCGGGCTGTAGGCTCGCTGCGGGTGGTGTATGCGGAGGGCGCGAGGCGCTCACCTCCGTAGTGCGGCGCAAGGGGCGCGGCGGAGAGGCCGGACCCTTATCGGCTGAGCGGGTCGGGGGCCCAGACTCGCGGCGGGCCGCCGTCGGAAGGCATTGGGGCGGGGGGGTGTCAGCACACCCCCGCGAGAATGCCGAGGACGGCCCGGGGCGAGCGGTATCCGTACCGCTCAAGCTGGGCTCGGCGGCAGAGTGGTACGCGCGCTCGGACGTGCGCGAGCTGGACCTCGAGGGTCCGCTGCGCGACGCGACAGAGCTGGCGCGGGAATGGCTGGGGCGGTCGCGGCTATGTGGCCGCGAACCACGGTCGGCCATGGTGACGGGGCACTATGTTAGCGTCCACCGTAATTTAGGCACATGTTCATAATGTCATACACACTATAACACATGTACGTAGGCACAGACACAAAAGGTATTCACACGACACGATAGGGAACTGAACTAAACACGATAAAACTAAACACGAAAACACGTATTCAGTGTCAAAGTAGTCACTATAAGTGTACTTACTTGCACGATTCACTAGAGGGCTGGCTCTCCGTGACCCGACGTTGGAAACAAGTTCCCAACGGGAGGCCAAGGGCAGTGCAACCCCTCGGCAAGGCGGCAATCCGCTCGTTATTCTAACGAATGACGAGTGGATTGACGGTCGCGAGTGGGGTATAACGGCACTGCACTAGGGGCGGGTCGGCACGAGCGTGGAGTGAGCGAGTCACTCGACACGATTCCGAGCGAGACGGCACTACCGCGGAGTGAGCGAGTCACTACGACGCGGATAGAACGGGACGGCACGAAAACGCGGAGTGAGCAGGAACGCACTAGCACACACGAGAGACAGGACAGGACGGACAGGACAGGACAGGACGAGGGCGTTGTCCTGTCGCGACAACCCTTTTATACCCCTACTGACATTTGTTGTTTTTTTTTTAACCGACAATTAGCGGTAATGCGTAATACAAATGCCACAATAAAGAAATATTAGAGATGAAGCTCTAGTTAGAAGCATTTGCCAATAGATGGCATTGTCTAGCACAAATTAGCTATTATTAATATCGACAACTGCTAATAGATGACGCTATACGCATCGTTATTAGTTATAACGATACGTTAAAAAAATGTAGATTGAGTAGAGAAATAGTTAATATTTTAGCCGAATTTAAAAGGGGAAATATTTAGAAAAAAGATTTATTTCATACTTTTTTGGGTTTTTTACGGTTAATTTTTTGTTTAATTATAATTAATGATTATGGTACGTGTTAATATTACGTATGTGATTCTTTCACGTCAAAATCACTGGCGGATTTGCATAAATTTTGGCACACAGATAGTTTATAAACTGGATTACGCTTTGCTTTACTTATGGTCTGTTTCACAATCTTCTAATAAGTGTTGGATAGCTTAATCGGAAGTTTTGTTACAGCTTACTTTATATCGAGCATCAGAGACAAAGCCTGAAAATAAGCTGTCGACACCTATCAGTGGATTCTTAGTAGGTATATAATTATTACATTTATTTTTATTTTATTAAAAAAATAATATTACATTTAAGTTAATCTATAGTAATCGGTGTAATCGGTAATCGGTAAATCTTCTGTTGTGGAGCAAACAATTAGCCAGAGTACCTGAAGGTGACATTACATGATACAGTCTTTTGGTACAGAGGCAAGCTTTGTCTTTTATATTGAAATTCTGATATGTTCGAAGTATCGTCTTAAATTATAATAAGTATAGCATTTCTATAGTACATAGGCGAAATTAAAAAACAATTTTTATGACATATTATAACTAATTATTGTAGGTCCTGATAACTGCCGCCATAGGCCCATAACACATAGGAATTACTATAGGCTCACACACACGCTCACTCACATTTAATTTCATGCATTGAAGGAGTATTTCCTTTAGTACGAGTATTTATTTGGCTCAGGAAAACGTATACTAGCGATATCATAATTTAAAAACTTAAGATTAACAAATAAAGTTGATTTAATAAATATGTATTCTTGTTTTTTAATTTCTAATGATGAAAAAAAAACACCTCGAAGTAACTTCCGGCAAGGATGTGACGTCACCAACACTCTAAACAGAATATACGTAATACGTAGTAGTGAAACGGAACGTGCTTCTCTAAATAAATAGCTCATGACATCTTTAAAGTTATTTATGTCAAAACGTCAAACGGAACTTCACACCGCCAGTAATAATTTGTCTGAGCGTTTGTGTGCTAAAGCTTAATAAAGGGTCGATGATTTTTTTGACGGTCGCGCACCATGGGAATAGGATGATCCTCCAAAGCTGCTTTTATGTACTATTGTATTCTTGTTATGTAGTTTTAGTCATAACATTGTAATATAACTTTTTTATTCTAAAAGAAGAATTTTCCATTTTTTTGGTAAAATATTCCCCCGAGCGAGTTTCTTACGCCGGTTCTTCTCGCCGGGCTAGTTCCCGAACCGGTGGCAGGCATCACGTATACCGACGTTCAGAAAGTGTATAATAATACCAACTTTGAATAAAAAAATTTTGATTTGGACTTTGACTATCAACCAACATGGCGAATAGTGTTTTCGGTGGTTTCTAAAAAGTGTATTTTTAGAATATTTTTTTGTAGGTTTTAAAATAATTTAATGTTTTTTTTTGTGTAATGGAACAATTATGAATCGTTTAGGACATATATTATAAAAAAAGGTCAAGTAGCATATTGCGTTGCCTCTTAACCTAACCGAACCTCCCCTGGGCCTCCAGTAGGTATCTATCCTCACTCACTCGGTAAAGTGGAATGCAGATGTTATTTGACACCAATTTGTAAGTAGGTATCTAGTATCAGCCTATACTTGAAACGTAAAGCGTCAGCGGGTCCTAGCAGGAACAATTGACAGCAACGTAATACTAACGTTATCGAATTAAATTTCTATAGGCGCTGTCATGATTTAAGTACATACAATTCTTATTCGATAACTTTATGATTATGCAGCTGTCAAATGTTCCTGCTAGGCACCCTGCAAGACACTTATTCCCAGCTATTGCAGTGGGGTTAGCAGGAACAATTGACAAACACGTATTCATAACGTTATCGAAAGAGAATTGTATGAAAATTAAGACAGAGCCCACACAATTGACATTCGATAACGTTAAGGTGATCACCGAGATTATTCGCGTGTAATGTAACGTTACATATTTGAGCATTACATCAGTGTAGGAGGATAACCGAGCATCACAATGCGCACTTTGTAATGATGCAATGTGTAATATCTTAATACAACGTGTAACATCAATGGGCTCGCTAATGTTACATTATACGCGAATGCTCGACAGTCAGAAAGGGAGTGTTGTAATGTAATGGTCAAAGTCGAATCTATAATGTTACATTACACGTGAATGCTCCCGGTGAGGGAGCACATTTACGAATACGTAGTTGTCAATTATTCCTTCTTGAGCTACTGATGACCCGTTAATCTCGTTAATTACTAGCTTAAAGGTCGTTGACATCGACTGGTGTCGTCATAACTTAACCCTTTCTTCACCTTCACTGATTCTACCCTCGCGTGTGATGATAATAATATGAATACATCTTATACTTTAAAGATAAACGAGACAATATTTTATCTTGTATATATATATATAATCGGTTTCCCGAAATCGGCTACAAATATTATCGGCTATAAATATTATTATATTATATGAAATTTAGTTTGGAGGAAAAAAATCGTTAGGTTTTATCCATAAGAAACTATGCATTTTTAAACTATATTATATGTTTTTTGTTTCGTCGTGCCACAATACTTCAATAATTTCAACTCGGTTACAACAGTTCGATTGGTAGTTTGTTATACGTATGTATAATTTTTGCTTTGTTCGAACCTACTGCGGTACTATGGGACAGAGATAGAAATACACCAATCTGCCAACAACGCATACATAGCAGACCCAAGTTAATAAAGTTATAGTGCGAAATAACTCATATATCTGTAGGTACGCAACGAAAGAAGAAATATATAAAACGGTTTCAGCAGTTTCCCTGGGATAAGACCTGAGCTAGATCGCTTTTTCTCCAAAACCAAGCGTACGAAATTTCATAGAAATTGTTCAGTTTCGGAGATTCCAATTTTAATATATATTTGCACATATACAAGAATTTCTCGTTTGAAGCATAATATTAGATTAGAGCGCGAAGTACAATTTATATATTTAAGTGGCTAAAATTTAGTAACACCCTGTTAATTCGGTTACAAATATTATGTACGTAATTTCTCTCTCTACTAACTCTCTTTATCGCTACATGCCTTTGTAACGCCGCGCGATCTTTTAATCAAGATATAGTAAAATAAATGTTCAGTACTTCAGTTTTATATTTCACATTAATCTAGTTAGCCCGTTACACGTTTTATTAAAACCAGCCTTAATAAATATGCAGGGTGATTTTTTCAAATGGGCATATTTTTTTAAAGAAATGGAACAGGAACTAAGCAGATGGATACACTTGTAACTCCTCTGGTGTTGCTCACTTGCGTTTCCTGTCCCTTAAATCTCCAATTCCCCTTGGGCCGCCAGTAACCACACCCTCTCCGCGAAACACAATGCAAGCGTTTTTTCACGCCGGTTTTCTGTAGCCGTGGTATTTATCCAGTAGAACCGGCTCGTGTCGAAGCATGCTCCACCAAGTTTTAATTACGTAAAATAATAAAACGGTATTGAAACAAAACCAATTATTTACATTAATTTCTTTTAAATATGACCCAACTAGCTTTTGCCCGCGGCTCCGCCTGCGTAAATCCACTATCACACCACTACTGCAATACAATACTACTACTACAATACTGTACTTTTTCAGGATAAAAACCTATGTGTTAATCCAGAGCTTAAACTACTACCATACCAAATTTCAACGAAGTCCGTTCAGTAGTTTTTGTGAGAATGAGCATCAAACATCCATCCATCTGCACAAACTTTCACATTTATAATAGTAAGGTAAGTGATACAAATAAGGCCTAACTAATTTGAAACACTCATATCTTGATGTATATCAAGATATGAGTGTTTCAAATTTTGTGTCGTGGCGACAATTCGACAGTGGCGTGCACAGGATTATGACACTGGGTATGCGGCGAAGTACTCGGTCACAAAAACTTTTTCGTTTATAGATTTTTAGCATAGCTACAGCCAAGCGACGGATCTCTAAGTCGAAACCATGCCAACAGAGCAAGTCTTAGATGTACTACTATTCATGTACATCTTTTACGGCAACGCAGACAAAACAGCGATCGATCGTCGCGGCGGAAGAAATTCTAATAAGTAAAATAATAAGCATATTTTAAAATATTATAACTACTCACCAGTCAGTCAGCTTCAATTTTCACATATTCAAGGTTCCGGTTAATTGATATTACTATATCCCGATGTAAATTACTAAATAATATGCAAGGAAAACAATATAATTTAATCGTGTGTACACAACCACACAGCCAGTTATACGTTTCATAACTTTTAACATGAAATTTTCGAGTTACATTATTTTTTTGCTGGTTTAATTGTTGTAACTCGGGTATACACCTACCTTTAGACAGAATTTGAATCTTTTCACTCAATGACAATTGTGAGAACTTGTTACTTTTAATTTTTAATAAACACACATTTTCAACACAAACCTCACAGTCAAATAACATTTTAAAAAAATCAACTAACTCACTAGTAAAAGCAAATCACTAAAATTATTATAGAAACTCAGTAATAAACTGTTAAATGTACACACTTTCAAATGTTAAAATGAAAAATCTTTTAAGAAAACTATAAATAAACTAGAGCGATTAAATTGTAAACAATGCTTATCACATGAAATATGCAATATGGCCCCCGCGAAACAAAACGTTTCTTCTATTTAAACAAATAAAACCTTACTAAACAAAAATGCATAATGTGCATACGTGATTTATTAGATTTCCGACTATTCTTTTTACTCGGATTATAGGCAACGAATAATTTCCGACAAGCCAGTTCGGCGGTTTTCGGAAGCGATCGGATAGCCGAGGCCCGAGAGCCATCGCCTGCCGCGGGACTTGCCCCGATATAATCATGTCGATATTCATGGGTGTGTGCGTTTGCGAAGTATGAAAATTACACATACATGCGATGATTTGTCCTGCAGCACGCACCGGCATGAGATGAGTTGTATTTATAAAATATTAGGCGTTTTTAAGTTATTATATTTTTTAAATTAATTTATTTACTATTAATTAATTATTAAAGTCATCTAAAACGTACGAACGTTTTATTAAAATATCTGTGAATGACAAGTAAAGCACTGCATTTCTGACTATATGGAGCGCACGCCCCTGCTATTCGAAAAAGGTGATAAATAAAAGCAAGGCATTCTTCTTTGGTTTATATATTTTAAGTAATTAAAGAAAACATTGTAATCTTTTGTCAAAAATCACATAAAAATAGGTAATTTTAAAACCTTCTTTTCTTAGCGTTAGGCCTTTTAAAAAGATAGTGATTAAACAAAGCCTATATCCATCAATTATAGGAATATTGTTATTAGAGTATTAATTATATAAAACTATATTTTTCTCAGCCTTTTGTCAAGAGTTTCCATGAGATCCTTAAACAACTTTCTAAGTTATTTAAGTAATATGCTTAAATTGCTAGTCAGACTTGAAGTTGCATATTAATAAGAAATAAATAATTTTGAAAAAAAAAATGTATCCAAAC
Organism: Phengaris alcon alcon; assembly: GCA_037179445.1. Taxonomy (NCBI): domain Eukaryota; kingdom Metazoa; phylum Arthropoda; class Insecta; order Lepidoptera; family Lycaenidae; genus Phengaris; species Phengaris alcon. The sequence continues at coordinate 579,859 of JAYRCH010000515.1, forward strand.
AAACAAAAAATGAGAAAATTTACGTAACATCTTCTCAAAAATATTATTAAATATTAAAAAAATATATATTTCCCCTGGCCTTAATTAAACAAGGTAACTAAATAAGGCCTTGGAACAACGCACATATCATTAACTGCCGCTCTCATCTTTCTTCGGACCACGTAGCCCGTTTCCGTCTTGGAGGAGACATACTGAGATAATCAATCTGTAAATAAACATAATAAATTTAAAATTTCAATAGGTTTACTAATATGGCCTATTATTTTAAAAGTAGGCTTTATTTAGTACATTATACTTCATAAATGTTTTATGCAGTATAAATTATATCCTAATTTAAAGTCACAGTTACCTTTTTTATGAGTTATATTCTGATCCGTATACATTACTTGAAACAAAACTTTAAACAATAACGTATTAAAATTCGATTGAAATCACGACAAATTAATAACGCTCAATGAAAATTCCCATCCGTCACTTAAAACCGTCACTACCGTCGCAGTGAGCAGCGATGCCAACTCCGGGGCTTTCCCCCTAAATTTAGGGGGAAAAAATCTATAGAGGGGGTTTTTAAGGGGTACAATTTTTTGAAGGTATTTTTAGAGATAAAAATTGATTTACATTTTTTCAAAAAATTACACAGTTCTTCTCACTTCAACTAACCGGAATTGAAAAAAAATTTTAGACTAATAATTAACCTTCTGTGGCTTATGGGCGTTTCTCCCTCTCTGGAGACTTGTCATTCGTTGTACACGGTCCCCACTCCGGCACCGCGCTGAGCACTCAATCCAAGTTCGGCAATAGAGGGTTAATTGCATTTCTACTAGATGGAGCTGCATAGATTTTCTCTCTCTACCGGGGGTCTTTTAATTTTGTTTTCTTGTTTTTGATTCAATTAAGCGATTTGAAATATCGAAAAGTGATTCGAAAAGTCAGTCAACCTGTAGAAAATTAACTTTTGGAAGTATATTTTAACATACTTAATATAAAGTTGGACAGAATACTGAATAATATTACAGAAAATTAATTTTTATTATTTGTTTGTCATTTGTCATTTTTGTAGTATTTATATTAGAAATTGTTAGTCATAAAAAAATAGGGTGATTTTCAAGTGATAGTTGCGATTTTGGGGGTTTTTGACTTATGTTTGGGGTGAAATATTTTTGAAAGTTGGTAACACTGGCTGTAAGCGCGAGTGGGCCTCTCGCGCACTGTTCGCCATGTCGTGGGGATGTCGTCTATGCGTGTGTGAAGTATTTTTGATGCAAATATACTTTAACTGACTATTTCGCACTACAGGCCTTAATTGAGCATAGGCCTTATTTACATCATGTACCTTAGTAAGACGTTTTTCTCAAGTTTGCCATAGTCCATATGTCATTTCTATTCAGAGTTTATTAGCAACAAACTACCGAATGGTGTAATAATATAGCCATACGATGGTAACATAATTTAAATGAACACGCATAGTAACAGGGGTGTCACGACACCCCGTATAGTAAAATGAATTAAAAACTTTTGTTTAACGAAAAAATAAAACTTTTTGAAACAAACTAAATTAACATTCTTCTTTAGATGAATCAGTAACTAAATGAAATAAGATTAAAAAAAAATGATTATGTCAACTTAAACACAATTGAGACAAATTTGCACACGATGTTCAGGGCACGCAGTTCTTTTACATTAGAAAAAAAATGAAACACTTTTTTGTCATTCTTTCGAGGGCTCAATTCACATCGAGCATGATTTTGCAAGTTGGCGGTGGGTTCACTTGCTGGAACTTCTTAGGGGACACTTAGAATGGCCCTTGTTAAGGACAGCGGCCTCGTAACGTAAAACATGAGTGAATTTAAATGTGAACGATAAACGCGTAATTAAAAACAGTACATAAAACTATAATAGTGAATACTCAGTGACTATATGTATAGATTTATATGGCATCAGTGTGTAAAAGTCGTGTTAAATGGTGTTTTATCAAGTGCAGGTTATTTTGCTTATATATTTTTAACTAAAGATAATTTTAACGTAGCCTTTTTTGATTTATATGAACAAACATAATACCTAACCTGTAGCGTAACGATTAAGATTATATAATAAAGGGTTAAGTAGTTATTAAGAAAATAATGGTAAAAATGTAGAACATTTCTTATATGGTAAACTTTAAGTTGTAAATATCTTTTTTATAGAATAAGATCCCTAGTATATAAGGATGTATGTATATGTTTTCATTGTGTTTTATGAATTTCACACAACGCGTTTTGCTTCACCTGGCTCATGAAAAATAGGGAAAATTATGGAAAACAGCCGTATAGAGAGGTAAAAGTGAGATGGCGAATCGGCCCGAAAGAGGCGTACGGGCGGGGCTCTCGCGTTTTATATAACTAATACTCTAATAACAATATTCCTATAATTTATGGATATAGGCTTTGTTTAATCACTATCTTTTTAAAAGGCCTAACGCTAAGAAAAGAAGGTTTTAAAATTACCTATTTTTAAGTGATTTTTGACAAAAGATTACAATGTTTTCTTTAATTACTTAAAATATATAACCCAAAGAAGAATGCCTTGCTTTTATTTATCACCTTTTTCGAATAGTACGGCATTGCCATGAGCCAGGTAAGCAAAGCGAAAAAGTGAAAATCGTTATCCTCAAATAGTGTTTTATCTTACCTTGCTATCTTCGAGTCTAATCTGAGCCGGCGGTTGAAACCCTGTGGAATAATACAGTCCCCTACAGCCCTTATATTTCCTGATAGTTGTCGAGGTAAATTTGACTCTAGTTGTCGTTTCATGTGCGGCTCGGCTAGCTGCAATACTAGTTTTTTAAGGAAGTTACTTCTAAATATATTATTTGGTGTGTTCTGATGCTTATCTTATAGATAGAGAATCATAGAGTTGATCCCTGATCGATTGAACATACAAAAGAAAAACCTAAGAGGCCAGCGTCGAGTACCCCTCACAGTCGTGTTTTTTGTACATCATTTTATCAAAGGTCATGCCTCCTTTTGTCGCATTGTATTCGGCCATATTATTGAACTACCCCTCAAGATCTTCATCGTTACAAAACGCCATAATTAACTGAACATAATATACAAATAAACAAAGTAGCAATAGGATATTTATATATTATTATTTATACCTACGTAAATAGTAAAAGGACGATAATAGAATAATAATAGACGCAACACCCCGCCTAACCCTGGAGAACGAAATTCACGTATCTCCGCTCCCACCACGATACGGCTACTGAAGGCTCACGGTAGGCCAATAGAATACACAAAGTGATAGAGCGATATAGCACATGATTTTTAATAAATCGGCGCATGATTGCGAGGGGTGTTGGGGCACCCCTGTTACCATCCTAGGGATAGTATAATATTTATTGATGTGCTGTACTCAACATTTCCAGGTGATAGAGAGTACACAAGGTGCGATTTGGGATGTGCCCTTTCCAGCGGTAACGGTCTGCGATCTTAATATCATATCGCGAAGAGCAGCTCGAGCCTTATCTGATAATCTGTAAGTATATAAGTGACTAATGGAAGTTTCTATGAAAAACTATATGTGAGGCCTGTCGGGTAATAAGGCCCTAAGTCTTAGAAACATAACTTTAAATGGACCAGAAAACAAGCAGACGGTTCTCGCCTGATTGTTAGCGATTACCGCCGTGCATGGTCAGGTCCCCGGTCCTTAAAATCCCTAACTATTTTTTATATATTGTATTTAATATATTGGCATGTTCGCTCTCATATCCTTACAGAGATTTGACAACTCTACATAATTTTCAGCTAAATTGTATATTATATTATATAGCAACGCAGAGTTCTATTTACAGTGTTAGTTTTTTCTGTCGCGACCACTAAAAGTCGCTAGTGGGAACGTACGGTCATGCAATTTCACTATATAATATGATGAATGTTTTGTCCTGTCAATATTATTCCGGAATCAATTTTTCAGAAGTCATTTAATATGCAAACCTTTACATAAAAATTATCGATTTCACAAAGGACCGTTCATTAACTGACAAATTAAAAAAAAAATGTATGTCACGCTGTATTTGTAAACAGAACTCTAAGTTGAATCAAATTATATGAAAATACTAGCTGTCCCGACACACGTTGTTCTGTCTTAAATATGAACCAGAATTAATAAATAACTACACTTACAATGCAACCTACGTCCTAGTCCTAAACCTACTCTTACAACCTACAGCTTTTCCAATACTTCTCACCGTTTAAACCTTATATGAACTTCCACAATTATTTCAAGACCAAAATTAGCCAAATCAGTCCAGCCGTTCTCGAGTTTTAGCGAGACATTGGAATTGCAATCCATCAAAAGTATCCTATGTCCGTCTAATGGTTCTAGGCTACCTCCCCATCAATTTTTAGCCAAATCGGTTCAGCCATTCTTGAGTTATAAATTGTGTGACGAACACGACTTTCTTTTATATATATATATATATATATATATATATATATCTAGATTTGTTAATATAAAATATATAGTTTTGTTGTTAATAAAGTGTTATTAGTGGATAGCGTGACCTGACTTAACTTAACTTAGCTTAACTCCTTAACATATCGGGGAGACACCTAAAAATATAAAATTATTAGGGTAAGGTTGCTTGAGTTAAGTTATTTGTTAACGACTCATTTCTTACACAGCTACATAATTAATGGAATACGGTAGCCTTCAGGAAGAATACTTCTACTTATACACGTATCATTGTACTTCGATTAGCATTATTGTTTTATGTTAGGTTACAAAAGACTACAACTTCATTTAAATAACGATTGTCAATTCCTTTTACCCGACTACGGCGAAGCCAAAAGGAAGGGTAATGATTTTGGCAGTCTATGTATGTATGTATGTATGTATGTATGTATGTATGTATGTATGTATGTTTGTTCCCTCGAAGTGTCTAAACTACCGGTCCGATTTTAATAAATGAGGTGTCAATAGATTCATAATGATGCCGCGGGTAACATAGGATATATAATTTTTTTCAAAATTAAAAATCAGATTCTAACATCTAAAAAAATTAAATCGAGATAATTATCACATGTTTGGTATCAAAAGAAAGGTCTTGGCAAGCACACTATAAATATTTACATAATTTGTATATATATTATATTATATCATATTGTTTAAGTCAAAATATACCTTTAAAATAGAATTTGTACAATATTTGTCCAATTCTCTAACAGTACGTATAATAAGACTATGAATATATAATTTATATATTATGTTCCTTCATAACATTATATTTTATTTTATAAATATAATTTTTTACAGGCAATACATAAAAAATTAAAAAAATTAAATAACACCTATATTGTCAAGCAGTGAACGAGCTGATGATGATGAATTATAACTATGACCACTCTTAATTATGTCAGCTTTCAAACAAAAAAACTAGATCAAAATCGGTTAATTCATCCGATTTTAATAAGAAAATGAAGATGAAATCAATTACTAGCACTTTTATTCCTCACTCGTTTTGATAGATGTCACTATACGAGTCTTAAATTTTTCTGAATCGCGATATCGTTGTGTTTAAAAGTTTATGATATATTCCACTACAATTATTGTATAAGATCAGCCATAGAGGCCGCCTCCCACTTGACCGATCACCTGGTAGCGACCATAGAGAACTCATCTAGGGAGGTGCCAACGACCCCCAAGGGCCGTTGGCCCCTCCCTGAGGACATAAGGGAGTCCATCAGACTCCGAAATGCGGCTAAGCGCACATATGATCGCTACCCGTCGGAAGAGTGGAGGAAAGCCCTCCGTCACTACGAGAGGGCTACGTCACTAGCCCTACGTCACTACAATATATAATACGAGTTAAGTTTAAAATCAAACAGCACAAAGCCGAGAGTTGGGATCGACTTCTCAGTGATTTAGAACCGTCTCACGTGGCGTACTGGCCACTCGCGAAGGCCCTCAAAAACAACACGGAGAGCGACATGCCTCCGTTAGATAGACCTAACCGTCCTCCTGCATTCGAAGACATTGACAAGGCCGAGTGCCTAGCTGATAATTTCGAACAACAGTGCCGGCCGAGTACTCTCCCGATTGATCCCGTGCACCTTAGCTTAGTTAATAGCGAGGTCAACAGCCGACTCTCGAGGCCACCTGATGTAGACAGGGTGAGGATGGTGGACTCGGAGGAGGTCAGTGACATTATTTAGTGTATGAATGCCAAAAAGGCCCCAGGCCTCGACGGTATTTCAAACAAAACACTTAAAATGTTACCGTCCGAGCTAATTCAACTCCTAGTGAACATCTTTAACGCCCTCTTAGTAGGATGTTCATTTCCAGACATTTGGAAAGTAGCTATTGTCATAGGTATCCACAAACCGGGGAAACCCCGGAAGGTGCCTGGTAGCTACCGTCCAATAAGTCTCATTAGCTCCCTAGGTAAAGTCTACGAAAGAGTTATTAAAAGGCGCCTTAATGACGTCATAACCGACAAAAAACTCCTTCCAGACGAGCAGTTCGCCTTCCGCGAAATGCACAGCTGTCCCGCTCAAGTACACCGCTTAACGGAGTACATATTATCTAGCAAAAACGACAGGAAGACGACATGCGCCGTATTCTTTGACATTGCAAAAGCTTTTGATAAAATTTGGCATAACGGACTGTTATACAAACTCTATCAAATGGAAATACCCGATTATCTCGTTCTACTAATTAGTAACTTTCTAAAAAATCGTAAATTTCATTTCCGCGTAGAAGGCGCACTGTCGTCGCCAAGATATATGGAGGCGGGAGTACCGCAGGGCTCGGTCCTCTCGCCCTCCCTATATAACCTGTACACTAGTGACATCGCCAAACACGCTAAGGTGCAATTAGCTATGTTCGCGGACGACACAGCCCTTTATTACAAACACACGAGCCCGTACCGCGTCTAAAGTCCTCCAGGAGTCAGTTACCGCTCTCGGTAATTGGTTCTCAAAGTGGAGAATAGAAGTCAATCCCGATAAAAGTCACGCCATTCAATTCAATGGTAATAAGATAGCGGGGCGTAATTGCCCCCGTAAAGTAATGAGCCCTATTAGCCTGCACGGAAACATTATCCCTGAGGTCTCTCAGGTCAAATATTTAGGCGTAGTACTAGGCAAGTCGATGACGTTTTCGAGTCACATCAATAACACACTACGTAAAGCGAAATTTGTACTCTACAAATTATATCCGCTACTTAATTCGCGAAGCAAAATGTCCTTAAGACATAAGCTTACATTGTATAAGGTTTGCATCAGAACGATACTCACTTATGCGTGCGTCTCTTTCGCACAGATAAGCGAGTCTCAAATGGACCGCTTGCAAAGAGTCCAGAACCGGTTTCTACGCATGGCAACAGGCGCCCCCTGGTACATGCGTAACATCGACTTGCATAGGGACTGCGAACTAGTCACTATTAAAGCCTATATCAAGGAACTCGTAGAGAGATTCTTTGATAAAGGCAAAAACCACCCAAACCCCCTTATAAAAAAGGCACTGGACTACAACCACGACGCACTGACTTTCCGACACCCGCACAAACGGCCTAAGCATATCTTAGCCGATCCCGTTGACCCGATCACAAAATACGTAACGTACTGTGTACAGTTACGTAAACACAAATCACACGCACCCGCGACGCTAGCATCGCACCGGGGTCGACGCCGGCGCCTACCCCGAGGTCCCACATCCGACACGACAACACGTACAGACGTACAGACCGACCCTAACACGGGACCGGACCCGAACCCGAGTTCGAGTTCGCATCCCAGTAGTCTAGGTACACTCCTAAATAGTGTCCGCGACCGCGATATTGATATAGAGAGCTCTACCAATACCGCGAACCTCATCGACATTAGGACTTACGCGCGCGAGTCATCCCGACCGTACGCGGAAGGGGAGAGGGACGGCCCTCTCAGTACCGATATCGACCAAATCGAGAGCTCCTCTATCGCGATAACTCGCACGCCGCTAGTCTCTGCTACCGCGCGCGAGCAACCTCACTCATCAGCGAGTGAGGAAGGGGTCGGACCCCTCAGCAGGAGAGACCCGCGTCTCCCCTGTCCAAAAAATAGCTTCTAATCCGTAGCTGTCCCTAATATCCGGTTTGAACATCACCCGGGTGATGTTAGGGAGGGTCAAACCCTCCCATCGTCTACCACCAAACAAACTAGCCACCAGGCTAGTTATAGTCCGACTTAGCTACAGCGGTCTTAACCCGACCCTTAGCATAGACCCGTTCGAAAAAAAAAAAAAAAATGTATAAGATCAAAATACGATTAAAAGTGAGTAAGTGATAAATTGCATTGGTGAAATGAATGAATGTTGAATGATCTCTATTACGTTTATTGAATATAAATTATAAATAGTTATTTTTTATCAATCGTTTTTTGAGTTCGAATCAAGTCGTCATTTACTGTGTATGCTATGGTTAGTTCATTTTAATTTCAGTTTTTGAGTTACTTTCTTAGCTATAAATATTTATGTAAAGAAATTTGCCCGCTTGTGGATAATTTATAAAAAATAGTTAGATTGGGAAACGGAAAAATTAAATAAAAAAATAAGTTTAATAAACTATAACCCGACTACGTAAAAAAGGGGGTCTAAAAAGGCCGAAACAAGAAAATAATTCAAATAGAAATCCAGAAATGCATAGTTACAAAAATGGTCAAGGTAGAGCCGTGGTCGCACCTACTGTTCGGAACAGTCGATGTCAAAACGCAGCCGTCTCTAACTATCTTGGGGTATGCATGTGTGCATGATGATACGCAGTTTCAGTTTATACCTAGACGTCACGCATCTCGGTGTGAACTGACGCTTAGATGACGCCATTAGTGTGTGCGACCATGGCTCTACCTTGACCATTTTTGTAACTATGCATTTATGGATTTCTATCTGAATCATTTTCTTGTTTCGGCCTTTTCAGACCCCTTTTTTTACGTAGTCGGGTTATTAGGAAAAGAAGAAAGGAGATTCTCTTCAGATTTACGCTGTTTCTCAATGCCAGCGAATCGGCCGTAAAAATGTTATAACTTTCAATAAAGTAATTTTAATTAAATATAAATTTTAAATATTGTACCTATAACGTATAAAAGGTACGCTCCTAGTAAAACAGTTTATATTTTGTAAATAACAAAATATTGATTTTATTTATTCCCATTGTTTTTTGTTTTTTTTTGTTTTTTTTTCCCATTTGTTTTTCCATTTGAAAGTTATTTAGCCACTAAAGAGTTTTGTATATACCTAGAACCGTTAAAATTCACGGTCCTCTTTGGCCTTACGGTTTATTTATTGATACACACCAATGTAACTATCAATTTATAGACGTGCCAACACGACTATATTTACCTTAATATTTTGAGTGTAGTTAATTTAGTTTCTTTTTCTTTTGTGGTAATAATTAATTTCTTTGTGTATAATATCTGTATCTATTTCTTAAAAAAAGGGAGCAGAGCTAGTTATTGTTAATTGGAAAATAATAAACCTTAGTGTTGTACCAATACTGGGAGATGGTCCATGCCTTTTCCGTGCGTTGTCATATTAATTATACGGCACATTTATTAAGATCGCTCCATGCAAGTACGCAAAGAAATTGTTCGTCATGTGACTAACAATTGGGATGAATTTGTATGATGTCATATGACCGTCATGGCAAAAATCATGGTACAAATGAAGATTATACATTAGATATGTTACAATATTCTAATATAAATATGGTGGGTTCTGCGAGTTAGTTGCAGCTGGTCAAATATACCCATTTTAGTTTGAAGTTTATCGTAGTGGTAAACTGTATGCCAAATTTGGTATTGAGGACCAACCTATAAAAAGATTACGTTTTTCCCAAGTTCTATCAAATAGTTACTTTGATGCGTACGCTGATGCCTATGGTGATGTTAACACGGATGAGCGTCCAATAGCTATGAAACGTAAAACTTAACAAAATTTTATTTTCATGGATTTTGTTACCTTAAAATCGGACATAATAAAGATTGTTATATTTTATAAGCATTCAAACAATTAAACATTTTATTAATTTATAATATGTTAAAAAAAACGTAATAACGAATACAAAATCCTATTATAATCTTTTTAGACTTCTACGCGGACGAAGTCGCGGGCAAAAGCTAGCAATGTAATATGAAAACTCCGTAAAGGCACAGAGAAACTTTATACTTTTCCATTACGCGATAATTATGAGATTCCCTTTGCCTTCGGATTTCCTTTGCATAGCGGAATAACGTACATTTATATCGACATTTCTAAATATTTTCAGCTGCCATCGATGTACAATGATAGTTAGGGACGTCATAGTAAACTAATAATATTATAAATGTGAATGTGAGTTTGTTTGTTTGGTTGTTGCGCTTTCACGTAAAAACTACTTAACCGTTCATCATGAAATTTGGCACAGATATGAAGTAGACCACGGGGAAGTACATAGAATATTTTTATTGCGGGAAAATGTACGGTTCTCGTCGGGATTTCCTTTTGCGCGTACGAAGTCGCGGGAACATCTAAGTAATAAATACAAGAGATTTGATTTGCCGATTAACCGATAAGTCGGTAGTTAAAAAGCCGACTAGGAGGCAAAGCCGATTACGGAATCCCCGAAGGATTTCCGTAACTTAAATACTACTTTTATGTATATATTTATTTTAACAAAAATGACAATAACTAACATAAGGATTTCCCAGTAATTTTTGTTTTTCAACCATAGCAAAAAATCGTTTTTTTAGTTCTGTAACTTTTTAATTTAGCAACCGATTACTGCACTTTTACATTTTTCGGCGCATATTTATGTTGCCTTTCGAAAAATATAAGAATTTTGCTGATTTAAAACAAATTCATGCTCCCTTCTAAGTTCTGTTGATGATGATGTTAAATACTGAATAAATATTATTAGAGGTGAATATAGTGAATATTTAAGTCGCAAAGGCCTGTTTCCACTAATTGATATAATCTGTACTTCGTTATACTACTACATTACACTTACATTGTATGTTACATTTGCATTGTATTTTACATCATACATTTCCTTTAATAGACATGCATAGAAAATATTAAATTTATGACATACGGCGTACGTAGATTATAGAAAATGCCCTTTGCGTTATTAATCAAGATCTATTCATGAGAGATTTTTGTTAAGCCCATTAGTTATGCTCTTATAGACTTTTGCGACAATTAGAACAATAGCCGCTTTTTCTGTGGCTTTATAAAGAACAGTGCCTAAAACCTAGGCAAACGAGCTTTGATCGGAGCTCTGATCAATTTTAAAAAATAAAATAATCTCTAAAATATTTAACTGACCGGGATTCGTGCCCACCACATTCCGAATTTTTTTTCGAACTCCACAAATCCACACTCCACGAACTCGAAGTTCCACATTCGAACAAAGACAAAATTAAACATACGCATTACAGAGGTCCAAAAGAATAGTATTTTGCCTATCATCTCAAAAGCTAATCTTTTGTTATCCGGCACTACGAAAAAAAAACTGAATTTCTGATCCGTTATCCTTGTAGGAAATTTAGTTCTCTACATAAAAGTACTGAAATAGTTCTTTCGTAATCATAACGGATAAAAAGTTACTGAGCTTTAAATACTCGCAACAAATGAAAATTTGAAGAAAGATACTCGTAGTTTCAAAACAACTTTTTAAAGGAATTGACAATTTTAATAGATAATTTATAAAGTATAAAAAAAGAAAGCTCCAAAGCTCAGCTTGATATCTCAATTCTCGACGAAGCTGAATGAATTTATATTTTCCCGTTTAAATAATACGTAAAAAAAAAAAACGAATTTTTCTTTAATTATTCTCGTAGGAAATTTATTTCTCTACAAAAAAGTACTGAAATTGTTTTCTCGTAATCCTAAGGGTTAAAAAATTATTAAGCTTTAAATACACGAAACCAATGAAAATTTGAAGAAAGATAGTTTCAAAGCAACATTTTAAAGAAATTGACAACTTTACTAGATAATTTATTTAATTTTTATGGACTTTAAATAATTTTCAACTTTTTGAAAACTTTTTTGGTGACTTCATGTATTTATTTCAAAATTTATCAAATTTAAGACTGTTTATAATATAATTTAAACATGTCTTTGGCTGAAGTTATAACTGCGAATTATGAATAATGTTTCTTATTAGAATTAGGATAATTTTTCCTATGAGCAGCAACTACTTGTAACAAAATATATTGTTTGGTTATATTTTTAACCGACTTCCAAAAATGGAGGCGGTTATGCGTTCGACTGTATATATATTTTTTGTATTTTCAACGATACCGACGTCTGTTGACCGATTTTCAAAATTCTTTTTTGATGTTAAGGGAATATCCGAATATATATCCGGTATCCGAAGTTTGTCCCGTTGTCATCAAAGTGGTGAACTGATGATGGTATCCATGGGAAATCGAGAGACTCCTCGAAATTACATGGACAAATATATGGACACATATAGTGATTTTGACTTTCTCTGAAGTAACCCAAGCAAATGCTACCAAAAAGTAAGATTTTGCACCAAGGTATACCCTGGATCCAAAAGCACTGAACATAACTCCTCAGTCTTTAAAGATACGTGTTAAGAAATTTCAGCATTGTTTACATGTGGCAAGCATATACCACTATGTAACTTACAGTAATCATCATCATCATCTTATTTACAATAGCTAATGGAAGCTTGGTGCGTATTCAATTATATATATTCGATACGATTTGAACGTTCTTAAAATGTATTAGTTAATAATATTTTAACAAATATCACTAAAAAGGGAAAAATTATTATTATAATACAATAAATTTAATTTATTATTTAAAAATATTAGGGTCCTTATATATGAAATTGGCGTTTTGTCGTACTGGCCACTTTGATCTGAAATGTATCTTCTTTGGTTAGGAATACCAATTTAAAATTTATACCGCTATTTACTCAAGCATTTGTGTTTCGAAAACCGTAATTCATTTGTTTTTTCCTCTTTTGGGTTTTTCTTTGCGTCACTCTGTTTACAAAATGGAAAACTTGAAATATCGTATTATTTTCGAGTACGAATTCCACCGTGGCACCAGTGCTGCAGAAACGGCTCGAAGGATTAATTATGTGTATGGCGGCGGTGTCGAAAAAAGAGACCAAAGTTTAATAATGAAGAATTTAAGGCTATTGTGGAAGTGGATCCATCGCAAACGACGTCCGAGTTAGCTGCAGGCTGCGGTGTTAGTGATAAAACTGATTTAATCCACTTGAAGCAAATTGGGAAGATAAAGGTAAAGGTAAAGGTAAATTGATGCAGCAAACCGACAAACGCGCGTCGACTGCTGCGTTACATTACTCAACCGGCACAATAATGAAGGGATTTTAAATCGAATCATTACCTGTGATGAAAGTCGATCCTGTACGATAATCAGAAACGCTCAACGCAATGGCTGAACCCTGGCGAACCAGCCAAAGCCTGCCCCAAGCGAAAATTGACTCAAAAAATGACTTCTGAGCGTTTAGGGGACTAGTGCCGGTGTCATTCACTACAGCTTTCTTAAATCTGGCCAGACGATTACGGCAGATGTTTATTACCAGCAACTGCAAATCATGATGGAAAAGCTAGCTGCTAAAAAACCGAGCTTGGTCATTCGCTTCAGGACTTCAGGTTGGCCACTGCTGCTTCAGGACAACCCTAGACCACATACTAGACAACAGACGGCTACCAAATTAGAGGAGCTTCAATTGGAATGTCTAAGACATCGACCGTACTCCCCGGACCTTGCTCCAACAGATGACCATTTTTTTCGAGATTTGGATAACTTCTTGCAAGGGAAAAAATTCTACTCCGATGGGGCAGTCCAAAGAGCCTTCAAAGATTTTATTGACTCATGTTCGAATGGTTTTTTTAGTAAAGGAATCAATGAACTATCTATGAGATGGCAAAAGTGCATAGATAACAATGGTATATACTTTGATTAAATAAATATATTATGTTAAAAATAAAATCGACTTTACAAAACGCCAATTTCATATGTAATATCCTAATAATATCTAAAACGTGAGCTCTATAAAATAATGATTTATCAGGATATTGTTTGATGGTACCGACTTTAAAATAATGAATATTGTGTAGAGAAAATGTTAAAATTTAAAGGGGAAATATTTAGAAAATAAGATTTATATCATACTTTTTTGTGTATTTTTCCTTTGGATGTCAGTTTAGGTTTTTCAAAAATCATATTTGATTAAATTTTCTTTTATTGCGAGTATTTAAAGCTCAATAACTTTTTACATGGGTAAAGTACTGAAGTAGTTTTTTCGTAATAATAATGGTATTACGATAAAACTACTTCAGTACTTTTTTGTAGATAATTGAAGTTCCTAAAAGAATAATTGATGAAAAATTAAGTTTTTTTTTGTAGTTTTACCGGATGAAAACTTAAATATTTTTTTTAAATAGTTATTTAAATGGGAAAATAGAAATTCATTGAGATTCATGAAGAATTGTAATATCTAGATACGCTTTGGATGGTTTTTTTTATACCTAATAGAAGCTATAGAGACAATATCACTTGAAAGTGCTTCAAACAATCCGCAGTATCTTTGAAACTATTGATTTTTAGTACTATAGGTAATATTCCTTTTTCTTATTTTTCAGAGGACTATTCATTTATGTACATATAAAAATTACAGGAAAATACCGTATTGAAAAACTTGCTGCGATTTTGGTGACCAAAATGGAAAACGCATACCATCAGACGTTTCGTCTTCTTCTATAAAAAATTAAATGTATTTCAGGACTCTACCAGATAATGTCACTGCAGATTTCATCTTCGAGACTTTACGAATCTCACCGCTTCTTCATACTTTATTTGCTGATAATACTCAGAAACAGGACTTACATAAACTACAGGACGTCTTGAATATGAATGATATTACGATGGAGGGATTGTTTCAGAAGGTACGCTACTAGTCAGTAGGAAACAGTGGCGTGGGATTCCAATAACTCCATTCCTATCGGCTTCACTTACCACTTACCTTTTGAAGATCCTCATCCAAATCCCTACCTATTATATAGGCTAGGGCTTCCATATGAAGGAGAACCAGCCCTCGCCACTGGTAGGAAAGATTTGCTTGTTTGCTTGTTTGTATTGGTGGGCTCCGAAACTACCGGCTCCATTTTCATGAAATCTGGTACAAACATAGAGTGACCACGGGGAAGCATATAGGCTACTTTTTATTGCAGAAAGGTGTACGCGGTTTTCCTTTTGTGCTTTCTAGTTCATCTAATTAGGATTATTTTAATAGGTAGGTACTTAGTACCTATTACTTAGACATAGAGAATAAACGGTCAGTTCACAAGGCGACGATGCGCGAAGCTATGCAGTGCTGCATTTTTAAGATAGCTATTCAAAATTAAATTTTATTCACTATACAAATAGATACACATTTTATAAGATATCAGTCATACACTGCACATGCGTTGTACAGCGCGGTGCAAACTGACATTCGAACTCTCAAAAAGAAACGTAATGAAACTTCTTGTGTAATGAATAAAGTTCAATGTTGAATAGATATCTTCAAATTGCAGCGCTTTGTCACGTAGGTATAGTTTCGTTTCGGTGTGAATTGACTCTAACACTGATATTGACTACTTTGGTATTGCCTGCATTTTTGCTATACATTAAAATTACTTAGCTATATAATAAAACATAAGCACATAAAACACATAAAAATGGAACATGTATATTGCCTAATTTCATTAATAGTTGTCTCTTTATGCTGGAAGAAATCTTTTTGTCTCTTATAGATATTATGCTTTAATTAATTATTATTTTTCTACTTCTTATAGTCTCTTATGGACTAAGATCCCAGACCCGCCAGACTCACTTTATATTCTTAGTGATAAAATGTATATCTAATCTATATAATATAATAATACAATACAATACAATACAATACAATACAATACAATACAATACAATACAATACAATACAATACAATACAATACAATACAATACAATACAATACAATACAATACAATACAATACAATGTAATCTAATAATCTGTAATGTAATCTATGCATACCCGTTAGTTTGCGCGGTGGGCTAATTCTCAGGTACAGGGCGATTTCAGTCCATTATTTATACCTCTCGCACTATATAGAATATTATGAGCAATGGTTTTTAGTAGATAATATAGTTATTCAGTTCCTATGGTCTTCATTTCTTTCCAGCTTTCTCCAGCGGCGTCCTGCAACGATATAGTGGAGAGGTGTATGTGGAAGACGACGATATACCGCTGCGAACAGCTGTTCCAACACGTCATGACGTCGATCGCCCTGTGCTGTACCTTCAACTACTTTGCTGTTAATAATGACATGTAAGAGTTTGAATAGCTAACGTTATTGCGGAGTAATTTAGGTAGTACCGGTATTAGGCTGGTATTATATTGTCCGGAATCCGTAAGGACCGGGAGAGAAGCACTCTTCAGAGCACTGAAATTTAAAACTGCGCACTAGAACTCTATACAATAGAACTTAAAATCGAACTATATACCGATATGTTGACTGTTGAGTTAAATGTCAATGTAAAATATGACAACTCGACACTGGACACTACGATTTTCAGCTCTATTATAATAGCGCAGAATTCTATTTTCAGCGCTGTGAATTTTCACCGGACCTCCGTATTCCCGACAATATAGTCCCAGCCTTATACTGGGTGATTTTTTATTCCATCTGAAGACAAATTTTGGTCCATGATATTTAATTATTATAATATTTATGTTTCCTTTTGGAAAGACCTTTTTTTTTTTTTTTCGACTTTTGTTGATTAAAAATGAATGCATGTTCCCTATGCAATTCAGCATCGTAGTATAAAATTTATACTCTATACTAATTTTAGAAAGAGGAAATATATGTTTGTTGGTTTGTTTGCATTGAATAGGCTCCGGAACTTCTGGACCGATGTTGACGAATTTGGCATAGACATAGAGTAGACCACGGTTACTTTTTTTTAGAAATACCGACTTGATACGTATGACGGCGCCTAGAAGAGTGGCTTCGTGTGGCTACCAGACAGCGCTCACGGCGATACTACGCATGGATCCGTCGGATTACTACAGTAGCGATGTGGCGTCATTTGGAGCATTGGTATGTTTTATTTCGATGTTTACCAGTGTGCTGAGTGCGAGTTTTTATCACTACTCCCCGTGAAGAAGTTAACTAAAATTTTGTACTGCATTTAAACAACTTTGCTGTCCTTTTCGTTTTGCTTGTAGTAGTATAATCAAATCGAAAGCTAACTATGTAGCTGTTTATCTGTTCGTCTTTCTTTAAACTGCGACATAAGTCTATCTACGAGTATCAACCGTGTTTGTTCATAGGTGTTTATAGACAACGCCTACAACTGGCCAGACCTGGACACGCCTGTTCGTCTCGTCAACCCAGCTACTGAAGTGCTCATAGCGTTATCACCTGAACGAACTTACTCTACAGCTGGTATAAAGTCCTTCTCACCGAATCAACGCCAATGCTATTACAATGATGAGGTGATTTGTCATTATTTTTCCTTCTTGTTTTTAACCCCCGACGCAAAAAGAGGGTTGTTTTAAGTTTGACGTGGCATCGTAGCTCCTAAATGGTTGAATGGTTGGAGGTTTAAAAGCTCACATATTCGAGAGTATTCTTAGCTAGAGTTCATCATCATCAGCTTACTCGCTGCTTGACAATTCGGGGGTTACTTAATGTATGTTAAAGTTTGGTATATTTGGACCGCGTTCCGTTCTACTTTGTTAGCGATTTTGTTAGCCATATTATAAGTGACACCAACTCTTAGTGTAATAAAATGGCCAAGTGATGCGTCATACTACGAAAATATATATATATATATATATATATATTTTTCGAAAGGGTCTACGCTAAGGGTCGGGTTAAGACCGCTGTAGCTACATCGAACTATAACTAGCCTGGTGGCTAGTTTACTAGGTAAGAGTCGATGGGAGGGTTTGACCCTCCCTAACATCACCCGGGTGATGTTCAGACCGGATATTGGGGACAGCTACGGGTTGTGAGCTATTATTATGACAGGAGAGACGCGGGTCACTCCTGCTGAGGGGTCCGACCCCTTTCTCACTCTCTGAGGAGTGAGGTTGCTCGCGCGCGGTAGCAAACACTAACGGCGTGCGAGTTATCGCGATAGAGGAGCTCTTGTTTTTGACGGTATCGGTACTGAGAGGGGCGTCCTTCTCCCCTTCCGCGTACAGTCGGGATGACTCGCACGCGTAAGTCCTAATGTCGATGAGGTTCGCGGTATTGGTAGAGCTCTCTACATCAATATCGCGATCGCGGTCACTATTTTGGGGTGTACCTAGAACCTACTAGGTTGCGAACTCGAACTCGGGTTCGAGCTCGGTCCCGTGTTAGGGTCGGTCTGTACGTCTGTACGTGTTGTCGTGTCGGATGTGGGACCTCGGGGTAGGCGCCGGTGTTGATCCCGGTGCGATACTAACCTCGCGGGTGCCTGTGATTTGTGTTTACGTAACTGTACACAGTACGTTACGTATTTTGTGATCGGGTCAACGAGATCGGCTAAGATATGCTTAGGCTGTTTGTACGGGTGTCGGAAAGTCTGTGCGTCGTGGTTATAGTCCAGGGCCTTTTGGATAAGGGGGTTTGGGTGATTTTTGCCTTTATTAAAGAATCTCTCTACGAGTTCCTTGATAAAGACTTTAATAGTGATGAGCTCGCAGTCCCTATGCAAGTAGATGTTACGCATGTACCAGGGGGTGCCTCTTGCCATGCGTAGAAACCGGATTTGGGCTCTTTGCAAGCGGTCCAATTGAGACTCGCTTATCTGTGCGAAAGAGACGCACGCATAAGTGAGTATCGTTCTAATGCAAACTTTATACAATGTAAGCTTATGTCTTAGGGACATTTTGCTTCGTGAATTAATTAGCGGATATAATTTGTCGAGTACAAATTTCGCTTTTCGTAATGTGTTACTGATGTGACTCGAAAACGACATCGACTTGTTTAGTACTACGCCTAAATATTTGACCTGAGTGACCTCTGGGATTATGTTGCCGTGCAGGCTTATAGGGCTCATTATTTTACGGGGGCAAGTACGCTTCATTGCACTTTTAATATCGAATTGGATGGCGTGACTTTTGTCAGGATTAACTTCGATTCTCCATTTGGAGAACCATTTACCGAGAGCGGTAACTGACTCCTGGAGGGCTTTAGACGCGGTACAGGCTCGTATGTGGGAATAATAAAGGGCTGTGTCAACCGCGAACATAGCGTGTTTAGGGATGTCACTAGTGTACAGGTTATATAGGGAGGGCGAGAGGACCGAGCCCTGCGGTACTCCCGCCTCCATATATCTTGGCGACGACAGTGCGCCTTCTACGCGGAAATGAAACTTACGATTTTTTAGAAAGTTACTAATTACTAAAACAAGATAATCGGTTATGCCCATTTGATAGACATTTGTATAACAGTCCGTTATGCCAAATTTTATCAAAAGCTTTTGTAATGTCAAAGAATACGGCGCATCTCGTCTACCTGTCGTTTTTGCTAGTAATTATGTACTCCGTTAAGCGGTGTACTTGAGCGGGGCAGCTGTGCATTTGCACGGAAGGCAAACTGCTCGTCTGGAAGGAGTTTTTTGTCGATTATAACGTCATTAAGGCGACTTTATTGACTCTTTCATAGACTTTTCCAAGGGAGCTAATGAGATTTATTGGACGGTAGCTACCAGGCGCCTTCCGGGGTTTCCCCGGTTTGTGGATACCTATGACGATAGCTACTTTCCACATGTCTGGAAATGAATATCCTACTAAGAGGGCGTTAAAGATGTTCACTAGTAGTTGAATTAGCTTGGACGGTAACATTTTTAGTGTTTTGTTTGAAATACCGTCAAGGCCTGAGGCCTTTTTTGCATTCATACACTTAATAATGTCGTTGACCTCCTCCGAGTCC
This sequence comes from Phengaris alcon alcon, assembly GCA_037179445.1. NCBI lineage: Eukaryota > Metazoa > Arthropoda > Insecta > Lepidoptera > Lycaenidae > Phengaris > Phengaris alcon. Next base: position 599,825 of record JAYRCH010000515.1, read on the forward strand.
ACCATCCTCACCCTATCTACATCAGGTGGCATAGAGAGTCGGCTGTTGACCTCGCTATTCACTAAGCTAAGGTGCACGGGATCAATCGGGAGAGTATTCGGCCGGCACTGTTGTTCGAAATTATCAGCTAGGTATTCGGCCTTGTCTATGTCTTCGAATGCAGGAGGACGGTTTGGTCTGTCTAACGGAGGCATGTCGCTCTCCGTGATATTTTTGAGGGCCTTCACGAGTGGCCAGTACGCCACGTGTGACGGTTCTAAATCGCTGAGAAGTCGATCCCAACTCTCGGCTTTGTGCTGTTTAATCTTAAACTTTACTTCCCTCTCGTGCTGACGGAGGTCTTTCTGATGACGTCTGATGGACTCCTTTACGGCCCTTTGAGGTCGTTGGCACCTCCCTAGATGAGTTTTCTATGGTCGCTACCAGGTGATTGGTCAAGTGGGAGGCGGTCTCTAAGGCTGTCTCTTTGTTATCTATACTATCGGGAATTTTATCGAGGTGACTAGATTGGAGGACTTTGATGTTCTCCGCTAATAATTTATAGTCTACTATCTTCCTAGTACTAGAATTGTTGGGGTTAAGACTACCAAGTGTAATCGAAACCGGTCTGTGATCCGAGTTAAGCTCCGAGTGGAGAGTCTCAATATAGATATTGAGAGAAACATTTTTGACTAAAGCTATGTCTATCCTACGTATATATATGTCCTATGCTATATAGCTATGTATATATAATATGTCCGTTGATGTTTTCATTGGTGTCATAGCGAGTGGGGTCAGTGGGAGATAATAGTACAAAATTAAGTGTATCGTTTAAACTACAAAGAATGATGCCGTTTCTATTGTTACGTACGTTACCCCACTCAGTGTGTTTGCAGTTTAGGTCGCCGGCAATGATGACGGCGTTGCCTAAGTTAAATAGCGATTGTAGATCGCTAGAATGTAATTCTTTGTTGCACGCTAAGTACGCACTTACTATTACAATAGGTCCGTGACCGGACATGTGGCAAATAGATGTCTCTAAAGTTAACAATGGTGGTGGCTCTAAGGGAATAGAATGCAAGGATTTTTTATAGTAGATAAGAGTACCTACGAGTCGGGATCGAGTTCTATTGTTTTCTAACTATTTTGTAGTTTGCTATTTTTGGGCTCCTCATACTAGGTTTTAAGAATGTCTCCTGTATTAGAAGAATGTCGACATTTTGGCTGCTTACAAAATCGCGAATTTCGCTTATGTTATTCCTAATGCCGTTCGTATTGAACGACACGCGTAACGAGTGCGGCTTTGTCCTTCCCGAAGGCTCCATTAATTACTGTCGGGGGAGAGCGCCTTGATCTGACGGATCAAGACCTGATGGTCTGACAAAGCTTGGATGCGGTCTGTGGCCGACCCTTTTAGCTTTGTCGCTAAAATAGAAAGCTCGATCGGGTCAATAGGCCCGATGTTGCTAAAGAACTGCGTGACGAAAGAGAGGTCTGCAGTGAATCTGGGAGTCGGGGGGGCGTGGCCTTAGGCGCCGATGCCCGTAATGTGACAGATGGCTCGGATAGGAATCGGACGAAATAGGACGGATGGATCGGATATTGAAGATATTCTTATATATACCCTCTGGCGTAAGAGGAAGTGTTACGAGTACCATATTGTACTCGTGTTTTTTAATCGGATGGTACATACGATGTACCTCTATAGCGGGATAACCCTGGGACTGGATGTCCATGAGTACTTATCTTGTGGAGAGGCACTTTTCGACACCGGTAATGACGACGCGCAGAAGGCGCTCGTCTTCGAGGGCATAGGTGTGGTAACCTATGTTTTTGGTGCGTAGGAACGCGGTGAGGAGGCGGTGATCCTCCGAAGTCTTTACTTGGACTTTTATACCTATGAGGGTCGTATGAGCAGAATAGTAACGAAGCTTATGCTCGTTAATTGCTGCGGAGATTAAGTTCCATTTGGCCTTCTCCTGTATAATTACAGGAGGAGGCATTTTTGGAGAACGAACGGCCTGAGGGGCCTGGGAGGCCTTAGGGGCCTGGGAGGCCGGAAGGGCCTGGAAGGACCGGGGGACCTGGGAGGCCAGAGGGGCCTAAGAGGCCAGAGGGGCCGGGAGGGCCGATGGGGTAACGGGGGCCGCGGAGCTATGAGCCTGCACGGTTTTCCTATTTTTAGTTTTTGTTGCCGATTTCGTCGGGGAAGATAAGACTGGAGAGGAGGTGCCCTCTGGGCTCTTCCTCTTCTTCGTCTTCTTATATCTGACGGTAGTGAACTCGCCTTGTTCACTACGGTCGGATTCTTGCTCCGAGCAAGACATCTCTGATGGAGATGATAGGGATTCGGCTACGGCCGGTATTAGCGGGACGTCGCAGTCGGGTGACGCCGGTGAGTCTAGTTCATGGGTGCTCACGAAGCGTTCCCATTTTTTCGCGGCATCAGGGAATTCGTTCTGAAGGAACGTCAGGAACTTCCTGATTAAGGCGTCAGCCATAATTAGGAAGTTTTATCCTGATTGTGGAATTCTGCTCTCTAATAAATGATTGGGGATACAGCCCCTCCCGGCGACCGGGAGGGGAGGTGTGTAGGGAGGAAAAACTCCTCGTGTAGTGTGCCTAAACGTGTCACGGTAACGAAAATAATTACTCAAACGTTTCTTATATTAAGCAGCCTTTATTTGTTGTCCTTTTCGTTCTGCCAAACAGAGAGAGGGACAACCTGTGATTTATGAGGCACGTGACTTTTAGTATCTAGCGCTTGAGTATTCGCTCGTTTCTTACATATAGTTTTGTTTGGGTTAACTTTCCTGACGGTTCTAAGAATCCTTTGCGAAAATTATTTACTAATAATAATATATCTACCCGTATAAAACTTACTATAGGCACATTTTACAAATATCGGGTATGAATCAAAATCACGCGTCTTTATGGATTGAGCACGTAGCCTCGCCAGACTCGCCTTATATTCTTACTGATAAAATGTATTTCACATTTTAGTATTAGTTGTGTACAATGAACAAGCGTATACCCGCCAGATTTTGCGGTGGGCAAATTCTCAGGTACAGGGCGCCAAAGCTATTTAGTATTATTAATCTGTAGCCAAAGGTACAAAAAATGTACTAACTTTTCTAACAGGCATTGAAATGATTCTAATGAATATTATACTTAGTCTGGCCATAAATACTGTTACAATTTAAAATAAACAAAATATTACATTTGAATTTGGAATCTGTCATTTTTATTTGATTGTTCGGTGTGAATTGACCCTAAGGGGAACCCGTCACGTCGTTTCTCTCACTGAGTTGTTGTCTTGAGTCTCTTGAGTTTTTTCATTTTAGCGCCAATACATTGTACAATATTTTGCGGTATTAAAATGGAGTGGGGTGATAAAGAGAACCGAATCACTGTGATTGCATTACACAAAGTAGATATGGAGCCAAATACAATTTTTAAAACTCTCCATACGCTTGGTATTAGTAAAATGTTTATGTACCGGGCTATTAATAGGTACAGTGAGACCTCCTCTGTTTGTGACAGAAAAAGATCTGGTCGTCCACGTAGTGTTCGTACGAAAAATGTGGTCAAAGCAGTAAGGGAAAGAATTCGAAGAAATCCTGTCCGGAAGCAAAAAGATTCTATCTCGGGAGATGAAGATAGTGCTAGAACCATGTCGCGTATTTTAAAAGATGACTTAGTACTTGCAGCCTATAAGAGACGTACTGGTTATTTCTCAATTGATAATTTAATAAAAAATATAATAAAATTATATGATAAAATTGAAACAACTACTGAAACGGTACGCAAAGGGAGGTCACAGAAAAATTTTGTTTACTGATAAGAATTATTTTACAATTGAGCAACATTTTAACAAACAAAATGACCGTATTTATGCTCAAAGCTCTAAGGAAGCTTCGAAATTAGTCGACAGAGTGCAACGTGGGCACTATCCGACTTCAGTGATGGTTTGGTGGGGTATTAGCTATGAAGGAGTGACTGAGCCATACTTTTGTGAAAAAGGTATCAAAACATCAGCACAAGTGTATCAAGATACCATTCTTGAGAAGGTAGTGAAGCCCCTTAACAACACCATAATATTCAATAACCAAGAATGGTCCTTCCAGCAAGACTCGGCGCTGGGTTATAAAGCTCGGTCTACGCAGTCTTGGTTGGAAACGAACGTTTAGGACTTCATCAGAGCTGAAGACTGGCCGTCATTTAAAGTAGACCGCGTACATAAAAATCATTAAACTTCTTATCTTTATATCTCTGTTTATACTAAGTTTAGAGAAAAATGACTTTGATAAGTTTGGTCCTTACGTTATTATGAATTCAAAAAATAAGATTGATACTTTATCAGAATATAAGTAAAGTGAGTACAATTTTTTGTACCTTTGGCGCCCTGTACCTGAGAATTGGCCCACCACACAATCTGGCGGGTATACAAACGTTCATTACACACAATAATACTATAAATATGAAATACATTTTATCAGTAAGAATATAAGGGGAGTCTGGCGGAGCTGGGATCTCAGTCCATGAGCTGCCTCGATCGAAATCGAGCTGTCACTGCCCGCCGCCGCCGCGCCGCCAAAGATTCGATTTGAAGATTATGATTATTAGCGAGCTAAACAGTGTTTTGCGTCAACTGTTATCACAATGTAACTAATCACGATCTACAATCTAATTAATTTCCTTATTTTTGTTTGTTACTTTTTAATTGTCATTTTTACAAGTGATGAGTCCTTGGGCCTATTTGTATTTTATAATTGTGCCGGTTGAGTAATGTAACGCAGCAGTCGACGCGCGTTTATCGGTTTGCTGCACTCAATTCATGAGGTACCCAACTTTCAAGCTTTTTCACCTTCCCGATTTCCTTCAAGTGGATTAAAACAATTTTATCACTAACACTACAGCCTGCAGCTAACTCGGACGTGTTTTGCGATGGATCCGCTTCCACAATAGCCTTCAATTCTTCATTAGGTCTCTGGCCGTCCACGGGGCTTGTTCTGCAGGTCGAAATACCCAGAACGAAAACGTTGGAACCAAAAACACACTGTGTTTTCTTTTGCGACACCTCCGCCATACACATCATTAATCCTTCTAGCCGTTTCTGCAGCACTGGTGCCACGGTGGAACTCTTACTCGAAAATAATACGATATTTCAAGTTTTCCATTTTGTAAACAGAGTGACGCAAAGAAAAAACCAAAAGAGGAAAACACAAATGAATTACGGTTTTCGAAAAACAAATGCATGAGTAAATAGCGGTTTAAATTTTAAATTGGAATTCCTAACCAAAGAAGATATATTTGAGATCAAAGTGGCCAGTACGACAAAACACCAATTTTATAAGTAAGGACCTAATGTAAACGCAATAAAACCTACGTGGTTTTGTGTTTTTTTTTTCATAAAATCTTTAGTTATACATACTGTCATTACTTAAGTAATGTAAGGTTAAATATTTCATTCCCATAAAAATTACACCCTGTACTAAGTGTACAGGTGTAATTTTATAGGAATAAAATATTCCATTATAATAACAAATAATTTTTCACAGGTGAAAATAGGAGACTTCAACCAATATTCGTTTCACAATTGCATAGCGATGCAAAAAGTCGAAATTCTCAAGAAATATTGCGAATGCGTCCCGTTCTTCTTTCCAGTGAAAGGTACTTCATTTACTTTTTCCTCGAATCCTTCCCTTCCAGTCGTTGCTAGTTTTCAATTCACAATGTTGGAAAATATTTTCATGTAAGTTCAATTTACACCTTACTCAGGTAGAAACCTACTTTTTCAGGGGAGACAGGATCAGCAAAAAAAAGTTCTATTTGTTTGATTAATCAATCTTTGCAGTTAAATTAATATTATGTAAAAAGTAGATATATAGTTATTAGTTAGATATAGATACTGAGAACTTTTACATACTAGCATTCCCGACACAAGTTGTTCTGTCTTGACCTTTTTCAATATTTCCCACCTTTTAAACCTTCCCTGAACTTACACTATTATTTCAAGACCATAATTAGCCAAATCGGTCTCGAGTTTTAGCGAGACATTGCAATCCATTTTTATATGAAAAGTTAACACAAAAGTATTGTTAGTAAGTACTAAACGAATACCTTTTTTTCGCCGTTTATTTAAATAATATTTTCAGGTATCAGAAAAATAAATAGAATCTATTTTACATCAGTACTTGCAGTTCCCCTACGCGTTTTTACCCGACTGCGCGACACAAAGGAGTGGTAATGTGTTTATCAGCCTAAGTATGTATGTATGTATGTGTGGCACTATTTAGACCAAACGCGTGGGCCGATTTTGATAAATGTCTACTTTAATTTTGTTGTAATAATACGTCGTTTGATTTGTCATGACGGCGCAAATGTCATAGAAAGCACAAAAATTTTGAATCATTAAAATTTAGGAAGAAAAAAATTAATATCGACGAACTATATGAAGTGGGGTACCATAGATTAGGTATTTAAAAAATCATGTTTAGGTTTCTAATATAGTTTTTCAATCAATACTGGACATTCTTCTTTTTTTAACTTTTTGTTTATAGGTTTTTATTTTTATTTTTTATACCTACTGTATTTTTATATCACATTTTTCGCAAAATTTTATAGCAACAAGATCCCGTCAGTTTGCTTTATAATTTACATGAAAATATCGAGATTCATACAATAATAGTCATTAGGTGGTAGGCCAATTTGGATGTAGATTCACCGTACCGTCGATAATTGACAAGCGAGCCAATATTGGTTCCATATAAGTCCATGCACTTTTTTGGCTTACGTAATTTACGTCTAGGAACCCTTATGGTTTCGTCAGGTCCGTCCGTCCATCTTCGGCGTCCAAATGGAACCCTCTCCTCAATGCAATTTTGAGCATATTGCTCTCCTCGTCTACGGTAGACTAGTCTGCGACCATCAGCACCGTACAAACAAGTCCTATACTCACTATCAGTGAATAATACGGAAGCCCATTGCTCTTCAGCCCAATTTAAGTGTTCACGAGCAAATCTTAGTCCAGTTGCCTGTGAGCTGCAGACAATTTTAATCCATTTGCGGGTCTGAAAGGTGTGATATCACGCTCTTATATCCTTTTTCTTATGGTTCGTGCACTAACTGCTACGTCATGTACATGGTGGTGCTCATTTTTAAATTTTTTTTCGTTTTTTTCGGGTCTAAACCATAGTGTGGGGTATCATTAGACATGTCTTTTAAAAACATTGAGAGGCTGCTAATACAATTTTTTTATTTGGGTATATTCACCTTTTAAGCGCATTTTTTGTTAAAAAAGGGCGTGAATCTAAAGGCCCCACAGACGGGAGGCCGATCGTTTCAGTTAGAACTGACGTCAGTTCGGCATGAACGGATTCGAGCACTTACACGGAAAAAACTCGCATCTGACCCAACTGACGTCTATTCGGCCTGAACGGATTCGGACACACACACGGAAAAATCGCATCAGTTCGTTCAGGTTTGCCGCGAGCTACGGTCGCGCTTATTAATTATAAACTCACTACGCTTGTACACGATACACGCCCGCACGGCCGCGACTCGGGCGAGAACTGATGCGATTTGTCACACATGGACCGTTCAGTCCAGAATTAATGTTGCCATCTTAGTTATTCTACAAAGTTTTACTACTAAATTAAGTATTTTATTCCCTCCTTAGTAGGAATTTAGTTGTTAGTAGTATTTTAGTAGGAAAGAGCCAGATACACCACACACTCTTGTATCTCCTCTAATAGTCTAGCAGCATCAAAAAGTGAGCTTGTTTGGCTCTGCATCTAATCTACATAAACTTTTTCAGGAAATCATCGTGTCTGCAATTTCCATGACATCGACTGTATTGAGCGTGTTTTACGTATGTACGGTCAGACAGATCACAGATGACAGTTCTAGGCCTTTAGTCAAGATGATTTCAAACTTCGCCGTCGAAATTATCGAATGCATCTTGACTAAAGGCCCTATTTTCGACTTTATTACATGGCAATAGAAGGGCTACACTAAAAGTATCGGGAATGGAATATTTCCACTGTTCCTGTCATATTAAAATCTTTTTAATTTAAAACTCCTTGGTCTTACAAATCGAATACCGTTCATTTATTTAAAAAAAGATTCTCGGTCACAAGGTCTTGTCAAACTTGTTTAGTCGTTGAGAAAATGGAATTGACTCGAGAAAATTCTAGAGCGATGATTTATTATGACTTTCGAAGTGGTTTAACACAAAAACAGTGTGTTGACCGGATGATTTCTGCATTTGGTGATGAAGCCCCATCCAAAACCACAATTTATCGCTGGTTTGCTGAATTTCAACGTGGACGTGTCAAGCTCAGTGATGATCCCCGTCAAGGTCGTCCAAAAACTGCAGTCACCCAAGAAAACGTTGATGCAGTGCGTAAGCTGATTGAGGAAGATCGACATGTGACATACCGCGAAATTCAGGCAACTTAAGACATTGGCATGAGTCAAATACAAATAATCTTGCATGAACAATTAGGTGTAAAAAAGTTGTTTTCCCGATGGATACCGCATTTGCTCTGTGAAGAGCAAAAAGCGGCTCGCGTTACTTGGTGCGTCAGAACTCTCGAAAGATTCCACGCAGGATCCTCAAATGCTGTATACAACATCTAATCATGTGACGAATCCTGGATATACGCGTACGAACCCGAAACAAAAAACCAGTCACGAGTTTGGGTGTTCGAAAATGAGTTAAAGCCAACAAAAATTGTTCGTTCACGGAGTGTTGCAAAAAAAATGGTGGCCACGTTTGTCTCCAAAACCGGCCATGTTGAGACTATTCCTCTTGAGGGACAAAGAACGGTTAATGCAGAATGGTATGCTAACATTTGTTTGCCACAGGTCGTTTCTGAACTCCGTAAAGAGAACTGCGACCGCCGCATCATCCTCCATCACGACAATGCGAGTTCTCACACCGCGCACAGAACAAAAGAGTTTTTAGAGCAAGAAATCATAGAATTATTAGACCATCCGCCGTACAGCCCCGACCTAAGCCCTAATGATTTCTATACTTTCCCTAAAATAAAGAATAAATTGCGTGGTCAGAGATTTTCATCACCTGAAGAAGCTGTGGACGCCTACAAAACGGCCATTTTGGAGACTCCAACTTCCGAATGGAATGGTTGCTTCAATGATTGGTTCCATCGTATGGAAAAATGTGTCAAATTTCGCGGAGAATACTTCGAAAAGCAATAAATACAATTTTTAAATAGTAATGTTGTGGTCCCTTCCTTGATTCCCGAAATTTTCAGTGCCGCCCTCGTAGGGTCCAAAAGTGTACCATGTTGCCGTTATTATTAAGTAGAGGCTTGAAATGTTCACAGAATGTTAAGTTTCATATTCCCTTTAAATATAAATAACTAAAAATAAAATAAATATGTAATAATGGGCTTCCATACAACAAAGGTATTTTTTTTGCCTTTTTTGCATGAGAAATAACGGCAACAGGTAAACGCTTGATATATTCACAGAATATTTAGTTTCAAAAATGTATTTTTGAATTGTGAAATCTAATTCCACAATTCAATATACAGGGCGTAACCAATAAAAAAATTATCGAATATTGTTCATAACATTATAAAATTCTGAGTGTTATTCATAAAAAGTTTTTTTTAAAACAGGGCCTTTAATAAACCGTGAGGGTATGGATGAAGAAATAATATCGAATCTAAAATGTCTACCGGAGTGCGAGCATTATGATTACAGACTGGAAGTAGCTTTGGGAAAACTAGCGACGAATTCTCCTTTGAGTGGACTACCTTTCTAGTAAGTATGTTTTTATAAATCCTAGATTCAATAATATAATGAGGGATACAAATAGAAATTTAAACGTTTTCTCTAATTTTGACGCCTCTAAAGATAATCGTAAATAAAACAAAAATAAAATTTTTGAGTATCCCCATATCATAGTTAAACAGTAAGCGCGATAAATATTAACTTATAACACTCTCGATCACGTCAGCCTTTAAACAAACAAAACAACATCAAAATCGGATCATCCGTTTGGGATCTATGATGCCACGGACTGACACACACATAGACACACGTTAAACTTATAACACAACTTTGATATCGAGGGGGTTAAAAATGAACTCTTTGATGCGAACATGGCTCTATCTTTAATCTATTTAAAAAATACCTTTAGTATCCGCATCTACCAGTCAAATTAAAACTTAGGCCTTTTCATCCGTCAATGGATGATTTATACAGTATTTTTCGGTATTAGCGAATTAACCACTCTTGAAATGCTGTAGTGCCTGGGACAGTCGGTTTTTACATGTCGCATGGTTGCCCAAGCACAAACGGCATTCTCACAACACAGTCAGCCTAGTCCAGAGGAATAAGTAAATAAATTAATAAATTAATAATAAATTAATAATAAATTAATAATAAATTAATAATAATCCTGGTCAATAAGTCTGGGGCCAACCATGTGCAAGTTTCCTCACGACGTTTTCCTTCACCGTTAGAGCGTCCGTATAATGTACTTGAGATCTGAAAAAGTCTCATTGGCACACGCCACAACCTGAGAATCGAACCTGCACCCTCTCGAATGCGAAACAAATAGTCTACTCACTAGTCGTCTGCCAGTCAAATTAATATTATAATAATTAACATCATCTGTACAGAGTAACAAAAGTTCTCAGAAACTTCTGTATGATAATATCTTTCTGTAGGATTAATTTGTACTTGGATTTTTTTCTACTTTATAACACTACGTGACTCCTTTTAAGAGAAAGACCTTTGAGGCAGACTTTGAAATATTTCAATATTCTGTCGTGGAAAATATATTAAAGAGATTAAAGCTTCAGAGGCAAGGGTATTAGATCGTTTTCACATTACGCGATAGTGATATCGCTCATCGGACCGTTATTTAATTCCCATTATCTAATCCGATATCCGATATCGCGCCAATAATGTCAAAGACAGGTAAATGTTTCATATTAAAACATATTATACCTGTCTTCCATATTTTGTCTTGGGTAATTATCGGCGCGATAAGCGATATCGTTTCGCGGTATGTGAAAACGCTCTTGACGTTTTGTAGCATCTGTTACGCTTGTCTGTTTTAGCGTAAATAAAAACACTTGTTCAAATGTTGCACTTTTATTCGCCAGACAGAGTGTCTGGCTTACAACAATTTTGAAGAAGTCATAATGGCGGCTACAGAAAGTCCCGCCCTTTTACGAGTATATAACTAGAAAGTCGTTCGGGCTAGTCAGAATAAATACTTTACATCCGGTATTACAAATAAATATAAATTAACGAAATTTAATTCAATTTAAATATAACCCTTATGTTAACGGCTACTAATATTAATCAATGGGTGTTTAATTATAATATTCGATTATTTATACATAATTTTAATTGAATGACTAAACATTGGTCGTAACTATCACGTTAACAATAATATAATTTATAAAAATCAGAAATATTGATTCATAATTAATTAACAATAAAACCAAATTAATACCAATAGTTAAATTAATACCAAGAGTAAAATATTATACGAATCCGGATGTGGCATCACTGGCGAGACTGAAGTGGTTGCTAACATTTGTTTGTGATTGTGCTGTGTTTTATTTATAATGACTTATTTCAACGTTTGTATATAAAAATAGTATATTGAAAGTGTTATTGAAAGATGACATCCTTTATCGTTATTTGTTGTCCAGTTTTTTAACAAAATTATCGATTACATTTAGCAATATTATTACAATAAGTAAAGGTTAGCTATTTTCACACTGTCAAGCGTCGTACGATTACCACTGTTACCACCCGCTGTTACCACGAGCGACGATGCTCTATGTAAAAGCGTTAGCGTAGTGATACGATAGCCGATATCGGACCTGAAGATGCTCTTATGTTGTCGTCATAAGAGCTTTTTCCCATTATCGAATCCCATAACATATTATATCGCGCCTATAATATGTCATGTACCTAATGACAAAGACTGGTTAACATATTATATGTTTCAATATAAAACATATACGTGAGAGATATTATTGGCCGCGATATCGGATATCGCTCTAACAGATCTCCGTCATGCATCTTCACAATAAATTTATAGAGATGCATGGGAGTTACTACAGTATCCCTAAACTACTAATTAATCTATAGACCCCACAGGAAAAAAACTTGGACCGTTTCTCAGTTTTTCACGCACACATAGAATATAATTCACAGCATATTGTGTACACGGGGACATATACTAAACTGGCTAAAATGTAACTTTTTATCTATATTATCGATTTTTATTGTTCTTATTCAAGTCCTGACTAGTCTTTAATAATGTTACTGTTTCGAAAAAGTATATAATTTTCTTTTCGACTTTAAGGCGAATCCCGTGAATACCGCACATTTTCAAAACTATTTTTCCACGAAGATCCGCGGTTTTAGAATTTGATTTCATTACCAGTGGTAGTGGTGATCATTAGCTTGCAATTAATGTAAGTTGAAGTTACACATACTTACGGAACTTAGAAAAAAAAAAGAAAATCGAAAGAAAATAAAAACAAAGATGTTTTTATGGCCTCCATAAGTCATACCCGACTTAAAAAGGCTTTCATAATGTAGCTTTTTATATGTTATTCAAATAATACTTATGGCTATTAAATGAATGAATTTTTAAATATAATTATTATTCGCTTATTTATCAAAGCGGGGTTTGATTTTTTTTTGAGATAGTTTTAAAACTATGCAAGCGAGCTTCATGGGTGTTTCACTCGGGCATTTGTAATTAAGTACTTTTTCGAATTGACCGATGAAAAGACGTTGTCCAATTTTTGGGCCAAATTTAACACTGTGCGGCAGGTCTCGTACCTTCGGCAGCGGGGAACGCCTGACAATGGCTACTCCGGTTGAATGAATGCTCTAAGATGTTATATGTTATATTATTTAGACTGACATAACTTTTATATTTATGAACCGATTGAAATGAAACAAACACTAAATTTTCAGTAGAACAAACCAAACTTTATTCACCCGGCCAAGTTTCATACACCTCCCGTTGCACAATTCCCGCAAGACTATACTGAAAGTTTAATATTATTATTATCGTAATCACACACGAACAAATTCTGTCCGACTGTCCACTATTAAATTATTAGTAATTAAAATTAATATAAGTAGAGGCAGTGTCTTGCCAACTGTCAAAAATATTTCTCCCCAAACTTAAGCCAGAAAACCCCAAAATATTAACCACTACTTGAAATACCCCAAAATTGTTTAGTCATAAGCATATTATAAATTCTACAAAAATCAATGAATAATGATAAACAAATACTAAATGTTCTGTAACATTATTCTGTCCTTTATGTATTTACATGAAAATATGAAGTCTATTTTTATGTATAAAGTTAATTTTCTACAATAGAGCTCCGTGGCCTAGTGGGTAGACTCGTTTGATTCGCACTCGAGAGAGTGCAGGTTCGATTCCCAGATTGTGGCGTGTACCAATGAGACTTTTTCAGGTACATTATACGGACGCTCCAACGGTGAAGGAAAACACCGTGAGGAAACCCGCACATGGTTGGCCCCAGACGTATTGACTAGTCATTCCTCTGGACTAGGCTGACCTTGAAGTGAGAATGCCGTATGTGCTTGGACAACCATACGATATTTAAAAACCAGCTGTCCCAGGAACTACAGTATTTTAAGAGTGGTTACTTCGCCCGAAGAATACTGTGTAAATCATCCATTAACGGATGAAAATGCCTAAGTTATTTTCTACAGGTAGACTTTTCAAGTCGATATAAAAGTTCAAAATCTTTATTTAATTAGAAACAAGAAAACAAAGAGCAAGAAAAAAGCCTTATTATAAGCGGAAAATATCTCTACAGGGATTTCTGAAGGTTACACGATTTTCTGAAGGCAGCTAGCTATTCCATAAGCTCTTTCACAAACATTTTTGTCATTAAATACCTACAGTGTCGTAGTTATTATAAATTTCTAGAAACTATCTAATTAATTTGCTATGACAAATAGCAAGGAAATTCTAAGACTTGCCAATCAGCTTATATAAGCTCGTAAAATTATAGGGAAATCGTAAGTCAAAGAGATTTTTAAAGAAGTTATTAAGAGAAAAATTATATTTTACAGAATTGCTTGTTAAAAGTTTATCGTATTGTGAATAGCGAGAACTCGGATTCATTAGATGCATTTGAAATTAAATATTACAGTCAATAAGGATCAGTTTACACTGCGACGCGTTGATGCTTGAAGATACGGTGTACCGTATCTTGAATCAGGAAAACATGTATTTATTGTGTAACGAACAAAGTTATTATTTGTATCGCTATAATAAAATAAAAAATGGTTGTCTGTTAAGTTGGTTTACGGACGATAATATTACGTATTAACGTCATCACAAGACGAACACTTAGGCCGATCGTACTCTCTATCGCTTGTTCCGCGCTCTTGCTTGCACGCTTGGCTCAGGCGGAACGGCCCTCAAACGTGACAATCAGGCGGAACGTGACAGTTTTTCGTGCGTGCAGCCGATGTTCGTCGATTTATAAGACGTTATCACGATAAAGCACACACACAGACTAGATCAACACACACACAGACAAGTCAAACTTATAACACTCCTTGCGTCGCGTCTAGGTGTGAACTGACCCTTAGATTCATTTGAAATGAAATATAACAGTACATATAGCTTCTTTAATAAAATTAATCACAGGGATTCCAAGACTGAAAGCTAACTAGATGTACAGTTTTTTTGTCCATGTAGTGCCTAGCGGAGATAATTTTTATGTAAAAGACATAAAAATTATCTCCGCTAAAAAATTTTCTCCGTAGCAAATTATTTCTTTAGATGCACAGTATTTTTATATATAACTAGCTTTTGCTCGCGTCTCCGCCCGCGTAAATTCAGTATCCTGTACTGTACTTTTTCGGGATAAAATGTAACTTATGTTTTAATCCAGAACCTAAACGACTACCATAGCAAATTTCATCAAAATCCGTACAGTAATATTTGCGTGAAAGAGTAACGAACATCCATCCATCCATCCATCCTCACAAACTTTCACATTTATAATAGTAGTAGAATGTTTTGAAGGCAAATGTAATGATGTCCACTTGTTTACATATAAAATACTATGTTAAATTTGTATATATTTTGTTGGAAATTCTAACTGTTTGTGAAAGATCGTTCGTTCCTTCTATTAAATAAATAAATAATAAAACAATAATAATAAAGTCTGACTAAATCCAGGATGGGATATGGTTAGTTAGTTAAAATATGTAACTAATATAATAATTAGTACCTGGATATCCGAGCTTTGCTCGGAGTTCTGATAAATTTAAAAAGATAAAAAGAATCACAAAAATATTGATCTGACCAGGATTCGAACACACCACGTTCCTAATCTTCGAACAGAGCAAAAATTGTTTATACTTATACGCATACCAAACTGCCAATTGGACTGACATAATAGTCAAAATTATTGATATATTGTTGCACGAAGAAAGAAAAAACATATATAGCATAAAAATGCACAGTTTTCCAGGGATACGATCTAGCTAGCTAGATCGATTTTTCTCCCCTAAAACTCCTGCATACTGAATTTCATGGTTAATACCTACTTGCATCTTGTTTAATACATATAATCGAAAAACCGATTATATGTATTAAACAAGAGTAAAATAATAGTATAAAATATAAAATAATAGTACACAAACAAGTATAAAATAATAGTAATTATTATTAATAAATTATTTTTTACAGTGATAACATAAATCTGGAAAACCGATCTGTCCTGAACGTATTTTTCAACGATCTCGTGTCGACGAGGTACCGTCGTGATGTCTACCTCAACTGGCAAAATATATTAGGTAACTTAAGAGCGTATTCAAATTATCTGATCAGATATCGGTGTATCGCACACCGCTATGATATTGGGCCAAGTAAAAAAAAGGATCCGGTATTCGATATTGGACCGGATAGTGTGCAAGATATATAAAGATACTATGTACGTATAAGTTTCATATATTTTACTTGCCATTGACTATCGGATAACAGCTTTCAGCATCCAAAACCGATATCGGATCGTATAATAGGAAAACGCTCTAAAATAGATACAATAGTATCATTAAATTACAAAATTAAAATTAAATTTAAGTAAAAACTATTGGAGATACCTAGTAGGAGTTGCTTGTAGTAACTCGAGGGCCTCAGATTAATAAGGTTTTATTAAATACACACTCACAGAAAACAGTTATTGCTGCTCATAATGGACTTTAGTAAGAAGAAATAAAGAAAGAAAGAAAAGAATGTTCGCTACAATGATTTTTAAACACGCTTACTTACAATTAATGTTATAACAAAAAATTATAGTTTAAAAAAACTAAAAAACACGCTTTTATAGAAAATCTAACTAAAAAATTAAAAATAAAATTTAATAAATTTGGATTAAGAATAGTGTAAATGAAAAATAAATGTTTATTATTGTAAAAAAGCGTGGGGTGCAGTGTCTTCCCCTGTACGTTTGTTTGTATGTAACCGACTCCAGTGGATTTGATTTTGATCCACTTCAAACGGTCAGATTTCGTTTAAAGTGGTTTTTAAGATATTATCAAAGTGAAGATCCTTCTCATATCTGCCAATAAAATGTTTATAACTATTGACACTATGCACCCCACGCTTTTTTACAATAATAAACATTTATTTTTACACTATTTTACACTATTCTTAATCCAAATTTATTAAATTTTATTTTTTATTTTTTAGTTAGATTTTCTATAAAAGCGTGTTTTTTTTAGTTTTTATAAACTATTTTTTTTTTTTGCTTTTTAGTACGATTTGCCAAAGAGTAAGCCTGGAACTGCAAACATGCGTAGTTCGCGCACTAGTTCTATCTCTCTTACTCTCATGCAAAGGATGCGGAAAGAAATTGATGAATCCTGGCGAATTTAATCAGGATAATCGGATATTTTAAGCGAATTATTGCATTGTCATCGGTCTTTGACAGGTGTGCAAAGTTTGAATTAAATCTGATCGTTCAAAGTAGGACAAAATCGAGCCCAAAGGAGTCGTTACAAACAAACAAACAAGCAAGCAAGCAAACATACAGGTGAAACTAATAAAAGCGTTATATATACATAAACTGTAAGCTACGTTACGCAGCTAGTGTTTTCGAAGCGTATTCGTGTATCATTCAGACAAAGCTTGTGCGGACTTTTCTATATTTTTACAAAGAAAAAGGATAAATGGAGCTAAATTGTTATCATTCAGGACCACAGAAACATATAAAAACATATCGCGACCGAATTCGCGGGATACAGAGTAACAAACTGTAACTTTTACACGAAATATCACAATAAAGGTTAAATTGAATATTTTGTATCTAAGGCTTAAATCGAGTCTGAAAACTTAACCCGTCGGCTGCAGGTGTTGTGTTATTAAAAATACGTTTTACACACACACTGTTGTTTCTGGTCGCATTCATGTAATTAAACTTATCTTTGAAACTAAGTATTGTACACACCCTGTAATATAAGGTCGAAAGGTGTTAAGTTTTTTTGGATACTACACCGGCATACGAGCAGATAGATATCATAATGGTAAGTGATTACCGCCAATTACTAATACCCACAACACGCAAAACAGTGTTTGCCGGTGCCGGTGTTTTAAGCCCCCATCGACCCGGAGGCATTCAGTACCATCAGACGACGAAACGACACAAGTATTATTTCACGCTGGTTATAAGTATTTTATATAATTTGTTCAAAGTTATGCATGTTACGTAATATAAAACGGATTGCAAATCCAATGTCTCGCTAAAACTCGACAGCGGCTGGACCAATGTGGCTAATTTTAGTCTTGAAATAATTGTGAAATCCCAGGGAAGGATTAAACGGTGACAAATATTGGAAAAATTGCGGAGTAAATACTAAAAACGACTATTGAATTTTCCCATACTAACAGTTTACCAAAGATTTGAAAGCTAAGGATGGGCCATACCCCATTTCTTGTATGATGATTTGTTCTGTCAAATCTACGTCATAACATAGATTTGACAGAACAAATCTTCATACAAGAAAAAGTTACGCCATCTTGATTTCACTATACCTCAAATGTCTGCCATTTTGATTTCATCATACCTCAAATGTCAAAATGGTCCCAAAGTACTAAGTAAAGTAGATGTTGGAGTAGGTTAGTTATTTTATAATATTATAATGCATAGTTAAGACAGAACAACAACTTGAACTTATGTTCAAGTAATTGTAGTAAGGGCACACACTTGAACAAAAGCAGTGACCAGACTTGTAATAGGGTTTTGACAAAGCTTAGTAGACGTAGCAAATATATAACATATGTATTTATAATGCTGTGTAATACATCGCGAGGTACGAGACCAAACCTATGAAAACTAAGTTCTTAGCGAACCCTCATAGAACGATACAGGAAAGCGTAACTTAGAGCGTTTTCACATTATCCGATCCGGGGCAAGTAAAATGACGGATCCGATATCGGACTGGATAATGTGAAAGACAGGTATAGTCTGTTTCATACATTTTACTTGCACTTGACTATCGCATATCGACTATTAGTGTCCGATATCGATATCGGATAGGATAATGGGAAAACGCTCTTAGAAGTAAACGCGCCTATATTTTATAGAAAATAACCTAACCTAACCAAGAGTATGTCATGACATGCCTAAGAAGGGTTCCGTAACTATAAACGCGTAATAGGTTTTTTTTAATTACTTAAAATTACTCTCCGATGTCGTTCAAAATAATTTTCCTAAAGAGTATTTAGCATCATCTATCAGCATGAAAAATGCATGTTTATTAGTCCCATAGTTTAGAAATGCCAGGGTTAGAAATAGCAACTTTTAAACCACTTTGGAGGCCGATTACTCGAAAATGGTTGACTTTGTAAAAACTCATGTATAAAACCTTGCTTTTATTTTACATATTCAACGATACCCCACACGATGGGTTTAGAATGAAAAAAATATTTTTCATCCCCACTTCACATGATGGAGAGCCACCTCTAAAATTTATATTTTAGATTATTATTATTTTATGATGCCAAAACCGAAATCTATACAATGTCTTTAACTTTACCGAATTTCATCTATTTACGTACATAATTACAGAAGCTAGAGGCGCGGACAGTCAGACATACAGACGGACAGAGCGAGCTATAAGGGTTCCTTGAGTATTACGGAACCCTAAAAACGTGTGACAAAATTATGTAAAACGTATGGTAGTTGTGTGTAATGTTAAAAAATATTAGCTTTCTGAACTTCCCCATCTGAACATAGAAAAGCGGAGCCACTGCTTAGTATGAATTTATATTAAGGAGCAATAGACAATCCCCGCGACTCGCGTCGCGCGATCGGTGGGCGTGGCCAGAGAACCTGATTCGCTGGTTTGCTGGTCGCGGTCGCGGGTTGCGGTCGCGGGTCGCGGTCGCATAGATCGGAATGCTACCTCAAGAAAGTAGTTCAAACTTCAAAGCGAAAATGGTCATTTAATATTTTTTTCAATTTCCATTCTTTACAGCTGCATTCGGTGGTCTTCTCAGTTTGATGTTGGGCTTCACACTGGTCTCAGGTTTCGATTTTCTCATGTTCTTCCTACTCCAAGTTGCTTATGAGTTCATAAAAAAAGGGTTTTCAAACAAAAATCAAGAACAAAATGTCATCAACGTACAAGAAAAAATGGTAAAATTCGGCAAGACATCGTACGGTATTCGCCATAATTTTGACTCAAGGAATCATAACAGGTATTAGGATAAAAAAAACAGTAATGTTGTGATTATAAAGATTTTTTAATGTAATTGGTTTGTTAAGATTTTGCACAATTATTATTATAAATTTAAATGATTATTTTTAATGACTTTATTATAAGATTTATGACGTACGTACAACGTAGGTACCTATTAAACGGTTAGGTCAAGAAGTTGGTAGTTTTGTATTGCTTCAAGGCATTGAACATAATTTCGTCCACCTCTCAGGGATTTTATGTTAGTCGGTATTAGTGTGTATTTAGACTGAAATAGTGTGTGTGTTTGTGTGTGTTTAGATCTTACTTTATTTTTATACGTAATGCTGTTGCACATTTTATATTTTGTACAATAAGTGTGAATAAATGGTAATAAATCAAATTGTTTTATTTATTTAATACTCTAAGTTTTAATTTAGCATAATACTTGTTTTTGCCCGCGGCTCCGCCCGCGTGAAATAAGGTTTCTTTGGCTCCTCTGTCTGTCTGTCTGTCTGTCTGTCACTCTACTTTAAATCTGTTTCTACCTTAACTTACTTTCTCTCTTTCAATTTTTCAGTACAAATAGCCATGTTTCATTTAAATCGGTTCAACCCTTTAGCCGTGA
Source organism: Phengaris alcon alcon (assembly GCA_037179445.1). Classification (NCBI taxonomy): domain Eukaryota; kingdom Metazoa; phylum Arthropoda; class Insecta; order Lepidoptera; family Lycaenidae; genus Phengaris; species Phengaris alcon. Next base: position 620,184 of record JAYRCH010000515.1, read on the forward strand.
AATCAAATATATAGTCAAATATACACATAATAATACATTATCCTTCGGGAACACTGTATTTTTTTGGGATAAAAAGTAGATTAAACATTTGTCCAAAGCATAAACTACTACTATACCAACTTTCATACAAATCGGTTCAACCCTTTAGCCGTGTAAGACGGTCAAAAATACACACATAAATAACATTATCCTACGCGAATACTGTACTTTTTCGGGATAAAAAGTATTCTATGGACTTAAAAGTATATCCATACCAAATTTCATCAAAATCGGTTCAGCGGTTAAAGCGTGAAGAGGTAATAGACAGATAGACAGACACACTTTCGCATTTGTAATATTAGTAAGTAAAGTAAGTATAGATGTAACGAGACTCAAAAAATCTAGTATGTAAATGAAGGTGTTAAGAAAGAAGGTAAAATTGGCATTTAGACATCAGTACCGGGGTAACCGAGCTTTGCTTAGAGCTCTAGTAGATATAAAAAAAGAATCACAAAAATATTTTACCGGGGTTCGAACCCACCAGATTTCGAATTTCCGAACGAAGCAAAAAATATCCATAAGCAGACCCTTCTGCCAATCGGACTGACATAATAGTGTCGAAATTTTTTATTATATTGGTTCACGACGAAACAAAAAACATATGTAGCTTAAAAATGCGAAGTTTCCCAGGGATGATACCTAGCTAGATCAATTTTTCTCCCCAAAACTCCCTGGATACTAAAGGGGTATGAAGATTTTTATATGGAGCCTGGCCGACCTACTGTCCGCCATTTTGTTTTTTTTTATGAAATCGCGTTCACGAATAATTCTTTCAAAAATGGATAGCTAACATCAATACAAACAAAAAATAATCATGGACAAAACCGCGTAAAGTGTCACATTTCGAAGATATGAGCTGCCAAAGTTTTACTATTGGAAATAAATAATTTAAGATATTGCAACTCTAAGGCATGGTTATTCCAAGTGGTTTCTCGTCTGTGAAACAGTAGCCACTCTGTAACACGCCGTCGCGTGATGACAAAGTGCAATCTAGCTCAAACAATATTTTATCAACTACCTAATGAGAAACTACTACTGCAAAGTCTCAGTTTTGACGAACAGTGCTTTTCCGATATTTTTTATAATAAAACAAAATCTACGGTACACTTCTCTGTATAAGTTAACATACTTTACGTTGAGAACATGGGCACAGCAACCAAGTGTACGTTTTCCCACCAAGCAATTACAATAGTGTTCTATGATTTTATTCCGACCACGCAGTTCGTCGTCCAGTAAAATGTATACAAAATAAATGCGACTGTTCTAGTGACGTGATTGAATTTTGGCCCTTACTAGCCATGGATCCGATGCCAAAATACCATAGTGTCTCAAATTGACCTCAATAGCTCTGTCTTCGTATACATCTATAAGAAATGTGCCGTCCTCTTTTACATGTTCGGCGTATTAGCTACGCGCTTGTTGCACCTGATATGGTCCTAAGGCTATGACAATCAGTTCGTCGTATTCCAATATAGGGAATTGATTGAAACCTTGAGTGGCATCAATTGCACGAAAATTAGCTCTACGCTGGTTAAAATTATTTTGGATAATTAAGACACTCAGGTTATTCGGTGCGTCATGTTTTAAATGAATTTCATTGATTATTTCACTGGCTATATCGTTGTCAACCAGCCGTTTGCCAAAAGCATTTATTAGCGCACATGCTATTCGTACCTCGTCATACATATGTGGCACAGCTATATTTGAATTTTGGAATCTCAGTTGCCTGAATTGATTTTTTAATCTTCCATTAATAGTTTCGACGACCCAATGACAAAGTGTAACCTTTCGTGAATTATTAGCCTGTACCGTTGTCAGTTGGCATTGATCTTCGTATTTTGTATCAGGCAAATAAGCTTTATATCCCATTTCCTCCATTTTTTCCACAGCATCTCTAAATCCACGGTCCAAGATGAATATGTAATCTTTTTCAAAAAACCAATGGAATGGGTTTTCTTCATTTTCATTTATAAGCTCTGTCATAATTTCTGCGTCTGATTTGTTGGCAGAATATGGTCCGAATGCTTAATACATTGTAATACATTGGGTATTCTCAAAATTCTTTCAACAAGTTCTTCTCTGTAATTTTCAGTGTTTGAAAGGTGATCAAGCCCTAAGTGTTTCGGTATAAATTCAGAAAGCAAGCAATTCCTCACTCTTTGCATTACATAGTCAAAATGTTGAGGAGTCATTCCAAACAATGTAGAAAACCTTTGGTTTGAATCTCCTGTATGAAGTTTACACAAAACGGTAGCGAGTGCTGTTTTTGGTCTTTTCGGAAACACATTTGAGATGGTGCGTGTCTCTTCTAATATGTTCAAAAAATTCTGCTTATTATAACCGATGTAAAAATGAAATTTTTGATCATCCATGGAATGCAACCTTTCAAAATCAAGATGTTTGGAATTTCGGCCTTGCAACAGCTTAAGCATGTTTGACATTTGTGTACTGCTGAAAAGATTGATCGTTTGTCTGCAGTAAGATGACAGCTCATGTATTTCTTCACTTTAAAAAACCCTAATATAAATCGCGTTAACACTCGATTAAAAACATTTTAATGTTTATAAAACGCGAAAGTTTAAAAGCAATGCAAGCAAGCAACTCTACGTAATAAGTCTGTGGCGACTCGCCTTATATCTTTGTATATAGTCGTAGACTACATAGTTGTGTAAATAAATTAGTTTTAGTTGCATGGTAGTTTTTAAGTTCTCACGTGCAGCTGTATTTAAGAAACATCTGTTCTATTTCTATTTTATTAGTTATTGTTTATTGTTGTCGTGTCGGCTATAGTTTTACTTTTACAACCTTTTATCTTGTTTAGGATTATTGTTTAGTTTTAACGTTTATTGTTATTTTACTGTACAGCAAGCAATTAAGTCATTGTATTTTTCTCTACCTTTGTATTTTGCTGCGGATATCCCACGTGGCAAATGCGCCACCACCCGGACCCTTATTTGTGCATTTTTATTTTTGCATGTTAGTAAGTTCTCAAGTTCTAAGTTTGAGCTAGATTGCACTTTGTCATCACGCGACGGCGTGTTACAGAGTGGCTACTGTTTCACAGACGAGAAACCACTTGGAATAACCATGCCTTAGAGTTATATCTTAAATTATTTATTTCCTATAGTAAAACTTTGGTAGCTCATATTTCGAAATGTGACACTTTACGCGGTTTTGTCCAAAATTATTTTTTGTTTGTATTGATGTTAGCTATCCATTTTTGAAAGAATTATTCGTGAACGCAATTTCATAAAAAAAAACAAAATGGCGGACAAGTAGGTCGGCCAAAATCTTCATACCCCTTTCATGGTAAACTTGTAGCCGTTTTCGAGATTACGATTATACAAGATTGTCTCGTTTAAAGTATAAGATGTAATAAATGTTCATAACAAGCAAGGTTGTTAAATAATTCTTTCAGGAGAGGATTCAGGAGAATATCTTACACTTTAAACGAGCAATTATTGTGTATAATATATTTATAATCTGAATCTCGCAAATGGATTCAACAATTTACATGAAATTTAGCAGCCCGTAAGGGTTTTTGGGGGTGAAAATCGACCTACTTAGGCCTTTTCCCAGGGAAAACGCGAATTCATTTCCTTTGACAAAGCGCGTGGCTCAGGCTGTACGTACCTATGCGTTGTATACTCTTTGCGTTGTATACTCTTCGCGTTGTATACTCTTCGCGTTGTATACTCTTCGCATTGTATACTCTTCGCGTTGTATACTCATTGCGTTGTATACTTTTTGCGTTGTTTGTAAATAACTCAATACATTTTGAGTCCTGATCAAACTAATATTGTTGAGATTGTTTTTTAGAGTTCTAAGGGTAAAATCGGGACCCCATCACGAATACTTCGCTGTTCGCCGGTTTGTCCGTCTGTCTGTCACAACGCTATACCCCATGAATCGTGATAGCCTGGATACCTTGTTAAAATTTTCACACATGATGTATTTCTGTTGTGGCTACAATAAATACTAAAACAGAATAAAATTAATATATAGATGGGGCTCCCATACAACAAATGTGATTTTTAACCATTCTGTACGGGAACCCTACGTTCGAGAGGCCGACTCGCACTTGGCCTTTTTTCATACTAATAGTTATCTGTTACTTTGTCCGTACTACTAGAATTCCGAGCAAAGAACGGTTTTCCCAGGTAGAGGACATGAATACGCTAGCAACACCTGCGGAAAACACATATTAGAAAACGTCGTTAATTAGGTATACATAGATATTGATGTATTTAATCACGAGGATCATACATATTGTTATCTGTGATTTCATAAAGTCCTAACGACAGTAATTAACGACATTACACTTTAGTGTGGTCTGTACTTAGCCCAAATAGATCTTTATGACTTACGGGCGGTTTCAACAACCGTTAATATAAACTATATGTTAAATGTTAGTAGGGATTATGGCTAACAGTTAACTGTAACCTTTCTGTTACCGATGTTTCAATATTAAAAACTATATAATAGCACCTTATCTAAGTTACAAGAAAGGTAGTGCTTGAATCCTCAGTAAGTGCCTCCCTCTGGAGTATTTCGTTGTTTCATATACACAAAATGGCATCCTGTAATGGCACCTTGTAATATTATTGCTAAAAAGTTAATTTTACTTTATATATAACGGTGTTTAGATTAATTATGTTGATTTTGTAAATGTTGAATTACATCAGCTAGTTTTTTTTTATAATTTTGCACCGCTCGCTACTCATTGTCACAGTTGAAACGAAACAAAATAGATAAATTTGTCGTTTAATCACCTAATCGTTAACAACTTCTTATCAATTAAGATTATCTGTTTAAAAACCCAACGCATTTCTATTATTATTTCAGTATTGAAAATTTTATACCTGCAACGCGTGTGCATGGGGTACCGGGACGATGTTTTTTTAAATGAAAATACGAAAGTGTAAACTGTAAGTATAGTGATCGGTTTTCTATTTATTTTATTTGCATGTTTATAAAGAATTATGACGGCTTAGAAATATCTTTATTGACGGAGGTAATATACACAGTTTTGCTTTCGTTCAGTTAAACACAATGCGTCCGTTGAATAGTAATGTGTAACGATTTGCAACAAAAGTGCTGTGTTATTATAATACTATTACTAGTGAGCAGAGCAAATGATGAAAATAATGTTAAAACTATTGTAGATATGCAAATTATAGTGACAAGCATGTTTGTGTTGATATGCTAAGTTTATATTTTAGTTTTATTTTTTTTTGCTTTTGCGAATGCTACGCGTTTTGTCTTGAAAAATTAATTAATTTATGATGAATCTAATTATGAAATTTCTTTTAACTGTTCTCTCTAAATGATCTTATTATTATAAGTTTTTGCTTGGGACTGTATTCAGTTTATAAAAGGTGAAATACCTATAGGCATATTGTGGATTTGAGCGTATTTTTTATTTCATTTACTTTGGCAACAAACAGTCGTGTACTTTTTACATTACATTTACCAGAAGATAGTTACAATTAATTTTACACACAGTTTTATCCGCGCATCACGCGTGCATGCAAAATAAAACATGTTGTGGTTTGGAGCGTTAGGTAACTTACTACTGACAACAAAACTTTTAAAATTTATAACGTTTCACGCGCCAGTCCAAACTTCAGCCTAAACTATTGAAATACGTACCTACTCCTAAATATGTCAGATCCGTCAGCAGTCCAAGCCGTGGCGCATTTTTAATCGTTACTAGCACGACAGTTTAATCTGCTGTCCAAGCCGCACCGATATATCCGTGGTTTGGAACGCGGTCACAGATGCGCGGTCCCAACTGCGGCCCAATACCGGCCAAGTGCGAGTCGAACTCGCGCACGACATGTTCCGTACTGAACGGCAAAAATATCACGTTTGTATGGGAATAATAATTTATTTTATTGTTTTTAGCAATTGTTATTATAGCGGCAACAGCTATAAAAAATTCATCCGTCTAGCAGCTTTCACGATTCATGAGATACAGCCTGGTGACAAACAGACGGACGGACAGTGGAGTTTTAGCAATAGGGTCCCGTTTTTTAACCAACATCCAAAAAAAGGAGGCGGTTATACGTTCGGCTTTATATATTTTTATTTTTTATTCATGTTCAACGATTATTCCGCCGTCTGTAGACTGATTTTCAAAATTATTTTTTTGATGTCTAGGGTATGATTCCAAATTGATCCTTTGGACATCAAAGTGGTGACCTGATGATGGGATGGATAGGATGGATGGGATTCCATGAAGAATCGAGGGAACTCCTCAAAATGAATATGGACACATAGTGATTTACACTTTGTCTGAAGTAGTCCAAGTATGCGCTACCAAAAAGTAAGATTTTGTACCAAGGTATACCCTGGATACAAAAGTACTGAACAGAACTCATTAGTCCTTATAGATACATGTTTGGGGATTCCAACGTAGTTTAAAGAACTGCAAGCATATGCCAGTATGTCAATTACGGTAATCATCATCACACCATACTTCATCACATTATTATGATGACGTAGGTAGGTACTAACTACTCATCAGTGTTTTGTGCACCGATATCAATGTCTTTGAAATTTTGCTATTGCCAAAATTATATTCGTGATCATCATCATCACTATAGTATATTTAATGCTTACTGCTACATTTTTGCCGCCGACTATAACAATAGATAATAATAATAATTTAATAATATAGTATCTAATCATTATCAACACTGCAGATAGGTAATGCTTATTTGGGGAAATACCACGGCCTCTCAGAAAACTGGCATAAAATAACGCTAGAGTTTGTTTTGACGAAAGAGTGAGAATAGCGTAGGCTTTTTTGTTTTTATAACTTTCTTAAAATGTTTTCATTATAATATAGATACCTAATAAATTTAACTAAAAAGAGAAAAAATATTATTTGAAAACAAATTATTTTATTATTATTTTAAGTACTTTTTTGTGCATTTTGACTTTGGAAGTCGGTTTTAATTTTTAGTATAAAAATAATACCCTTGGGTACGAAATTCTTAAAAAAGCAGACTTGAAGAATTTCCGTCTCCAAAAAATGCCACAAAAGATAATTATGACTTTGTACACACAATTAGTTATAAAAAGCGTAGTTCAAACATAATAATTATTAGGAGATTAGAGACGTCTAGCCATTTAACAATGTGTCTGAGTCATTGAATTCTTCAATAACAAAATAACTGGGACAAAAATTTGAGACGGAGCACCGGTCCTTTGAGCGCCAGGAGGGGTATTATGAGGTCTTGTAGCAGTGTTACTTTAACATTACTTTTGAATTTCATATAAGCAAACATGATCTCTATTTATATAGACAAAAATATATTTTTAATTTGCGCGAAATCTAAAAGTAATGTTAAAGTAATACTGCAACAAGACCTCATAATACCCCTTCAGCTCACACCGGAACGAGACGATATGGGACGTGGCGCTGGACTTTTCGAAATTGAATAATCAATCACTATACAAGAAGATACACGTTTATTTGCAAGAGTTCGAATGTCAAACTGGACCGCTCTGCATAGCGCGGCGCCGCTCTTGCAATGAAACGTCTATATTTTCGTGCATTGAATAAAGTTAAATTTTGAATCACCATTTTTAAATGCAACGTCGCGTCGCGTACCAGTTAAAAGCTGCGTTAAAGGGCTCTTCCAAAATTACCTACAACCAATAGAGCTCTAGGTCTGTCGCAATTTAAGTTATTAAAACGAAGCTGTTTTTATATTTTAAATATTGCGTATTTATATAAAATAAAATTTTCCTTGTCGATATCTGAAGGCGATATGACGGAGGTGTGATATTAAAATTGCAATGATTGTGGATTTAAATAATCTATGATTAACTGTAATCACTTGGTAGATAACGTTGTTGCTAGTTCTTGTGTTTGTATAAACAATGTCAAACATATAAAAGCTAGCAACGCCGAAGAAACACCTTCGTAGTTGCGAATGTCTATGATCCATTCCATCAGGTGATCCGTTTAAATCTTAAAAAAATGACTCGAAAAAAAAATCAGAATTTTATTAAATTTATGATGATAAATAATATCTACCTAACTATAATAAAAACTCAAAAATTGAATATATAAAATAGGTGAAAACATTAAAAATGATGATTCATTTAATATTTTAAACTTTTCAGCAGGTCTAAATCTAAAATAGCCACATTAACCCTCGAATACTATGTCCAGGAAGCGCGTATTTACCGCGTAATCATAGGCACGTAAGGCCGACCCGCGACCGACGCGCGAGTCGAGGTACTAGGCCCCCATACATTGCTACGAAGCTACGCGCGTATTTTTTTAACAACGTGCGTATCGTACTAGATTGCCATATTGAACCGCTTTGGTGGATTCAGGCGCGGATCTTTATCTATAATATATATGAATTAAATTATATTATTTATTTTTTAATATGTTAATTAAAAGCGAGCGTGCGAAATTGATTTTAGGCCGTGTAAAAGAGTGTAAGCTTTAAAAAATTAACATCAACTAAGATTATAAATTAATTACAAAAAAATATACACGCATAAATAGGAAAACACATACACAAATTATATATTATATTACATCGAAAGGAGTAATTCCTATCGGTTGAAACAGAGTAATATTTTTTATTAAATCTGTTGGTTAGTAAATAAAAAAAGGGCCGAAAATTAACGGACAGATGCCAAATTTGGCGCTCTTTTCAATCTGCCTGACTAAACGTCCTCTTTACACTAAATACACTACTGTAAATAAGTATGTTGATGCTGATACAAGAATGACCAGCAAGTAAGAAATAACAGATAAGACTCAATAAGGCTAACAATACCAATACAACTAACTACTAAACCTATTTTGGTTATAAACTAATAGACCGTGAAAGTGTGTGTGCAGTCACAAGGCTGTTAAGAGTTGTGGGCATGCCCATAATATACGCACAAGTGATCCGCTCCTGACTCAAATACGCGGAGCAATCCGCATGCATGACGCCGCAACCTCGATTCGCGCGAGACATGGAGCGAGAGAAATATGCATCTCTCACTCCGATTGTATGGTTTAGAGAGAGAAGTCAAAGTCAAAGTCAAAGTCAAATTTTTTTATTCAAAATAGTTATTTTTATACACTTTCTGAACGTTGATTTACATGATACCTACCACCGGTTCGGGAACTAGCCCGGCGAGAAGAACCGGCGTAAGAAACTCGCGCGGGGCCATCTTTTATCAAAAAGATGGCAAATTGTTCTTTTAAAAATATAAAAAAGGCATATATAACAATGTTATGACTAAAACTACATAACACGAGTACAATAATATATGTAATTTAGAAGTAGCCTTGCAGAGGGTCACCTCATTCCCAAGGTGTGCTATCATTCATAAAATCATTAACTTTATAATAGGCTTTAGCACACAAACGTTCTTTAACCACTTTTTTAAATTTATTGATTGAAAATTTTTGAATGCTTTCTGGGACCCTATTGTATAGGCGTATACACTGCCCTTTAAACAAATTCTTTACTTTACTAAGTCTAGTCACTGTTACATCAAGCTTATGCTTATTTCGGGTATTTCTATTGTGGTTGTCACTTTTATTTTTGAATAGGTTTAATTTTTTTTAACATATAATACATTTGATAGAACATACTGAGAAGATACAGTTAAGATTCCAGTTTCTTTAAAATTCTCTCTTAATGTCGTGTTGGGGGCCAGCTTGTAGATTGCCCGAACAGCTCGTTTCTGCAGCACAAATCTAGTATTTATATAGGCAGCATTTCCCCACAGTATAATGCCATAGGACATTATACTGTGGAAGTAACTAAAATATACAAGTCTTGCTGTGTTTTCGTCTGAAAATTGTCTTATCTTACTTGCTGCAAATGCTGCTGAACTGAGTCTGTCGGCCAACCCAGCAATATGAGGACTGTAGTTTTGCGTCTAAAGTTATACCTAGAAAGACAGCTGTATCTACTAGTTCCATACTTTTTCCATTCAATAGAACATTGTTTTCAGTTTGCCTTACATTTGGCAACGTGAACTTTATACATTTAGTTTTTTTGCTATTTAACAAAAGATTATTAACACTAAACCAGTGTACTATTTTTGCGAGAGCATTATTTACTTCGTCATAGTCTGAGTTTTGGCGATTAATATTAAAAGTGACTGACGTGTCATCGGCAAATAAGACTATCTCGTTTTTTTCATTAATAAGGTATGGTAAGTCATTTATATAGACCAGAAAAAGAAAGGGTCCTAAAATGGATCCTTGTGGGACCCCCGTCTCAATTTTGGTACCTGTGGATCTTTTTCCATTTATCTCAACCCTCTGAGTCCTATTTGATAAATAAGATTTTAAGAGGACGAGTGCTGGACCCCTTACTCCATAGTGGCATAGTTTCCTGATCAACGGTGTGTGCTGCACGCAATCAAATGCCTTAGAGAGATCGCAAAAAATTCCTAGAGCATCCTGCGACCCCTCCCAAGCATCAAAAATATAACTAATCAGATCAACGCCAGCATCTGTTGTAGAGCGACCCTTCGTAAAACCAAATTGTTTATTATGTAAAATGTTATTTATAATAAAGTGTGCTAGTAACTGATTAAGTATTATTTTTTCATATATTTTACTTAGTGTTGGTAAAATAGATATAGGTCGGAAGTTAGATGGATCCGACTTACTACCAGACTTAAACAGAGGTAAAACTTTACTATGTTTCATTAGATCAGGAAATACGCCACTTTTTATACAATCATTAAAAATAGTTGCTAAGTAAGGTGCGATAATATTGATTATAGATTTAATAACTTTCATTGATAGGCCCCATAAATCTGCAGTATTCTTAATATTTAATAAATTAAAATTTTTAATAATGTCTTGCGGTCCTTCTTTAAATCTAAATTCGATTTCATACTCTTTTACATTATCTTTAAGAAGTAATTCAGCATCAGCAGGAGAGGCATAAAAATTTTTGGTAGTTGAAACTGGAATGTCAGCAAAGAATTTCTAAAATTTCAAAGAAAAAGCAGTTGCAACTTCACTGTCGGATTTAATTATTTTACTATCTATATTCAATTTAAAATATGTGTTGCGGCTGGTGACTCTTCCAGTTTTATTTGCAATGATTTGCCAAGTTGTTTTAATCTTATTTTTCGAATTCTTAATTTTATTTCTAATGTGAAGAGATTTTGCTGCAGAGCTTAAATGTTTTTGAATATAACCTTACATAATTTTAAAATTCTTCACTTTGATTCATTGTTATTTCATTATAAAGTTCATACAATTTTAATCTACTTTTTAAAATACCTGCTGTTGCCCATTCGCTGAATTTACTTTTATTGTTTGATCTCACTGTCTTAGGGGTGAAAATAGTATCAAATTTATGTTTTATTAATTTAAACTGTTTACCAAACGACATATCCGGGCTACTCTCTCTACATAAGCTATAATTTTACCTCTAAACTTCTCACTATATTTGACATTTATTGGTATGCACTATGCATGTGTTTCTGTCCTTGTTTAATTGTTTGCAATTATTATCTATAGAGAAAATGGCCCGCTGTCCACAGTGATCAGAGCTTAGTATGTTAATGACTTCTTTATTTAATGGATCTATGTTGGTAAAAATGTTATCAATGTTATCAATGTAGCAGAGCTATCACTGATCCTTGTTGGGTCAAGGAATAAATGAGTTAAGTTATATGATTTTAAAAATGAAGTAAATCTTACAGTGCGTGGTGGAATTACTTTCTAAAATATTTATATTAAAATCACCACACAGTAACATATGTTTGTTAGATACACTTATCTTAGTTAATATTGTTTCCATTATTTTTTCAAATGAATCATATAACCCTAAAGGAGGCCTGTATTTACGTTCTTTATATATTAAATTCTTCTTAATTAATATAAGTGAGCCGCCTCTTATGGCTTTTTCTCTGCAGAAAAAACTAGCCAGCTGGTGCATACCAAGATTTAACATAATTTAATTTTTCTTAAACCAATGTTCGGTTATACATAAAATGTCTAAATTATTGTTTAAAAACAACTCAATTACTAATTTCTTACTAAACATACTTTGTATGTTTTGATACACCAGCGTAAGTTTAAATAATTTATTATCTTTAATTAAACTATTATTTTCATGATTACTTATACCTACAATGCTAGAGACTTGCTCTGTTGTCTTACAGGCTAATTTAAATTATTATTATTTGGAACATTTTCCAAGGTGTTATAATAAGTCATATTATTATGACTAAACTGCTCAATAGAAGCAGTTGTTGTCTTACTAGCCAAGTACTTGGCTGAGTTAAAATATAAAAAAGTTAATAGCGTACTTGCTATAAGTCTTGTAAAATAAAAGGATACATAATATCTATCTAATGTCAATTTACATAATTTATAATTTTAAATATTGTTAATGTCGATTATATTTATTTTATTGTCATATTTATTTAATAATATATAATTATTATTAACAGCAGTATACAATTGGCTGTTAAGCTTATATCTAATTTTGTTTTCCCGTGGCAACCGTTTTATGTAAGGAAATGTGAATAATATAATCTTACTAATAATAGGTATTTACCTATGAAATTGCTGTTCTGCAGTACTGGCCATTTCAAATCAAAATAATTTTTGTTTGGTTAAGAATTCTAATTTAAAATTATTTTATTTTAAAAACATGGAATTCTTTTTCCAAAAGTAGTCATTAGTTTATTGATTAGTGTTACATTTTCATCGCATTTCAATCTTTTTCGTCATCATGGATACGTTAAAAATTCGAGTAATTATGGAATATGAGTACCGTCGTGGCAGCAACGCGGCACAAGCGGCACGCAACATCAACGACGCTTACGGAGCTAACACTACAAACCAACACACCACCTGTTATTCATTTGCTCGCTTCCGTTCTGGAAATTTCGACCTCAAAAATGAACCTCGCGGTCGTCCGAAGACTTTGGTCGACAATGACGAAATAAAGGCGATTGTGGAAGCTGATGATACACAATCTACGGCTGAATTAGCAGCAGCTTTCGACGTTAGCGTCAAAACAATATTGGTCCATTTGCGTCAAATTGGCAAGGTATAAAAGCTTGACAAATGGGTGTCCCACGAACTCAATGATCGCCAGCGCAAAGTACGCGTCGAGACGTGCCTTGCACTGCTCAACAGACACACAAATGAAGGAATTTTGAACCGCATTGTTACCTGCGATGAAAAATGGATTCTGTTTGACAACCGCAAGCGCTCAGCAAGTTGGTTGGATCCTGGTTCAGCACCTAAACAATGCCCTAAACGAAAACTTACTTCTAGAAAAGTGATGGTCACTGTTTGGTGGTCTAGCGCCGGTGTGATTCATCACAGTTTCTTACCAAACGGGGTGAGCATTACTGTAGATGTGCACTGTGAAGAACTGAATACAATGATGGAGAAGCTGGCACATCTCCAACCAGCATTGGTCCATCGCTCGTCTCCGCTGCTCCTGCACGATAACGCGCGACCTCATACTGCACAGCAGACGGTCTCCAAGTTCCAAGAACTGGGGTTGGAAGCTCTCCGTCATCCGCCCTACTCAACTGACCTTACGCCTACAAACTACTACTTTTTCCAGAATTTGGATAACTTCTTGGCGGGAAAGAAATTCAATACCCGAGAGGCAGTACAAAATGCCTTTGAAGAATTTGTTGCCTACCGTCCAGCTGATTTATTTAAGAAGGGCATCAATAAACTGCCACTGCGTTGGCAAAGATGCATTGATTGCATGGGTGATTACTTCGATTAATACAAATAAAAAATACATGAAAAAAATTCGTTTAAATTTTTTCATACAAAACGGCAATTTCATAGGTAAAGACCTAATATTTTGCAGTTTGTTTAATGCTTCTATATAATATTCTAATTGGTTACTATTCGCATTTCCCCGTCTCCACACTAATATTATTAGTGTTGTATTGGGACAGTGAGTTGTACTTAAAATCTTTTTTATTATTTGTGAAAATATTGCACCCGGCATACAGGTGTTGTACACTGACTGTTCCTCGTACAACTTACTCAATTGCACCCCGACTCCTCGACCAAGCTCACCGCTGTATATAGTGACTATGCCCGGACCAGAGGCCAATGGTGCAATCAAATATTCACTATGGGAGGATATAGCGTGAGCCTCCACACCTAAATTACAATTATTATTATTAGTTGAATTATTTACCAGATGCTGACATAGTGAATTGTGTCTCAATAAAGACTTAAATCTTTCTTCATTGTAATAGCTGTCATCCAGTAAAATATTCAACGCAGATATGTGACTAGATATTTCTGATTGGGCCAGTTCATATATTTTTTTTGTTATGGATTTTAATATGTAAATCAGTAATTTCAGTTTGGAGACTGCACACGTCTGCCTCATAGATACATGTGGTATTTTCCAACTCTTTAATACTGTCTAAGTATTTATTTTCTATAACGCTTTTTTCTTTTGTCAGCTTGGACAGTTTTAACATATGTTTTTTGTTTTTTTTATTAACAATTTACTTGTTTTTTTTTTAATGTTTATTTACTTTTATATATTTTTTAAGCTTATTTTTACTTTGAAATAGTATTGTCACCAGTCAAGTCAATTATTGGTATAGTTTTTGGGACATTTTTTTCAAGAATACTAGGATCTCTCCCAAACATTTCTTGGAACAAGTTTTGTGTTTGTGAGGAATTATGCTCCTGTATTTGACTTTTCAATATATTAATTTGTGTATGGGCTTCCTGTAGTTTCCGCTTCCAAATACTAGTATTGTTCAGAGCTTCCTTGTACTCATCCCTGCACTGGTAAAAGCTGTCTACAATTTCTTGTAATTCTATGTTTTTTTGGTACAAATCTTCATAATTTATATTTAACTAATTTATCTCCGTTTTTAAGTTTCTGTTTTTTTTAATAATTTTTACCATTTCTTTTTCATTATCCTCGCGTTCAGAAAGCAATAGTTCATTTTTATTTCCTAAATATAATTCCTAAATACAATAAAAAAATTCAGTATTCAGTTCATTCGGCATTCAAATCGATTGGCACGGTTTGCAACTGGTAATTTTGGCATTTTCACAGTACTCACCACGGAATATAAAGACAAGTGGAAGGGGCATAGGTAGAATGATTATTGAAAACCGCTGTCGCCAAACTCACACAAAAACATTTTACGCACACTGAAAATTAACCAATTATAACTGTAACAATTTCTCGAAATCACAATGTAATAACGACTATTAAGAATGATACAAAAAGGACCTTATCCCCTTGACAATAACGTAGAATTTAGCAATTACACATTGTGACTGTTATCGGTATTCCTTCGACATGCTTTCGGCCATCTTTGACTACTTAGTTCAACTATTTGACGCTCTTGAAATTTGCATTTTATGCACGCAAATTTGCACTTTACAGTCATAGATGCAAGGTTTTAATCAGTTTTAATTCAAATTCGTGTGATTGTTTCTTTCTAGAATGTTCTGCTACTCAAATAGGGATGTAATGTAATCATATGAATGTTTATGATCTCGATAAAATCGATAGATTCTGAAATCAATCAATATAAATAATATAGTTATATGTAAAAAGGGTTATAATTATTGATCGTGCGAACAAAAATAGTTTGCGACTGCACATAAGCATACTGTGAATTTGGCAGATAATTAATATAATATATTATATCTATACCGGCAGCACATGTCACAATACTTAAGCAACCACAAAGCAAGTGAGTCCAGTTAAGTCTCGCTGTTCTTAACTACACAAGCGGGCCACGCCCACATGCTCTTTCCTTTTGTGTTTTATATTCCGTGGTACTCACACTAGTGCAATTTTACTTTACAGAGTGTTCACTAATTTTGTACTGTCAATGTTTTGTCAAACCCAATTTTTTCAGAAGACATTTTATATGAAAACCTTCAATCTCATAATTAATATCGATTTGAAATATTCAAAAATGTCATAATGTATTTTGGAGTGCAATGAAAGCGTAGTAAGATCGTGTTGCCAAGTTTAAATAATATTTCTCCCTAAAATAAATAAGTACGGTCACGGGGTTTTTTTTGCGTGTACGAAGTCTCTTAAAATATATAACTATTATAGTACTCAAGCCACCTCGAAACTTCATAAAGTAAAATAATAATACGACAAATATACTGTCAAAAACCCAAAAGAAGTTACATACCAAAGATGTTGATTGATTGTATTTAGAAAAATTGGTTGTCTGTAAAGTCGGTTTACTGACGATAGTTGAACGTGACAACGTCATAAGAAAATACTGATGGATCGCTCACTCAAGTAGAAGAGAAACAGATTCCGCGCTCTCGCTTGCACTTCAAGCCTTAAATGGAACGCCTCAGAGCGAGGTAACGCCGCATGAGTTATGTTTTTTCGTGTGTGCAGCCGGTTCCATCGAATTATAAGACGTTATCACGTCAAAACATGCCTACTTTGTACAGTAAAACCAATGTATGGAAAACGAAGACTTCCGAAAGACTAATAATACTATAACTAAAAAAAAAATGTTACTAATAATAATGTCTTGTAAAGTCGTCGTTTTCCATACATCCGTCATTTTCTTAGAAAAAAACGATGATTGCTAAAGAATTAAGAAATTAGTTACACTGTGTGCGGCGTACGCAGTACGCTGAACGACACGGTCGCGTCCTATTCATACGTTAAGAAGGCAGTGAGTCATGCGTACATACTGTGTCATAATGGCTTACTTTAATAGGTAAATTGATGTGAAAACAGCAAATGCGTCATTGGTCAATTATGACATTTGTACGCCTGATTCACTGCTTTCTTATAGACAATACTACACATATACTATACACTTATAGACTATAATGTTCGGTACCCAAAGAGTAAATACTGTCTGTCTGTCTGTCACCAGGCTATGTCTCATGAGATCATGATCCTTGATAGTTTTTTTATTAAATCGTTTTTTTATTAAGCCCATATAACAAACTTGAAATTTTTGCCGTTTTTTGCGTGATATAACTTATGGCAACAGGTAGATGCTTGAAATAAGAATATTTGGATATTTAATATATTATATAATATATTTAATATTTTATATATATTCTCTTTATAAAAGGATAATTAAAATAAAATTAAGTAATATTTATGGATCATCCTATAACATTACCACACATACAAATTGATCCCTTAAGTTTTCACAATTTTTTGACAATCTCTTTAAATCGGCTATAAATTCCGTAATATTTTCTGTGGATTTTTGTGCTCGTCTCCGAAAATTGTATCTTTTAGCTAATATTGATGGTTTAGGTTTGAGATGTTTTCTCACAATCTCGATAAGTTTTGAATACTGTTTTGTTGCTGGTTTATGTGGAGTACATAAATTTGTCATCAATTCGTACATTTCGTCGCCTGTAGCTGTGATCAGCGTTGCTCTTCATTAATATTATTACATATGAAGTATTGTTCTAATCTATCTATGTACGATTCTCAGCAATCTCTCTCCAAATTGAATTCTGCTAACTTACCCACCGACATATCCCTTGTTTTAGATTTCATTTACCTCGTCGCCACTGAGATGTTCGCGTATAGTAAAATAATACTCGCTTTAATATGCTACATTGAATCCATATATTTACAGAATGACATAACAAAAAGGTGACATAACAAGGAATACCAATATATAAAATATATAATACGTAAAAAGGTTTATTGCTATGTACAATGTACATCACACATTGAAAACAGAACTCTGCGCAAATAAGCTGAAAATCAATGTGTCGAGTGTCAAACTGTCATAATATATGACATTGACATTTGACTCGACACTTGTGTGTTCGATTTCCAGCTCTATTAAATTAACGCAGAGTTCTATTTTCAGCGTTGGGAGAACCGTACTTTTACCTGCGATAAAAATTACATTGTGTTAATCCAGAGACTAAACTACTACCATATCAAATTTCATTAAAATCCGTTCAGCTGTTATTACGTGAAAGAGTGACGAACATTCATACATCTATACATGAAACTTTCGCGTTTATAATAAGTAAGCATATGTTCGTCCTCGTGTTTTAATGATTTGTAAAATCTATTGAATAGGAAAACGTTATTAGGTATTAGGCGTATAGACTTTGAACTTAAAAATATTTGGGATTGTGGTCAAAAATCCGATTGTCATCTTAGTTGTATCCATGACCGGCGTTGCTTAACATGAGTTAGCGCTAGGACCATAATAGAACTTCTCACTTATTACTCCTGGTATAAAGCTCATTTCAGACTACGCTATATTATTTTGCTATATAGTATAGCAAAGATGGACCTAATGCTACACTATATAGCATGGCGTTCACATTACGCGATATTGTCACAAGCATTTATAGTATATAGCAAGGTTTAAGTATTTCATAATTAAACCGTTAACCACCGCTCAATGACATCCGAAACTCCAGAAGAGTTACAAGTGCGTTTGCGAGCTTTGCATTAGGTAGGTACCGGTATCCCACTTTGGGTCACCGGTATCTTCCTCATGCAGTGAGACACAACGCAAGTGCTATTTCCCATCGGTTTTCTGTGAGGTCGTCTTATTTATCCGTTCGAGTGTCGGTCCATTCGTCCCGAAGCATCTACTAGAACCTAAAATAACCTACAACTTCTCAATTTATGAGATTTCTTATATAAATAACGATTACAAATCGGTTATCAGTGAACTGATAGTATTAAAGTATTCATACATTTCGTTCCTGTGAATTCGTATAATAACCTAGCCTGACAGCAAATTTGAAATTTCTAAGTCTACTAGAAGTATGCTTTGAATTATGCTTATATAAATATTTGTACCTTCAATTCTCCATACCTTCTATCAATATCTTTCAAAATTGCGTTTTTTGCCACTTAATATCTCCTAAGCTATGCACTAGATTTTTATGAAATTTAAAACAGAAGCTTGTGCCGCTAATGACTTCTCTGCGAAAAAATTTGGACTGCTAGCTTTGTTACAAACGAAAATATGGGGGCACAAAAAAGCCGCGAAATGCTTCGAGAAAAGATTGTTACGGCCGCTTAATATAATACTTGGCGATAGCGCTGCAGCGCTATCAGATAAGTTAACCAATTTTAGGGTTCTATACCAAAGGCCTTAAAACGGGACTATTATTAAGACGCCACTGTCCGTTCGTCTGTCTGTCTGTCACCAGACAGTACCTCATGAACCGTGATAGCTAGACAGTTGAAACTTTCACAGAAGATGTATTCGTATATATTTCTTTTATTTTAACTTTCTGAAAATATTGTTTTTAATTTGTATTATTTTATGATTAAGCATTAAAAATATGTACGTATGTTTATAGTATGTAATTTTTATTTAATGTGTGTACAATTTTATCGCCTTTAGTCTGTAGGTGTAGGTATATATATATATATATATATATATATATATATATATATATATATATTAGGTGCTGGAGCATGTCGGTGTATGTAGGTAGATATGTATTTTTTCCAGTAATTAATAGTTATAGTACAACAATAGACAGAACAACGTCTGTCGGATCAGCTACCAATAACACAATAACACAATAACAAAATATCTACCTGTGTTCTAAAAGCACAATAACGAGAATTCGTTGCACATTGTGTAAAAGTAATTGAAAGCATCCGCAACACGGTGTACAATTATTATATAAACCCGCGAACACAATTGTGTACAGACCAGTGATTTCAATACTAGGCATGGGCTATACGTATGACGTGCATTTGAAAGATAAAATCTCCATCAAGAAAAGGTTACGCCATCTTGATTTCAGAAGGTTTTGTCAAATTCTAAGCGGACTTGCTATTATGACTCGGGAAAGCAAATGTCAAAATGTCAAGATGAAAAATGTCAACTGCCCCAATCAACCTCAAAAGTTTGGGCAGTTTAAGTGTGGGCACTTTTTGCCTCGACATGCCTCGTCTGTAATATATAGGTCTATTTAACAATTTTCCAACATGTATATTGTATATAACTAAATAAAATAAAATAGAAATAACCTAAGTTCTCAGGTATGTCAGGACATGTCTAAGGAGGGTTCTGTAACTATCAACGCGCAATAGGTTTTCTTTAAATTACTTTAAACGTTGTTGGGGTGAGAGCCAATCCTAAAATAAAAATAAAAAAACTATTTTATGATGCCAAAACCGAGATCTATACACAATCTTTAACTATACCAAATTTCATCCATTTATATTCGTAATTACAGAAGTTAGAAGGGCGGATAGACAGACGGACGGACAGAGTGAAAATATAAAGGTTCCTTCTACGGAACTCTAAAAAAGAGACTATGATGTTATCAAGGGAATCCTGCAGTCTTATGGGGAATTTATTAGGTACGTAACATGGCACGACCGTGTAAATATCTCTTGAAAATGGGTGGGATAGGTGGTAATTATAATATTTATTTTCATCTCTTTGTTTTTACGTTCGGAAATGTTACAGTCATTTGAAATAAAAAGTTTTCCTTAAAATAATTATTTAATCTTAATTACATATGATTGTTATTATTAATATTATAAATTAACCACAATATTATAGGATCCTTGTTACACCAGTGAGCAACTGGCTGAAGCGTATAATTGCGGTTTTCGGTGGACGTGAGGAATACAATATTTGCTATATCTTAGTGTCCATAATAGGTATTAATTAATTCGGTTCGAATATTGAACCGAAATTCAATTATGCTTTACGCTCGCCATGCCTATATTACCTAATTAACCAAACGACTAACTTGTGTTTTGCCTAAATCAAATCGCTAACTAAGTAGGCAAAACGAGATAAGCCTTATTAGCCATTAGCCCTCGCGACAGACATACATTAGACATACTGAGATTCAGTGATTATATGCTAGAGTGACTTTTTACCCGACTACGGCGAAGCCAAAAGGTAGGGTAACGATTTTTGCAGTCTATGTGTGTATGTATATAATATGTATGTATGTATTACGTTTTTACAAATATTATACTTTAAACGAGACGATCTTGTATATATATAGTCGGTATCTCAACAACGGCTGCAAGTATTATCATGAAATTCAGTTGCAGGGAGTTTTGGTTGGGAAAAATCGATCTAGCTAGGTCTTATCCCTTCGAAACTGCGCATTTTTATGCAATACAGGTGATTTATTTCGTCGTGCAACAATATATCAATAATTTCACCTCTCTTACGTCAGTCTCATTGGCAGCATTTTTTTTTTTAAATTATTTTATCGTTCTACTAAAACACCGAGAAAAGCTCGGTCAACCAGGTGCTTGTTAATGGTAGATAGGTTACTGAAACGGGTCGTTAATCGTTTTGTGAAATACCAACCGTAAAGCTTTATTTGTATACCCCCTGTGTCTCCCCTTTGCGATAAAAAATGGGGGAGGGGGGGTGCGCCACCCTTCATGTCCACGTAACGTACGAGAGGAAATTAAAGTTTCGGCAGGTAATGAAATCCAGACTACTCACTAATATTACAAATTTATTTTTGTGCATTCATGGATGTTAGAAACTCAATGACTCTTCCTAGTGACTGAATCCAATTATACTTGACGGTTGAGTTATAATAATTTTATATAGTTACGACCACTGACGTCATTGTAATATATTTTTAGAACGCGTTGAAAATTGGAACTGCAAAAGTTGAAAGCATCGGTTTTCGCGAGAAAATATAACTATATCTTATGAATGACCTTCTATGTTAATTATTAATTATTTTAATATGTTCATGTATAATCACATATTCGCTATTTAATATTTATTTAATATAGTTTGCTTCTATCATTCTGATGATAATATATATAAATAAGGTTGGTATACATAAGGTTGTTATAAATTATTTACAGAAATTTTGGGCACATGATCAAGGTGGTTATGTATAGACAGAAAAATATTTAAAATTTTCTAAAAAAATTATATTATCATAATAAATGTGATTAAATGTAATTACATAATAAAATATATAAATCGCATAATGACGCGCTCTCTAAGGAGCTGAGGTCACCACAGAAACAGCTGGTGATTTAAAAGTGGAAGCAAAGATTTTTTCCTAAATAACATCAATACAATCAGCTGTGTGAGGTCAATGACCGTACGTAGCGTAGTATAATTTTATTTGGTTTTTTTTTATTGCGACATTAATTATTTTTCAGCCTAAACATAAGCACCTAGATCATGTGCCCGAAATATAACCATTGGTTTGAACAACCTATGTGTCCAAAATTACAGCAGTAGGTACTAAGTTAACTAACTGTTTAGTGTTTACGTCTTCAAGTGGTGTTTTTAATTGTCATTTTAACAATGAAATGTACAGTCATGTGAAAATAGTTGTATTATTTATGTATTGATCTTATCGACGATGACAAGTATGTATTTTCCAACAGTTTAAAATAACCGTGATTTCGTTCACAGTAAGCGGTGAAGAAATAAATGTGAAGAATGTTCCGGTGGGTGGCTGTAGTGGTCGTGTTGTGGGCAGCCACTAATGCGTTGGAGGATTTCAGTGAGTGTTCATCAAGCTTTTTTATTAATAAACAAAAATAATGATAAAAAAAAGTTGTAAAAAAAGTTAAATAAAATTAATAAGATACATTTGTACCAATTTTCTCCTTTTCGCTATTTTTGTATGCTTATTGATTTGTGCTTAGCGATTTTTTTTTGTTTAGTTATATCTCAATTTGTCGACCTCTGTGGCTCAGTGGTTAGCACATTGGCGCTCAAGCCGAAGGTCGCGGATTCGAATCCCGCTATGGAACAAAAAGCTTTCTGTGTTTCTGGGTCATGGATGTGTAGTATAATTTTATAAAAATCTTAAATATAAGTATAGTATAAAAAGTATTAAAAATATATATCCGTTGTCTGGAACCCGTAACATAAGTTCTTCGAGAACTTACCACGAGATCAGATTGTCGTGGTGTGAAGGCGTCCATAGCGTCTATAGATATTTATACAATATTCAAGTCTTTCTTTGCGTGAGGTATAATATTTTTAATATAGTAGTTTTCTCTCGTTTAAAATATAATGATAAGGAAAGCAATTAGTTTTCACCTCGATAAATTTATAATAAAAAAGCCATTATGAGATAATATTCTTTTATCAGACAAAGGTAGAGCTAATTAACAATTATATTTCCCTATCTTCATATTATAAGCGCGACGGCAATAGGGAATAGGCATATAACAGAAAATTTATCGAAAAACTAGCTGGCA